>JAQPZY010001181.1:0-1200000 GCA_029931535.1 Margaritifera margaritifera | reverse complement strand
CATTAAACCCACTGCCACTTTCCACTCTCGATGTCCAACCCTTTCTTAATTTTTCAGAGGTCCTTTGTTAACTTATGCCCTTGCTTATGCCGTGGTCTATAATTTTTGGACATTGTTGTGTGCAAGTTATCGGAGGAAGAGGTGTACAGTGCTCCCATGAATTTTCATCAACTTTCATACATTGTCAGATAGGAATATGCCTAAAACTTGGAGTGTTGAAAAACTGCAGTTCTCAATTAATGTTTGCTGAACAAATAGAGTTAGGACTTCAGCGGCAGTAGGCACTGGTGCTGAACAAATGGAGTTAGGACTTCAGTGGCAGTAAGCAGTGGTGCTGAACCAATGGAGTCGGGACTTCAGTGGCAGTAAGCATAGGTGGTAAACAAATGGAGTTTGGACTTCAGTGGCAAAAATTGAGGAAGAACTGTACCAACAATTTTAACAAACCTTTTACTTTTTTTTATTTAAATGCCATCAATAAAATAAAGCATTCAGGGTTTATACGTTGATCTTCGCCTCTGAAAGATGGAATCCTATATATTTTCAACCTCTTCCACTGAAAACTATACAAGGGCTATTTCCTGAAGCCAAGCACCAAATGGAACTTTAAGTTTTCTTTTTTATAACAACTGTCACATGCCCATAACTCTACAAAATACCAATAACAAGGATATTTCATAATGGTAACATTATATTTATTTTCCATTTGTATTGCTTGGAGTAAACTGTATCAGCTAATAAATAAATAAATAAATAAATAAATACATGTTTCCTCAATTATAGACTTTTTGGAGTAAACTTGATCAGCTATTAAATAAATAAATAAATAAATAAATAAATACATGTTTCCTCAGTGACAGGCTTCTTGGGGTAAATTGTATCAGCTAGTAAATAAATAAATAAATAAATATATTTTCTCAATGATATGCTCCTGGCAGCAGTCATACCTTCTGGACAAAGTTTACTCCCCTGTCAGAAAAAAGGGGAACGAATTTGCATCCTATTTTTGGGCCACATAGTATCCCCAAAAGACAGGGCAGAGCTCTATGATAGGGCTAAGAGTAAAGCCAGTCTCTCTCCTCTCTCTATCACACACACACACACAAACATACACACACACCTTAATGGTATCTTGTTTGGGAATGACCATTTTAAAAATGTTCTCCCACTACAGAGGCAGTTATGACCTTGGATATAATTGGCTGGAAAAAACTGGTAAAAAGTTTAAGAAAAACTTACCACCTTCCTTGGTAACGAAGGATAACAAATTTTTTGATTTGTACACTGCAGAGTTTTTTACTCTTGCATACACTGCAGCAATGTATTCAGTCACTGGCTTTAACTTGACCAACATCTTAGTCATGTTGCCCGTGGTAACATTTTGAACTGATGAGTTCTGGTTAGCTATCCTGAAATTAAGAATCAGATTTTTAGTGGTTATTACAAAATCTATATGGTATTTGCATGAAAACACAATAGTCCTTCTCCAAGTATAGTGAAAAAGTGAAATGTATTGGATCAACCTTATAACCTGTAGGCTACAAATCACACAAAAACTTGATTATAGTAATTTCTGCATGAACCAGACTTAAAATTAACTTTTTTCAGTACTAGCAGCATTTTGGTAGATGTAGTATTTTCAACTATGTGTGAACCTCAACCAGAGTGCATACCCTGTCACTTGCAACTGACAGTGGAACACATTCTTGTTCAGTGTGTTGACATCCACCCTGAGAGTCATAAGTTTTTTTATTTTGTTATTTGAACTTGATAAAGAAACTTTACAGTGATATACCAAAAAAACTTTATAGTGATATACCAAAGAAACTTTACAGTGATATACCAAAGAAACTTTATACTGATATACCAAAGAAACTTTATAGTGATATACCAAAGAAACTTTAGAGTGATATACCAAAGAAACTTTATAGTGATATACCACCAGGAACATTTGGACATTTTAATGGAATGCAGTTTATATAGCAAATTTTGTCCATATGTTTGAATGATTTTACATGTTTTACCTTTATATTATATTTTATATACCTTTTACAGAATTTCAACATCTTTACTTTTCAACTTTTATCGTGCAATACTTCATGCCTATATTTATTTGGAAGGCTTTATCTTCCCAGAGCTTTTTAAAATTCCTTTTATTTAAACTTTTTTTAATTTTACTTTTAATCAGCACCATAGAGTCAGTATTGTTATGATGTGCCATTAAAATCTACACACATACATATACAAGACATACCACAAATAAAACAATTTCAAGTTGAGCAAGGTATGGCATCCAAATTGCCAATGCCTTGCATATAAATAGTTGTCAATTTTACTCCTAACATGCAGATTGGGGGATGGTATACTGTGTACAGATTTATAAATTTCGGTCATTGTATACTGTGTACATATTTAAAATTTCAGTCATTGTATATTGTGTACACATTTATAAATTGTACACATTTATAAATTTTGGTCATTGTATACCATGTACACATTTATAATTTCAGTCATTGTATACTGTGGACACATTTATAAATTTCGGTCATTGTATACTGTGTATATATTTATAAATTTCAGTCATTGTAAACTGTGTACACATTTATAAATTTCGATCATTGTATACCGTGTACACATTTATAAATTTCGATCATTGTATACCGTGTACACATTTATAATTTCAGTCATTGTATACTGTGGACACATTTATAAATTTCGGTCATTGTATACTGTGTATACATTTATAAATTTCAGTCATTGTATACTGTGTACACATTTATAAATTTCAGTCATTGTATACTGTGTACACATTTATAAATTTCAGTCATTGTATACTGTGTACGCGTTTATACATTTGGGTAAATGATGCAGTTTATGTATAATTGTGCATTTTTTCAGATCTATGTTATTTACAAGATGATAAAAAATTTAATAATTCCATTTACCACAGATAATGTCACTTATCATTAGCGATAATAGGTAATGTCGCTAATCAATAGCAAACACAGGCAATGTTGCTGATCAAAAGCAAACATAGGTGATGCTGCTAATTCAATAGCTAGCATAGGCAATGTCACTAAGCAATAGTTTTCGTAGGCAATGTTGCTGATCAATATCTACTATAGGCAATGTCACTAATCAATAGCCATCATAGTTAATGTCACTAATCAATAGCCACCATAGACAATGATGCTAATAAATAGCTACCATAGGTAATGTCACTAATCAATGGCTACCATAAGTAATGTCACTAATCATTAGCCATGATAGGTAATGTCACTAATCAATAGCCACCATAGGTAATGTCACTAATCAATAGCCACTACAATGTTGCTAATCAACAGATACCATAGGTAATGTCACTAATCAACAGCCACCATAGGTAATGTCACTAGCTACAATAGGTAATGTAAATAATCAGTAGGTACCATAGGTAATGTCTCTAATCATTAGTGATGATAGGTAGTGTCACTAATCAATGACTACCATAGGTAATGTCACTAATCAATGGCTACCATAGGTAATGTCACTAATCAATTGCTACCACAGGTAATGTCACTAATTAATGGCTACCATAGGTAATGTAACTAATCAGTAGCTACCATAGGTAATGTCTCTAATCATTAGCCATGATAGGTAATGTCACTAATCAATGGCTACCATAGGTAATGTCACTAATTAATGGCTAATCAATGGCTACCATAGGTAATGTCACTAATCAATGGCTAATCAATAGCTACCATAGGTAATGTCACTAATCAATGGCTACCATAGGTAATGTTACTAATCAATAGCCACCATAGGTAATGTCACTAATCAATAGCCACTACAATGTTGCTAATCAACAGATACCGTAGGTAATGTCACTAATCAATATCCACCATAGGTAATGTCACTAAGCAATAGCCACCATAGGTAATGTCACTAGCTACCATAGGTAATGTAACTAATCAGTAGCTACCATGGGTAATGTCTCTAATCATTAGCCATGATAGGTAATGTCACTAATCAATAGCCACCATAGGTAATGTCACTAATCAATAGCTACCATAGGTAATGTCACTAATCAGTAGCTACCATAGGTAATGTCTCTAATCATTAGCCATGATAGGTAATGTCACTAATCAATGGCTACCATAGGTAATGTCACTAATCAATAGCCACCATAGGTAATGTCACTAATCAATAGCTACCATAGGTAATGTCACTAATCAATAGCCACCATAGGTAATGTCACTAATCAATAGCTACCATAGGTAATGTCACTAATCAATAGCTACCATAGGTAATGTCACTAATCAATAGCTACCATAGGTAATGTCACTAATCATTAGCCATGATAGGTAATATCACTAATCAATAGCAAAACAACTTTATTCTTGTATCAATATCTTCACAGAGGAAATGGTTGCTATCAGAAAAGTTGTCATGAACCAATCTTTATATTGCATTTAGTCTAATATTATGACAAATAATCAATCATAATTTGTCACTGAAAACAGACAGCATGAAATTGAAGACAGTTCATTGCTTGGAATGAAAAACAAAGACAAATGGTTTTTAAGGTCACTTTGAACACTGCTGTTTTAAGCCATAGGCAAGTAACATGGTATTATTCACTTTCATGCATCCAGTGCAGTCCAGTGATCCCTTCTTATACTGCTGTTGGTCATATTCACTTCCATGTATTCATTGTAGTCCAGTGATCTGTCCTTATACTGCTGTTCATGGGAACTTTGAAAGTAACCTGGCCATATTCACTTCCATGTATCCATTGTAGTCCAGTGATCCCTCCCTATACTGATGTTGGTCATATTCACTTCCATGTATCCAATGTAGTCCAGTGATCCCTTCTTATACTGCTCTTGGTCATATTCACTTCCATGTATGCACTGTAGTCCAGTGATCCCTTCTTATGGGGGCGCTCTACAGATAATACATGCTTCTGAGAGAGTGACAGGTGTAAGATGAAGTATTTTGCATTTGCAACATGCACAATGGAGAAAATGTTGGCATACCTCTATGTTACTTTCATGTACTGTGGCTGAAATTTCTTTACATATTGTACTTGTGGAAACTGGACATGATCTTAGCACACAGCAGACAAAATGGCCACTCCAAAGTACTCGAAAAATCAGACTGAATTAGTCAAAAGTGCACTATTTTCAGCAGTTATTAAAATAGGGAAACAAATTTTGCCAGAGCAGACAATACCAGCCTCTGAAAGTACTATGAATGAATTACAAAATATCTAAAAAGTAAAAAAAGTTATTGGCTCTTTTTTTAAAATTTACCTTTGAAGTCCAGGAAGTGAAAATGACCAAGCGGAGCTAGCAGTTATTTGATAGGTGCACATCTTAAGTAAGACCAAGCTGTATACTCTATAACCCAAATTTCACCCATCAATCATACACCAAAATAAAGGGAATTCAAAGTTCTTTTAACAATACCTAAAATATACAAGGTCTTTTTTAAATAGCCAGGACAGCCAGTGAGGAAAACCTGGGTAATTCTTTTTCTTTAACAATCTAACTCTATGCAAAGTACGAAACTGGAGAGCGCCACCTATACTGCTGTTGGTCATATTCACTTCCATGTATCCAATGTAGTCCAGTGATCCCTTCTTATACTGCTGTTGGTCATATTTACTTCCATTTATCCACTGTAGTCCAGTGATCCCTTCTTATACTGCTGTTGGTCATATTCACTTCCATGTATCCATTGTAATCCAGTGATCCCTTCTTATACTGCTGTTGGTCATATTCACTTCCATATATCCATTGTAGTCCAGTGATCCCTTCTTATACTGCTGTTGGTCATATTCACTTCCATATATCCATTGTAGTCCAGTGATCACTCCTTAAACTGCTGTTGGTCATATTCAATTCCATTTATCAATTGTAGTCCAGTGATCCCTCCTTGTACTGCTGTCCGTGGTTTATAAGTGAGGTCACCTTATACTGAGGTATATGGTGGTTTGTCCCTGTTATCCAATTTCCTCCACTTTCAAGTCCAACTTACATAAATATCTTTAACAATCAAGAGCTTATCATATATTTCAGTAGAACTTGCTGTGTGATTTATGTTCATAAATAAGCCAAATTTAATTTAGCTGTGTTCATATCATGGATGATGTAAAAATAATGAAAAATTGGATTTGTCATCTGCTTACATGTAAGAGACGGTGAAGTTTGCAGTTGGATCAGTAAATCCCCATGACAAGGTCGCATTTTCAGCATTTACTTCATCCAGGTTTAGGTCCAAACTGTCCATCAAATCTGAAACAGAATAAGTACAACACAAATATTATCAAACTTCACAGCCCAATTAAAATTGTATATCTATGGAAATATTATGGAATAAAATAACTAAATTATTTGGAAAAGACTAGACAACTACAGGTTGCTTCAAAAATGATAACCTACTAAGTAAGATATTCAGTAAAAGATACTGTAATAACATTTAATCAAAATTACTACTTACATTCAATTCAATCGTTTTAGTGTTAAAGGCATTGTAAAATTGGAAATTCATTCAATCATGCAAGTCGATATTAAACTATACCTCAAAACTAAATTCTGATCTCTTGAAGTTAGTGGCATAATCTGAGATCATTACAAGTGGCAGGTGTGAGGAAGGGCAACCAATTTTTTAAGATTCTCATCTGATTCGACACATCGTGCAGTTTAAAGTCTTCAATATTATTGAGGGGGTGGAGAGTCATGTCTTTTGACAAGAATATTGCTCCTTTAAAAAATATCTGTTGATACATGTTTAAGGTGATGTGTATGTAATGTCCTAGAAATGGAGAATTCTTTTAAGATTATCATGTGAAATATTTCAGCACTAGAACAGGCCTCAAAAAATGTTCAGTTAGCCACTTGTTTTGCAGGTCAAGTAATTTGGAACTTTACCTCATCCTACAGCTTGCTCTACACATGATAATAATATAGAAGACTTTCAAACTCTACTTGCCCAATCTCTACACATATTAATAATATAGAAGACTTTCAAACTGTACATGTTAATAATATAGAAGACTTTCAAACTGTACATGATAATAATATAGAAGACTTTCAAACTGTACATGTTAATAATATAGAAGACTTTCAAACTGTACATGTTAATAATATAGAAGACTTTCAAACTGTACATGTTAATAATATAGAAGACTTTCAAACTGTACATGTTAATAATATAGAAGACTTTCAAACTGTACATGTTAATAATATAGAAGATTTTCAAACTGTACATGTTAATAATATAGAAGACTTTCAAACTGTACATGTTAATAATATAGAAGACTTTCAAACTGTACATGTTAATAATATAGAAGACTTTCAAACTGTACATGTTAATAATATAGAAGACTTTCAAACTGTACATGTTAATAATATAGAAGATTTTCAAACTGTACATGTTAATAATATAGAAGATTTTCAAACTGTACTTGTTAATAATATAGGAGACTTTCAAACTGTACTTGTCCAATCTCTACACATGTTAATAATATAGAAGACTTTCAAACTGTACATGTAAATAATATAGAAGACTTTCAAACTGTACATGTTAATAATATAGAAGACTTTCAAACTGTACATGTAAATAATATAGAAGACTTTCAAACTGTACATGTTAATAATATAGAAGACTTTCAAACTGTACTTGTCCAATCTCTATACATATTAATAATATAGAAGACTTTCAAACTGTACATGTTAACAATATAGAAGACTTTCAAACTGTACATGTTAATAATATAGAAGACTTTCAAACTGTACTTGTCCAATCTCTACACATGTTAATAATATAGAAGACTTTCAAACTGTACATGTAAATAATATAGAAGACTTTCAAACTGTACATGTTAATAATACAGAAGACTTTCAAACTGTACATGTTAATAATATAGAAGACTTTCAAACTGTACTTATCCAATGCTCTACACATGATAATAATATTGAAGACTTTCAAACTGTACTTGTCCAATTGGACAAGAATCTGGAAAAAGTCATTTGCCCTTCCTCACACCGGCCACTTGTAAATATGAGCAGATGAGTGGAATTTTCAAGGCCTGTACAATCTCTACAACATAACCGCATTCCCAATCCAACCCCCATGTCATGTCATGTCATGTCATGTCCCAATCCAACCCCCATGTCATGTCATGTCATGTCCAAAGGTCCAATCTTGAATGCATATAAGTATTTGATTGTTTATTGATAGGTAGGTATCTATATAGATATGGATATATATGGTGGGGATCCAAGCACAATAGAGACAGATCTGCCGGCACATGGTGCTCCAGCAGATCAGGGTCTATGTTGTTTGTTCTAATGATTATTCCTAACAAAATACATAACCCTAAATCCACTGGTGCATTATATAATGGCAGATTTGGGTCTTTGTTGTTTGTTCTACTAATTAGTCCCAACAAACTGCATAGACCTAGATCTGCTGGCACATTATACAATGGCAGATCTGGGTCTATGGTGTTTGCAGTTGGATCTGACTTGTTAGCAAGTATACATGGAAACTGTCCGATGCAAATTAGTACTATTGAAAAACAGGTAAGACAGTTGTCATATATATAACATTTATTCCTAAGACTGAGTTTACTTGTATTATTTTGTATACCTCTAACAATATAAGTCAATCAACATACAGGACTTATGTCACATGATTTGCAGTAAAATATACATAGTTCCTTGATGAAATAGATGTCAAGAAACTAGAGCTCTTATATGAAAGAATACAACCTTCATCTGATGACCTACTGTCCTCAGGTCAAATGACATAACATCAGAAACCAATTTATGTTTGCTAAAATTTCAACTCATTCATGCAGTCATGACACACACTGTTTAGGACTTGTTTAAAATTGCAAAGAAAGAAATGGACACTTTGTTCAGCACACAAAAAACGAAGTTCCACAAAGTTACATTCAATGCTATGCTGTTTGTCAGAGCTGGGAAAACACCTTCAGGCCAAGTTGAATTTTATCATCTTTAATTTGGAATACATGTACTAAAATAAATTAAGACCACACCCTTGTGTGACAGTGATATTTGGTGGCCCTCATTCATGTTACTGTTGAACTAGTGACTAGTGCACTCTAATTGCTTTGGCATCATATAACCTACTTGCACTACTGCGCTGTAAAACTCCACCAAACCAAACCTATACATGCCATATTCCCAGACAGTGTTGGGGTTTTTTTGAGACTCAAAAATTGTGTTTTGGGGTCCTAAGGGGGGTCAGTGCGCATGACCAAGGGGGGTCAGTGTGCGTGCCCCCCCCCCCAAAAAAACGTCATCCAAATGAGAATAAGCTATCTTATCAAATCAGCCTATAGCAAATGACTGGAAATTCAAATCTGAATAAAAGAAAATACCATTTGTTTTCTCTGAATCATTTAATATACTTACAAACAAAAAAATGGTAGACTTAGCATTGTCAAATAATATCACCTGCATAGGTCTGTAAAATGATCTGCTACTGAAAACGGCAGATTGTGCTCAGCAACGAAATTGCAGAAAAGTACTTCAGCTCTAGTAACATTGTCTGTCGACGATTGTTTAAACAAACTATTTAATTTGGGTATCGAGCTCTGCATTTTTGCCGTGTCACGATGCTGGGTGGTGTTGCTATGTCGAATGTCATACACTCCAGAATGACTAATGTCAATATGGTGGTTGCAATATGTGCACAGAATAAAATGTTCCCCCTTGATGCTGCGCTTCACAAAGTCAAACTCCGTCAACCAGGAGTTCTGGAATTTTGTTTTGCTGGGCTTTGCTTGCTTCGGAGATGGCTCCATATTTCCTGAATCGCTACTATGTTTCGACATTTTTCCTTCGAAAATTAATCCCACTTGTACACTTTTCCATTTTATATATGGAGTAAAAATCCGACTTCAAAGAAACGTTGCCGCTGATCACAAACTTTAAAAAAGATGGCATCAACATTCTCAAAGAAACGGTGCCGCTGATCACAAAACTTTAATAAAGATGGCTTCAACATTCTCATTCAATGCAATCAGTTTGTTCTTCACCAGAGTCTGTGTGTGGAGGGCAGTACTGTTTACTGTTTATATATACCACATATTATGGGCATATATAATAGTGATCAAGAAATATACTTTTTTTTTTTTTTTTTAAATAAGATTGCTGAAAATTGTGTTTTTTGAAACACGATTGTGTCGGGGGGTTTGGGAGTCCAAAATCGTGTTTTTCGCATGACACGTCGTGTTATGCCAAGTATGCAAACCAATCATCTACATTCACTTAACAACAGTGGAGTTCAAACATACAGGCAGGGATTTTTCATAAAACAAAATTTTAATAGACACACGATAAAACACAGCAAAATGATTCTACTGTAAATCATACCTACATTGACCACATAAGTAACTACTGACTCACACTCCATATTTACATTGTGAGAAAATGCTAAGCAAACATCACCAACAGCCGAAGCATTAACTATTAGCAAACTGCTGGCAATAAGAAATGTACTGATCAATAACAACATAGGTTCTACCAATGTCAATGATCATCAATTACACAGTGAAATCTTGGAGACCCGGGACCATATTCACAATTTTTATAGCTCATGTAAAAATTAAAAACATTTAAATCATTTGTATTTATGATAAGCTTACAAAGCTTGATACATTTTGAGGATAATCTTTCTTTAAAATAGGTTAAAAATTAATTTACACTTACAGAATGCCCAAAGCAAGTCTACAGGTAAATAAACTGTAAAACACTTATAAAGCCAGAGTCTATTATACAAAGTGTATATTAATACACGAGTCCTTCATTCAGATGGCCCTTTCATTTTTTACCTATGCTATGTGTTTCTTTTAGTTTTATTAAATTCATTAAGAACACAATATAAGGTCGTTCTTTATTCCAATCAGGGAGATCATAAAACCCAGAATTTCAGTTTGACACTGAGTTTTATTTTCAGCCAATCAAAAGTGATTTTACAAAGTAAAGTCCTTTGTGATTGACTGACACAAAATCTCAAGCTCAGAAGTTTGATGATTTCCAGTTTGGAAGTTTTTATCCCTTCCTTTATGTTGTTAGCCTTCCATAAAATTCAGGCAGATCTTTGAGCATCTGCTACAATCCTGATCTGTCAGTATCAAACCAGTCAAGAATGGCTGTAATGGGTTTGGTGTGGTTTTAATGTTATTTATCAGCACATGATAGGCTATACGTGGAAGCCTGTATATATGGTGGAGGAAGAACCTGGGAACACCCTGGGAAGAACCACTCAACCATGGGAAGCTATTGGCAAGTTTTCTCACATACCCATGTTGGTCGAGCCAAAACTCAAACTTACGCAGACAGAGGTGAGATTTGTGAGTGATCTGTAAAAGCAAGTGCCTTACACAACTTGGCCACCTGCCTGTAAAGGAAATCCTATAGACTGTGTGTAGAAATAAAACCATTTCATAACTATTAAATTTTATTGAATTCAATATTACCAGCATCCTATATTTATCTGAGGATAAGCTCATGCTTCATGATCAGTGGAGCACACATTTTTTACCAAATTTATGGCGTATGTTTACCATATATACCTACTTATTAGTCAAGTCCAACTGTAAAGACTCAGCTCTGCCATCATATAATGTGCAGGAAGATCTGGGTCTATGCAGTTTGTTAGGAGTAATCAGTAGAACAAACAAGACCCTAATCTGCCAACGTATTATGCATCAGCAGATCAGGGTCTATGTTATTTGCAGTTGGACTCGACTTATGAGTATATATGGTACTAGAGTTGAAACAAACAACACAACATTTGAATCAGAACACTTTTGTGCAAATATTCAAATAGAAAAGCAGTATTTGAATATTTGTTTGTTTGACAGTATTTTGTACAAAAAAGAAGCAAGGTGAGATATAAACTGTGCAATCCTGAACATCAAACCTGCTAGATCATCTCGAATTTAAACTCCCACTCAATAAGTAATCATAATGTAGAAATTCTGAATAGTCACATTGCTCACAACATCACCATTTATAGTCACTGTCATTCAGGTGCTCTTGAAAAGATGACATGTAATACAGCAAGTTGATAAAGAGCATGCTGCAGTACTGCAGTTGTCATATCAGTCAAAAAGCCTTTATGTGTCAATCAATACATCCAAATTTATTGAACTTGAACTGGCCAAAGGAGAAAATATGATCAATACAGTATACTATAAAATATGGATCATAAGTGCATATGTGAAAGACAAGCACATATGAAAAATAAGCATGCACAGATCTTTTGATTTTTATTGTAGCTAAAATAAGCATATATATGAGTAAAAAAAGAACAAGATGCCAAAGAAAGCCTGATTTCACTCAGTGGGCTTACATAACTTACTCTGTTGATCATTTCACCTGGCAGGCTTATTTAGAATGGCAAGAACACAACCCAATGTGAACTATCTCTCAACCTATATTTCATCCTGATTACACCTATTCATTAAAGTCTGAAAGAAATTCTTTCCAAAAATGTGCTTATATTTATCATACTCATCAAGGATCTTGATGATATAAATCTATTTACCAAGTCTGATCAAAATCAGATGAGAAAATTTGTCTCTAAAGAGGTAAGCTCAACCAATCATCTCACTTATTATAGAACCTGTCCAAGACCATGATAAAAGAAGCTTCTTTACCAGGTTTGAATGAAATCCAACCAAAATTCACTCTCCAGAGTGGTAACAAGCTCGGACCATTGCGTACAAGATTACCTCAAAATGTGTAGATCTTGCTCATAATCAAACTCATCCAACATCTTAATGATAGTACCAAGTTTGATCGAAATCTGATCAGAAATAGAGTTGCCAGAATGTTGACCAAAGTTTGATCAAAATCTTATGAAAAATACTCTCTGGAGTGTTAACAAGCTCAGTCAATCAGACGCAAGATTAGCTCATAAATATGCATAGGTCTTGCTGATAATAAAACTGATCTTGATTAGCCAATTTATAAAGTTTGATCAAAATTGGGTCATAAATATCATCTTTCACATGGAAAAAAGCTGAGCCAATCAGATGCAAGATCACCTCTTTAATATGAGTAAATCAAACTCATAAAATGTAATAGAACTCATTGGTCACTTTGATGACATAATCCTATTTAGTAATATGTATGGATATCACTTATTATGGAACTCATCTGAGAACTGGAAAATATATTACATATTTGCTTGTATCAATTGAATAATGGATATATACTTGAGTTTTTTTTAATAGAGATCAATTTATCCATGGAAATGTATTTTTACCAGATTTTAGTTTCGGTTAGAGGGTAAAGTGAACCTAGTCCTTTTTTGGACATGATGTTATCAATGTCTATTGACTGCAGTGAAAACAAATTTCATAATTCACTCCGGACCAGTGAATTATCAAAATCATTTCTGTTGGAAAATCCACTAATTCCCAGTCTAACATAAAATAAAAGTTTATATTTCAAGTATGATTAAAATCGAACCCTAAATGTGACCTCCAGTGTAGTAACAGACTCGGACAATCAGATACAAGATCACCTCATTAATATGCATTACTCTCACTACCTAACACAATCCTCCAAGATATTGAAAAGACATAGGATGTACTGTAAATTAAAATTTATATAAAAAGTACCAACTTTTGAAGGATTGTTCGGTATGGCCTCCACCAACATTAACCTTATCTATAAAGATAACAGGACCCACCCACCGCTTCCAGCTACATGAATACCCAAAATTTACTACCCATCATCTGTGAAAATGCCATTATTTGAAAACCAATTTAAAAATGTGCACTCACATAAATTAATTCAGTTTGTGGCAGGTGATCCTTTTCAGCTTTTTTTAATTTTTTAAATACTTCATGTGGGCAATCAGAAAGTTCAGTTTCTAACCTGTAAATGAATGATGATGGAGATTGGAGGTATCTGTCACATTAAGAAAGGTTAGTTGAAGAAAAAAAAAAAAAAAAAAAAAAAAAAAGAAGGTCCTTGGTGAGAATTAAAATGCATTCTACACATTTCCTATGCTGCAGACACTGTGTATATTTTGTATACATATTATATATATATATATATATATATATATATATATATATATATATATATGTATATATATATATATAAATTTATATAAATAATTAACCTTATATTCTAATAAATCCTTTTACATTAAAATTGACAAAGATAACAGATCAGTTGATATGTAATAAATTCATATACACTCCATTCTTTGTAAGCAGTGCAGGTTAAATGTTTGAAAACAATATTGTACATTTATAAACCTACCACAAATCAAGAATATCAAACAGTTATAGTAGAATAAACACTGTTGTAGTTCCTGTCAGCATAATATGAATTAAAAGGGAGTGGCATTCTACTAGTCAAGAACAGATGTTTGGAAATCATGAAACAAGATGGACCTCCAATCTGAACTCTTTTCATTTACAACCAACTATACCTGGAGTAGCAATGGAAACCTTTTGTAATTGGAGGATGACAGACAATATGCCATTTAATAAGTGTTTAACTGGTCCCTGGCTAATAGAGCTGATAATGTGGAAGAGATCTATTACTATTATCATTAAATTGTAAATTGTATTATTGTAATGTTAGAAAACTTGGTTTTTAGGCTGCATATTAATTTGCTTTTTCCTGACCCTCACCCTCCTATGTATGTTTCAACAGAAAAATATTTGAATTACATATTGTTAATAAAAATGTGATTTAGATAACTTAACAGTTGACCATTTCACTAAGCAGGCTTTTGTAGTATTTTTAAGAATACATCCCATGCAAACTATCTCATGAACTTTATATCATGTTAATTTTATCTATTTTACTACATACTGAAAACATTCTTGCTAAAGATAAAGGCATAATTAATATGCACAGTTTCTTGCACATAATCAGTCATCCATGACCTTGATGATAATAAACCCAACTGATCAAAAATATGGCTTCACGGGTGGTAACAAAGTCAGCCAATATAATGCAAGATCACCTCATTAGTATGTGTGGATCTGACTATTGAATTCATCTGAGACTTTGAGGACATAAGCATATATTCCAAATTTGATCCAAATCAGATCAGAAATCTGGCCTCCAGAGTGGTAACAAGGTTACCCAATCAGGTGCAAGATCCGCTCAATAATATGCATGGATCTTTCTTGTTAATGAACATGTCCAAGATTTTAATGATATAAACCCATATTCCAAGTTTGATTGAAATCAGATCAGATATATGGACTCCATAGTGGTATAAAGCAATTGTTCACAGAACGACAATGTATGAAACACTACGGATGACACATGACACATCATGAATGCAGGGCCATACCATAAACTCGCTAGGTCTTATAGCCAGGTGAGCTAAAAACTTACGGTAACACACTGGGAGCTGCTCATCTATTCCACTGTCACAATCAAACTTTGCATCACATGTGAAGAGCCACTGTACACATTTCCTCTCGGTGCCTCCACAGTCCAGAAATCTGTCGCCACAATGGGACACAGGAGCTGTGATAAATTGAAACAAATTTTATACTAAAACATTGCTTTGAATTATAACTGAAAATTTTAAAAGTCCACTTTTTTATAAACATAAAATCTGTGTGATGTTAAAGATTTAAAATACTGAGAAGAAGAAACAAAGTTCACTAGTTAACAAGTCATACAGATAATTGATAATGCAAGAAATACTAAGTTGAAGCCTGCAGCACAGTCTTTCTGACAGGACAAATTAAGTTTGAAGCTGTCAGAATGATCAATGCTTTACTGTTCCAAGTTGAGCTGGGTACATGGCTTGTGGCCTAATATTAGTTCTAAACAGGAATAAACACAAGGCATGCTGCCACAAAACTCTGGTTTATCCACTTTTCCAACAGGAAAATTATCCTTCCATTCTAAAGAACATCTATTTCCAGTTGATCTTAGTGCCCAAAGATAAACTGTAAAGAAAGTAAATAATTCAATATTTCCCTTGTATTATACTTGTAATGTAATGCAGCCCTGAAATAGATCACTCCAATGATCCATTATTACCTGAAATAGATCACCCCAACAATGATTATTACCTGAAATAGATCACCCCAACCATCCATTATTACCTGAAATAGATCACCCCAACAATCCATTATTACATAAGAATGCAACTTAGTAAAATGCATCATTATAGAAGAACTCACGCGGCACTGCAGTTGATCTGGGGAAACAGCCATATTCATCTGACCCATCTGCACAGTTCTGGACACCATTACAAACATCAACAAGTGGAATACAGCCCTCTGATGTCATACAGCGGAACTGACCTATTGTGCACACTGAGTGAACTACAAAAGAAACAAAAGAACAGTGAATGGCACATTATACACATACCCTGTGTTTAACAGTCCTCTATGTAGGCACTAGCAGAGTATGGTAGATGAGTCTCAAAGACCTGAACCTTTGTCATGGTATGCAGTCTTGCACTGAATTGAATGTGCAAAACCATTATTTTCTTATTAGACTTACTGTGACCATGGCCTCTGACCTTCAGATACCAGAAAATACAGGTTTCTGTATGACCTTGATTGCAAGCCATCCACAATGTTTGGTCAAGGAACTTACTTTAGAACAATGTTATTCTGCAAAAACAATAGTTCTTCTTTCAGACAGTCACAGTGACCTTGACTTTTGACCTCTGCCTCCCAAATCAACAAACCAATAGGTGTTTCTCTTACTCAACATGTAAGTCATAAACAAACTTTGGTCAAGGTACATGGGAAATAAAAAAGTTTTGTACATAAACCTTTTTTCTTCTTTCATTCATGGTGACCTTGACCTTTTGACTCTCAAACTGATAGAATTATTCCTTATTCCAAGCACAGGCCATTCACAAAATTTAGTCCAGGTCTGTGAGATTGAACAAATGTTATTGTGTGGAAATCATTTCTTTTTCTTCAGTCTGTGATCCCCTGCAGGCTCAAGCATGTAGAATAGGTCTGATACACCCTCCCAACTAATGGAGACAGAAGCTGCAGTGGCTAAATTGTTAGTGTCCTAGACTCATGACCAAAAGGGTACAGGTTCAAATCCTGCAAATGGATCAGTTTGGGTTGGCTATAGTGGTGTTGCCCATGGGGGGAATGCACTTTACTCCAACTGCTTTGGCACTAAATAACCTACTTGTGTTACTGTGCCATAAAACACCATACCAAACCAAATCAGTCGCAGTGAACTTGGCCATTGACTTTTTTACCCCAAGATCAATAAGCTTTCTCCATATCCTAAGTGCAAGCCATCCACCAAGTTTAGTAACTATAGATAGTGGGGAACTTAAGTTATTGTACAGAAACCATTTGTCTTCTTTCAGTCACCGTTATCTTGACCTTTTGACTCAAAATCAATAGGGCAATTCTTTTAGCCCAAGTGTAAGTCATCCACAAAGTTTATTAACTGTAGATAGTGGAACTCAAGTTATTTTGCAGAAACATATTTTCTCTTTCAGTCACAATGATCCTGACTTTTGGCCTTTCATCTCAGAATCCAAAGGGGTGTTTCCTTTCACCAGGTGCAAGCTTTTTACAACTGTAGATGGTTAAGAACTCAAGTTATTGTGCAGAAACCATTTTGTTCTTTCAGTTACAGTGACCTTGACCTCTGACCCCTAAATCAATAGAATTCTTCCTAACCCAAAGTGCAGGCCATCTTCTAAGTTTGATAAAAGATGGTGTAAACTCATGTTATTGTTTATGGTAACCATTTTTCTTCTTTCAGTCACCATGACCTTTGATTGTTTGATCCTCAAATCTATAGGGTTATTCCTTTACCCAAATTGCAAGCCATCCACAAAGTTTTGTAACTGTAGATGCTGGAGAATTCAAGTTAACAGAAACCAATATTCCTCTATCAGTCACCATGGCCTTTACCTTTGACCCCAAAATCCAACGGGATGCTTCAATCCCCATGTGTAAGCCATTCACAAAGTTTGGAAATTACATATAGTGGAGAACTCAAGTTATTGTGCAGAAACCAGTTTTGTTCTTTCTATCACAGTGACCTTGACCTTTGATCTTTTGACCCCAAAATTGATAAGGTTCTTTCTTACCCAAAGTGCAAGCTATCTTCAAAGTTTGGTAACTGATGATGGTGGAGAACTGGTGTTATTGTGTGGAAACCATTTTTCTTCTTTCAGTCACAGTGACCTTAATCTTTGACCTTTTGGCCCTGAAATCCATATGATTCTTCCTTACCCTAGTGCAAGCAATCTATAAAGTTTGGAAACTGCAAATGGTGGAATAATTGATTTACTGTGCAGAAATGAAACTGATAACAGATATACAGATGGAGAATATGAATGTTTCATCATAAGGCCTGAAAATTGACCTACATGTCACATGACAAGGCTTGAAAACTTACTCATATGTCCCATCACAAGGTCTGAAAACTGACTTAAATGTCCCATCACAGGGCCTGAAAACTGACCTAAATGCAAAACTTAACCAGACACAAGCATGAACGTATGGAGAGGGGAAACACAATATGTCACTACCACATTCTACATTGGGCATACATGTCACTACTCTCAAATAATGAAACATATTTAGTGTCCAATGGACCTAATATACATGTATGTAAGGATTTACTTGTATAAGTGTACATCACTGCATCAGTGTTGCATTCAAATCATAGAAGATCGTTCTGACTTACTGGTGCAGTTCTTTTCATCCTCGCCATCCTGACAGTCATCACGGCCATCACACACCCACTGCTGTGGAATACACTGCTGCTGTTTACATTTAAATTGGTTCTCATTACATCTGAATGGCCTGGAAGTTGTGGTACCTGCTCAAAGAAGATGATGACATATACAATTGTAGCATGCTTTATTACTGAATAAAAATCATAATCTGAGGTAGCAAAATCTACTTAATAATGTTACAAGTACTGCTTTCATTATGATGTTATAATAATCTTGAATAATAAACTTCAAGCAAGACAATTTCAAAAACTTTCATTGAAATTTTCTGATTAAATAAATTCTATTGGGAAATGCAATCTATTAACAAGAAATATGTAATTTAATAGTTGCTTTTAAAATACAGAGTTGTGTAACTCTAACAATTATTCATTGGCAAATTGTCTCACCATTTTCATTGACACATGGATTGGTTACATATTGAGTGACACATAATGAAAAAGAAGACCAGGACCTGTATGTCCAGCCAATCAAACCACTGCTGTAAAACATGTGACCTTGACCCAAGGTCAAAAGGCTGAATAATTAAGTCACAGAATAAAAGTCTTAGCTTCATAATTATTCATTCAATATATGAACAAAATCCATTAAGGGCTTTAGGAAATATAAGCAAACAGAGTACCATGAACAGCACATTATATGTATGTCTGATGTTTAATAATCCTCTATGTAAGCACTAGTAGCTAGGGCATGGCTGACTCTGGAGATTATTGACCAATGGGTCTCAGTGACCAGGATGTCTGGTCAAAGTATGCAGTCTTAAACTAAACTTACCGTGCAGAAACCATTATTTTCTTATTAAACCTACCATGACTGTGACATCTGACCCTTAGACCCAAGAATATATAATAGGTGTCTTTATTACCCAAAGTGCAAGTCATCCACAAAGTTTGGTCAAGGAACTTATTGTGCAAAACCCATTTTTCTTTCAGTCAGTGACCTTGACCTTTTACCACATTTGACCCCCAAATCAATATGCTTTTTCCTTACCCCAAATGGAAACCATCCAGAAAGTTTGGTCCATGTCTGTGATTTAGAATTAATCTTATTGTGCAGAAACCATTATTCTAAATTGGTAACATAAGGACAACATCATAATATAATACACCTTATGGCTGGCATATAATGAGAAAACTTTAACCAAGACAACAGTACAAAGTTTCTACAACTGTGACCTTGAATCCAAGATCAAAGGAGCAACAGTGATTGCTGCAGAATAATTTGTCTTAGCTTCACAGCAATTCATCCCAAGTATGAATAAAATCCATCAAGGTGTTTAGGATATATGAAACCAATGAAAAAGCCTAAACCAAAACCTTAACACAAATTTTCTATATATCAAGTGACCTTGACCCCAAAGTAAAAGAGCACATGAGCATGTCACTGAATGAATTGTCTAAGTTATATAATGATTCATTCCAATTATGATGAGAATTTATCAAGGGTTTAGCAAATTTAGTCAAACCTGTCTATATCAGTCACCCATGGTAACAGGCCAAAATGACCTTTATGCATAGGTGACCTCCGAGTATAGGCTGACCATTCAAACTTGGTTCTTAAACAAATACCATGCATCAAATACTATTATGGTTATTATTATTATTATGGTTATTATTATTATTATTATTATTATTTCAGGTAATTAGCACAATTTCCTATTCAAAAATTTCACCATATAAATGTATCATTCATAAATTCTGGTGTAAAAGGGTTTCATTCATCGACTTCAAGTTTTTCATATGTTTATTTTTCATGTAGTATTTTTTGCGTATATATATATATATATATATATATATATATATTAAGGAGATAGCTTGCTCAGCTGCTTGTATATTACAGATGGAGTTAACTGTCTCAGAAGAAACAGGCCTGGGCCAAATATCAACCCAATGATTGGTTGGTCACCTTTGTTCAAAGACTTAGTGTTTATTCTAGAAATATCATTACCACAGGCACTCACATCATGTATTTATTAATTTCTGCAAGAAATATTCAATTTTTCAGCATTATATGCTTTGAATGAGTCATTGTAGAGTTTGACTACATCATGGTTTTCAACAATTTCCTCCTCCATTAAAATAACTGTTTCCAATGTTCAGGACATGGTTATTGCAGCTGACAAGGAAACGGTTGCAATGAGTGTTATAGTCTGATCTAACAATGACCAATACAAAGTACGTAATGCTGGAAAAGTGAAAATCTATTGCAGAAATTAATAACTCCATGATCCATGTGCCTGTGAAAATTATCAGCCTCCCCTATCGCAAACCTTCCATACTAGGATTTGAATTCATCATGCTTGAGTACCCATTCCCTTTTTATTGTGGACATTTGAATCTAAATTTTTCTTCCCTATGCTCTTGACTGGTGCCCACACTAATCAAAGTTTGCAAGACATTTCTGTCAGCCAATGAAATTGATCATTCTTATGCTTCTTGGCAATGAGTGTACTATCTTCAATAAGCTTGGGATGCACTTGCTTCTTGGCAATGAGTGTACTATCTTCAATAAGCTTGGGATGCACTTGATTTGGTCTAAAGTCAACCATAACAATCTTTCCTCTATATTTTCTTTGGTCTTTTTAATGTGCCCATGGGCACCATGGAGGGAACTTTCTTGTGCCAAAGATGAAAAATACTGGTTATTTACACAAGGGTGCTGCCTAAAATAAACCCACGACTTGACGCCTTTTACAGTAAGTTGAAACACTGTTCCGAACATGTCTTTACTGTCAAATGTGCGTGAGTTTTTCATCCTCAGTTATGTGTTCTTGCAGAATATGGAGCATTCCTTTAATATTTTGAACCAACAAAATATCTAATACGAAATAGTGACCACAGTGTTTGTTCATTATCTATTCTTGGATTAAAAAGAGAACCCTAATGATTAAATACCTGACAACATTTTCAACTCAAACTGGGGTGGATATTTAATGAAGATCTGGTATTTACACTCTATCTATTAAATTTTCTTGGACAACAATGTATTTTGCACATACAGAGTCATGCTGACTTTTCCATACAATTATATTGCTTTAGGTGTGTGGTTTTGTTTTGTTTTGTTTAACTTAAAATAATTACAATCCACCTATATGACAATATGAAGGAATAGCTAACCATGATCTTGCTAACTAATTAATAATGGAAATTGTTGAATAAGTCAAATTTGACGACTACAGCAAATTCAGGGTAAAACTGGTTCTCTATTCATCTCTTCTGATAAATACATTTAGTACAGTCATCAGTACAACCTACCAACACAACAAAAAACGGGGTTGGGGATGGTTAAAAGCATGATAATTTACCTCAAGTATTTACCCCAACAACAAATTTCTAAGTAATATAATTTTGGCTTTATTCAAATTCTTAAAACAATGGAGAGGTTAGCCAATTTAAAGTTGCACTGACAGATTGACTTGAGTACAGTGAATAAAGAGCAAGATATTTTCATTGACCTAAATATCCGGATACTAAAAATTACTTTTCTGTCAATCCAGATAATTTGTGTACTAATGAAAATTATCAATTACCCAGAATATTTAGTCTGGAAATTTAATATCTTAGATTCTTGTCAGGATTGTGTATCAATGTGCCCAATAAAAAACACTTTCATGAAAATGTTTCAGTGTTTTCTTTTACAAATAAAGAATTCTGGTTGCATTTCTTGTGCTTTTTTTCTGTTTGTAAAGCTATGACAGTATGTTTTTTATGTACATGTTTGTAAAGCTATGACAGTATGTTTATTATGTACATGTTTGTAAAGCTATGACAGTATGTTTAATTATGTCCATGTTTGTAAAGCTGTGACAGTATGTTTATTATGTACATGTTTGTAAAGCTATGACAGTATGTTTATTATGTTTAATTATGTACATGTTTGTAAAGCTGTGACAGTATGTTTATTATGTACATGTTTGTAAAGCTGTGACAGTATGTTTAATTATGTACATGTTTATAAAGCTATGACAGTATGTTTAATTATGTCCATGTTTGTAAAGCTGTGACAGTATGTTTATTATGTACATGTTTGTAAAGCTGTGACAGTATGTTTATTATGTACATGTTTGTAAAGCTGTGACAGTATATTTAATTATGTACATGTTTGTAAAGCTATGTTACTGGTAGTATGTTTATTATATACATGTTTGTAAAGCTGTGACAGTATGTTTATTATGTACATGTTTATAAAGCTATGACAGTATGTTTAATTATGTCCATGTTTGTAAAGCTGTGACAGTATGTTTATTATGTACATATTTGTAAAGCTGTGACTGTATGTTTAATTATGTACATGTTTGCAAAGCTGTGACAGTATGTTTATTATGTACATGTTTGTAAAGTTGTGACAGTATATTTAATTATGTACATGTTTGTAAAGTTGTGACTGTATGTTTAATTATGTACATGTTTGCAAAGCTGTGACAGTATGTTTATTATGTACATGTTTGTAAAGCTATGTTACTGGTAGTATGTTTATTATATACATGTTTGTAAAGCTGTGACTATGTTTAATTATGTACATGTTTGTAAAGCTGTGACAGTATGTTTTTTATGTACATGTTTGTTAAGTTGTGACAGTATATTTAATTATGTACATGTTTGTAAAGCTATGTTACTGGTAGTATGTTTATTATGTACATGTTTGTAAAGCTGTGGCAGTATGTTTATTATGTACATGTTTATAAAGCTATGACAGTATGTTTAATTATGTCCATGTTTGTAAAGCTGTGACAGTATGTTTATTATGTACATATTTGTAAAGCTGTGACTGTATGTTTAATTATGTACATGTTTGTAAAGCTATGATAGTATGTTTAATTATGTACATGTTTGTAAAGCTGTGACTATGTTTATTATGTACATGTTTATAAAGCTGTGACACCGTTTATTATGTACATGTTTATAAAGCTGTGACAGTATGTTTTATTATGTACATGTTTATAAAGCTGTGACAGTATGTTTTATTATGTACATGTTTATAAAGCTGTGACAGTATCATTATTATGTACATGTTTATAAAGCTGTGACAGTATGTTTTATTATGTACATGTTTGTAAAGCTGTGACAGTATGTTTATTATGTACATGTTTGTAAAGCTGTGACAGTATGTTTAATTATGTACATGTTTATAAAGCTGTGACAGTATGTTTTATTATGTATATGTTTGTAAAGCTGTGACAGGATGTTTAATTATGTACATGTTTGTAAAGCTATGATAGTATGTTTAATTATGTCCATGTTTGTAAAGCTGTGACAGTATGTTTTATTATGTACATGTTTATAAAGCTATGACAGTATGTTTAATTATGTCCATGTTTGTAAAGCTGTGACAGTATGTTTATTATGTACATGTTTATAAAGCTATGACAGTATGTTTAATTATGTCCATGTTTGTAAAGCTGTGACAGTATGTTTATTATGTACATATTTGTAAAGCTGTGACTGTATGTTTAATTATGTACATGTTTGTAAAGCTTTGATAGTATGTTTAATTATGTACATGTTTGTAAAGCTGTGACTATGTTTATTATGTACATGTTTATAAAGCTGTGACACCGTTTATTATGTACACGTTTATAAAGCTGTGACAGTATGTTTTATTATGTACATGTTTATAAAGCTGTGACAGTATGTTTTATTATGTACATGTTTATAAAGCTGTGACAGTATCATTATTATGTACATGTTTATAAAGCTGTGACAGTATGTTTTATTATGTACATGTTTGTAAAGCTGTGACAGTATGTTTATTATGTACATGTTTGTAAAGCTGTGACAGTATGTTTAATTATGTACATGTTTATAAAGCTGTGACAGTATGTTTTATTATGTACATGTTTGTAAAGCTGTGACAGGATGTTTAATTATGTACATGTTTGTAAAGCTATGATAGTATGTTTAATTATGTCCATGTTTGTAAAGCTGTGACTATGTTAATTATGTACATGTTTATAAAGCTGTGACAGTATGTTTTATTATGTACATGTTTATAAAGCTATGACAGTATGTTTATTATGTACATGTTTATAAAGCTGTGACAGTATGTTTTATTATGTACATGTTTGTAAAGCTGTGACAGTATGTTTAATAATGTATATGTTTGTAAAGCTGTGACAGTATGTTTTATTATGTATATGTTTGTAAAGCTGTGACAGTATGTTTATTATGTATATGTTTATAAAGCTGTGACAGTATGTTTTATTATGTACATGTTTATAAAGCTGTGACAGTATGTTTTATTATGTACATGTTTATAAAGCTATGACAGTATGTTTATTATGTACATATTTATAAAGCTGTGACATTATGTTTTATTATGTACATGTTTGTAAAGCTTTGACAGTATGTTTAATAATGTATATGTTTGTAAAGCTGTGACAGTATGTTTATTATGTACATGCACTGACACTGGTGATAAGTCTTGCTAGAAACTTGTCTATGAATGTTACCCAGTTCGAATATTGATATTTTTTTAAAATGTTAAGATTGACTTTGACAACAGAATGTATCACCAAAATAATACACATCTATTCATATGATCTTGCCTCTGAAAATCTTAAAGATAATCAATATTTTCCTTCAACAAAAATGTTTGAAATAATCTTGCTACTAAAACTCTAAATATGTTGATGATTGCCCTAAATATGTAATGGAGCCAAATCACTTAGACTGGTTCAAAAATTTAATTGCAGAATATCCTTATTTGTACTCCAATTATAGGTATAAAGACTGTACTGACTGCATCCAAAATGAAGTTATCAGGGGGAAATATGCCACTGAATAAAAACTGAGACAACAAAAACTTGTGTAACTTAAACACTTTATATCACACAAGTTAATCCACTTTAATGAGAATAGGAATTGATGTGCATGACTGCTTTGTCACCCTTTGTATGCTCTATGGCTGTAAAAATAAAAGAGACCTTCAATCACATGTCAGCTCGATGTAATGCTGATGACCACTCATTCTACAGTTTTCACAGTGATTCATTAATTATTCTGCCAAATGTCTCAAGATGAATGGTTGTTTTTCCTTTATTATTAACTTTAACTAAGCTTTCAGCTTGCTTTGTCTAGGGAACTGCTTGATTATGAATGGTGCAGCATGTCAGTTTTTTGTTATGGTTGCATATTTACAACATCTTCAATCAATCCTCATGATAATAAGCCAGATAATTAATGCAGTTTCATGTCCAAATTATTCAATCACCAGTTTTTGAGTACGGATAATTAAAGCAGTTTCATGTCCAGATTATTCAATCAACAGTTTCTGAGTACAGGTAAAACCTTCCTTAGATTTAATCCACCATAAATTTTTTATTTTTTGTCGGCTTTATTAAAAATTGCTTGGTGTCCAGAAATTTGTTGTACTATTTAAAATTATTAAAAATTTTGACAATATAGTGTCTGGAAAATTGTGGATTCAGTTATTTATGTTAATTACAGTAAGGCATGTTGTCATATCAATTCACATGAGATGTCTTTACCTAAACAATGCCTTTCTTCAGAAAACAAATGCTCTATTGGTCAATATGCTTAACTGACTGATTAAAGCAGTAAGAAATAACTGTTTAATGGTTAAGAAACACAAGGCCGTTGACCATGTAAAGCAGACTGTTTAATACAAAAGAGAAAATTTCACCAGGGAAAATGGGAATGACCATTAGACCAGGTGACTGCTCAATAAAAATGACTATTAGGGCTTTACTGCATATACAAACGAAAAACTTTAAGTAAAACCTTAGCTGTTGATGATTGCCACCAGAAAAGTGACTGCTGTGTCTCGCTTCCCACTAACATGAACTTGACAAAAAAGTCATAACTTGTCACGTCTTTTAAGTATTCTTGTCATTTATATCAGTCGGTCCCTCTGTCACATTGTTTTATATCGGCCTGTCCCTCTGTCATATTGTTTTATATCAGTCTGTCCCTCTGTCACATTGTTTTATATCAGTCTGTCCCTCTGTCACATTGTTGTATATGTCTGTCCCTCTGTCACATTGTTTTATATCAGTCTGTCCCTGTCACATTGTTTTATATTGGTCTGTCCCTCTGTCACATTGTTTTATATCAGTCTGTCCCTCTGTCACATTGTTTTATATCAGTCTGTGCCTCTATCACATTGATTTATATCAGTCTGTCCCTCTGTCACATTCTTTCATTTTGGGGACACTTTTCTGGTCAAACATGGATGAAGTTAGCTGAGGTTGGGTTTAAAAAGGGTTAGAACATAAACTGGATGAATCAGATACATGAGTTAGGAGGGGATTAAAAGATGAGAAGGGGATTAAAAGATGTCACTGGTCTAAACTGTTCAATATCTGTGATCACTTCCTTCCTCACAATCAATAGCCCAATCACACTGATCTTACATTGGGACTTGTTCTTTTGGACACAATAGCTCAATCACCCTGAACCTGCATGGGGTTTTATTCTTTTGGACACAATAACTCAATCACCTTGGTCATGCATGGGAACTTATTCTTTTGGACACAGACAATAGCTCCATCATATTGATCTTATATGGGGACTTATTCTTTAGGACACAACAGCTTAATCACACTAATCCAATATGGGGACTTATTCTTTAGGACACAACAGCTTAATCACACTAATCCAACATGGGGACTTATTCTTTAGGACACAACAGCTTAATCACACTAATCCAACATGAGGACTTATTCTTTTGGACACAATCAATAGCTCAATCAGACTGATCTTACACAGAGACTTATTCTTTTGGACACAGGCCAAGATATGAATAAGAGGTGGAGTAGGACTGATATTGAATGTAGTGGGATAGGGCAGGGAGGTGGAGTAGGACTGATACTGAATGCAGTGGGAGGACAGGGAGGTGGAGTAGGACTGACATTGAATGCAGTGGGATAGGACAGAGAGGTGGAGTAGGACTGACACTGAATGCAGTGGGATAGGACAGGGAAGTGGAGTAGGACTGATACTGAATGCAGTGGGAGGACAGGGAGGTGGAGTAGGACTGATACTGAATGCAGTGGGAGGACAGGGAGGTGGAGTAGGACTGACATTGAATGCAGTGGGATAGGACAGGGAGGTGGAGTAGGACTGATACTGAATGCAGTGGGATAGGACAGGGAGGTGGAGTAGGACTGATACTGAATGCAGTGGGAGGACAGGGAGGTGGAGTAGGACTGACATTGAATGCAGTGGGAGGACAGGGAGGTGGAGTAGGACTAATACTGAATGCAGTGGGATAGGACAGGGAGGTGGAGTAGGACTGACATTGAATGCAGTGGGAGGACAGGGAGGTGGAGTAGGACTGATACTGAATGCAGTGGGATAGGACAGGGAGGTGGAGTAGGACTGATATTGACTGCAGTGGGATAGGACAGGGAGGTGGAGTAGGACTGATACTGAATGCAGTGGGATAGGACAGGGAGGTGGAGTAGGACTGATACTGAATGCAGTGGGATAGGACAGGGAGGTGGAGTAGGACTGATATTGACTGCAGTGGGAGGACAGGGAGGTGGAGTAGGACTGATATTGACTGCAGTGAGATAGGACAGGGAGGTGGAGTAGGACTGATACTGAATGCAGTGGGATAGGACAGGGAGGTGGAGTAGGACTAATACTGAATGCAGTGGCATAGGACAGGGAGGTGGAGTAGGACTGATACTGAATGCAGTGGGATAGGACAGGGAGGTGGAGTAGGACTGATACTGAATGCAGTGGGATAGGACAGGGAGGTGGAGTAGGACTGATATTGACTGCAGTGGGAGGACAGGGAGGTGGAGTAGGACTAATACTGAATGCAGTGGGATAGGACAGGGAGGTGGAGTAGGACTGATACTGAATGCAGTGGGAGGACAGGGAGGTGGAGTAGGACTGATACTGAATGCAGTGGGATAGGACAGGGAGGTGGAGTAGGACTGATATTGACTGCAGTGGGATAGGACAGGAAGGTGGAGTAGGACTAATACTGAATGCAGTGGGATAGAACAGGAAAGTGGACTAAAAAACCTCATTTACAGTAGTCTCTTTGGTATTTCTCAATATTTCAATTTTCAAATGAAATGTGTAGAGGTGAGTTCCTGGTTAGGTTAGAGTGAGAATGAGGCTGACTTCACTTTATTTGTGCAATTTCTCCCATTCATCTAGCTGATGCCTCTCTCATAGTGATCTAACATGGGGACATATTTTTCTAGTCAAAGTAAGAGTCAAGTGAGGTAAGGAAGGTTAAAGGTGGTATGGGAGTGGGAATGGAATGTGCATTGCTAGAAAAATCCTACAATGATCTACTTGCCCATAATTCAGATTTCCATAAACCTACATAAAATATTGATTTTTTCTTAGTCAGTGACAGAAAAATTTTCTTACCAGGCAAAATATTTTTACTGGAATACCTGACAGGGATTTTTCCATTTCTGGATAAGGTGGGTTGGTCGTGGACTTTGTCTCAAATGAACAGTGTCTACTTTACAACCTCATAATCCATCTACCCCTAACATGATTCCTCACAAGGACACTTCCTCTATTCTGGTATCTGGTGACATGCTGCCCAATTGGGCACATGTTTAAGCCCGGCAGTTCATCAGTAAGTGTCTTTTCAATAAACTCCAAGTACATGATAGGGTCAATATCTCTCTCTTTGTCTAGCACAGGATTTGATAATACTATCAATACTAGTTTTAATCTAAATAATTGGTCTGGATACACAAAATTTGAAGACATTATGAACACACCACATTAAGAAACATTTCCTAAAAAAAACGCAAGGTATACTGGCATCTAGTTTTGCAACTAGTGCATGTCTGGTTATATGAATTTAAATTTACTCTAGTACATGATTGGGTATTTTTCTGAGACCCTGGGCTGCACATCTCTATATTAAATACTATGGAGTTTTCTCCCTTGGTTTGGTCCAAATATACACAGAGCTACCAGTCTATACTGAAGTGAAAAAGGAATGACAAATTTAAGAAATTGGAATCCAAAAATAAAAATAGAAATACTTCAAATTGTTATCCAACAATTTATTTTAAGAATTAAACCTCACTGATTCAATGTGCATCTACAATCATCTTAACTGCCATCTGACACACTGAAATCTGCCAAGAAAAGCTGCAAATGCTTGGCATTTGTTTAATCTTTATATCTTGTGTATCCTGTTTGGAATTTCTGTAGTACAGGTTGTGTTTAATCAAGGTAAAATCTTCTCCGGATGTTCGTTTTGACATCGTTCTTGAACTTTCTCAGGAGAATCAGGGCACCAAGTGACAGTATTTTTGATTGGTCAATAATCAATTGCTTTTGTAATACAAGCGCTTAGGTATGCTTTCATAAAAGAATTACAATTGGACCTTACAAGCATTTCAGAGACTTGGATATACTGGTGTTCAAATTGCAATTTGCCTATATAAAATTTGTCTAACCAAAAATCAGAATCTGATATAAGTGATCATAATGGCATAATTTATGGATAAAAATAGGAATAATTCCACCAAAATCAGAATGGTTGGAATCTCTGCATAGGTATGGAGTTGTGGTGTCGAGAAGGGTCTGAGTGGCAAAATAAACCCCACAAGTTGTAAGTGGATGAGATTGAAATGGATACAATGTGAGTGTAATGTGATATTGGGTGGAATAGAAGTGGTGTGGAACGAGATGTAGTTAAAGTGGTGTGAACTGATGTGGAGTGGGAGTAAAAGTACTTTAAAATGGGGTGGAGTGGGAGTGCTGTGGAATTGGGTGTTTGTATGTATATATGTATGTATGTATGTATGTATGTATGTATGTATGTATGTATGTATGTATGTATGTATGTATGAATGGGGCCTTAATGGCACATCATTACAACCCTGGCTATACAGTCTGAGTAAAACTAAGCCTGTACAAATATAAAGATTAAAAGCTGCGGATACCTTCAGGAAGATTAACCCTTCCAAATAAAAGGTAAACATGCACTCCTAAGTGATAAAAGAAAAAGGTAAAAAAAAATTAAAACCCCCAGAAAGATACCTGAAACAAAAACTATTGATAAAATAGGTAAAATACTTAAAATATACAGTCAGAATTTATGATATAAACTGCATTCTCTTACAAAGGCTAAGGTGTAAAGTGGGAGTGGTGTGGAATGGATGGTATGGGAGCAGTGAGGAATAAAGTACAGTGGGAGTGGTATTAAAATGAGATAAAGTGGAAATGGGGTGGTTGAGCAGGAAAAGTGTGGAATGAAGTGAAGTGGCAGTGGTGCTGAATGGACTGAAGTGGCAGTGGTGTGTAACAGAATGGAGTGGAGTAGTGTAAAAATGGGCTATAGTGGCACTACCATGAGATGGGATGAAGTGGGGGTGGTCTGGAACAGGGTGGAGTGGTGAGGAGTTAAAGTGAACAATGTGAGCTATTCTAACCTGTATTATAACAGTATTGCTCATCACTTCCATCCTCACAGTCGATTCCTCCATCACATCTGTCTGACATGAGGACACACTGCCCGGTGCCACACTGGAACTCTGTGCTTCTACAGCCAGAAGGTGTTGTTGAATTAAATCCTAATTAAACAAATTTTAATTATGTAAATTAGTTTTTAAATTCTGCACCAAAATTACAAAATAATTTGTTAGGAATAGCTTTAACAAGAAACTTAATTAACAGACTTTGGTCAGAAAAACTGTCCAAAAAATCTTATTTTTATTATATAACACAAAGTAGCATCTTAATGTAAACTTATTATCATTACTTCTTAAAATTTCTTTCAAATTAAAAAAAATAACATCAAAGAACTTTCAAAGCGTTTACTTAGGCTATGGCTAAAAATAACTTTTGAGATGCAAGTTGGCCAATGGATTTACATTTTTTAAAGTTATTGGCTCTTTCTAACACCTTCAATATTCAGCTATAGTGCATGATTTGTTTTAAAACTATTTTTCAAAATGACATAGTAAAGAAATCTGATTAAAATAAAAGAACCATGTGCGTGCTTGATGATTGTTTTCCAAACTAAAGTAGTGCAAGGATTTGCACAAAAATATTCAGTCACATGGATATCAAACTACTGGGACTCTTCTTTGGAATCTTCTATATAAGTTTGAGAATATTTCATCCAACAGTGTCTGTGACACACTGGTATTATGGTAGGTACAATGCTGACATGGATGCTAATTCAATACCTAATGCTAGCCATCGTGAATTAATGTCCCACTCCCACAACCTGCCTGTGCTATAATTCCTCCTGTGGTATTTGAAAACAGTAGTAGTTTGTCACACTATGAAGGCTCTCCTCACACTCAAAGGATGTATTTTACACACTGGCCCCTTATACTTGGTTATCATGGGTAGATTTGGGGATGGGTAGATCAGGTAGGTAAATAGGAAGGTAGATAGTAAGATAGATCATAAGAAGGAAATACACAGTTCAGACTTCAGTGTTGTACAATGAGCACAGGTGCACGGGTTTCCTGCAATTTTTTGTCCTATGTCCCCCAAATCTTTTTTGATCCTGGGTGCCAGCCTGCGTGCACTTTTTTGTCAGAAAAAAAAATGAAAAATGCGCCTACAACTTTCATAAGTGGATGTCGATCTACGTCTCTGTTGGCACTAACAATGGCCAAAGTCACGTAAGGCAACAAAAACTGTAAGATGGCAATGGATATCTATTTCAATACAATGTATCTGGTAATGAAAACATTCAAGGTTTGAGGTAGCTGGCTGAGTTGCAATGTAACATGTTCAACAGCCATTAGTGTAATGTATTTTCGAGGTTAAAGTCACCACTACGCCGAGTAAGATTTAATTTATTTTGAGTTTGTACTAATGGCAAAAGAGATGACATTGATGCAAACACACAATTTGTCATTTAATTAATGATTTGTTAGATTGGAAAGAAAAGTAATTCAGAAAAGATAGGTATTTATTATACTAAATGCTGGTAGATAATGAGTATACTCTAACATTAAATGAAGGCAAGTTCTGGAATGTAAAATTCCATGGTACAGCTCATTTCATGTTAACCAGATATTCAAACATGTTAATGTTTTAATGAATTACTTGATCACATGATAAAACATTTATTGCAATAATGTAAGTGTCCAAGGAAAATATGATCATAGTAGAGTGCAGACCACAAAGTTAAGGTGGCAAAACCGTTGAATCAAATAAGATTATTCATTTTTAGAGTTATAGCACTATTGGTGCATTATGTACTATTATTTTAGTTTGTCCCTCTAAAATGCTGTGTGTCTGCCAAATCTGGATGGTGGGGGACACAGTGCCCCTTGCCCTTGGAATCTTATGTGCAACACTGAGACATGATTTTCAAAACCTTAATTATCTAAATTCTCATTTCCTCAGAATAAATGCCTTTTCCCAGAAACAAGTTCAACATAATAAATACTGAAACTAATTATCAAAACTCTCTATTATTTAAATGACTTTAATGTCCCCAGTTTGGTATTTCAGGTTCTATTATACCAATACAAACTAGGTGACTTTCCTGTCCCCCATTTTGTAATTCAAGTTCTATTGTACCTATACTAACTAGGTGACTTCCATGTCCTCAGTTTGGTAATTCAAGTTCTATTGTACCTATACTAACTAGGTGACTTCCATGTCCCCAGTTTGGTAATTCAAGTTCTATTGTACCTATACTAACTAGGTGACTTCCATGTCCCCAGTTTGGTAATTCAAGTTCTATTGTACCTATAATAACCAGGTGACTTTCATGTCCCCAGTTTGGTAATTCAGGTTCTATTGTACCAATAATAACCAGGTGACTTTCATGTCCCCAGTTTGTTAATTTACGTTCTATTGTACCAATACTAACTAGGTGGACAATTAGCATCCTCATCCGAGTAATCCCCACAGTCATTGATCCCATCACACTTGTCTGTCCACCAAACGCATCTTCCATTACGACACTGGAACTGCCAGAAATGGCATGAAAAAGGAGCTTGAGTTGTAGTTGTAGTTGTAGTTGTCACATTTGCTGTAAATGAGAGAAAGGTGGTGACTATGGTCTTATTAGTATTATATCATCTTTACAACTTTATTTTTTTTAAAGTTAATTGGCATGAATTGCTCCATAGCATCTACTATTATATTAATTTCTTTTGTTTCATTTTTTTCCTTATTCAAAATAACATTCAACATTCAAAATGACTGACATTGGCAACAAAACACAATTTGACAAATAAGATAAATTCGGGGCATTTCAGACACATAACATTTGCAAACTTTAAATCTTTAATAAGAAGTGAAAAATGTTATAATTTGATGCATATTAGAACCATATAAGAAGCATAAAGAGCCAAGCAGATCTCTATAGCTTCCAAGGTATGACCCAGGAGCTAAGTCCCTTGAGGTAGGGATGGATACCAGGGTCAATGCCAGTTGCATGTATATGTTTCTCTCTCCATGGCTAGTACAGTGAAAGTGTATATAGTTATAGGATGGAGATCTCAATAGTTTTGAAGTTATGATCAAGGGTCTGGGAATGCACCCCCAAGTCAATTCAGCTGTATGTATAAATTTGTCTTTTCATTCCCAATAAGTGTACAGGGTGGTACTCTCAATAATTTATATGTTAAGTCCCAGAGACTCAGGGTAGATAAGACCTTGGGGCATGACCCAGGGGACCCAATCTGACATGTGTTGACACTTGGGTCATTAATCATATATATTGATTCAAAGACATATCAGACAAAAAACTCAGGAGTTATTTGAAATTTATGCAAAATCCCCCACCCCCAGACAAACTCTACACTAGTTTCATCTGCTTAGCTCTAACGGTGTAGGAGGAGTTCAAGGTCATTACAGAAGTATGTACGTAAAGATGGATTGTATCACAATATCTCATGTTTCTTTAAACTAATTATTGACAGACTGTATCACAATATCCACAAAATTTTAACGAGTGGGAATAATTATTGTTCATATTTTGAACCAGCTGTCACACCTCTAAAGGCTTAACAGCTTTTAAGTTTCCATATGATAATCATTATAAAACTGTAAATACATAAACTGTACCATGTATAGTTATATTTGGTGAAACTTTAATTTTACCTTTACTGAAGACAACCAAAACCAGCACCAAAACACTATTAGTAATTTAATATCAATCACAATATTTGATGTAATACATGCTCATGTCTTAATAAGCGCACACCTTTTTGGTCAAAACTCACAAAAAAAATCCAGCTTAACTTATGCTCAGTGTCATGTTACCAATTAATTTGTTGCTTAAATCGGGCTCAAAAATGGATCTTACATTTGCTTCATTCACTTGAACCATACCGAGACTGAGAATTAACCTCCACAGTGGAGAGGTCCCAACACACATAAAAAGAGATAACTCTTCCAGCATGTATGTACAGACCCTGAAATGGGTAATTTTACCATATCTGCATTTTCATTTGTATTAGAACAATTTCATAGTTTGTAAGTAGTCAAAAATTGTGTGTCAGTATAAAGAATAACAAATCTGATCCCAAATTATAAATGCAAAAAGATATTAGATAATGGGACTTAAGTAGCAACCCAAAATGCAGGTAAACAGATTTTAAAAATTGATTCATGAAATGCATTTGAGTTTCATTTTGTTTTTGTCTGTCATTCATCATTCTGCATTCTGCACTTGCATTCTCCATTTTTGTCGTATTGTATTCATCATTTCATTTGCATTCATTCTGCATTCCATTTTGTTTTACCTGTAAAATTACCCATCTCAGGTTCCATACACGCACAAGGGGCATTGTTTATGACTTCATCAGTGTGCACCTATTATAATGATGAGCCTTAACTTCAAAAAATTTACCCAAATAGTTTTTTTTACGCGCACAATTCGGTTGTTATATCAAATAGGTAAATGTATATAGAGGTCACTGAACTTTCCACAAGGATAACAGCAATAAGTCCATCTGAGAAAATGACCGAAATCCAGCACTGCAGATACAGAAGCTATACATGGGTTTAAAACTGACTCGCCCAACTCTAAATGGCAAGTAGAAATATCTGGCGGTCAAGTGAATGTTGCAATCACTTGCCTGATTGGGTGAGTGCTGGTTCAGGGCTTACCAGTGTTTTTCTTTAATGAAAAGGATATTCTATTGAGAATATTACTGACCTTGTTCAATGAAACTCCAGACTTTCTACCAAAAGTTTGTTTTCTATTTATTTTGATCCAGCTCATACAAGTATTTTGCTCTCATTTATCAATACTAATAAAAATGCTTACCTGAGGGAGAACACACTGGTCTCAATTTGTAATATCAGTGCTCCCCAAATTTCTACCCCCTCCTCCTCTGGTCTCTTGCCACCCTCAGTTACTGCCAGTAAATTTGAATGTACCACTTTTTTTGCTATTTAATTCCACTTTCATTTGCCACCCTTGCTATCTGGCATTTGCCAAGCCTCATCAATGTATAAATTACATGTAAATAATGAACACAGACCTCAAGCATCTGCCATGTTTATCAGGAGGAATGATTCAATTAGTGAATTCTGCTTGCCAAGAGAATTCAATCATGCAAGGCACAGTGCTTACCACTAGTCGCTGTGTTGGCTGACTGCCCTTAAGACCATTCATGATAGTAGACTGTGTAACTTTGATGTAAGCTAAATAGATCATGAAAGTGCAATTTAGATTAATTAAGAGAAAGTCAATGTAAGATTGAAAAAAATCGTCGTCCTTTAAGTAGATGATCACATCTGCCCTCTTAATATAAAAAATCTGAGAGAGATGGAGTCAAATAAGCACAACAGAACTGTGTTAGATCTGGTGAGAAAGCAAAAATGTGTGTGTTACTCCAAGTTACATCCTAAGGCTAGTAAACAAGAGATTGCCAACCACTTTGCTGCTATGCAGAATTATCCCATTGAGAGGCACACTTTGGCTGATATTCTTGCACAAGCTGACAAGTGTGTTGATAACAGACTATGAACCCCTGAAAAATATCCACAAGACAGCTAAACATACCGATACGGAGGAAACCTTGCTTTAATGGTTCTTAAACGCCTGAGCACAGAACTTCCTGTAACTGACACATTTTTTAGAGACAAGGCCAAGTCCTTTAGTACCGAGCTTAATGTGACTGGCTTTTTATATTTGAATGGCTAGTTGGAGAGATTTAAGACTAGACACAGCATATCATGCAACTTTATTTCTGGGGAGAGTGCAGGCACTGACCGAAAGCTCACACGAAACAGATAAGCCCTATCCATAACAAGTGGATATGACATAAAAGACAAAATAGAAAACTAAGAAACACCAGCACTGCTTTTAAGTGATGCTATTTACTTTATCAAAAATGGCCTCAGGCTGTAATAAACTTAACATTATATGTTAAACCTGAGAAATATGATGATGCTACTTATCCTTAAGGAACCTCAACCAGCAGACAGGAGAATTAGCCAATCAGAGCAATCCGACACCTTAATAACTGTGAGAGAGAACTATGTTCTGAACAGTGAAAATGATACATAAATGACGGAAATGTGTCACACACACACACACTGAAGCAGAAGTGAAAATGGTGCTAATGACAGTCATGCAATTTCTGGAATCTTGTGATCCTGCTGAGGAGCATGATGTCAGCATGTGCATGAAACTGGAGAAAAGACTGAATATTCCAACATTCCAAAAGAGTAAACAGTGATCAATAATGGATTTCTTTCATGGGAAAGTAAACTTAATAGTATTGGCATCAGAGTGTATAGTACAACATGCTGACCTGCAGTTTACTTTTGGTTTTCAATTATACTGTTAAACACTATGGCATGCATGCCATGAAGGGACTTCATGATGTCAGGGAATATTCTGTAAATATATGAAAAGCTTAATTTAATTAAAATCCATTTTATAGATCTATGTACAATTTTTAATGATCGACTAGTTGGATTTACCTGTTTCTGTCTTTCTATCCAACTGTCTAACTATCTACCTATCTAACAGGCGAACCTTGATTATCCACCACCCTCTATAACCTGTCATTTTCCTACCTGTATTGAAATGGGCATGTAATCTAGGAAGCACTGTATTTACAACACTGTATTTTACAACTGGTGCTAGAATGGTCACAGAATAAGTTCTAGAAAACAACCTTTCACATTATTAAATTTTGGTCAAGCTGGTTTAGTCAGAATTTATTCTGGGCAAGTAAAAACATTCAGTACTTGCCCAACTGGAAGAGTGGAGTTTTAGAGATTTTTCAACTCCTGCTATCAAGTATTTTGATTGGCCAAAACCTCAGGTTTATAATGAACATGCTTTTTACATTTTGTACATCAGATAATTCAATTTCCAAATTCTAATTGGCAAACTACAGGGATTTATCTTAGGGCAGTATGTATTTACACTCGACTCCAGGATACTATACCTGGCTACGGTCATTAAACCTGTTCCAGGAGGCACTATTGCCACACATACTAAATCTATTATAGTCTTCTCCCTTCTATCCCAGCCCAATACCCATCAGACAACAGTGTAGGAGAACAGCTCCCTTAGGTGAAGGCAATAATAGAATATTATTGCTTGAGCATCAATAGAATTGATGTTCTACACTTACATGTACTTGAGCAGTTTTGCTCATCTGTTCCATCTCCACAATCATTGTCTCCATCACACCGCCAGCTTAAGTAAACACAGTGGCCATTCTTACACGTTAACTTCCATGATGGACATGCACTGGTACAGTTCTGCTCATCACTTCCATCCTGGCAGTTTCGGTTGCCATCACATTTACGCTCAGCAGAAATGCAGAGTGGAAAACCTGTACTACATGTAAATGATCCCTCCTCACAAATTGTCCCTAAAATGAAATAAAATAGTTTTTCTTATTTAACCCTAGTACAACCAAGAAAACAAGAGGTCAGAAGCATTTATTTTCATGAGCCTCATTTACAAATATAAATTTTAACAAATTTAACATTTTGTTGACGCCACTGCCAACAATTATGACGATAACATCAGCATCATTATGTGACACATTGTTCTCTAAATTAAGCAAGACAATAAACCAGGTGACTTTTACTATCACAAATACTAACTGTAGACTTTTACTATCACAAATACTAGCTGTAGACTTTTACTATCACAAATACTAGCTGTAGACTTGCTTAACTAGTTTTAATTATAATGAGCCATGGGTGGCTGAGTGGGCTAAGGCACTTGCCTTTACAGATCACTTACACATCTCACATCTGTCTACGTGAGTTCTAGCCTCGGCTCGACCAACGTGGGTATGTGAAAAAGCTTGCCAGTAGTTTCCTGTGGCTTAGTGGTTCTTCCTCTACCAAATATACTGGCTGCCATGTATAGCTTATCACGTGCTGAAAAGTGGTGTTAAACCCCACAAAACCAAACCTTATTAATGATATACTGTCATTTGTTGTTCAGTCATAAAATGAGATCTAAAAATTCACTTTTTTACTTTTAAGTTTACAGGTTTCAAAGGTATAGTTTTATCACTGTAATCACTCTAAACCAAAAGGGTTAGATCAATGTAACCCTACCGAATAGCTCTCATTAATTGTACCGGTGGACAAAGAGCTCCTTGGGCAACATCATCATAAACACCCATGTGATTAATTCTGTTGCCACTAATGAATGGAGTGGTAACAGAATCAATCACATGGGGGTTTCTGATGATGCATTGGCAAATGTCATTAATTTTCAAAATTAAAAGAAAACAAAGTGTGGTAAAGTAATTTTCATAAATCTATGAATTAAATATCCTTGGTATACTGTATGTACAGAAGAATTTTAAAACTGTAAGTTTTGTGAGCCTAATTGTTTTGTTAGAGTCAAATGTTGAGTTTTCTTGGGTGGAGGTAAGAGAACACTTTCTGCCAAATCTAATAAAGTCACATGAGTGATTGATGTTTAAATCTGCACTTTTGTGGATATACTGTGATAGATCATGTATGTCTGTGTTTCTGTCTGTCTGTTCATCAATATGCTATCCTTGTAAGCTGAACTCCATCTGCACCATTTCAGGGAGAAAAATAATATATTGCATTATGCTGTAGGAGGATGACTAGGTGACAAGAAAAGTTTTGGATCCTGGATGCAGCCACCAGCAGAGGAGGTTAAAGGTCACATTTTACTTCCTTGCAGCCTAAACTCCATCTACACCTATGAAATAATGGTGATCATTTTTGGCATAATGATTCAGGAGGATTTCAGAACAAAAGTCTCAGATCATGCATACACATGCTGCTGGGGGGGGGGGGTAAAAAAGTGCAGATATTTGTCTTGGCTTCCATCTCTAGCTTGCATAAATGAGGCAATAATGAAACTGCACAGAACTGATTTCATAATAGGCTGACTAATGAGGCAAAAATATGAGCATCATAAAGCAATATATTGGCACAGACAACTAATTCAATTCCTATAGACCATAATGTTAATGTTTGGCCAAATTACTGTCCTTTCGTGATAAGACAGGCAAACAAGTTATCATCCTATGAGCAATCGATCCAAGAGGAAACTTTAAAAATGATGAAACTGATATGCTGCAAGTCTTGTTTTTGAGAAACATTCCCTTGCAGATGCCCACTATAAAAATCCCGCCTGGTGAGATCTCCCCGTTTACATCCTGTAGTACCTGTATGATGACAGTGATAAAATCAAAATGGTTTAAGGTTCAAGATTACTATTGTGTACATTTTACCCATATGTAGGCTTCTTCTGAAAAATTACATGAATTCTTTCCAGTAATTATTTTCAGCCAATCAGCAACCATCATTCTTTTACATATGGTACTTAATATACCATACATAGGCTGGTTCCGTAGTTTAAAAAATAATTAGTTGCCTGTGACCATATCCTCTCTTTTGCGACCAAAATGGAAGTATGATTAAGTACGAAGTTCCTACCATTGTTTGTGCAATTCTTCTCATCCGAAAAGTCTCTGCAATCATTGTCAAGGTCACATCTCCATGTCACATTGATACAGCGTCCATTATCACATTTAAATTGGTTGGTATTGCAACTTGGATACACTGCAACATCAACAAAAATAATTCTACATGTATATATAATTAGCTAGTATATTTTCATACTTCCAACTTAAATCAAATGTTTGACTTTTCAAAGATTTCAGTAACCAATTTACAAAGATCTTTAAAGTTTGTTAAAACTGAATGTGTTAAAAATTTTCAAATTTATTCCATTCATAATTAAGGTAATCAACTTCTGTAAAATCAACACTTACTGCACAGCTCGAAATTACATGATCATAATTACATTATGATATCATCAATATGACATCGCTTTTTACCATGGTATATCTTAGCAGTATGAACTCTGACAGAGATTAGAAGTAAAATTACATGTATGTGACTGCTGTATTTTATTAAATAATGAAACAGACAAATTCTTATACAATTTTAATAATCACAATAACAGTCCTGTAAAAAGAAAATAATATAGCCAACAAAAAGTAGGAGACCTTTGGAAATTTTTAGTGATTTACAACTTGCCATAAATCAGCCCTTATTGTTGCAGAACCTATCATATATACTCACTTTTAAGTCAAGTCCAACTGCAAACAACATAGACCCAGATCTGCCATTGCATAATGCGCTTGCAGATCAGGGTCTATGTTGTTTGTTCAACTGATTACTCCAAACAAACTGCAGAGACCCAGATATGTAGGCATATTATGTGATGGCAGATCTGAATCTGTGCAGTTTGCAGTTGGACTCTACTTATAAGTGAGTTTATACGATATGTGATCTCTTTAATTGTATCATGTTGGAAAAATTCACTCATCAACATTTCCTTTCCTTTGTGTATTTTTAAGAGGAGTGGGTATGATCTTCAACCTGTGCAAATTTAATGAATTTTTAAATACTCATTTAGCTATTGCTTTTATGAACAATCAGTGCCATATTACTTTTTCCCATACTTTTCTATGGAATGACCCTTACTTGGCAAGAGATATTCAACTAAGAGTGGCAAAAGAAAATACACACCAACCAATATTTTTTAAAATTATTTTGAATTGCTTGGAACCTTAACTATGTAAAAATATAAGTTTTAAAGCATTAAATACTCCAACATGTCGCAAGCAATCTTCCTTAAGTGCTAATTTAATTCCTCAAGACTTAAGTTGTCCAGAAAAATCAGACTATTTTCAATTACTGTCTATACTCGCTTATATGTCGAATCCAACTACAAGCTGCACAGATTCAGATCTGCCACTGCATAATGCACCAGTAGATCTGGATCTGTGCAGTTGTTAGGTGTAATCAGTAGAAGAAACAACATAGACCCTGATCTGCAGGTGTATTATGTGATGGCAGATCAGGGTCTATGTTGTTTGCAGTTTGACCAGACTTATAAGCAAGTAAAGACAGTAATAATCTTCGACACTTGTAAAGCATGCTGTAAATGCATATGATATGTAAAATAATTATGGTGCTACTGACGTCACACTTGATTTGAAGAATTAGCATATCCATGTTTAACTAGGTCTGAATGGATTAAACTATGGAATTACTGTAAAAATTATATTCTTGGTACCCTCTGAGCTCATTTCAAATTTGGGAGTGCCAGTATTAAATACATTTTACAAGGTTTCAATTTTGGTGGTGCCAATTTTGGAGATTTTGGCTTTCAGATATTAGTAAATACTATTTTTGAGGTGCAAAAACTGATTATGACTAAATTACTACATGCATTACTTGGTTTTTAGTGTGATGAAAAAAAAAAACAACAAGTTACTATGATTTTAGTGGTTTTCGTTTATCCAAAAGTTTACTCCACATGTTTAATGTACTCGAAACAATCCCATCCAAATTTCCTGTCACCACACGATCACAACAAAATCTACTCCACTAGTTGTTGATTATTTTCACCCTCTTATTTTTTATTTGGCTAGAAAAGTTTCAAATTTATCAGTGCCGATATTAACAAACATTTTTACAAGTTCAAACTGAAATGCGCCATTTGGAGTGACACCTAAATTAGAATAATGACAATAACACTGGAGAAAATTATAACCATTGTCTCATAACATAAATGTTTTCTCACAAACAAGACAACAAATGTGTTGTGTGCTGTTGCAAGCATAAAGGTCCTTATTAATGAACATATCAAATTTGTATTTTCTAAACATTTGAGTATACATTACAAAGTACTTGTTCTATTTATGAGTTGAAAAGCTATTTTCTTCTATTGGATTCTTTGTCTTTATTAGTTTTCATTTTAAGAAAAAAATATAATTAGAATCAAAATATCCTATCAAGTTCATTACATCATTAGAATGATATGTGTCATTACCAAGTTCACTACATTAGACTGATGAGTCATTACCTAGTTCATTACATCATTAGACTGATGAGTCATTACCTAGTTCATTACATCATTAGACTGATGAGTCATTACCTAGTTCATTACATCATTAGACTGATGAGTCATTACCTAGTTCAATACATCATAAGACTCATGTGTCATTACCAAGTTCACTACATTAGCCTGATATGTATCATACATAGTTCATTACTTCATTAACCTGATGTACTTCATTATCTAGTTCATTAAATCATTAACGTGATATACATCCTTATCTAGTTCATTACAACATTAACCTGATATACATCATTATCTAGTTCATTACATCATTAACCTGATATACTTTATTATCTAGTTCATTACATCATTAACCTGATAAACTTCATTATCTAGTTCATTACATCATTAACCTGATATACATCATTATCTAGTTCATTACATCATTAACCTGATATACATCATTATCTAGTTCATTACATCATTAACCTGATATACTTCATTATCTAGTTCATTACATCATTAACCTGATAAACTTCATTATCTAGTTCATTACATCATTAACCTGATATACATCATTACCTAGTTTGTTACACCATTGGCCTTTTAAGAATTTATGCTCCGAAAGGCTCATATGTTCCAAGGTGCCAAAGAATTGTCTCCATGAACATGGATGTTCAAAAAGAGACATATCACGGATTATATGTGAACATGGGTTCTGCTGACATAACATGGATTATATGTGAACATGGATTCTGCTGAACATTGTGTCTCACAAGTAAATTGCCCTAGGATTAACATACTAGTATCTTGTCTGAAAATTGCCCTTGGTTGAACACGGTTGTCTCATATGTAAATTGCCCTAGGATTAACATACTAGTATCTTGTCTGAAAATTGCCCTTGGTTGAACATGGTTGTCTCATATGTAAATTGCCCTAGGATTAACATACTAGTATCTTGTCTGAAAATTGTCCTTGGTTGAACACAGATATCTCATATGTAAATTGCCCAACGATGTAAATTATCTAACTTTCAAAAACTGTAACACAAAATCTAATCATTGCTAATGCCAATACCAGCAAAATCATTGCAACCAAAACTAGATTTGTATTTCTAAAAAAATATGCCCCCATTGCAGACAAAAAGGTTCAAAAATGTGTAAAAAAAAAAATATTGGAAAAACTTACAATGGCATGAAAATCTATTCAGGGCATTAATATAGGAATACAAGGATACCTAAAAAGTTTCATTGGTCTACCTCAAGTGGTTTTACTTAAATCTTGCTAAAGGTTTGGTAACAAAAGCCTAAGTCCACAAAATTCAAAAATGTGGGGTTTTTTATATTTAAAAACAAACATCGCAAAAATGGCTGCAATTGCCTGAAAAATCTGTTAAAAATCTCATGACTCTAAATTTAATAGTTTTTGTGCTACTGCATTAAAATGGACTCGGGACATAAGTATGGACATATGGACAGCAGCAAAATATATCTCCTTCTTCTAAAAAGTGAGACCTACATCAATATCTTGCTATCTGCAAATGCTTACAAGACTGTTGAAACTTACCACATCCTCTCTCATCCGAGTTGTCATGGCAATCATTATCAAAATCGCAGTGCCAGCGCATGGGTATACAGTGGCCACTGTCACACTGAAACGCATCTGATGAGCAAGCCTTGTAAGCTGAAACAAATGTAAAGAAGAATATTGTGAATTCATTTGTTTTTGAGGTTTTGGAAAATATGACATTTTTGGAGATACAACAAATTTTAATTATGTAATACTTACTTATTATTACATTGCTTTCACTTTTCCTGGCACTAGTCTCCAGTACAAAGTGAATTTCCTCCTCCAATTAATAATTAGAGGCCTAGAATAAAACCAAACATAGCCCCAGTCTGCTGCCTTAGTAATTTCCATCATTTAGAATATCATCCTTATTTGACTTGGACCAAGAATGAAAGGACATCGGGGCATGGAGGGAGGAGGGAATTTGCTGCAGACATGAAGATGGCTTTTTGACAACTTGCTGGGCTGACACAATTTGGTTTAAAGTGTAAATGTCTTCACTCAGGTGCAACACTGACTGAAGGTAGAACAAAGGGAAAGTGGAGTGAGACCAACAGATGGGTGCTTTCAAGATATTAACCAGAGAAGAATGATTAAGTAAGGCCCAAGATACAGCAATAGCCCTAACCTGATGAGCTTTGATTCTCATGAAGGAAAGATTTCTCCCACTGAGAGACTGATAAGCTCTTTTGATAGTCAGAACAATCCACCTAGAGATGGTAGCTGCCGATATATCACAGGTACCTCTGGGTGGAAGAATATTTACGTTGGGGGGGGGGGGGGGGCGAGGAAGAGGGAAAAATAATTTTCAAAATATAATACTTACCTGTCACTATTGCCTTGCTTACCTCTTCTGGGACACAAGTCCCCATGTCCCAGCTTCTAATTCCATCCTCCCATTAGATGGAAAGTTCTAGAATTATAGAAAAGAAAGAACACAGAACCAGTCTGACTCTCATGTTATAGGTCAATGCGGGATACTCATCCTCTTGGATTTGGTCACAGACTACTGTTAGGACATCAGAGCAGGGTGCAAGGAAGGAATCTCACAATAGTGACAGGTATTACACAAAATTTAATAAAATTTGTTTTTTTCCCCCCCCCCCCCAAAAAAAAAAAAACAACAAAACTACATTTTGGTGAAAGTAATATCTTACCTGTCACTATTGGATTGCTGAATTTGCCAGTTTGGAAGGAGGCTGATGGCCTCAAGAAACTGGTAACAAAATGTATTTACTTAACCTTATGCTAGGAGTATTCCTACTGTAAGCTTGCTGAAGGTCTGGCCTCTTTTTGAGCCATTACTATAGGGTCCAACGAGAAAATGCCTTCGCTCTGGTGTGCCAAAGATCGAAGGTAAAAGGAGGAGAAAGTAGTGTGATCACCAAAATGCAGCTCTTATAACATCTTCCAATGAAGACTGCTTAAGGTAAGCCCAAAGAAGTAGCAATAGCTCTAACTTCATGGGCTTTCATTCTCATGAAGGAAGATCCCTTTCAGTGAGGGACTGATAAGCTCTCTTGATAGGAAGACAATCCACCTAGAAATGCTGGATGCTGAAATATCAGCGGAGCCCTTATAGGTAGGAAGAGATGCTTCTGACCATTCCTTCTCCCTTCTGAAGCAGCTAAATAGAACTGTAAGGCCCTAACTGGGCAGAGAAGTCTATCTTGATCATGCCCATCACAAATATGGCTGAGACTGGAACTGGAGCTACCAAAGGAACTGGTTCTTTGCCAGGAATGCAGGTTTGCAAAGGAGAGAAACTGACTCATAATTACCACTGAACCATAAACAACCTTGTCCCACAGACAAGGCATGAAGCTCACTCTTTTTCCTCGCAGATGCAAGGCAAGCAGTAAGCAAAGGTAAGGTTCTCAAAAGCAGGTTCACTCAACAGTTTATAAGGTGATTATGATAAAGCCCACAAAACAAAATGAGTAATTCCAGCTCAGCATCAGTGAGTGAGATACCAGTCTCTGCAGCTCAAAATGCTTGATAAGATCTGATCCAACAGAGAGACCCTTAGAGAACTTGACCATTTTAGACAGGGCTGCTCTATAGCCCTTAATGGTGGAGACCGAACATTCTCTCTCCTTTAAAAGGAAGAGAAGAAAGTCTGTCACTGTGCTCAGAGGGAGACAGCTAGGACCAACACGTTTCCTGGTGCACCAATGACAGAAGATTCTCCACTCTGCATTGTAAACCCCGGAAGTGTACCGCCTCTTTGCCAGGGCTATGCAACTTGCATCTCCTCTCAAAAACTGGTCCTGGCATATTGATTGCTTGATATAAAGCGTGAAGTTGGAGAATCTGTATTGTGAAGCAGAGACCACCTGTGATGCAACAGCAGTCCCTCCTCTGTGGTAATCTCCTGGACTCATCTACCAATAGGTTGAGGAGATTGCTGAACCACATTGGGGCCATAGAGGGGCTACCAGAATAAGCTGAGCAGTGGATGTTCTGATTGTGTGGAGCACTTGGGGAATAATTCTGAAGGGTGGGAAGGCATAAACGAACAGACAATCCCACTTTACACTGAAGGCATCAACTGCCCAGGTCCTACGATTTGAGACTGGGGAGACATAAAAGGGGAGCTTGTTGTTCAGTCTTGTCACAAAGAAGTCTACCAGGGGTCTACCCTATAACTTGAAAAGTGACTCTGCTACCTCCTGGTGCAGAGACCATTCTGTTAGGACCTCAAGGCCCCTCCTGGACAGACTGTTCATCAAGATATTCCTCTTGCTGGTAATATGGTGTACTCAGAGAATGATCTCCTTCGAGGCTACCCAATGGAGGAGGTTCCAAACATCCACACAGATAAAAGGAGCATGTACACCTCTTTGTCTCCTGAGGTATGCTACTACCGATGTGTTGTTGAAGGAGACCTTGACACAGTGATCCTTTAATTTGTTCACGCACCACTGCAGGGCTAAAAATACTGCCCGCATTTCCAAGTTGTGTATGTGGAGGGTAGCTTTTTCCAGGGACCATAAGCCCTGAAGAATTACCCCTTTCTGGCTCCAGGTGAGCACCCCTAACCGAATCTGATGCATTGGTGTAAAGATAGGAGTGGGTTTGAGGGCGTGAAATGGGACTCCTGTCAGGAACTGGTCCCGATTGGACCACCAACTTAGGCGGTAATCAGACCCAAGAGTGATCTGAGCTGACAGAGGGTCCTTGTGCAGTCTCCATAAGAAGAAACTGGAGAGGGTACATGTGAAGTCTTCTAAGGGGAACCAAGTCCGCTGTGGAGTTCAAGATCCCAAGTAGTGACAGGTATAGGTGAGCCACCAAGAACTTGGCTTGGAGAGTTGACAAAAGAGACAGAATTCTGTCTATACTGTCCACTGGAACACATATTTGCTCTAGGCTGGTGAGGAAGTTCACACCCATATAAATGAAATCCTGAGACCATCTGTGGACTAACAGTGGGACACATCTTTCTGGAGGGACTCTCTAAGGACATTGTGCAACTACTCCAATCACACTGGTAAAAGCTCTAGGAGAAAAGACCAGACGAATGGAAGAGCTTGAAATTGAAAAACCTCCTGCTCCAGGCAAAACTTGAGGTATTTCCTGCGGGGAGGAAAAATGGGGATGTGTAACTACACATCCTACAGGTTGATGGAGACCACCCAGTCACCAGGCCTTATGGCATTCTTGACTGTGATGGTAGTCTCCATCTTGAATGGTTCTTCCCACAGGGATGTGTTTCAGGTGTAAAGATCAATTATAAATTCAAATCATCTTGCATTTCTTGGACACCTCTTCCCTTAATTGAACCAGCTTTGACTGGTGAAAGAGGATGGGGATCCATGAAAGAGAAGGGTGTTCCTGGAAACAAAGCTAGTAGCTTTCCTTTAAGGTATAAAGGACCCACACATCTTCTGTGATGCCCAACTAGACCTCTGAAAAGTGGGATAGCTGAGTGCCTACAGGGATGCTGTGAAGAGGAATACATGGCAGGAGAGGGTCCGAGTCCCTATGGCCTCCCTCTCCCATTCCTTTGTCTGCCGAGGAGATGACGAGATAGCAGTTTGAATTGGGGTTGCTTCTGGGACTGATATGGCTGCATGCTCTTAAAAAACCTGGGGAAAGGACCCAAGAGGTGGTCTGGATGAGCCTGCTTCTTGGTCTGCTTCATCGGACCAAGAGCGGCTGCAAGGGACCTGTGTGGTTGGTTCTTCAGATCCTGTGATACCACTGAAGGAATGAGACCTCCAAAGAGTGTCTCTGCCTCCAAAGGAGCAGCCTGCAGAAGTTTTTACTGTGATCTAGCAAGACTTTTGAAGTATCCAGAGCAACATCCCTGCAGAGAGGAAGCAACTCGGCCAATAGCGCCATGAACATGGACAAGGCATGACTCGAAGTCTTCACAACTGCCTCCAGTAGGTACTACTGGAGAGAACATTTCCTCCTTCAAAAGACTGAAGGAGGCTCCCGAAAAAGATTGGTATGCGAAGCTGTAGTTATAAGTGTACAAGCCTTAAACTTCAATGTTTCCTAGGTCTTGACTGGAATGCGAGCCCAGGCTCCAGCCGAAATCCCCACCTGTGATGCAAAAGAGGGGGTATAAGGAGACAAGCAAGAGAATGAACTCTATAGCTCGATGCCGAGATCAGTGGTCGCAGCATATAGGTGGGGACAGACTACCCCTTTTGTTAAATGGCTAACTCCTGGCCCCAGGAAAACCTTAGGGAAAGGTCCCATACCATTGCGGAATGAGGGAGCATAAGCAGATCTGGGTGCGAAGCTGCCTCAGAGAGTCTCTCCAAAATGGAGAGGATCTTCTTATCTTCTGAGCATGAAGGCTTTGGACACAAGTCCAGGGGAGAAAGTGGTAAACCTCATTTACTGCTTTATCGAACATCCAGATTTGTTCCTCCTCCAATGCCTGAGCTGACAGGTGGGAGAAGGCAAGGGAGGGGAAGGGACCATCCCAGTCAGTTCCTCAACAAACTGGTTAGTATCCTCCAACAAAGAATGGACATTGTCATCCTGTGCTTGCTCCTTGGAAGATGCAGGACTTCCCATCCCAACATCTCTGTTAGGCTCCTTCCCTTTGACAGAAAGACTTGGGAATAGGGGTATTTTCCTTGCCCCTCAACTCCACCCAGGGAGCAGTGTTGCACTTTGGGCACGGGTGGTGCGTTTTCTGCAATTTTTCTGTTCTATGTCGCCCAAATCTTGACCACGTGCACACGCTTTTTCGTCTGAAAAAAAGCACAAAAAATATGCCTACAACTTTTCATTAGAGGATGTCCATCGATGTCTGTTGGCGCTAGCAATGGTCACAGTCGCGGAAGGTGATAAAAACTGTATGATGGCAATGAATATCTATATTAAAACAATGTACCTGGTAATGAAAACATTCAAGGTTTATGGTAGTTGGCCGAGTTGCAACATAAAGTGTTTGATGGCCAGTAGTGTAACGTATTCTCAAGGTTAAAGTCACTCCTATGGCAAGGAAGATTTAATTTATTTTGAGGTTGAAATGGCAAAAGAGACTAAATTGATGCAAACACACAATTTGTCATTTAATTAATGATTTGCTTGTTTGGAAAGAAAATTAATTAAGAAAGATAGGTATTTATTATAATAAATGCTGGTAGATGATGAGTGTACATTACAGTTAAACGAGAGTAAGATCCGGAATGGAAAATTCCATGGTGCAGCTCATTTCAGGTTAACCAGATATTCAAACATGTTAATGTTTTCACAAGTTATTTGAGCACATGATAAAACTTTTATTGCAATAATGTAAGTGTCCAAGGAAAATATGATAGTACAGTGCAGCCCACAAAGTTAAGGTGGCAAAACTGTTAAAGTAAATAAGATTATCTCATTTTTATATCACTATTAGTGCATTATGGTCTATTATTTTCCTTGCTTGCTCTAAAATGTTGTGTGACCCACAAATCCGAAGGGTGGGGGACACAGTTTCCCTTGCCCTTGGGATCCTATGTACAACACTGAGGAAGTGATGGAACTGCTCTTACTGGCAGACCTTTCAGGAGGAATAAAATGTCTCTCATCCTTCCCTAGTCGTCTGTGGGGAAAGGACTGTCCACCCACCCTCTTTGTTTAGCTCCACTTGGGCAGACAAAGCAGGCCTGTATTCTGTAAGATCCAATCTGCTCTGGGGCCAAGGCACAGGCATCCATGGCGCCATGAAGCCAAAGCAAGATTTACTTCCCCACATCCCATATGGATTGAAAGGGAACATAGATCAGATGAGTACATGCTGACTCCCTATCCCCATCTAGACTGATCAGTAGCATGTCCCCAGACCAATATGGAACTCCACTGATATGACTGGTGTTGGAAGACCGCTGACTGGTTCTGGAAGAACTTGGACCAGTGACTGGTCTGGTGATCTGATGGTATCTCTGCTATCAGAAGATCTAGAGCGAGGGTGCTGCTCTGCCCTGGTTAGGGATTACGACTTTACAGGGGTATTACCTCCCTCTAACAGAAACAGGGACTCCATACACTCCTGGGACTGAGGAGTGAAAGATCCCATACTCTCCTGGGATCAAGTTTTATTGCAAGTCCCACAGGACTCCGAACATACCTGCCTGACTGCAACAGTACTTTTTTCTAAGGAAGAGAAAGATCCCATACTCTCCTGGGATCGAGGACACAAGGGGGAACAAGGGCATTTTTTCCTTCCCTTATAACTATGCCTACACTCAGCAAGGTTCCAAAACATTGTCAAGCCATAAATAACAAAATAGACAACCATCTGTGCATACAAATTTGGTACAATATAAACATGTGGGCTGATTATGACATGGGGCCTTTTGTGCCCACATTTCCCCATACATTGAGACATTTCACCTGAAATGAAAATTATGAACTGCCAAAGCAAGTACTCTCCTCTCTGAAATGAAAAACATTATACAAATATTCTAATTTAGAAAATTTACTGCCAAAGCAGTGCTATAAAAAGATATTCTAATGCAACAATTATAACTGTACTGCCTAAGCAAGTACTTATACAATTATTCAAATGTAACAATTGATGGAATTAAGATTCCAGAACTACAAAGGCGTAGCAATACTTACCCTATGCAAGAATCAATAGTGTCTTGCCGAAGCAAGTACTTAAAATAAAATTCCTGAACCAAAACAAGGGAGCAATTACTTACTCTAACACTGGACAAGGGAAAGGAGAAGAATTTTGTAGGCCACCACTAGATTAGCATGGCAGAACAAACTTGTCTAAACTAACAAGAGAGCTAGAACAACACTAAACATTTGCAAGGATTGAGGGGATTATCACTTAATCAAGATGGAATATAAGAATAAAATGCTTTAGACACAAAAATGAAGGCAAATTTCCGTGAGTGAATTGCACACATTGTAAGCATACAGAACATCCAAGGAAAAGAGGATGAGTATCCCACATGGACCTATGACATTAGAGTCAGACTGATTCTGTGTTCTTTCTGTCTAGAATTCTAGAACTTTCCATCTAATAGGAGGATGGAATTTTGAGCTTGGATATGGGGACTTATGTCCAGGAATAGGTAAGCAAGGCAACAGTGACAGGTGATGCATTACTGCTATTAAAGAGACATTTCCGACTATTTCTTTTTCCTTTTGATTTAGCCAAATATAAACATAATGCTCTAACTGGGTAAAGAAGTCTGTCTTGATCAATCCTAGTACATATATGACAGTGACTAGGGATTTCAATTGGTTTAGGGGCTACCAAAGGCTTTCTTGTCCAGAAAGCCGGGCTGAATCACAGGCAACCCTCTTCCACTGTTAAGTTGTGCTTCTCCAAGCTGATGCTAAAGAAAGAAGGAAGACCATCTTTAAGTTAAGTTCTCCGAGGAAGCCTCACTCAAGAATTCATAAGGTAGTTTAGCTAACAACCAAATAACACACAAAAGGTTCCAGTCAGGCATTAATGAGTGTGAGACTGGTCTCTGAAGTTCAAAGTACCTGATAAATTCTGAAAGATGAGGGTCTGACCATATGGTGGAGCCCATAGAGAACTTAAGGATATTGGAGAGCTGCTCTAAAGACCCTAATGGTGGAGACTGAGCAATCTTTTTTTACTAAAAGAAAGAGAAGATCTGGAATTGGTGAGACATAAAGTAGTATAGAATAGAGTTAAATGTGTCATGCCAATATAAATTCAAACTTTGTGGAAACATGCATGTTCAAAAAAGACCTGGTTAGATCTCAGCTAAATCATGGTTTTACAATATCCCCTAGATGTTCAGAAATCACAAACTAAAAGTTTGAAAGTACCAAAGTTAACAATTTAGTGACATGTTATTTCTAATTTGCATCACTAATGTACAATATCTATCTGTGCTTGGCTCATTATCATGTTTCTGAAATGAATACATGTCAGATTTGGCTCCCTCACCTCCATCCCCTCTTCCTCTCCCCCCCCCCCCCCCCAGCACAAATAAGATCCATAATCATAAGGTTGTGTCAAGCAGAAGCTTGGTAAAGCTTCAATTGGAAGAGATCATATAAAGTGAGGTGAGGTGAGGCATCTTGGAGGCAGACATGGGACAAAAACCTGTGTTCATGATAACATGATGCTAGATTATACATTGTATTCGATATGTGGCTTGCACATTAAACAGCAATAATTTAAAAAGAAAAAGAAATGATAATCACAGGGGATAAGGCAATTAGTTAATAAACTAAATAAAATGAAGCATTATAAACAACTTAAAATTTTCATAATTAGATTCAAGTAACTGTAAATTTGAACAGCAAAATAATTTTCATGTGGCATAAAAAAAAAATCTTGCATATGGTTTATTGTAACAAAATAATTCTAGAACTGTTATCATATCAGATGCAGTGCATGTACAGTACTATTTCCTCACCTTTCAAAGGGTATCATGACCTATCACCTACAACCATCACTAAAACTTTATTTAATTTTCAATACCAATTTCAGAACTCTATTAAACTGAAGTACTTGTATCCAAGTATTATGATCGCTGTCATCAACATTAATTTATCATTTCTATTTCAGTACTTAATCTCTTCTACAATATCCAAATACAGTATTAATCCTAACATACTTCATTACCAATAGCTATGACATATTCACTGTAACATACTTAATTACCAATAGCTACGGCATATTCACTGTAACATACTTCATTACCAATAGCTATGATGTATTCACTGTAACATACTTCATTACCAATAGCTATGATGTATTCACTGTAACATACTTCATTACCAATAGCTATGATGTATTCACTGTAACATACTTCATTACCAATAGCTATGACATATTCACTGTAACATACTTCATTACCAATAGCTATGATGTATTCACTGTAACATACTTCATTACCAATAGCTATGATGTATTCACTGTAACATACTTCATTACCAATAGCTATGATGTATTCACTGTAACATACTTCATTACCAATAGCTATGACATATTCACTGTAACATACTTCATTACCAATAGCTATGATGTATTCACTGTAACATACTTCATTACCAATAGCTATGATGTATTCACTGTAACATACTTCATTACCAATAGCTATGATGTATTCACTGTAACATACTTCATTACCAATAGCTATGATGTATTCACTGTAACATACTTCATTACCAATAGCTATGATGTATTCACTGTAACATACTTCATTACCAATAGCTATGACATATTCACTGTAACATACTTCATTACCAATAGCTATGATGTATTCACTGTAACATACTTCATTACCAATAGCTATGATGTATTCACTGTAACATACTTCATTACCAATAGCTATGACATATTCACTGTAACATACTTCATTACCAATAGCTATGACATATTCACTGTAACATACTTTGTTTTGGAGTAGATTTGGACTTAGCCTTGGAGGCTAAAAGAGAGCATGACAGAAAAATAGTGGAAGTGCCAGGTCATTTAAGATGTGTCAAACATAATGCCGTATCTGATGTTAATGAAGCACTTGAAGATGTATGACAATCAAAAACTTTGAACATAAAGAACTGTGTTGGCTGTTAAGTAACATTATTTCCAAACAAGTTTTTGAAAGCCTGGCTCAGTAAATGGCATAACTATATCATAAATCAGTTGTACATTTTGAGTAAATACATGATGTAATGTTAAAATGAGTAATTACATGATGAAAATACACTGATTAAACCAACAAGTGTTATAACTATAATGTTGTAACTTTTAAGAACATATGGGTGGACACCCAGGACATTTCTGACTTAACCTATCATGATATCACAAAGCTATATCTGAAATACAGTACATATGGATGGACACCTATCATGATATCACAAAGTTATATCTGAAATACAGCACATATGGATGGACACCTATTATGATATCACAAGGTTATATCTGAAATGTAGCACTCCCTCACTATAGTGCCTTCACAATAACACATTTTTTTTATAAAGCAAGTATGATATTGGATCCCATTTTATTACGTAATAATAAAATTATGTGCATAATGTTCTTCATGACAGGGTGGTCTTGCTATAAGGCAATACACTCTGCATAATGTACTTCATGACAGGGTGGTCCCACTATAATGCAATACACTCTGCATAATGTACTTCATGACAGGGTGGTCTTGCTATAAGGCAATATACTCTGCATAATATACTTCATGACAGGGTGGTCTTACTATAATGCAATATACTCTGCATAATGTACTTCATGACAGGGTGGTCTTACTATAATGCAATACACTCTGCATAATGTACTTCATGACAGGGTGGTCTTGCTATAAGGCAATATACTCTGCATAATGTACTTCATGACAGGGTGGTCTCACTATAAGGCAATACACTCTGCATAATGTACTTCATGACAGGGTGGTCTTACTATAATGCAATATACTCTGCATAATGTACTTCATGACAGGGTGGTCTTGCTATAAGGCAATACACTCTGCATAATGTACTTCATGACAGGGTGGTCTTACTATAATGCAATATACTCTGCATAATGTACTTCATGACAGGGTGGTCTTGCTATAAGGCAATACACTCTGCATAATGTAAGACCTATAATACAATATACTCTGCATAATGTACTTCATGACAGGGTGGTCTCACTATAATGCAATACACTCTGCATAATGTACTTCATGACAGGGTGGTCTCACTATAATGCAATACACTCTGCATAATGTACTTCATGACAGGGTGGTCTCACTATAATGCAATACACTTTGCATAATGTACTTCATGACAGGGTGGTCTCACTATAATGCAATACACTCTACATAATGTACTTCACGACAGGGTGGTCTCACTATAATGCAATGCACTCTGCATAATGTACTTCACGACAGAGTGGTCTCACTGTAAGGCAATACACTCTGCATAATGTACTTCACGACAGAGTGGTCTCACTGTAAGGCAATACACTCTGCATAATGTACTTCATGACAGGTTGGTCTCACTATAAGGCAATACACTCTGCATAGTGTACTTCATGACAGGGTGGTCTTACTATAATGCAATACACTCTGCATAGTGTACTTCATGACAGGGTGGTCTCACTATAATGCAATATACTCTGCATAATGTACTTCATGACAGGGTGGTCTCACTATAATGCAATATTCTCTGCATAATGTACTTCATGACAGGGTGGTCTTACTATAATGCAATATACTCTGCATAATGTACTTCATGACAGGGTGGTCTTACTATAATGCAATACACTCTGCATAATGTACTTCATGACAGGGTGGTCTTACTATAATGCAATATACTCTGCATAATGTACTTCATGACAGGGTGGTCTTACTATAATGCAATACACTCTACATAATGTACTTCATGACAGGGTGGTCTTACTATAATGCAATATACTCTGCATAATGTACTTCATGACAGGGTGGTCTCACTATAATGCAATACACTCTGCATAATGTACTTCATGACAGGGTGGTCTTACTATAATGCAATACACTCTGCATAATGTACTTCATGACAGGGTGGTCTCACTATAATGCAATACACTCTGCATAATGTACTTCATGACAGGGTGGTCTCACTATAATGCAATACACTCTGCATATTGTACTTCATGACAGGGTGGTCTTACTATAATGCAATACACTCTGCATAGTGTACTTCATGACAGGGTGGTCTTATTATAATGCAATATACTCTGCATAATGTACTTCATGACAGGGTGGTCTTACTATAATGCAATATACTCTGCATAATGTACTTCACGACAGGGTGGTCTTACTATAATGCAATACACTCTGCATTGTGTACTTCATGACAGGGTGGTCTTACTATAATGCAATATACTCTCCATAATGTACTTCATGACAGGGTGGTCTTACTATAAGGCAATACACTCTGCATAATATACTTCATGACAGGGTGGTCTCACTATAATGCAATATACTCTATAGCTCCTGTGGACAGTGTTATAATGAGGGAGTGCCATATATAGTTAATTAACTGTCATATTACTGCTATTATGTGGTAAATACTTACGACAGTTCATTTCATCACTCATATCTCCACAATCATCATCTTCATCGCACTTCCATGTTGCTGGGATACAGTGTGAATTTCTGCAAGTAAACTGGTCGGCCATACAATTCATGGTAGAATTAACTGGCAAGCACTGTCTTGTTAGTGGGTTGATGTGTCCATCTAGACAGCATTGTTCCTCTGACCCACTCACAATGACTGACACCCTTGTGCTGTCACTACATCGGCAGGTTCGGTTTGTATTGCTTGTTTTACTGGACCCAACTGGTGTGGCCAGACAGAGCTCAGAGCACAAACCATTCCTATTAGAACAGGCACCATTTCCTAAAAAATATTCAACAAAACTGTCAATAAGAGCCATTAAAGTTAAATTGTCTTTCTTCAAACTAAGCTCTACACTACATTAAAAAAAGCTCAGCAGCATGTCAATTTATAAAACCTATAATAAGGGTTTACTACTCACATCAGATCCCAAAAATAGTACAATAATGGTACTGCTAGGGAGGAAAGATAAAAATATTGTAATCTAGATATATCTGATACAGCCAATGCATGTGTAATTATCAGACTCTAAGACCTATCAGTATGAAAGACTGCTACAGCCAACACATGCGTTTTATCAGACTCTAAGACATATCAGTAAGAAAGAGTGGTACACCCAACACATGCATCTTATCAGACTCTAAGACGTATCAGTAGAAAAGACTGGTACAGCCAACACATGCATCTTATCAGACTCTAAGACATATCAGTAAGAAAGACAGGTACAGCCAACACATATGTCTTATATCGTTAAGAAAGACTGGTACAGCCAACACATGCATCTTATCAGACTCTAAGACATATCAGTAAGAAAGAATGGTACAGCCAACACATATGTCTTATATCGTTAAGAAAGACGTACAGCCAACACATGTGTCTTATATCGTTAAGAAAGACTGGTACAGCCAACACATGCATCTTATCAGACTCTAAGACATATCAGTAAGAAAGAATGGTACAGCCAACACATGTCTTATATCGTTAAGAATGAGTGATACAGCCAACACATGTGTCTTATCAGACTCTAAGACATATCAGTAAGAAAGAATGGTACAGCCAACACATGTGTCTTATCAGACTCTAAGACATATCAGTAAGAAAGAATGGTACAGCCAACACATATGTCTTATATCGTTAAGAAAGACTGGTACAGCCAACACATATGCCTTATATCAGTAAGAATGACTGGTACAGCCAACACATGCATCTTATCAGACTCTAAGACATATCTGTAAGAAAGACTGGTACAGCGAACACATGTGTCTTATATCAGTAAGAAAGACTGGTACAGCCAACACATGCATCTTATCAGACTCTAAGACATATCAGTGAGAAAGACTGTTACAGCCAACCCATGTGTCTTATCAGACTAAGACATATCAGTAAGAAAGACTGGTACAGCCAACACATGTGTCTTATATCAGTAAGAAAGACTGGTACCCTCAACACATATGTCTTATCAGACTCTAAGATATATCAGTAAGAAAGACTGGTATAGACAACACATGCATCATTTCAGACTCTAAGACATATCAGTAAGAAAGACTGGTATAGACAACACATGCATCTTAACAGACTCTACGATATATCAGTAAGAAAGACTGGTACAGCCAACACATGTGTCTTATCAGACTCTAAGACATATCAGTAAGAAAGACTGGTACACCCAACACATGTGTCTTATCAGACTCTAAGACATATCAGTAAGAAAGACTGGTATAGACAACACATGCATCGTATCAGACTCTAAGACATATCAGTAAGAAAGACTGGTACAGTTTACACATGCATCTTAGCAGACTCTACGATATATCAGTAAGAAAGACTGGTACAGCCAACACATGTCTTATATCAGTAAGAAAGACTAGTACAGCCAACACAGATGTCTTATATAACTAAGAAAGACTGGTGCCCTCAACACATGTGTCTTATCAGACTCTAAGATATATCAGTAAGAAATACCGGTACACCCAACCTATGTGTCTTATATCACTAAGAAAGACTGGTACCCTCAACACGTGTGTCTTATCAGACTCTAAGACATATCAGTAAGAAAGACTGGTACAGCCAACACGTGTCTTATCACACTCTATCAGTAAGAAAGACTGGTACAGCCAACACATGCATCTTATCAGACTCTAAGACAAATCAGTAGAAAAGACTGGTACAGCCAACACGTGTCTTATCAGACTCTAAGACATATCAGTAAGAAAGACTGGTACAGCCAACACATGTGTCTTATCAGACTCTATCAGTAAGAAAGACTGGTACAGCCAACACATGCATCTTATCAGACTCTAAGACAAATCAGTAGAAAAGACTGGTACAGCCAACACGTGTGTCTTATCAGACTCTAAGATATATCAGTAAGAAAGACTGGTACAGCCAACACATGCATCTTATCAGACTCTAAGACATATCAGTAAGAAAGACAGGTATAGCCAACACGTGTGTCTTATCAGACTCTAAGACATATCAGTAAGAAAGACTGGTACAGCCAACACATGCCTCTTATCAGATTCTAAGACATATAAGTAAGAAAGACTGGTAAAGCCAACACATGTCTTATCAGACTCTAAGACATATCAGTAAGAAAGACTGGTACAGCCAACACATGTGTCTTATATCAGTAAGAAAGACTGGTACCCTCAACACACGTGTCTTATCAGACTCTAAGATATATCAGTAAAAAAGACTGGTACAGCCAACACGTGTCTTATAACAGTAATAAAGACTGGTACACCCAACACATGTGTCTTATCAGACTCTAAGACATATCAGTAAAAAAGACTGGTACAGCCAACACATGTGACTTATCGAACTCTAAGACATATCAGTAAGAAAGACTGGTACACCCAACACACGTGTCTTGTCAGACTCTAAGACATAGTAGTAAGAAAGACTGGTACACCCAACCCATGTGTCTTATCAAACTCTAAGATGCATGTGTATTATATCAGTAAGAAAGACTGGTAAAACCAACACATGTGTCTTATATCACTAAGATAGATGGGTACCCTCAACACATGTGTCTTATCAGACTCTAAGACATATCAGTAAGAAAGACTGGTACACCCAACACATGTGTCTTATCAGACTCTAAGACATATCAGTAAGAAAGACTGGTACACCCAACACATGTGTCTTATCAGACTCTAAGACATATCAGTAAGAAAGACTGGTACACCCAACACATGTGTCTTATAACAGTAAGAATGACTGGTACAGCCAACACATGCATCTTATCAGACTCTAAGACATATCAGTAAGAAAGACTGGTACACCCAACACATGTGTCTTATAACAGTAAGAATGACTGGTACAGCCAACACATGCATCTTATCAGACTCTAAAACATATCTAGGATAGACTGGTACCCTCTAAAGTTTTTACTGGTTCACTTTTGCAATAAATTCTTAATCTGTCATATAACAGAAGGTACTAGTTTTGCAACAAATATTTACAAATACCCATAAGAACTTGCATAAAGGGATTTTCCACTGAGTTTACTGCCAAGTTCTACTTCTAAACATCCCAAACATAATTGTACTATCAGACTAATGACATTTGGTACTAGATGGTATTTTAAAAAACTTGAAATATCATAATTTATGTTAAATTAAATAAGCATCCCAAACATAATGGTCCTATCAGGCTTATGAAATATGGTACTAGATTATGTTGGAAAATATGACACCATACACACCCTGAAATTTTGCCAAAGATGTATTTCATTTATGCTTCACTTGCATTCCATTCACATCTGCATTTCAGTTATAATGTTGTTGCTTTTTGTTTATGGTCTCAAGATGTATTCTAATTTTTTATTTATTTCTTTCATTGTTTCTTAACATTTTCGTTCATTTAGAATGCATTTAACAAAGTTGGGATTTTTTGTTTTTTTATAGTATTAAATGGAAATAACTATAATAGTGCAAGTGATTAATTCACCTTGTTGCTGTCAATAGAATTGATGTCATTTACGCACAATATCTTGCATGCACCACCATACTGCATTTGGACAAACAGAACAATATTCAAGTGTACTCAATGTGATGCTTACACTGAACTATGCATTATATTCTGTAAACTATGTCACTCTGCTCATATCAGTCTGTACAAAGAACACACAAGGATAAATAAAAACCAGATTTAGTAGATTAAACAAACAAAGATTTGTTTTATAGTCTTTAAGTCCTCTAATTATGGTGATTAGTGATTTATCGACTATGAAGATAACTGTTGCATTGCTTGGTCTAATAAAAACACTAAATAAAACCCCCATTCAAAAGTAACCTCCATTCATTGTCATAATTTGCACCTTATTTTGATCGTCCATTTCACTGTGCATTCCTTTTAATTATAAAACTGACTGGTGAAATCAAAACCTAAATGAATTAGATTATTATGGCAATCTCAATAATAATTATTTAGAATAGAAAAAATCTTCAGAAAAATCTTAAGAAAAGTGGTTATATTTGATACAGCCATCGTGTAGGAATTGCATAAGATTATATGAATTTTTTTCAATAAACAAAATATGCACGATTTAAAACTCTTCATGCAATAATTTTTCAGGCAGTAAAAAAGATTGTATGTATCAAATTTGGCATGAAAAGGTAAACCAGTCAACAAAATCTATGAATTATAAAGAATACAAGTCATTACAGAATGTTGAGAAATATCTATGCATAGGATTACCTTTTTACATTCCTCTCAACTTTTTGATGTTTAGACGTTCTATTCATAAACTTAATATACAGAAGCAGACAGATATGAAGGTGACATAGCTTAAAAGCACTTTTTTAAAACTTTTGTTCCACAAATAATCTGATGTTGAAATTCATGCACTTTTTGTTTGCATAATTTGCCAAGATATTAGACAACAAGTCCACAGTTTATATATGATTTATTAGCTAGACAAGAAACTGTCTTTATTGTCTGATAGTTATACAATATGAAGTGTATTGCACTTCAATATATTGACATGTTTTGCATGTATTTCAGGATGGTAGCCAAAATTACTGAAATAAAGAATATAAATTTACTCTGATTTCCACTTGTAGGGATTGTCTTCTGGCACAGTTTGTCCATCGGGGTCAATACATTGTCCACACTGGCTATTTTTTAGGTATTAGGAATTATGCATTGCATCACATACTCCTAATTCATAACCAGCCTATTGCTTTTGTATTATGTCTTAATAGAAATGTGCTTTGCTACAACAGAAAATGCATAAAATTCAAAAGACAATAAATGCAATAAATTAAAAATGTATCTAGTGTATTTGGAAGAAATTTTTTTTCTCCAATTTTATTTCATTAAAATAAAAATTGTACAGACGCAACTACCAGTGATAATGTCATTACATCAATGCAGGTGTTACAACATTGTGTCAGTGTAATGAATCTGATTTCAGATTAACATGCCCAAGGTCATTTGACTGTGGAAATTTAGTGGCAGCCTGTAGTGCAGGTGTCAGAACATTGTGTCAGTGTAATGAACCTTATACCAGATTATTATGCCCAAGGGCATTTGAATTTTAGTGGCAGCCAATAATGCAGGTAATAATTCAAACATTGTGTGTCAGTGTAATGAATCTGATTTAAGATTATCATGCCCAAGGGCATCTGACTGTAGAAATTTAGTGGCAGCCTGTAATGCAGGTGTTAAAACATATTGTGTCAGTGTAATGAATCTGATGCCAGATTATCATGCCCAAGGGCACCTGACTGTAGAAATTTAGTGGCAGCCTGTAATGCAGGTGTTAAAACATATTGTGTCAGTGTAATGAATCTGATGCCAGATTATCATGCCCAAGGGTATCTGACTGTAGAAATTTAGTGGCAGCCATAAACTTAATATACAGAAGTATGTAGATATGAAGGTGACATAGCTTCAAAGCATTTTTAAAAAACGTTTGTTTCAGAAATAATCTGATGATGATATTCATGCACCTTTTTGTTTGTATAATTTGTCAGAACATGGTGTGTCAGTGTAATGAACCTGATACCAGATTATTATGCCCAAGGGCATTTGAATTTTAGTGGCAGCCAATAATACAGGTATTCAAACATTGTGTGTCAGTGTAATGAATCTGATTTCAGATTATCATGCCCAAGGGCATTTGAATTTTAGTAGCAGCCAATAATGCAGGTATTCAACATTGTGTGTCAGTGTAATGAATCTGATTTCAGATTATCATGCCCAAGGGCATCTGACTGTAGAATTGAGTGACAGCCTGTAATGCAGGTGTTAGAACATATTGTGTCGGTGTAATGAATCTGATACCAGATTAACATGTCCAAGGGCATTTGACAGTGGAAATTTAGGCACAATATGTAATGCTGGTGTTAGAAAATCTTTGTTAGTCTAATGAATCTGATACCATATAATCATGGCCAAGGGCATTTGACAGAGGAAATTCAGTGGCAGTATGTAATGCATTTGAATAGATTTTTTAGATCAATTTATAAAATGCATTTGTGTTTGGTTTCATTTTCATTTAACATTCATCATTCTGTGTATTGCAATTGCGCTCTCAATTTTCTTCCAATTGCATTCATCATTGCATTTGCATTCATTCTGCAGTCTGCTTTCATGTTTTTGTTTCACTGGTAAAATTGCCTTGTTTCAGGGTTGGTAATTTTCATTCTGAATAAATGTCTTTGACAGATGAAAATAACAAAAGCTGTGAATGGAATGGATAAAAATAGCTTTAAAAGTTATAAAGACATCAAATACTTTATAAGAAATATTATAATGACGATCAGAACAAAACTGATATTTGAAGCACCGTATTATGCTTGGGACAGTTTAAATGGCTCGAGGTTGCACAAAAGTAGTTTGAAGAAAAAAAAAAGATTTTGGCTGCTTGAAATTCACATAAATTCAATTTTGACTCACTAATTACCTTGTTGATCAGTGCGAGAGAGAACCTTCATGTCCATGATCCCAGAGATTTCATGTGATGTCAGATTCATGAAGCCATAGCCATGGAACTTGTCAGCAGCCATGATGCCTTTCTTAACCCAGTCTGTCCAATACATGTTGTTCTATTAAAAATAAAAAAATCACAAGGAAAATTATGTTTGAAAACTTCTTAAAAAATGAGTTTTATTCAAGTTGGAAATAATACAGGAGAATAATATATCAAGAGCTGAACAGCACATGTACTAAAGATGTTGGTCAAAAAGTATTCAAACACAAAAACAATTTGCACTGACTCCTGTTTGTTTTCATGTTCTTGTTAATAGCAATTGTTACAAAACAATCAATACACAATGCAAATATATTTAGGTATGTTAAGATAAATGTATTAATTTCCAAATCATGCAGTTCTAACAATATAATTCTTTGAAACTAAATGTGCAATTTAATTATCAATTTAACATTAAAACACATGAGAAAGTCATATTTTAAACTTTTAATGAATCCTAAATTGAAAATTATAACAATATAATTCTTTGAAACTAAATGTGCAATTTAATTATCAATTTAACATTAAAACACATGGGAAAGTCATATTTTAAACTTTTAATGAATCCTAAATTGAAAATGATTTTCAAAAACTGGTAAATAAATACAGATAAGAAAATGACCGGAAGCTATCTCATTCAATGCTGCATATATAGGATAAGAATTTCACAAAATCAATCAAGGTAGTCCACTTTTGTAAAATCAAGGTAGTCCACTTTTGTAAAATCAATCAAGGTAGTCCACTTTTGTAAAATCAATCAAGGTAGTCCACTTTTGTAAAATCAATCAAAGTAGTCAACTTTTGTAAAATGCTTACTACACAGCTTGAAATGATGTCATCATTACATTATGTCATCATCAATATGACATCATTTCTTACCAAGTTGTATTGTAATGTTATGAACTCTGGGGAAGTCTGGATGCATAATGATGTGGTTGTGACTTTTGTCTCTCATTAAATAATGAAAAAGAAAAATTCTTATGCAATTATAATAATTACAGGTAACAGTCCTGTGAGAGAAAATGATAAACTGATAAATTTAAAAAGTATATGAGACCTTGGAGAAAGTTTAGTGATTACAACCTGCAATGAATTAGCTGCTCAGGTTTTCTGTTGCAGAAAAGTAATGTGATCTCAATAATTATGTCATACTAAAAATATGTACTTACCAACATACACTTTTCTTTGTGTATTTGATAAGAGTACCATATATACTTGCGTATAAACCAGTCCAAATGCAAACAACACAGACCCTGATCTGCCGTCACATAATGTACCGGCAGATCAGGGTCTATGTTGTTTGATCTACTGATTAGTCCTTACAAACAGCATAGACCCAGATCTGCCAGTGCATTATGCGATGGCAGATCTTGGTCTATGCAGTTTGCAGTTGGTATTGGCTTATACGCGAGTATAAAATGATAGTTTATGAACGTCAACCTGTACAAATGTTATGAATGTTTAAATATTCATTCAACCATTACTTTATGGTTAATTAGTGACATGGTACTATACAGTTCTATGTCATGACCATTACTAGGGGATAGATATTCAACTAAGAGAAAACAACAAAATCTACACCAACCTATACAATTGTAAGTGATTATGGATTGCTTGGAATTTTAGTTATATAAAAATATCAATTTTTAAACAAGAGGAATGTTGAACAACTTGCTCACTCACTTAAATGTACCTCCATATCCCCTGCATCCCACCTCTAAGCCCATGATGCAGACGAGTCAATAATGAAACCAAGAGTCCCTTGTAGGCACTGATGCTCTACTGTCCGAAAATAATTTCCAGGAATTCAAAATAAGACCATTTCTTCTTTTTAACTACTCATTTTTTAAACGATCTCTTGCATTCTCAATCGATAAGATTGTCAAATCGGTCACTGTGGCAGCCATATCAGGTGTAAGATCAGCACCATTTTCATTTAAGGCAAACTAGACACCATTCTGGTGAAACCCCATACCAATATGACCATCAATTAGTGACAGGATTTTCAATATGTTTATTGTTGAAGCCATACTGGATGTCTGCAGGGGGACCATTTAAATTTAGGACCAACAAGATATCATAAAAAGTCTTTTGGTGAAAATCCTATGTTGATATGACCATTAATTCTGGAGGAGTAGCACTGACAAGATTTTCAAGATGGATACCATGGTGGCCATATTGGATGTCAGATCTGCATCGTTTTTATTCAGGACCAACTAGACACCATAGGAAGTCTTCTGGTGAAAACCTAAAGTTGATATGACTTTCCATTTAGAAGGAGTAGCGACAAGAAGATTTCAAGATGGCTGTCATGGAGGCCATATTTTATGTCAGATTGGCACCATTTTATTTCAGGACCAACTAGATATCATAATTAGTCTTATGATGAAAACCCTATGTTGGTATGACTTTCAGCAATAACAAGATTTTCAAAACGGCTGTCATAATGGATGTCAGATTAGCACCATTTGCATTTAGTATCATCTAGACATCATAAGAAGTCTTCGTGTGAAAACCCAATGTCGCTATCACTTTCCATCTATGAAGTATAGCAACAAGATTTTCAAATTGGCTGCTGTGGTGGCCATATTGGATATCAGATCGGCACACTTTAACTAGACATCATAGGAAGACTTTTTAGTGAAAACCCCATACTGATATGACTATCCATTCAGATGGAGTAGTGATAAAAACATTTTCAAGATGGCCAATGTGGTGGCCATATTGGATGTCCTGGCAGCACCATTTTCATTTAGGACAAACTATGCATCATAAGAAGTCTTCTGGTGAAAACCACATGTTAATATGACTTTCTGTTCAGAAGGAGTAGCAATATCAAGATTTTCAAGATGGCTGATGTGGCAGCCATATTGGATGTTAGATCAGCCAGTGCCCATTGAAGGGAATGATGCTCTAATGCTGAAAAGAATTTCCAGGAATCAAAGATAAGACCATATCTTCTTTTTAACTGCCAAGTATTGAAACCAGCACCGCTGTGCAAGTGTCAAAGCTGGGTAATTCCCACATAAAAATAGTCTATGATGGGTTAGATTAATAGAATCTATCATATGCATTGCGTGGGATAGGAAAATCCCAAGTTCTGAGCCATTGTTCTCATATTCCTGGGTCAAAAAGGATGGATTTAAACAAAATGGTGACCCATAAGTACAGACAAAGAACAAATTATCCATTCAAAATTTCTGGCTCTTTAGAAAGAACATACACAATTTGGTTTAAATTAAAGAATCTGATTAAAATATAGATATCTATCTATCTATATTTTAATCAGATTCTTTAATTTAACCTATCTATATTTTAATCAGATTCTTTAATTTAACCTAATCGAAAAATTGGATACAATGAGATGAAATGTATGCGATATCATATAAAAGTGGGTCAGAATAATGATGCACCAATCAAAACACTATAGTTTTATGACATCATGTGAAACAGGATAACAGTCAAGCAAGGCAGGATAAAGATTTCTGTATGCCATCCTGCCTAAGAAATCTCTATCCATACTGATTGGGGATGTGAGAATTACCTATCTTATCTGTGCACAAGGTCATGATTACTTTTCTCACCAACAACAAGCCACACTTTTCAATATTCACCTATACTAACAGAGACAAAAGAAACATGAAACATTAGTTTTATCTGCATATATAATGAAAGGAGTACATTTAGAATGTCAGAAGAAACTTTAGTTTACATCCATTCACAAGTGACCATGTTTTCCCCTTAGATATATATGAGTGACTTAGATGATGGTTAATTTTGCCTCAACTCTTTTGGGTGGTGGGGTTATACTGGATCAAAATAGAGGGACAACTCACAAAGGCCATGATTCATCTGATGTTTACTAATAAAAGAGTAAGCAGTCAGTTATATGGATGTATCTGTACAAGTTGTTTAATTATATGAATAATAATATCCCTGGCATATTTTTGCTTAAGCACCTGTACTGAATATGCCTGGCTAAGCTATCAAATTTGGTTGTTGGCAGCATCTGACAGGATATTTATTTTAATCTAGCATATCTGCGGCTTTTGAACCAAAATGATTGGCAGAAAGATCAGAACATATTCCAAAATGCCGAAAAGTTGCGGTCTCAGATCAGAGAATCGATTTTTTTCTGGAGAATATTTATTTTAAATAAGAACTCTGAATTATTATTAGAAATCATGTCATATTTTTTTCATTATATTATGTCATGATTTCAGTTACTGACATTTGCTTCAACAAGCTTTTGTTTACAGATTTCAAAGATGGTGTTGAGTTGTTACTAGCCCCATAATTAAGCAAGAAATAGTCCTCATCATATTGACATATGTGAATGCTTTGTTCACAATTAATTATTTCCTGAAAATATTAATGTGCAATTTATTTTAAATTTAATCTGCCCACTAGTAATTAAAAGTAAGTTACATGCATATGATGCATGGAAGTGTGCTCCTGACAAGTCAGAGGTAGTGGTCTGGTTACCTTCTCTAATAGCAAGTAAACACAACCGAAAGATATTACCTGCAGACTATTAAACAAGATAAAATGGGCACTAGATGGCACTCAAGCTTCTGGCTGAAAACAGATGATGCCATTAGACATAAGGCTTGTAAAAGTTTCAGCCTAATAAAAATGATCCTGAGATTCTATTTACTACATAACATCAAGGACTTTGCATTACTACTATGTGGCCTTGTAAAGTTTTGGTTTGGTGCTTTACACCACAGCAACGCAAGCAGGTTTATTTAGTGCTGAGGCAATTGGAGTTAAGTGCCTTGCCAAAGGACACACCACTGTAGCTGACCCAGGCTGGTCCAATGATAGGATTCAAACCCGCACTCTTTCGGTCGTGAGTCCAGCACGCTAAGCCTCATTAAGTGTTATGTCACCATGTGACATAGGATTTTTATGGCAAGACATCATGACATCATGACAATAATAATAGCTAAAGTGTTATGTCACAATGTGACATGATCTTTTATCATGTGACACCAAGACAAGAAGGAATAAAATTATGTCACAGAGTGAAAGAAGATGTTCATGACATGACATCATGACAATAATAATTAGTGTCATGTCACAATGTGACATGATTTCTACAATGTGATATAACAATAATAAAGATTAAAGTTATGTCACAGAGTGACATAAGATTTTTATGGGATACCATGACAATAAAGATTAAAGTTATGTGACAGCGTGAGATTTGTATGATGTGACATGTCAGTAAGGTTTTTAAGTTATGTCATAGTGTGAGATTATTATGATGTGACATCATCTCAATAATAAGAGTTAATATTATGTCATGGTACAACATGAGATTTGTATGAGATGACACCAGGAAAATAAGAGTTAATGTTATGTCACTGTGTGCATTTGACACCATGACAATAATAAGTGTTAAAGCTATGTCATAGTGTGACATAAGATTTTTATGATGTGACATCATGACAATAATAAAGGTTAAAGCATTATGTCACGTGGCATGAGATTTTTATGACATGACATTATGACAATAATAAGTGTTAAAGTTATGTCACTGTGATTAAAATTTGTATAATGTGACATCATGACAACAATAAGGGTTAAAGTTATGTCATAGTGTGGCATAAGATTGTTATTACACACCATCATTGTAATAATAAAGATTAAAGTACTATGGCATGGAGTGACATCACATTTGTATGACATCACATAACAATAATAAGGGCTAAAGTTATATCACAGTTTAACATAAGATTTTTATGACATGGTTATGTAATGATGATTTATTTCATACACAAAATTTGGCATGTAAATACAACTCACCTTATAAATACCAATAGAATAAGGATGTGGCACATAGAAGGAACCATTAAGTATTGTAGTTATATTCCTTCCATCCATATCACATGACATAATTCTGTCCAGCCCTGCATCTGTCCAGTACAAACGTGCTGTCTGATAGTCTATGGTTATCCCATTAGGAAATTGCAGAAGTCCTGTTCCATTGACTATGATTTTTACTGAGCTCTGTTGGCCATCCATGTAGGCCTTGACAATACGAGGGTTTGACTCAGACCAATCAGTCCAGTACATCCATCTGTAAATGAGAATTTGTTATTATCACAAAGTTTAACTCTCTATTTACCCTATCTACACAGATCTGAAGGCACACTATTTAATTACATGGTTGAATCCAAGTATTATCAACACATAACTCTAGATGCAAACAAAATGCAAACAGAAAATCTCAGTCACACACAAAATAGTTGATTTATGAGTTGTTCATGCACTTTGTAGAAGCATAATTCATCTAAGCAGCGTAGACACATACAACATAATAATGCTACATAATGCAGGGTAAGCATATATGTCAAACTGATTCCCCTGTTTCTGGAATAGTCCATGTTTTGTTTACATATTTACATTATGTCAAACTGATTCCCCTGTTTCTGGAATAGTCCATGTTTTGTTTACATATTTACATTATGTCAAACTGATTCCCCTGTTTCTGGAATAGTCCATGTTTTGCTTACATATTTACATTATGTCAAACTGATTCCCCTGTTTCTGGAATAGTCCATGTTTTGTTTACATATTTACATTTTTGCACAGCTTGTATGTGCCATCAGATCTGTGTTCATCCGTAGTCCTTAATAACAAATAAAATTTCTTTTAATATATAAACAATGGTTTAATGGGATCTAACATTTGTCCTGCAAATGGTAGCATGATATTACATTACTTTCTCAATCTTTAACACAAGTTCTTCAAATTGTTGACAGCAAATGCAGATACCATTACTATGCAATTACAAATTCAAAATATCATAAAAATTAACAAGATGGTAAAAGCTATATTGTTATTTTCAATTTCCATGGCAGGAAGTTACTAAAATTATCTATTAATAAATTCTGCGAATCAAAAATTCACCAAGATAAACTTATTAATAGTGTATTTGACCTATTGACAAAGATAAACTGATTAATAGTGTATTTGACCTATTGACAAAGATAAACTGATTAATAGTGTATTTGACCTATTGACAAAGATAAACTGATTAATAGTGTATTTGACCTATTGACAAAGATAAACTGATTAATAGTGTATTTGACCTATTGACAAAGAAAAACTGATTAATAGTGTATTTGACCTATTGACAAAGATAAAATGATTAATAGTGTATTTGACCTATTGACAAAGATAAACTGATTAATAGTGTATTTGACCTATTGACAAAGAAAAACTGATTAATAGTGTATTTGACCTATTGACAAAGATAAATGGATTAATAGTGTATTTGACCTATTGACAAAGATAAATGGATTAATAGTGTATTTGACCTATTGACAAAGATAAACTGATTAGCAGTGTATTTGACCCATTGACAAAGATAACCTGATTAGTAGTGTATTTGACCTATTGACAAAGATAAACTGATTAATAGTGTATTTGACCTATAATTAACAAAATGAACCTGATTAATGGTGTATTTGACCCACAACTGACAAACATAAACTGATTAAGTGTATTTCACCTACAAGTGACAAAGATAACCTGATTAATGGAATATTTGACCTACCACTGAGAAAGATAAGCTGATTAATAGTGTATTTGACCTACCACTGAGAAAGATAAGCTGATTAATGGAGTATTTGACCTACCACTGAGAAAGATAAGCTGATTAATGGAGTATTTGACCTACCACTGAGAAAGATAAGCTGATTAATAGTGTATTTGACCTACCATATTTTAACCATCTATAATGAACATTCAACAGCTTGGAACAATATCTGTTGTATAATCTGCTGATACTCAAGTTTCAAAATTAATTGAAAAGCATGTGCACGAGTCATTTATGACTAATCTCAATGATCACATACTTCTCCATGACAACCAATCTGGTTTTAGGCAAAATCATTCCTGTGAAATGACACTAATATCAACAGTTGACACATGGCTGTGAAATGGCACTAATGTCAGTGGTTGACACATGGCTGTGAAATGGCACTAATATCAATAGTTGACACATGGCTGTGAAATGGCACTAATATCAGTGGTTGACACATGGCTGTGAAATGGCACTAATATCAATAGTTGACACATGGCTGTGAAATGGCACTAATATCAGTGGTTGACACATGGCTGTGAAATGGCACTAATATCAATAGTTGACACATGGCCGTGAAATGGCATTAACATCAATAGTTGACACATGGCTATGAAATGACACTAATATCAATAGTTGACACATGGCTGTGGGCTTTAGATGAAGGAAAATTAGTTGGGAGTATTATGGTTGATTTTTTAAAAGTGTTTGATCTTGTTGATCATGAACATCTAGAAAAATTAAAAATCTACCAATGTAGTGACACAGCTCACAAATGGCTTGCTCCATACCTGAATGACAGATTTTAAAGAGTGGCTTTACATGAACATGTATCTGAAAATAAAAGAATAAACTGTGGTGTGCCAGAAAGATCCATACTTGGACCACTTTTGTTTCTTATTTTCATAAACAATCTTCCCCTACAGATTGGAAATACAGTATCATCCACTGATCTATATGCCGATGATACTACTTTCTCTAATGAACACTGCTGCAAAGCTGAATTAGACAATAATCTTCAAGTGGCATTAAACAAGCTTCAAATGTGGTGTAAGGAGAATCGCATGGTTGTAAATACAGCTAAAACAAACATTTCATTAATAACAACACAGCAAAAAAGAGCAAAATTAAAGACAGGTCACTTGAGCTTTTTCTATAATAATGAAAAACTGAAAGTGGTTTCCAAGGACAAAATTCTTGGTATTCTAGTCGACAATAATCTACTTTGGTCTGATCATATCAGTTTCATTACAAAGAAAACAAACTCCTATCTTTGGCTATAAAAAAATAAAGCACTTCATTCCAGAACAGTACCATGTCACTTTTTACATGCACTACATTCAGTCTCAATTTGACTATTGTAATATCATATGGGGAAAAACATCTGATGTTAATATTAGGAAAATATTTTGACTGCAAAAACAAGCCTGTAAAATAATACTCAATTAGCAAAATGGAAACGACTTCACCCATGGGAATCCAAAATGATGTATAAAGTTTCTGTGAAGTCCGCCCCAGTATAATTGAGAAATAATTTTAAATGGACAGAAACCAGCATCACTCCAAACCTTAGATCAATAACAGCCAAATACTTTTTAATTCCAAAACCAATGAAAGAATTACTTAAAAACAGTTTCCAATACTCTGGGGCCGTTATATGGAATAATATCCCAAAAGAAATCAAAGAATCTTCTAGCATATGAGCTTTTTATCATAGGTGTATTTAATGGATGAAAACTTAATATTAATACTACAAAGCCTATCCACCTACTCCAGCTACTTTTTTGTATATACAGGTATGTTCTATGCACGAGTTTTAACTTTGACTAGTGAACACTGATAGTAACTTCACCTGTAGTGCATTTACAATTTACATGTGTAGTTAACTAGACTGGGTCTGTAATTTCTATGTACATGACTGTAGGGGTGAAATGATTAATCAATATATCGATGTATTGATAACTTTTCCATACTGATACCCATATCAATACAAGAGGTGAAGAATCAATACAAAATGATACTTACCCTATACAAGTTACTTTAATCTTCAGCAGCCATGAATAATTTTTAGTTGTTTGCCTATTTATTCTTTAAATTGAGAATACATCTGAGACAGTAGTAGCAGGCATATGCACTCATTTCTGTCAGTAAAACATAAAAACTATTGACAACATCCACTCGCCTTCTACAAATTAACACAAGGTTCAAAATCTCACATCCCCCACCCCACCCCCACCAATTGCCAATTCCATGCTAATTATTTCATCCTGTCAGCATGTTCATCAACTGATAACATATATCAAAGTAAAGAAAACTTTCCAAATTTGTTCACCATATATGATCTAAGTACTTTATTGATCATTTAATATCCACTTTTAAACGAAGTTTATCTGTTGCTTCATATCTTGTCTACTTGTATCAAATTTTAGGGCTACACTTCTGGTGTGTCACATAGTGAAATACATTACATTTAATTCTGACTGGTGGTAATTGTTTGTTGAAGTCCAGGATAAAACAATAACCACCAATCAGAACTGTAGCTTGTTCACTGCGTGACACACCGGATGAATTGGCATCCAAACTCAATCCAAACAGATACAAAGCAACATAGACACTTCATGCAAAAGTGGTCTTTAAATGATCTGTAAAGTACCTAAATTGTACATGGGGAACAAGTTTGGAATGTCTCCTTTTACGCTGATATATGTAATCAGTGACTGAACATGTTGACTGGATTAAAAAACAACAAATTAGCACAGAATCAGCAAGGGGGCAGATTCCAAACTGCACAAGCTATGAGTTATAGCCACCTTGTTAAATTGTAGAAGGGGAGAGAGTGTTGTCAATAATTTCCATTTTCACTGAGAGAAACAAGTGCCTGTGGCCGCGGCAGTTGTTTTGCATCTGCTGGTAGTACAGTGTGAAGGATCTGGTTGTTAGTTATCTCTGCTCTCCCATTCAGACTTGTTCTAGATAAGATTTTCCTCGCACAAGGAAACTGCACTATTTCTTCTGTTTTGAAGATAACATAGTAATGCCTTCCAACTTTAAGTGAAGACGTGAAATTGGTAATAAGATGTTTTTAAAGCATTCATGAAGTGCAAAACAAATGGCATAGTGACAAAGATGAGTCCTGCATCTGATCAAATGGAGCAGCCTGAAATGGCCTAACAAGTTGAATTAAAGTCACTGACAAGTAACAGATAGTCTGTTTGGATTTTTTTTTGTTTATCTTGTCAAGGATGAGAATGGCATATGAATAGATGATAAGGCTATGTCTGTCTGTAATTCACATACTTGAAATACCAATATGTCAACACATATTAAACGGCACCACCCTACCATTGACAGACTTTTTAAAGATGAAAAGACTTTCAAGTTGATATTTATATCGAGAACGTATCGTATCATAGCCTGTGTATCGTGAATCATATCGATATGTGGCAGAGGTACCCATACATGACTCTGTGAATGAATGTATGTATATATACACATATGTGAACATGTATGTGTGAGATGGGTAGTGATTGATTGCACTCTATATATCTGTACATATATCTTTGAGAGCCTCAAGGTAGATAAGTTCTGTTTTTTAACTAACTGAGTTACCCTTATTAAATAAAGTCTTTATTATTATTATTATTATTATTTTGGATGACTAGTAATCAGGAGCCATAACTCTTCTAAATGATGTTGTGGAATGCTTAAAATCAAGCTCACTCATGGTATCAACAATACAAAGCTGTGTGCCAAATTTGGCTGAAATCCATCAATCCTTGGTAGACTAATGCTGTAAATACCAAAATTAGGAGGCCAGATAATCAGGGGTCATAACTCCTGAAATTGATTATTGTGGAATGCTGGAAATATGATTCACTCCTGGTCTCATGAATATAAAACTGTGTGCCAAATTTGTTTATAAACATATTATACAAAAAGTCAGGAGGAGAGAAAAATTAGAGGGATATAACTTCCGCAAATGATGTCATGGAATGCTGGATTTTGAACTCATTCATGTTCTCATCAATATACAGCTGCATTCCAAATTTGGTTCAAATGCAACACACTTTGGTAACATTATGCTGTGGAAACCAAAGTCAAGCAGACAGGCAATCAGGGTGGAATAAATCCAGAAAATGATGATTTAAAATGCTATAATTCAAACTCGTTTAAGACTTCATCCCTACAAATATCTGCTGCTGTATAATATACAGTCAGATCAGAGCACATATTCTCGTAACATTTTGAGTATGAAACTCAAGCTCAAAATCCCCCAAATCAGTCATGATACTTAGGTGCACAGTCATCAAAATATGGCAGTCTAGTAGAGAGACACAAGTTAATAACAATGCTCTACTGGATAAAAAGAATTTCAAGGAATTCAAGACCATTTCTTCCTTTTAACTTTTGAGTGTTGAAACCATCACTAGATATTTTTTTTAGCAATAACAAGATTTCAAATAAGTCACTGTGGCAACCATAGTGATTGACAGTCACATCAGCACAATTTTCATTCAGGACCAATTAAACATCATAAGAAGTCGTCTTGTGAAAAGCCCATGTCGATAAGACCATCCATCTAGGAGGAATAGCAATAACAAAATTTTCAAAATGGCCACCAAAGCAGCAATACTGGAGGTCAGATCAGCACCATTTTAATTCAGAATCAACTAGATATCATAAGGAGTCTTTTTATAGAAACCCCCAGTTGAAATACTTCTGTTGAGGAAAAGTAGCAGTAGTAAAATTTTCAAGATTGTTGCCATGGTGGCCATATTGGATGTCAGATCAGCACCATTTTAATTTAGAATCAACTAGATATCATAAGGAGTCTTTTGGTAGAAACCCCATGTTGATATGCTTCTTCAATGAGGGAAAGTAGCAATAGTAAGATTTTCAAGATTGTTGCCATGGTGGCCATATTGGATGTCAGATAGGCACCATTTTATAAAGGACCACCAGCCAGTCATCATAAGAAGTTTTCTGGTATAAACTCCATGCTGATATGACATCCCATTCAGGAGGAGTAGTGATAACAAGATTTTCAAGATGGCTGTCATAAGATGTCTTTTAGCGAAAACCCCATGTGAATATGATTTTCCATTCAGGAGGATTAGCAGTAACAAGAGTTCAAACTCGTAACATCTTTATTTTTATTCTCTGCAGTATTAAACTTTAAAATACCCAGAAAAAAAACAATTGAGATTGTCTGAAACAATCTTATTCATCTCTTTTTCTTTTCTTTTTATGCCTCTCATCAGCTTGGATTTGAAAGGACTAAGATGCATTCTTCAAAGTTATATTTTGTTCTTTAGCAAACCTGAATATTGCTATTTTTATCAGAGAAATGAAGCTGTAACTAAATTTTTTTGTTTTTGTTGGTTTAAACAGCACTTTAAACATATTATTGGCTATATCATGCTGAGGAAAAGGGAGCTAAGTGCCTTTCCCAGCAACACAATGAGGCAGCCGAGCAAGGCTGGCCTGGGCAGGTATCAAACCTATGACCCATAGATTACAATTCCAATGTTCTACCAACTTAGCTACTCTGGCTCTCCATAAATATAAGACGAGAAGATATCTAATTAGTTTCCAACAGAACGTAATAAAAGATTAAAATGTTTTATACTAAAATCTGTTACAAGTCTCTTTTGTCAGTATCCATCAGGAATATTCACGACTTTTGAAACAAAACTACGAACCTAAAGTAAACATCAGGAATATTCACGACTTTTGAAACAAAACTATGAACCTAAAGTAAGCATCAGGAATATTCACAACTTTTGAAACAAAACTACGAACCTAAAGTAAGCAAAGAAAAAGGGTAAGATTGATATTTATCTAAGGAAGTTTCAAAAAGTCAATTTTCCTACATATTGATGAAATATTAAATTTAACAATAAATGTAACCTACAGTACAGCAGAACGTCCTCAATATCAAACTACACTGTATGTAGATCCAATGAATGTGTAGTTTTTCTTGGCGCGGGGGGCGGGTGGGAGGGGGAGAAACGAATTTTAATTATGTAATACTTACCTGCTACTATTGCATTGCTTTCCTCTTCTAGGACACTAAGTCCCCAGTCCAAGCAAAATATTCCCTCCTTCAATTAGTAATTAGAGGCTCAGCATTGAAAAGAGCATGATCCCAAACTGATTCTTTAGTTATAGCCAACATACAAAATATCTTCCTCTTTCGACTTGGACCAAGACTATAGGACATCAGAATGGGGTGGGGGACGGAATCACTGCAATAGTAGTAGGTATACATTACATAATTACAATTAGTCCCCCCCCCCAAAAAAAAAAAATACATACCTGCTACTATTCCATTGCTAAATTTACAAGTTAGAAGTGAGGCTGATGGCCTCAAAAACAAAAACTGGTATTAAGAAAAATGCACTTTTACCCTTACTGTAGGAATGTTTCCTACTGTAAGCCGGTAAATGGTTTTGCCACATGTTGTGCTGTCACAACTAAACCCAATGAATAAATGCCTTCGGTCTGGTATGCTAAAGAATGATGGTAAAGGGATGAAAAGGTACAGAGAGATCGCCACAAGGCAGCTCGCATGACATCAACCAAAGAAGAGTGATTCAAGTAGGCCCAAGATGCAGCAATAGCCCTAACCTGATGGACTTTAAATCTCATGAAAGAAAGATCCTTCTCGGTGAGGGATTGATAAGCTCTCTTGATATTGAGGACAATCAACCTGGAAATGGTGGCTACTGAAATATAGGAGGAACCCATGAGAGGGAAAAAGAGGCGATTCTGACCTATCTTTCTCCTTATCAAGGAAGCCAACTAAAACCTTAATGCCCTAACTGGGCAAAGAAGCCTATCTTGATCATCCCCAGCACAGAGACAAGGGAAATTGGGAATCTCAAAAGGAACAAGGGCTACTGAAGGTAGCTGATTCTTAGCCAGAAACTTGGGTTGTCAAAGAAAAGAAACTGAAATCATTGAACCGTAAAGACCTCAACTGGGCTGCTATTACCCCTATCACCCTGGTAAAGACCCTCAGGGTAGTGGTGAGGCCAAATGGAAGAGCCCGAAATTGAAATACCTCCAGACCAAGACAAAATTGGAGGTATTTCCTGTGAGGAGGAAAGATGGGAATGTGAAGATATGCATTTTGCAGATTTATGGGGACCATCTAGTTGCATAGCCTTATGGCATTCCTGACCAAGGCGGCAGTCTCCATTTTTAAGTGTTCTTTTGAAAGGAATTTGTTTGAGGCAGAAAGGTGGATTATGAGTAGAAACTTTCCACCTTTTTAAATACCATAATGATCTGGAAATAGAAACCTGGACTTTGCTCAGTTGCCACCCTCTCAACTGCATCCTTTCGTTACATGAACAAGTTGGGACTGGTGAAACAAGATAGGGGTCTGTGATAGGGTAGGAGGTTCCTTGAAACAAAACCAGTAACAGTCCTTAAAGGTGTAATGTACCCACACTGTCCATGATGACCAGCCAAGCCTCTGAAAAGAGGGCTAGTAACTGCCACCTAGTGGGACACTGGGAAGAGGAAGATAATGCAGGAGAGGGTGCAACTCCTTAGGAAAGGGAGTGGATCCTAAAGACTTCTTCCCTTGCCTTCTATGACTGCCTCATCTAGCAAAAGATTGGCAGGATGGAGTTTTGAACTGGGGCTGCTTGTGTGACTATTGAAGTTTACCATGCTTGAAAAATCTTGGGAGGAGGTTCCATAGGTCAAGCAGGGTGGATGTGCATCTTCGCCAGTTTTGATGGGCCCAGAGTTGCAGCAAGAGACCAATGATGCTAGTACCTCAAATTTTGCAATGCTACAGAAAAATGACCCCTCTGAACAGTGTCTCCACATCCAGCAGTGCAGCCCTGTGGTTCAGCACAACATCAAACATTTCCAAGGTGGCTTCTCTGTGGAGGTAGATAAGCTCTGCAGAGCTCATCAGAGCATGCCTCAACATCTCTGAATAGAGACTGGCATGAGAGGCTACTGTCACCTTTGTTCGAGCCTTTAGCTCCAAGGCTTCCCATAATTTCACCAGGAGACGAGCCAAGGTCCCAGCTTATATCCTCACAATATCCAAGGCGAAGGGAGTGTTTAAGGGGCAAACAGACCTGCCAACCTTAACAAGACCTTGTCAGTAAAGCAGTAGAAATTTTTCTGTAAGTTAGACCAATGTTAAGTAAGGTGTAATGTAATTTCATGTACTGCTGTTGACGATGGTGAAGCATACATTTAAAAAGTTTCAAGTGTGATCCGAGACTAATGCAGCGAAGGCAAACATTATGCTCAATGAAAACGTTAGACCCAAATTATATCCAGTACTGTTTCAGAAACTGCAGTTCCAAACCCCTTGCTGCTCAATGGTTTCTTGTTTGATCTCTCAACTTGATGTAATCTTTGGGTTTGTTTTGTTTCATTTTTGTTTGGGTCTTTTTTCAATTTCTTGTGGCAACATCAATCATCTCTCCCACCATAAGACATACTCAAATCAAAACGACACGATATCAAATAAACATAATTGTTGCCTTTCCTGCTTTTTAAAAAAAAATATCTGAATATTCCTTTGTATATTTCTACGCTGACTGTAAGACATTTTAAGAGGCTTATTGTCCATTTCATCCTGAAAGTGTTTTTGTTTGCTGGGTGCCATTTCTAGAAAATGTAATATGCATCAGCGTGATCATGCAGATTTTTTGCATGAAAAATATTGGCAGTTTAAAGCATCTGAGGTACTACTGTAAAAGTTAGATTGGTTCCCTGAATAATTCCACTGAACCTATTATGAAACCTGGATCCAGATCAAACATGAACAAACCAGTTTCCGGATTTGACCACAACAATCATATTTTCGTGATTTTTGCAATTATTCCATAAGTCTGTAATTTAAGGGTCATTTCAGTAAGACTGACTGTCAAATTGTAAGGGTTGGCAGGTCTGGTCAAAGCAGGCAAATGAACCTGATAACTAAAGGTAGAAACCACTCGTTAAAATATCCTCTATGATAAATTTAATATACATCACAAAATGAAAATTCTAGAAGGGGCAGAAAACCACCCTTATTTAATATAGTCCTTTGGTTTCAAACAGTTTTAAGCCATAATTCAGCCAGATTTTGACAGAAAGTACTGAAAATTAAACTTGATCTATTGGTCTTTCTCATATATAAAACGTCATACTAAATCTGGTTTCAATATATATAGTCCTTCAAAAGTTTCTGAACAAATGGGACAGGACAGGATTTATAGAAATTGTTAACACTACATGTCTCCTCCAAATAATATGGTGGGGACATAAACATGGGTAACACAAGTCCCCTCCATAGCATATGATTGGACATAAACATGGGCAACATTACATGTCCCCTCCATAGAATATAGTGGGGACATAAACATGGGTAACACATGTCCTCTCTATAGAATATGGTGGGGACATAAACATGGGCAACATTACATGTCCCCTCCATAGAATATAGTGGGGACATAAACATGAGTAACAAATGTCCCCTCCATAAAATATGGTGGGGATATAAACATGGATAACACATGTCCCTTCCATAGAATATGGCAGGTGCATAAACATGGGTAACACATGTCCCCTCCACAGAATATAGTGGGGGCATAAACATGGTTAGCACAGGTTCCATACATGAAATATGACAGAGGCATAAACATTTTACCCATGACCAGGATCCAATGCGAGTGCTCTTGGTTTGTCCAAAATTGGGGTTCCTTTGAACAAGTGTCGCCGAAAACTCCCATTCTTCATTGACACCTCCAGTGTTTTGAGCTTGGCATCAATCCAGTAGATATTTCCGCCTAACCAGTCATACTCCAGGCCTTCTATTTGCTCAATGCTGCTGTTGTGTAGAACCTCGATACTGTGATTGCCATCCAAACACAGCCTCTACAGTGATAAAGATATTTTGAAAATATGCATAGAATGGTTATAACTTGAGCTATTTGCAATAGGTGAATCACAAAGGGCCCTTTCAACCACACATTGCTCAGAAGGGGCCTTACACAGAGGAATTTTTGTTAGGAAATAAAAACAGGAGAAGGGATATTCAGGGGTCATAACTCCTCCAAACCATGAGGTGGAATGCTTAAAATCCAGCCGATTAAAGGTCTCAACGATATAAAACTGAATGCCAAATTTGATCAAAAACCAACAATCCTTGATAAAGTGATGCTGCAGAAACCAAAATCAGGAGAACAGGTAATATGGGGTCTAACACTTCTACACAATAATATGGAATGCTGAAAATAAAATTAATTTCAAGGTCTCATCAATAAAAAGCTGCTTGCTAAATCTGACTGAAATCCAACAATCCTTGGTAAACTAATACTGCAAAAACCAAAAGTCAGAAGACAGCCAATCTGGGGACCATACTCCTGTATATGATGTTGTAAAATGATTGCAATAGAACTAAGTCAAGGTTTTGTCGATACAAAGATGCATGCTAAATTTGATTGAAATCCAAAGTTAGGAAAATCGAAATTAGGGGCCATAACTCCCCTAAAAGAGTATGGCTGTAATTTCTGCACTAAAAATTGAGGCTTTATCCAGTAACCAGCTCAAGATGATGCCATAGTGTATTTTAATGGCAGCTCCATCTTTGTCTCCATCTTTAGAATCTTCTGCATACAGTGATGTATGGCTACAAAAGGAGGCTCTGATTTCATTAAATTTATTCTAAAAAAGGAAAAGATTTGTTGAAGACTTTTTTAATTGGAAAGATCAAATATTATTTTGGGAGGTTTTGATAATCATGGTGGTGATTTGGGAAGACAAAGCTTTGCAATATTTGCACCACTTATTTTTGCTGCTTCTAGATGAGGATAGATTTGTATGATAAAAGGTAACAAAATTTGGTTTCTTAGTGTACAAGGTTTGGTATTTAAGCCTAAAGATGATATCATATGTGGGGTTAGATGGATTAAAGATAGTGTTGTAGTATACTTAAGAGACCATTTCATTCGTCTGAGATAAAGTGATGTTTCATTTGCCTGAACAAAGAGGCTTTCTGAAGAGGAAGTTCGAAATGCACCCAGACAAAGTCTAAGTCCCTGATTGTGTATTGGATCAAGCATCTGTTGGTAAGATTTACAAGCTGATCTTTACACAATTGAGCCATAGTCATTCTGTACACAATCAAGCCACAGTCAAGTTTTAATCTAACTAATGACCTGTACAAGTGGATCAATACCTTCCGATTGGCTCCCCAATTTATGTTTGTCATAACTCATATTAAATCCAGGTCCTTTTGACATTTTGTCCCTGACGTATCTAATATATGGAAGACAAGTTAGCTTATGGTCAAAAATAAGCCCCCAAAATTTGGTGACCTCCCAAATATCAATAACACAAATGTTGTGACAGACCTTTGGGTCATCATGAACAATTTAGGTCCAACATCCGTAGGATCATTGTAATACCATTTCCTGCTTCTGCTACATATATGTACATGATAAAAAAAAAAAATAATGCAACCAGATGTACTGTGGACATTATGTAATAGTAATGTCATGTATAATGTACCCCAGTATAAGGTAACTTCAATATAACACATTCCTTTTTAAGAGGTAGGTATGGTTACTGATCCAATTCTTCATGTAATATTAATACTATGTATAATGTATCCCACTATAAGGTAATTTCAGTATAACTGTCTCTCTTATAAGGTGGGTATGGTTACTGATCCAATTCTTCATGTAATAGTAATACAGTGTACTATGTATAATGTACCCCACTATAAGACATCCTAGTATAACAATGACCCTCTTACAAGGTGGGTATGGTTAAATAATCCAATACTTCATGTAATAGTAATACAGTGTACTATGTATGATGTACCCCACTATAAGATATTCTAGTATAACACTGTCCCATGTACAAGGTCAGAAAGGTTAATAATCCAATACTTCATGTCCCTCTTATAAGATAAATGTGGTTATTGATCCAATACTTCATGTAATAGTAATACAGTGTACCATGCATAATGTACCCCACTAAAGGGCATTCGAGTATAACACTGTCCCTCTTATAAGGTGGGTATGGTTACTGATCCAATACTTCATGTAATAGTAATACAGCGTACTATGTATAATGTATGCCACTATAAGTAAATGGTTGATTAATGAAATGAAATATTGAAAGGAGAACGAAAATAATGAATTAAAAGTAAGTAAACAGATCAAATGTCACATTAGTCACTTAAATAATCTCATAACAAGTGTAAAAGGAACTAATTTTATATGCCATGCTTAAGCTATATTTTAGAAACACATATGCGTATATTTTTGCTACCAACACATATGCGTATATATTTGCTACAAAAATACAGGAAGGCACTTATTTTCACTTCTACGCTTATCATCCAGATGTTCTAACATTCTAGCCGTAATGTGGTCTCTTTTCCTCTCTGTCATTTAAATGTATGACATACAATTTTGGAAATAATTTTAAAAAATAAATGCAATATGCAACTCATAAGTAGCTCATGGCATATTCAATTACAAGGAATTTGTTTTTGAAAATAAAAATGTCTACCTCAAATAATATTTGCTAAATTATGCAGTTTTCGTCAAAAAAGTCAAAGTGCAGAAAGTTCAAAGAAGTGTAAAAAAAATGAAATAACTGCTGCAATGACCTAAAAATCCCACATCGAAACATTCATACTAATACAAATATGTTTACCAAACTTCAGTTGTCTCTTCAAGTGGTTTTTGCTTGATTGTGTAAACAAGGTTTTTGTTGAAAATGTCCACATCCCAAAAATTCACCAATGTGTAAAAAAAAAGGTTGAAAACTTACTGTAACAGCCTGAAAATCGAATCAGCTCATCTACATAAAAATATAATTAAGCAATTCATTTGTCTACTTTACTTTTGCTTAATCATGCTTTTAAGATTCTTGTCACACACACACCAGTAAAATAATTGAAAAAAAATCTGTACAAGAAAAATAAAAAACTGCTATAATACCCTGAAAATCGAATCAAGTCACCTACATATTACAAATATGCATACCGAATCAAGTCACCTACATATTACAAATATGCATACCGAATCAAGTCACCTATATATTACAAATATGCATACCGAATCAAGTCACCTACATATTACAAATATGCATACCGAATCAAGTCACCTACATATTACAAATATGCATACCGAATCAAGTCACCTACATATTACAAATATGCATACCGAATCAAGTCACCTACATATTACAAATATGCATACCGAATCAAGTCACCTACATATTACAAATATGCATACCGAATCAAGTCACCTACATATTACAAATATGCATACCGAATTTCATTTGTCTTCCTTTATGCTTAAATGTACTTATGAGGTTTATGTAAAAAATGTCTACTGTATATACTCACGTATAAGCCGATACCAACTGCAAACTGCATAGGCCCAGATCTGGGTCTATGCAGTTTGTAAGGTCTAATCAGTAGAACAAACAGCATAGACCCTGATTTGCTGGTGCATTATGTGATGACAAATCAGGGTCTATGTTGTTTGCATTTGGACCCGAATTATACGAGAGTATATACGGTAATTTTTTTAAGTTAACAAATTGGTAAAAATAAATAGCAAAATTCCTATAATGGCCTGAAAATCTAATCAGGTCATCTACATATTAATACAAATATGCATAACAAATTTTACTTGTCTACCTCAAGTAATTTTTGCCTAAACATGCATACAAGGATTTTGTCAAACATGTCCAGAAAGTTCAAATATTTTTAAAAAATTTGAAAATTATGGCCACACTCACCAGAAGTTACCGTATATACTCATGTATAAGCTCATACCAACTGCAAACTGCATAGACCCAGATCTGCCATTGCATAATGCGCCGGCAGATCTGGGTCTATGCAGTTTGTATGGACCAATCAGTAGAACAAACAACACAGAACCGGATCTGCCGCCGCATTATGTGTCGGCAGATTAGGGTCTATGTTGTTTGCATTTGAACCCGGGTTATACGTGAGTATATACGGTAATCAGGTCTTAGAACCCATGCAAGTTATCTCTGGCCTGGTTTGGCTGAGCTATCTTGCTTACAAGAAGTATGACGGACAGCACAAAACCAATATGTATCCCTCCCTTGGCAGTGGGGTGGGTGTGCAACTTAATTATTCAACATTTTTCTTAATTTTTTTGTCCAATTAACACTCATCAGAGTTTCTTTATTTATGTTATCATACGATAACCATTTTGAATAAAGTGATACAGAGCATAGTCTTGTGTATGTCTCATACAGATGTTAAACAAAGGGACATTTATGTCAAAATAACTAACCTTGATTAATTTGTAGCTATTGTCTCCCCAAAATATGCAGTTGTCCAGGTAATCAAAGTCAATGGCAACCACATCCCCGATGTCACCTTCCTCCACTAGGGTCTCATCTCTTCCATCACCAAAAATATAACGATGGATCTCTCTTCTCGTTGAGTACAGAATGAACTCTTGCAGCTCTGGAAACCAAAATAAAAAATTGAGATTTTTTACATGTAATTATTATTCTTGAAAGGTAAACTAATTTAAGACCTCTCCCACCAAAATTGTTGATATATTAAATAAAATAAAATAATGACAGGCCTTTATTATCAGAACTCATAGTAAAGTCATTGAGAAAAACAAAATTGGCTGGCTGATTGGTAGATATTCAATAAAAAAATGCATTGTCCAGTGACAAAGTCCAGAGGAATGGAAGGCGGGGGAGGAGAACATGCTGTCTGCTTTAAATTAGCAATCTTTTGATGGAATATGAATGCCCCACACAAGTAACCCACCATTGGTGAAATGGTGTTGTACTCACCAAAATCATCCACACAAAGTTTTGTGGCTCTGCAGCCAACAATGCTTGCGAAAATGATCTAATGGTCTAAAAGTAAAACTTTACCACAGTTGTTAAAGAGTGAAATATAGATTACAGTGGTAGGGTGGTGTTGTACTCACCATGACTCATGGACACAATAATGCACAACTCCATGGCAAAAATACTTGAGAATCTGACCTAAATGCAAAATATAACCTACCGTATGTACTCGTGTATAAGCCCATACCAACTGCAAACTGCATAGACCCAGATCTGCCATCGCATAATGCACCTGCAGATCAGGGTCTATGCAGTTTGTAAGGACTAATCAGTAAAACAATTAACATAGACCCTGATCTGCCTACACATTATGCAACGGCAGAGCAGGGTCAATGTTGTTTGCATTTGGACCCAGGTTATATGCGAGTACAGATGGTATGTCACTGAGGAGTGAAATGTAAATGACAATGACCAAATTTTGGTAGGATGGTGTACTTACCACGATGCACCTGCACACAAACCTGCATGACTCTATGACCAACAATGCCTGAAAAACTGACCTAAATGCAAAACTTAACCAGATGGATGGACAAATGGACAAGGTTAACACTAACTGCCTATAAAATGGTGGGGGATTAAAATAAATGAATAATTTATTTATTTTATGGCTTAATAAAGAAGTTCTAACTACTTATCCTGGTTGACCAAAGTAGCATAGTGGTTTAATCTTTCATAAATACCCAGTACACTCAATGAATACATAATATTCTGCACACATCTTGCATTATTGTATGGCATGGGCTAGTCATTTTATTTACATCAGGAATACACAATGCAAGCACACCATATCTACATATTTTCAAGATGGACTGAGCCCTAATACATATTCTTGTAAAGTTTAGTTTGGTCATGTATGGCACAGCAATACAAGTAGGTTATTTAGTTCCAAAACAATAAGAGTAAAGCAGTACATAGCCCAAGGACACAACATGGTAGCTGACCTGGGCTGATTCAATAGCAGGAATTGAACCTGCACCATTAGAGTTCCAAATCCAGCACACTACTCTGAGTCATCTCAGCTCCCACAAATCACCAGGTCACTCTTGTCAAGATATACAACCTAGTCTCACTACCGGGTCACTCCTGTCAAGATATACAACCTAGTCTCACTACCAGGTCACTCCTGTCAAGATATACAACCTAGTCTCACTACCAGGTCACTCCTGTCAAGATATACAACCTAGTCTCACTACCAGGTCACTCCTGTCAAGATATACAACCTAGTCTCACTACCAGGTCACTCCTGTCAAGATATACAACCTAGTATCACTACCAGGTCACTCTTGTCAAGCTATACAACCTAGTCTCACTACCAGGTCACTCTTGACAAAATATACAACCTAGTCTCACTACCAGGTCACTCTTGTCAAGCTGTACAAACTAGTCTCACTACCAGGTCACTCTTGTCAAGCTGTACAACCAAGTCTCACTACCAGGTCACTCAAGTCAAGCTGTACAACCAAGTCTCACTACCAGGTCACTCTTGTCAAGCTATACAACCTAGTCTCACTACCAGGTCACTCTTGTCAAGCTATACAACCTAGTCTCACTACCAGGTCACTCTTGTCAAGCTATACAACCTAGTCTCACTACCAGGTCACTCTTGTCAAGCTATACAACCTAGTCTCACTACCAGGTCACTCTTGTCAAGCTATACAACCTAGTCTCACTACCAGGTCACTCTTGTCAAGCTGTACAACCAAGTCTCACTACCAGGTCACTCTTGTCAAGCTGTACAACCAAGTCTCACTACCAGGTCACTCTTGTCAAGCTGTACAACCAAGTCTCACAAACAGGTCACTCTTGTTAAGCTATACAACCTATTCTCACTACCAGGTCACTCTTATCAAGCTATACAACCTAGTCTCACTACCAAGTCACTCTTGTCAAGCTATACAACCTAGTCTCACTACCAGGTCACTCTTGTCAAGCTATACAACCTAGTCTCACTACCAGGTCACTCTTGTCAAGCTATACAACCTAGTCTCACTACCAGGTCACTCTTGTCAAGCTATACAACCTAGTCTCACTACCAGGTCACTCTTGTCAAGCTGTACAACCTAGTCTCACTACCAGGTCACTCTTGTCAAGCTGTACAACCTAGTCTCACTACCAGGTCACTCTTGTCAAGCTGTACAAACTAGTCTCACAACCAGGTCACTCTTGTCAAGCTATACAACCTAGTCTCACTACCAGGTCACTCTTGTCAAGCTGTACAACCTAGTCTCGCTACCAGGTCACTCTTGTCAAGCTATACAACCTAGTCTCACTACCAGGTCACTCTTGTCAAGCTATACAACCTAGTCTCACTACAGGTCACTCTTGTCAAGCTGTACAACCAAGTCTCACTACCAGGTCACTCTTGTCAAGCTATACAACCAGAGTTTCAATACCAGGTCACTCTTGTCAAGCTGTACAACCTGAGTTTCACTACCAGGTCACTCCTGTCAAACTGTACAACCTAGTCTGACTACCAGGTCACTCTTGTTAAGCTGTACAAACTAGTTTCACCACCAGATCACTCTTTACAATCTGTACACCCTAGTCTCATTACCACAACCTGAGTTTCACTACGAGGTCACTCTTGTCAAGCTGTACAACCGAAATTTCACTACTAGGTCACTCTTGTCAAGCTGTACAACCCGAGTTTGACTACCAGGTCACTCTTGTCACGCTGTAAAAACTAGTCTCACTACCAGGTCACTCTTGTCAAGCTGTACAACCGGAGTTTCACTACTAGATCACTCTTGTCAAGCTATACAACCTAGTCTCACTACTAGGTCACTCTTGTCAAGCTGTACAACCAAGTCTCACTACCAGGTCACTCTTGTCCAGCTGTACAACCTAGTCTCACTACCAGGTCACTCTTGTCCAGCTGTACAACCTAGTCTCACTACCAGGTCACTCTTGTCCAGCTGAACAACCTAGTCTCACTACCAGGTCACTCTTGTCCAGCTGTACAACCTAGTCTCACTACCAGGTCACTCTTGTCAAGCTGTACAACCTAGTCTCACTACCAGGTCACTCTTGTCAAGCTGTACAACCTAGTCTCACTACCAGGTCACTCTTGTCAAGCTATACAACCTAGTCTCACTACCAGGTCACTCTTGTCAAGCTGTACAACCTAGTCTCACTACCAGGTCACTCTTGTCAAGCTGTACAACCTAGTCTCACTACCAGGTCACTCTTGTCAAGCTGTACAACTGGAGTTTCACTACTAGATCACTCTTGTCAAGCTATACAACCTAGTCTCACTACTAGGTCACTCTTGTCAAGCTGTACAACCTAGTCTCACTACCAGGTCACTCTTGTCCAGCTGTACAACCTAGTCTCACTGCCAGGTCACTCTTGTCCAGCTGTACAACCTAGTCTCACTACCAGGTCACTCTTGTCCAGGTGAATAACCTAGTCTCACTACCAGGTCACTCTTGTCCAGCAGTACAAACTAGTCTCACTACCAGGTCACTCTTGTCCAGCTGTACAACCTAGTCTCACTACCAGGTCACTCTTGTCCAGCTGTACAAACTAGTCTCACTACCAGGTCACTCTTGTCAAGCTGTACAACCTTAAATCTCAGCAGCTTGGATGTCGGTATGAGGAGGTATTTGAGGCACAAGAAGTCAGGCCTAGAGCTTATAACAAGAAGCTGCCCACAGCCCACATGTCAAGACAACCCCCAAACTTTACTGGCAAATTGGTGTTGTACACATCAAGATGTATTCACATACCAAATAACATGATTATGTGGCCAACTGTACTTGAGAAAGTGACTATATACAAAACTTTACATATGGATGGATACGATAACACACAAGGACACTAAAGTAAGCACTATGTGGATCTACCACCAAGGTCGGCTCAACATCACTACAAGGATCTTCCACCAAAACAGGCTAAACATTGCCATGTGGTACTTCCACCAAGGTGGGCTCAAGATCATTATGTGGAGTTTCCACCAAGGCAAGCTCAGCATCACTTTCTGGAGCTTCTACCAAGGCAGACTAAACATCACTATCTGGAGCTTTCCACCAAGGCAGGCTCAAGATCATTATCTGGAGCTTCCACCAAGGCAGACTCAACAAAAACGTTCTATTGCTCTAACTCAGACTCAACTAAAAACTGATAAATCCCCAAATCAAAGATAACCATGCATATTAATTTCCCCAAATCAGCAATAAAAATGCATACTAATTCTCCCAAATCAGAGATAACCATGCATACTAATTTCCCCAAATGAGAGATAACTATGCATATTAGTTACCCCAAGTTAGAGATAACCATGCATACTAATTTCCCCAAATGAGAGATAACTATGCATATTAGTTACCCCAAGTTAGAGATAACCATGCATACTAATTTCCCCAAATGAGAGATAACTATGCATATTAGTTACCCCAAGTTAAAGATAACCATGCATACTAATTACCCCAAATCAGAGATACCTATGCATACTAATTTCCCCAAATGAGATAACCATATTACTTATTTCCCAAAATCTTAGATAACAATGTATGCTAATTTCACTATATCAGAGATAACCATGCATACTTATTTCCCCAAATCAGAGATAACCATGTATGCTAATTTCCCTAAATCAGAGATAACAATGTATGCTAATTTCCCCTAATTAGAGATAACCATGCATGCTAATTTCCCTAAATCAGAGATAACAATTTATGCTAATTTCCCTAAATCAGAGATAACCATGTATGCTAATTTCCCCAAATCAGAGATAAAAATGCATACTAATTTCCCCAAATCAGAGATAACCATGTATACTAATTTCCCCTAATTAGAGATAACCATGCATACTAATTACAACAGCATTTTCTATAAAAATTAAATATTTCCTTTGGACAATTTTACCACATTATTAGTGTAATTTTTTGTTCATGGTGAAAATATCATGAAAACTGGGTTAAAGACAGTAAAGTTATAACAGTTTGATTTTATACATGTTATACAGTAAAATTAATCAAAGTGTCAGACCACTGGTCAATTATGCAGCTTTAAAGTCTGCGAAACTAATCACCCAGACATTATGTAATAGCCTGACTTATGTATGCATGCATGTATATATGTATGTCTGTCTGTATGTGTGTATGTATGTACATAGTGGTCACCTAGTCACAATGGGCATTCTAATCTCCCTCCCCAGTTTCCTATATAATTGTCATGTGTATAACAGTCATCTGCCTGGAGCATATCAACAGTGACTGCTCTAAGTACGAAAATTAAACATTTGTTTGATAAGCAAGGCATTGTTTAGATAAAGACATACCATGTGAATTGATGTGTAAACATTTCATATCTCGCTTGCACTCACTGTACTCCAGCTCCAGTCACATTGTCAGTCTAACTCAAAGGTGTCAATATGTCGGGTTCAAAGCGAGGCAGTTTTTATCGTTACATGGAAGGGTTGAAGCAATCCATTTGCTGGATGCTGGGAAAAGTAGTCATGGTATTGCTGCAGAAATGTAAGTTGCTTTTTTTGTGCAAGTGTGACAGATATAGTTTTGATAACTTCATCTATCTGCCTGTGAACTAAAGCTATTTCTGATGAAAAAAGTTCATCTTTGAGAAGAGATACGAGTTACATCCCTTTCATTAGGGTCTGGGGTCATTCAATATTTAAAACTTGTCTGTAAAGGCAGGTGAAGTTTCGGTTCATGGGTCACAAAAAGTCATATATATATAGCTTCTTTTGATTCATTATTCATCACAGGCCTTTCACATAAGCTGACTGTCTTTAGATCTCAGTGAGTTGAGCAACTGGCTAATCCAGATATTGTTTTTGAAGCAAGAACAGCTGTTTCCAAGACAAATTTATACAAGCTGGCTGACCAAAGAGTCCATCTTCTGTTTTACAGTCATATGTAAGCTGTCAATCTGTAGTGAAATTAGTGGTTTGTCATAGTGCACAAAACAAACTAAGATCAGTGATTAATTTCTGTCAGTGATGGTTTAAAATATACGATAGATTAAAGTAAACAGGATACAGTAATCTTGTGTGGAACATAAATTTGGGAGAGAAAAATATATACATGTATCTTATGATTTTGTTGAATAGTGCACATAAAAATATCTTGATAACATAATAATAATAATAATAATAATGACCAACTTTGAAAGTTGAAACTGCGTACAGAGGTAACCTGTATACCAAACCAGTTTTGCTATGTGTGTGTGTGTGTGTACATACATAAGTAACATCAGGGGTAGAAAAATCCATTGTCAGGCACAACCAAAGTTTAATGCCAGGCAACCATTTTTCCCAATGTAAAAGTCCAGTTGGGCCACCAAAAAATATTCTAAAAAAATGATCATGCTAAAATTTATAATGGTATGTTATGTCTTTTCTAGCAACAAACATTTGACAAATTATTCCTCTGGGTACTTTTAGCGGACTGTCCCAAATTATCTTCATATAATTCACTCATTGAGTGTTGGGTGATTTCTATTGGTAAGCAGCCACGCTAATCCACGTGTCGGCCACTAATTATCTGATTAAGTAATCACAGTTCATGCTACTAGCTCTTCGGGATGAACCCTTAAAGAAGCAAGACCAGCAAATGCTCGTCTTTTGTCAACACACCAATATATGGTAGCTGTATCTTTCATCTTTGACTTGACACATTGAATACCTGTGATCTAGTAGTACGCTTTCCCATTGGCCAGTGGAAGACATGGGCACTCACTGTATAGCATGTGACACTTGTTTCTGTTGGCTAACTTTAGCTAAAGGAATATGGCGACTATAAAGAATCAAACCAATCACAATTGTTATTGCATACTATATTGGCTAAATAAAAACTACATATAGAAAGTTTACATTTACCCTACAGCTAACACACTGGAATAACAGTATCAGATTAACAATAACGTGAAATGTAATGACATAAACTCAGATTGATAAACATAAAAGAGAGACAAGTTTCAGGTTGGGTGGCCAACTACTAGAAAGCTGACACACAAGACACTAAGTTTTTTTCCTTAAATGCTCTATCAGAATACATCCTTGTTAAAACATCCCTCAGTATAAGGTGTGCTCACTTGTAATGCTTTTCTCTTGTATGGATCCAATGGGCACAGCATTATACAACTATAAAGAGGGAGAACTGCACTTAGCCATGAATGTGCCAGAACCAGGGATTAGTTTCAGAGAGGTGCAAGTGTTTTAACAGCACATTAACACTTGCAAAGCTATAAAGTACCAAGGCAATGGAGTAAAGTGTCTTGCCCAGAGATATACAAAGCAGTGGACATGGGCTGATCTGGGCAGGATTCACACCCATGAATTTTGGCATGCAAGTCCATCATGCTAACCACTTAGCCACTCTGGTTCCCAAGAGGTGTAAGTGATTGCTTCACTGCTGCCTTATCCAGGCCCTACATTAGCACAGTGGTAATGTGTTCACTTTCCACCTAACAGTTGGGATACTTTAACTCATTGTGTTTTGGATCATTTACAGCCGAAGATGCAATGGTGCTAACAATCAATACCTATCATTGTCAAAATGTCTAAGTGCTGGCTGGAAATTGTCATACATTCACCAAGTGTTTACTGTGTTCAATGTGGACAGATATAATGTTTTGAACTATAGCATTTTTTAACACCTGGTAAATATATGTGAATTGCCTGCTTGCATTTCGATAATACGGCTGCATCAGATATTTGCTTGTTTGCACCATTTTAAATCTGGTTATTGGTCTACTGAACATCAACAGGTACTATTATTTAAAAATAAACCTACCTCAAAAGTAAACCTACCTAGTTAATAATCTCAACCAGCATTAAGAAGGATTAATACAAGCTGTGACTTATTTTTTGCTTGCAGGTATTCAATTTTGAAAAACTTAGCTTCTGAGTAGACTTTATAGACCTACCTTGTGCCCTGCATGAATACATCAGTGGAGCATAAAGTTGTTCATCTCCACCTTCACATGTATCTCCTGATACTTTCCTGTATCTGAAAGACCAAAAAATACAAACCTATGACTTCAAATCATGATTAGTACATCTGTATAATTACCAAACATTTATATTTTGTATTGGATTTAAAGCACACTTTACACCCTCTGCTCTCAAAGGTCACACAAGTAGAATTTAGAAAGATTGATGGCCTTTGTATTATTGGAGAAGACTAAACAAAATAACTATAGAATGCTATATGGCATTGTGTTTCACTTGTTTAAATGGTGCATGATACAAAAGCCTTATATTATAAAAGAAACAAGATACATTACAAGACTTAATTAAATAAGTGCCACATGAAGACATATCATCATAACATACTTTAATCACAGTAAAAAGTTTTATTCATGAAAAAGGCACCCAGAAACTTGTATTAATCTACATGGAGAATGGAGCTACAAGCAAAACCTTTATTCTGACATTGCCAATGGAGATACATATGCGGATACCAAAGACAATGCCTTGAGAAGAAGAAATATGTTGATGGAACTTGAATGCCCTGCTACATTGAACTCAATCCAAAATTTGACCACATGGACATATGTACTGAAGGATGGACAGGATGGACATATGTACTCTGAAGGATGGACATATGTACTGAAGGATGGACAGGATGGACATATGTACTGAAGGATGGACAGGATGGACATATGTACTGAAGGATGGACAGGATGGACATATGTACTGAAGGATGGACAGGATGGACATATGTACTCTGAAGGATGGACAGGATGGACATATGTACTGAAGGATGGACAGGATGGACATATGTACTCTGAAGGATGGACATATGTACTGAAGGATGGACAGGATGGACATATGTACTGAAGGATGGACAGGATGGACATATGTACTGAAGGATGGAGAGGATGGACATATGTACTGAAGGATGGACATATGTACTCTGAAGGATGGACATATGTACTCTGAAGGATGGACATATGTACTGAAGGATGGACAGGATGGACATATGTACTGAAGGATGGAGAGGATGGACATATGTACTCTGAAGGATGGACATATGTACTGAAGGATGGACAGGATGGACATATGTACTCTGAAGGATGGACATATGTACTGAAGGAAAAGGGTAAAACTATATGACCCTGCCATTAGTGGTAAAGAATAAGATAAATATCTACCGTATATACTCACATATAATCCCAGTCCAAATGCAAACAACACAGACCCTCATCTGCCATCGCACAATGCGCCGGCAGATCATGGTCTATATTGTTTGTTTTACTGATTAGTCCTTACAAACTGCATAGACCCAGATCTGCTGGTGCATTATGCACTGGCAGATCTGTGTCTATGCAGTTTGCAGTTGGTAGCGGCATATACGTGAGTATATACAGTACTCTTGCTTGTGAAGCAATGGATTAGGAACAGAATTACTCATTCCCTCTTATACAAGAAACCCTCTATGGCACTGATGCTCTACTGGCCAAAAAGAATTTGAAGGCATTCACAATATGTCCTTTTGTTCCCTCCTTTTATCTTTTTTAATTTTTTGAATACTGAAATCATCTATGATATTCTTGACAAACTTCAAAATACTAAATCTGGTAAAAAAGAAAACAATTTTCTTATACATTTTAGTTAACACATTCACAAGATAAGTGCAGTACAAAATCTCTGACATGACCTTTGACCTTCAACCTGATATCATGGATAGAAGATCAATAAGCTTATCTCAGATACTGTCAAGATGCTAAGTTTGGTTTAATCCATAATAATATTCACCTGTAAATTTCTGCTCTACTAATTGATAATGTTATGCGGTAGGGTCTAATTTCATAAATTACACCCTAACACAATGTAAACATTGTTAACATGATGCAAAATTCTTGTCATGATGCTGTAGAAGCCACGGGTTCCATGAAACAGTATATGTTACCTAGGACAAGCATTAATATGTAATATATATATTCACATGCAAGTCAGATCCAACTGCAAACTGCACAGACCCAGATCTGCTGTTGCATAATTCACCAGAAAATCTAGATCTATGCAGTTTGTTTTAAGTAATCAGTACAACAAACAACAAAGGCCCTGATCTGTGCTGTTTGTTAGGAGTAATCAGTACAACAAACAACATAGGCCCTGATCTGTGCTGTTTGTTAGGAGTAATCAGTACAACAAACAACAAAGGCCCTGATCTGTGCTGTTTGTTAGGAGTAATCAGTACAACAAACAACAAAGGCCCTGATCTGTGCTGTTTGTTAGGGGTAATCAGTACAACAAACAACAAAGGCCCTGATCTGTGCTGTTTGTTAGGAGTAATCAGTACAACAAACAACATAGGCCCTGATCTGTGCTGTTTGTTAGGAGTAATCAGTACAACAAACAACAAAGGCCCTGATCTGTGCTGTTTGTTAGGAGTAATCAGTACAACAAACAACAAAGGCCCTGATCTGTGCTGTTTGTTAGGGGTAATCAGTACAACAAACAACAAAGGCCCTGATCTGTGCTGTTTGTTAGGAGTAATCAGTACAACAAACAACATAGGCCCTGATCTGTGCTGTTTGTTAGGAGTAATCAGTACAACAAACAACAAAGGCCCTGATCTGTGCTGTTTGTTAGGAGTAATCAGTACAACAAACAACAAAGGCCCTGATCTGTGCTGTTTGTTAGGAGTAATCAGTACAACAAACAACATAGGCCCTGATCTGTGCTGTTTGTTAGGAGTAATCAGTACAACAAACAACAAAGGCCCTGATCTGTGCTGTTTGTTAGGAGTAATCAGTACAACAAACAACAAAGGCCCTGATCTGTGCTGTTTGTTAGGAGTAATCAGTACAACAAACAACATAGGCCCTGATCTGTGCTGTTTGTTAGGAGTAATCAGTACAACAAACAACATAGGCCCTGATCTGCTGGTGCAAGATCTATGCAGTTTGCAGTTGGATTCAACTTATAAATGAGTATAAATATGGTACATGTATGTTCTATGACTTTCAAACACTTTAATGCAAATTCCTAATATTTTTTTGAATGATCACCATGACAATGATGCCACAATCGCAAACAAAAAGATACCAATGTCTTTGTATCCACTCAAGCAGTCAAGAAAATAAGTTACTTCACTGACATTTAAATGCATGGTGGAGAACATCTCCAAAACAGGTAATATTTTACTCTTCATAACATGATGAAAAAAAAAGTAAATATGACAACAGTGTGAAACTACAAAGTTAAAATAAAATTATCAATTTTCAAATTTTGTACCAAATTTATAAATACTGTACCACAGGAGTGGAACATTTCACATAGTAGCCATGTACCTAGGCCCCCTGTACTATCATCAGTAGGGCAAAATAAACAATAATTATTTTATTCTCTCTACTGGCCTATAACCAGTGCAATTCTCAGTTCATGGAACATAATGGGATAACATAACATAATAGTAACATAAATGGCACATGGTAACCCCATCTTGTGACCTTGTCCCTAATAATGACCTAGACCTTTGAGCTAGGGAAATTGACTACCATATAATGTGTGAACCTGGGCAAAGTTTCATCAAAATCTCTGTAGGGGTTATAAAGTGACAGCATAGATTAAGAAAAACAGGCCAATAAATTACTTTATCCCTGATTCTGACCTTAACCTTGAAGCAGCAGGTATGACTGTGAAGATATATAAAAGGCTTAAGTTTGACTAAAATATCTATGGTTTATAAGTTATAGCCATACACAGATATAGGTCACTGATTTACATTTTTCCTTGCTGTGCACTTGAGCTTAAGGAAGGGTCGTGGCTATACTATGTTACAGTGTCTAGTCATGATATATAAATTGTTAAAGTTTAATTAAAATATCTTCTGTAGTTCAAAAATTACACTCTAGACAAATAATACAAGTCACATAATAATATTTGTCTATGCCATTACCTTGACCTTGAGGCAGGGTGTGTGGCTATGGTATGTGACACACCCCTTATAAATGAAATAAAATTAGTTGAAGTAAAAATATCTTTAGTGGTTCAAAAATTATACTCCAGACAGGGATACAAGTCAAAGAATGGCATTTTCCCTTGCCATGACCTTGACTTTAAGGCAAGAGGTATGACTATGGTATGTGATATGCCATCTATACATAATATATAATTGTCTAAAGTTTCATTAAAATAGCTTCACTGGTTCAAATGTTATTCTCCAGACAAAACTACAATCACAGAATTACATTTCCCCTTGGCCTGACCTTGAATATGAGGCAACGAACATGGCTACTGTATGTGACACACCACCTATACATTATATATAACTTGCTAAGATTTGATTGAAGTTTCTACTCTGGTTTAAAGTTATAATCTGGACAAGGACACAAGTCTCAGAATTACATTTTCCATTGGCATGGCCTTGACCTTCAGGTAGGGAGTAGCTACTGTATGTGACACCCTGTCTATGCATGATGTATAATTGGCTCTGGTTGCATTAAAATCTCTCCAACCGTTACAAAGTTATTAGTACAAGCAAATGTTAATGGGCAGATGGGCAGACAAAGCCATAATATGCCCAACTTAAGATGGGTGTATAAAAATTTTGTCTTCATGATGCAAGATGTCATCTTATGTATTCGTTTTCTGAAGCCAGATATGCACAATTTGATTCAAGGCTAAGTAACCCTCAATTGAAGTAACTTGAATTATTAGTAACCTAGTCCTACTGACAACTGTACTGTGAGTCAATATACCAGGCTACTCATGCGGAGTCTTTTACTCTAAGGGATGTAAAAAAACGTTTTTACTAAGCTTACCCTCTACTGAATGGGTAAAATGTTCCAACAGGACAGGGATTGGGTTGGGTATGGATGTCATCATCCATTGTATGATCAGGTATACATCTTGTAGATTTGAAGGAAAAGCTGGCATTTTCTGGCATGAAACCAAAGTCACTGAAAGAGAGAAAACAAGTAAGATTATATCATACAGATCATGTCCTCCCATATCCATCAGTTATATCCATCTGTCAGTTGGTTTAACTTGTAACCATAACTTCATCAACACTGATTGGCATACATTATATTCTCTACAATGTTTCACAAGGATCAGTAGATGAGAATGAAGATTTTGGCTTGAAGTGAAGGTACACACACACACTCACAAATACATACTTTCTCTGGTCACACTGACCTTGACCTCAAATCCCAAAATTGATAGGAATCTTCATATCCTATAGGCAATTCACCTGCAAAGTTTGGTAAAAGTATGCACAACTGAATTCAGGTTATCTCAAAGACTCTATTGGTAAAAGTATGCACAGCTGAACTCAGGTTATCTCAAAGACTCTATTGGTAAAAGTATGCACAGCTGAACTCAGGTTATCTCAAAGACTCTATTGGTAAAAGTATGCACAGCTGAACTCAGGTTATCTCAAAGACTCTATTGGTAAAAGTATGCACAGCTGAACTCAGGTTATCTCAAAAACTCTATTTGGTAAAAGTATGCACAACTGAACTCCGGTTATCTCAAAGACTCTATTGGTAAAAGTATGCACAGCTGAACTCAGGTTATCTCAAAGACTCTATTGGTAAAAGTATGCACAACTGAACTCAGGTTATCTCAAAGACTCTATTGGTAAAAGTATGCACAGCTGAACTCAGGTTATCTCAAAGACTCGATTGGTAAAAGTATGCACAGCTGAACTCAGGTTATCTCAAAGACTATTGGTACAGGTATGCACAACTGAACTCAGGTTATCTCAAAGACTCTATTGGTAAAAGCATGCACAGCTGAATTCAGGTTATCTAAAAGACTCTAAAACTGTTGACAGATGGATGGAGGGACATGACAGAACATAATATACACTGCCTTATGGCAAGCATTTATAAATATAGGGAAGACAGGTACCGGAATTTTAAAGAAAATTTACACTTACAATGAGACCAGAGATAAAAATATAAAGGCATGTGTATTCATCATTATTGGAGGCCATCACAAGACTATATGTCTATAGTCTATGAATCTAATTACTATATTTCTACACTGTAAACCCAATTTATCTATAAAAAAATGTGCTTTTTATATGAATTTAAATCTTAAGTACTCCATTTTTATGCATTTTTCACAAAGGTTGGTAGAAACCACTTTAAAAAAAAAAAAATTGGCTAAATAAGCTTGACATTTGTGCAATTATTTTACAACTAAAATGATCATGATAATTGAAGCAGATGCTTTTAGCTCATCTCTGAGAAGAAATAAAGGTTGTGTAGAGTGCAGTGTCTCACCTGTGAGTGGCAACATCATGATCTATCTTACTCTTTATGCAGGTAAGACAGGTATTCTTAGCACACCTGGGTATAAACATTAGACTGATAGTAATACCATTAACAGTGTGTCACCTGTGAATGGCAATAGCACAACCTTGCTTTCTACTATGCAGGTAAAACAAGAACTCTTGGCACACCTGGGTATAAACATTAGACTGATAGTAATATCTTTAACAGTGTCTCACCTGAGAATGGCATTATCATGATCTTGCTTTTTACTAATGCAGGCAAAACAGGAACTCTTAGCGTACAAACATTAGACAGTAATACATTTAATGAAGTTTCAGTTGAAAACAGAAACAGATGGAGAAGATATGTGAACCTTCAAAAACTCTGAACATAGCACCTTTGCATTGTTAAAACCAATGGCAGCAAAGCCATTTGCCCCTGGAAAAGTAATACCTATATCTCACCATTCAATAACACCTGTTTCACCATTCAGTAATACCTATTTCTCAACATTCAGATGCAGCTGTTTCACCATTCAGTAATACCTATGTCTCCCCATTCAGTAACACTGGTCTCACCATTTAGTAAAACCTATGTCACACCATTCCAGAATACCCATGTCTCACCAGTCTGTAGCACCTATGTCTCACCATTGTGTATACCTATGCATTCAGTGAAAACCATGTCTCACCATTCAGTAGTATCTATGTCTGACCATTTAGCAATAGCTATGTCTCACCGTTCAGAAAAACCTATGTCTCACTGTTCAGTAATACCCATGTCTCAACATTTAGTAATACCTATGTCTCACCATTTAGTAATACCTATGTCTCACCATTCAAAAGCAAGACAAAACCATTTGATGATTCATACTCACCACTCAAAATCCTCTCTTGTGCAACTACAGTTTTCAAGGTTTGTATCACGGTCATATGATATGCCATTGTAGCAATTAGTACGTGGAATTCTCCTCTCTATAATCAGTTTACGACCCAGTAAGCAGCCCTGGAGATCTGTATTATCCATCATAGACCACATTTTGTAGTCAGAATCCTGGCACACATAATCTGAATAAGAAATAGTTTAACTAATTGGTGTTTACAAAAGGTACAAAATGCTAAGGTCTATTCTAGAACTGAACAATGGTGGTGGTTGGGGGGGGGGGGGGAACTGCATGTCAAACCCATGATCAAAGAAAAGATTAATTAATCTTGTATGGCAGTTAAAGATTTTGAGACTGCAGATGTGAACTGTTGTCATGGTGAATTCATACAAGCATTATGTACTGATACTCAAATATCACCACTCAAATGGAACATATATTAAGCTAGTTCATTAGGTCCCGAGTGTTTCCCCTCATTGTTTTCGCTGACAAGGTTCTCTGCATTCTGTAACACAAAGCTCATGTGTACAGAATCATCATGTCATTGTGAAAAAGGCACTAACTCACTTTTAATAATGGAGACTATTTCATTATGATTTATAAAAGGTTTGCATGAAGTATTGTAATTAGTTGTCAACACTTTATCCAAATTTAGATCTCTATAAAGGACCTGATGTGTCATTTTAAATATGATTGGAAAGATCTATACCTGATGATTTTAGATGTAAAAAATAGCCAAATTTATGGTAGTAATTTCAGCTTAATGTACATTGGACTGAAAATAACTAGCACCTTTTTGTACACTAGTACTGAAGAGGAATTTCTTAAAATCAGTATACATGAAAATGTCAAGCAAAAAGAAAGCGAAGCTTAGAACAGATTTTCAGTATAGATCTGCTTTATTTTGGTGGGTTTTTTTTGTTTGATAAATTCATAATAATTCTCAAGCACATCGATCTTTAGATTTTAGACTTCATTTGTATGAAAACAAATTTCAATTATAAAACCAACTTCTACGCACGAAAATTTTCAGTACAAGCCAATAATTATAACTTTTATGGCTTGACTGTGTACAAAAATTTAAAGGATATAAAAAATTACATAAAATATGGTACCACATAATTCACATTTTGTATACTTATGGTAAAATTAGATGGGCAAGAATACAAAGTTAAAATTTCCATTATTTTTGGAAGCTATGACCATATAAGATGGTGCTCTGGCTTTACTTGTAAATCTGTAAAAAAAAAAATTAATGGCTTAATGCCAGGATGCTATTGAAATTGGCCTAATGGTTTGAGAGGGGTTTTAGAAAAAAATCTTTCAAAGGCTCTTTTATGTTTAATAATAGATGACTTATTTCTTTTATTAAAGGTGCACATCTTCTAATGGCAGATTAGTATCAGCTGTAAAAAAAAACTGAAAGGCCCTAATACTAGGATACTTCTGTCAAATTTGATCAAGACTAGGCAGAGACCTAAGATTTTTTGCAGATGCAAAGGTAGAAATCCTTCTGGACCTATAACCACAGGAAAAACTGAATAACAACGACAATACCTCTAATGTCAAACCCAGTAAACAAGAAGTCTTATCCACACACACACACACACACACACGGTTTGACAGCACATCAGCACAATCCTGGCTAAAAAATGCAAAGTAAGTTTAGGCATCCCAAAAGTGTCAAATGAAATAAAGATAAAAGCAAATGAAGGGGAAATTACAAAGTCAACTTTTTAAAAATAAAATCGCACTCTTTTGAAAAGTCCAAGTCCTTCTCAGCATGAACATCATCACGGGACACATCCCAGGTCAATAAGGTTACCTCCATTAATTGCTGCTAATGACATGCTGGAGTTGATGTCAGACCTATTCTACATCCCCAAGCTGCAGGGTGGGGAAACACATGATGAGCAAAGTCAAACTTCATTACATGAGAGGTATTTAGGTTGGTCAGAGAAGCAGCATGAAAAACACTGTCAGTTGTTACTGGATATTTAGGTTTAGCAGAGGAGTAGCATGAAAAACACTCTTGATTGTTACGGGCTGATTAGGTTGGACAGAGAAGTAGCACAAAAAACACTATCAGTTGCTATTTAGGTTGGACAATGGAGCAGCATGAAAAACGGTATAAGCTGCTATTTAGGTTGGACAACGGAGCAGCATGAAAAACACTCAAGACTGTAATGGCTATTTAGGTTGGTCATAGGAACAGTATGAAAAACACTCTTGATTGCTATGGGCTATTTAAGTTGGACAGAAGCAGCATGAAAAACACACTTCACTGTTATGGGCTATTTAGGTTGGACAGCGGAACAGCATGAAAAACACTCTTGACTTATGTGCTAATTAGGTTGGTCAAAGGAGTAGCATGACAAAAGTCTTGATTGATATGGGCTATTTAAGTTGGTCAAAGGAGCAGCATGAAAAACACTCAGTTGTTATAAGCTGTTTAAGTTGGACAGAGGAGAAGCATGAAAAACACTCTTGATTTTTATGGACTATTTAGGTTGGACAGAGAAGAAGCATGAAAAACACTCTTGATTGTTATGGGCTGTGTTTATGTTGGACAGAGGAGCCACATGGAAAACACTCAAACATGTTATGGACTATTTAGGTTGGAGGGAGGAGTAGCATGAAAAACACAGATGTTCTGGGCTATATAGGTTTGACAGAAGAAGCATGAAAAACACTCTTGACCGTTATGGGCTGTTTATGTTGGACAGAGAAGCAGGATGTAAAACACTCAAAATGTTATGGACCATTTAGGTTGTTCTGGGCTATGTAGGTCTGACAGAAGCAGCAAGAAAAATATTTGATAGTAATGAGCTATTTAGGTTGGACAGAGAAGCTGCATGATAAACACTCAAAAACGTTATGGGCTATTTAGGTTGGAGACAGGAGTAGCATGAAAAACACAGTTGTTTTGAGCTGTTTAGGTTTGACTGAAGAGCAGCATGAAAAACACTCTTGACTGTTATAAGTTATTTAAGTTAAATAGAGAAGCTGCATGAAAAACACTGTCAATTGCTCTGGGCTGTTTAGGTTGGACAGCGGAGCAGCAGGATAAACTTTCTCAACTGCTGTGGGCTATTCAGGTTGGGCCATGAAGCAGCATGATAAACACTCTCGACTGCTGTGGGCTATTTAGGTTGGGTAGAGGAGCAGCATGAAAAACACTTTCGATTGCTGTGGGCTATTTAGGTAGAGCAGTGGAGCAGCATGAAAAACACTCTCGACTGCTTTGGGATATTTTGGTTGGGTAGTGGAGCAGCATGAAAAACACTTTCGATTGCTGTGGGCCATTTAGGTTGGGCAGTGGAGCAGCATGAAAACCACTTTCAATTGCTGTGGGCTATTTAGGTTGGGCAGAACACACAGGAGATTTAGAAGACTATAGATGGGTTAACGAATTTGGAGACATTATTAAAAAGTTTGGTTTTTCTTTAAACTGGCCATATTTATAAGCAGACTGGCATTATTTGCACCAAAAAAGAAAGAACTTAGCACTTAAATGCTTGCTGCAAAATTTTGTAAAACTTCGTTCTTGAAAAGTTGAAAATAACAAATGCTGATTGGCTGATGTTGGATAACACAAAATGCATTAATAATTAATCTGAAGAATCCACTGTCTTACCTGTATCCATATAACTATAATTCGGAATATCCTCATTCTTTCCAATAAAAGTCAAGTAACATTGACTCTCTGTAAGTGATTCAAAGGTAATTGTAGATAAACATACAGGTAGATTTGCAAAGAACATATCCTTACAAAATGATAGGTGTTAAAAATAACACTCAGTGATGTTTCAACAGACTCAAATTATTGCTTATATTGCTTAACATGCAATGGAAAAGGCAGAGGTTGTTCTGATTAGTGAAATGATGTATCCCCTCCCCTCTCATATCTGACGTGCAAAAACTTTAACATTAATGACACTGATATCAATGTAGTTAGAAAAGTGATCCCTGTCTTACCATGTTTACACAGGTGAGAAAAAAACAAAAAGAAAGGCCAATAACTCTTATTGGCCTTTTGTCCCGGTTAAAGAAGGAAAATGGAAACACAAAAATTATATTAAATTAAATTAAATTAAATTTAAAATTAAATTTAAAATTAAATTATATTACAGAAATCTGACTCTGAGGAAGTTACAGCTGAGGCATTGCTTCAAAAGATCATTAATTAACAGAAAATAATATAAATTAATAGAAACCAATTGTTCAGTGGAACACTATGTCTTACCTAAAATTCACTGAGCACTGCTGGAATCAGGTTTAAGCTGAACCTGGTGTTTCACCCCTTTGTACATATGTTCATGCATTCCCCTCCCCGTTTCTAACTTGCATAAACTTAAACACAAAACCTGAATGCAAAACTTTAAAATTGTTGGCATTGATTCTGCAATTGCCACAGGAGGAGCAATAACTATGTCTCGCCATGCTTATGCAGGTGAGACAAAATCTATGTCTCACTATCAGCACTGAAAGTTCCAGAGAAGAATAAGTGGCATATACTCACAGAAAACATTGGTCATATTGATGGAGACAACTTTCCATGAGTGAAAAGAATTGTTAGAGCCAAACAGGAAGAAGACTGGAGTTTTCTCCCCTGGCTCAGTTAGTACCCCATACACCATGATAGGAGTGTCAGTAAAGTTGTATGTATTCCAGGTTTCCCCTTCATCTGTGGAGAACCTACAGATTATGATAAAATAGTGTTTTAATTTGATCTTTATGGAGTAGATGTAATAATAGACAGTATAGGTAACACAAATTGTAAATCATGACAATGTAAATCACAAAGATTTAACCAAGATATACATCTTCCAAGCACAATCTCTTGCATCATGTATATCTTTTCTATATTTATCTCCTGTCCCAAATAAATTTTACTTACATCAATGTAGTATCATTTATTTTCATGGGGTTAAATTTTTGTGGTTTTGTAAAAAAAGATATTTTAATGGCTAATTAAATTTGTGGTTTTGATTGTAAAAGTTTGCATCGAAGTAGATATTTAATTTCGTGGTTTAACCTCTACAAATACCCGAAATAAAGAAAAGAATAAAACTATGCCGACGCAAACGGCGGTCACCTAAATATTTAAAACAATACTACCACATGTATGAGCATAAATCAAAGACCTGACAAGTTCAATACTTACACAGTGTTTTTGTCCAAGTGAATAACATCAATGGAAGCCGACAGAGCCAACAACAATAAAACAATACTACCACCTCTATGAGCACAAATAAAACACCCGTCAAGATCAATCACTTACACTGTGTTTTCATCTGAGTGCTCAACATCAAAGGAAGCCAACACCACCAAAGTGCAAAGATGCTAACTAAATTTAAAGACAATGGAATCACTCCATTGTTTGTTCCAGCCTCATGTACAGACCAACTTCAACTACTAGACTTGACAATCAATAAAGAGTATAAAGAAGAATTACAATCACACTTCCACAAATGGTATGCTAAACAGGTCATGGAGAACATCAAAGAAAAGGAAGATGTTACTGGTGACAATCAGTGCACTGTATTAGTGAACCCTGCAACCTCATTAATCCAGAAAATTTATGCTCAATGAATAATTGCAGCTGACGCAACAATGAGTGAAAGATCAGACCTAATAATCAGTGGTTTTGATAAAGCTGGACTTGTTAATTCTGCAATTTGGTTATTATTTCCTGTACAAGCATTTGTGTGTACCATGAGATTTGATTGACACGATGTTGATACAGTGGCTTTGTCCAAAAATCAGTGAAGTGTGGGCTTCAATACTCTACTGTAATTAGTGTATATATATAGTGTTTCATTAATAATAGTGCTTCAAGCAATAGTTCTAGTATTTTACAGGCTTGTTGTTCTTTTGGATTAAAAATGCATGGATAAAAAGAAATGTGCTTTCAGGAGGATTTAAATTTTTCAACAACAGTTGTACTTGACAATTTGAATCGGTATTAAATTTAATTTTCATATACTAGTATTTTTTATTATTCTTTCTTTCATTTTCAGTATTACTAGTGTCTGAATACCATATTCTGTTTCTCGTTTCTCTCTATCATTACTTATCTCACATTTAAGGCAGTGAGTGGAAATTACTGCTACCGGATACCATATCGATATGAGTGCATTGAAACAATATAAAATGCTTTTTAATTCTTTTTTCAAAGGGTTAAAATAAAACCAACATGTGTAAAAACTAATAGTTTATTACCAGATTACAGAATTGACATTGATTTATCAAACACTAGTAGTTTTCTTAATCTCTTGGAATGAAAACACAGTAAGAAAATGGGGTGGGTGGGTGGGGTGTCATCATTATATGTGGCTAATTTTTGGGGGGGTTCTAAAATTCGTGGTTCAGGGGCAACAACAAAAACCACGAAAATTGGTACGCCACAAAAATTTCTGATACTACAGTATCTTTTATCCCATGTACATCTTCCTAACACATCCCCTATTTCATGTAAATCCGCTCTGAACAATTTCCTATCTCATGTACATGCAAAGTAGATGATGCTTAAAGTCTTTTGTGTAACTCTTCCTTACACAATCTCTTGTCTCATGCAGATCCTCCTTAAATTATCTCAAACTGATATTCTTTGTACTATCTCCTATCTTCAAAAGATCCTCCTTACATGCCTTGTGTTTCCTATTAATCACCCTTAAATAACTTGCTTCTCAGATTGATCTTTCCTGTACAATTTCCCATCTCAAGAAGATCTTATTTATAGAATCTCCCAACTCTTTCAGATACTCACAAAACTCCTCTTGACACAGAACTTACTTACATACTTTCCTATCTTTTAAATCAATCTAACAAGATCTTCCCGTCAAGTAAACTGTTTAGATCTTTAATTCTTAACTCTGTCTGACAGAGATCTTAAGTATCCAACCTATTCCTCCACACAGCTTGTACTTACACAATTTGATTGGTGGGGGTAAACTGCTTCACTGCCACCAAAATTCCTCCATAATCTCCCATGGAAAAGTAGTGCTTTCCTTCCAGAACCTGTTGTGAGAATCAACTCAAACTAGCAATTTATTTACAGCAAAACATATACAACTGATGAATCCCCAGGGACAAGATAACCAAACCTTTTCATCATCACAGTATTTTCTATTAAATCAAGCATTTTCACATGAAAATTTAACAACTTCATCAGAAAGTAATCATCAGTTTATTGTTTTCATAAAAATCATATGAAGGAGTGTCAATTTATTACAATATCAAGTTATGCATGTTATATAGTGAAATCTGTCCAGGTGACAGACCATCAGTGAATCACATTGTGACATGGTTGGCAAGCTACCTCAGACATAACTGCAAAATGTTGCACACATGGCTTGGCTTAAGATTGGTCAGTAATCTATTTAGAATTTCCAAATAACAACTGACTGACAGCGGTGGTAGATAGATAGAAAGGTAGGTTGGTGGAGGGGTATACTCGTATTAATCCAACTTCTCTTTCATCTGTCTATTGCATTTATACGTTGCCACGATAAGCCAGATTTACTGCAGGTAACGAAAAGCTTATCAGTTTCTTTCACCTCTTGGATAATTGGAGGATGCTTGCCAACTAATTAGCATTACTATTTCTTTCAAATAATTGTTCCTCAACTTGGAAAAAAAATATTATGGTAGTTGATAGAGTAATTATAAGTAAATGGTGAAAATCTCATGACAAGTGGGTAAGAAATATTGAAACTGTAAAGATTGGAAATTGTATACCCTCAAATTGTGAAATTAAGCTGTCGTAAACAATGAGCCTAACTAAAATATAAGCCATCCAATTCGTACAATACTCTGCCCTCAAAAGACAGTCAGACTTGAACATACACTTCTTAATAAGTTCAATGCATATGTTGTGTGCATTTCAATTAACTGATGGATAGAGAGAAAGAAAAACTTACATCTTCAAGGATGAAATATAAATATTCAAAACAACGTGTAAAATCTAATTGTAAAGTTATTAGGATAAAGGCAACATATTCTTCATCAATATCAAATTGAAAAGAATAAATTTAAGCTAGAAATGTGCTAAAAGAAAACAAATGCCCTGCAATCTACTTGCAAGACCCTAAGGTCAGAAGTGCATGGAAAACAAGAGGCCCAAGTGGACCTGATATCATTTATCTGGTTTACATAACTTAACAGTTGAACATTTCAATAAAAAGGTTTATGTAGTACTGTAAAAACACTGCCAACTATCTCCCAAACTTTATATAATGTTTAATTTACCTCTTGTACAAAATGCTTATGAAAATATCTTTCTTGCTCATAATCGAAGTCATCTAAGTTCTTGATGACTGTAAACCCATTTACCAAGACTGACATAAATTGGAAGAGAAATACAGTCTCTAGATCAGTGGTTCCCAAACCCCGGGTCACAACCCAAATGAGGGTCATCAGGACCCTATACTGGTACTGCATTTTGGGTTGCAAAAGATGGTATTTAGGGTCACGATCAAAAAAGTTTGGGAACCACTGGTCTAGATCTAGAGATGTAACAAACTCAGCCAATCAGATGCAAGATAACCTCATAAATATATATGAATCTCAATTATTATTGAGCTAGTTTGAGGTTCTAATGATATAAACAATTATTCCAAATTTGATCAAAATCAGATCAGAAATATGGTCTGCTAAAAGGTAACATGGACAGCCAATTAGATACAAGATCAACTCATTAATATGCATGGCTCTCGCTCATTATTGAATTTGTCCGAGATTTTGATGATATAAGCCCATATTTCAAGTTTCAAGTTTCATGAAAACTGGATTACGATTATGGACTCCACATTGGTAACAAGCAACTGTTCATGGGCAGAACAGAAGACTGATGTTACACGATGAATGTTGGAAGCAGGGCTATACCATAAAAAAATCTTTCTACTGTGTACCACAAAAATAAAGGTTGAAATCCATACATGAGAAATGTCAACATACTGGATCTTTATGATCAATTATCAACCAACTGTGACTTGAAGACAAAACTTAACCAACGATGCCTCAATGTAAATTATTGGTTACAATTACCAACTTTATATATTTGTGTTGTACTTATTAAGAGACAGTTTGATATTTGCACAACACTGGGGCCTACTTCATTATCATATTCATTTTATATTTGTTAAAAAAATTGTATTACATTTTCATGTATGATAGTGCTTATGACAATTACTTATCTAAAGTTTCATAAAAAGTAGCCTTTAATTTTGTTAAATACTTAAAGTTACTATATAATGAACTAAAATATGGTCAGTTGTCTAAGTGTCTAACGTGCGTGCAGGTAATATGGTCTTATCATGAATCACTGCTGACATGCAATTGGTCAGACAGGTGGATGGAGTGGTGGTAGGGTCAATTGAATTATGAGCAAAACATACCCAAAGTCAATGAAGCATGAAAATAAGGTCACAATGACCTACTTTTGAGAGATTTGTTACACTGAACAGGAGGCATTGACAAAGAAAGCTGAATGAGTCTGGAATAAATTGCTCCTGAAAGAGACCTAAAAGCTAAACTTACCTACTGTTAACCCACATGTATGCTGCTTGCAGTGCAAGAGAAACTGACCCAAACATACCAGAAACTGACCCAAATATACCAGAAACTGACCCAAACATAAAATTCATCCATGGTCATTAATATCAAAGTAATCTACTTTGGTAAAATTGAGTTGCAATTAACAAGATGTATCTACCCATATAGCTGCATTCTTATAATGCACACTGTGAATGAGAAACTCATGTAAGCAAAGCACTAAAAACCAAAGTAAATGGAGCATACAAATTAGGTCACAGTGACCTACTTTTGGTTAAACTGCATGGTACTCACCAAGACATGTCTACATACAAAGCTGCATGACTCTGGGACTTAACAATGTCTGAGAAAATGACCTAAACTCAAAACTTAACCAAGCTGCTGGAGCATGAAAATTAGGTCAAAATGGCCTACCTTTGGTTAATATTTGTGGTACTCACTAAAACATATCTACATACAAAGTTGCTCTGGGACTTATAATGCATAAGAAATTGTCCTAAATGCCTAACTTAACCATTGTGTGACAGACAGACATACAGATAGACATACGAATGGAACAGGATAACACTATGTCCATTCCACATGCAGTGGGGAACAAAATTTGTTCATATTCTTGAAACATATATATATATATATATATATATATATATAATTTTATAGATAAAGAAACCACTGTTCCATCATCTACTGGAATTCTTACTTTAAAATATGCCAACCTCACAGGTCAGACTGTCCTAGAAAATAAGAACAAAAATTAGTAATTATTAATATAAGCAGGGACTTATTTTTGTAATGTTAAAAGTATTGTATCTAGTGTAAACTGCATTGGTGACCCACTTGACTCCTCTATGACCATTTGACCAACCCAAACACATGGTGTAAATATAAACATTCATACATAAATGGATGATTATAGTGATCTGTGGGCCACTGAAATGTATGTTGTGCTACAATTGCTGATTCAGATCTACTGTGCTCATCTGCGAGGTTAATTCTCAGTAGAATCATTTAAACATTTTTAAAAAAAACATCAGCAACAAATTAGTTAGTTCAGGGCTGGAATGGGTTGTCTATTTTCTTGGACAAAGAAATTTTAAAAAATATCTTTAAAATATGGAGGGAAAGATTAGATTTTGTATCTTCTCTGCTTTCCAGACAAATATGAAGAAGAAAACCAATGGTGGTTGACTGGATTACAAACCATGAAATATAAGTCACAGTGATATAGTTTTCACTGATAGGTGTAGCACTCCTCATGATGCAATTATATACCAAGTAATGTGATTCCATATTGCAGTAAGAAAATGACCTTAACACAAAAGTCAACAAAAATCACTTGACCATATAGGTCAAAGTGACCTAATTTTCACTGAAATGTGTTGTAATCCACATAACAGATCTAAATACCAACTTATATGACTCTACAAACAATTAGTGTCTGAGAAAATGACCTAAACACAAACCCTAACCTCAGTGTTGACTCCAAACAGATGGAGAGATGGATGGAAAGACAGACAGATGGACTTCCAGACAGACATCATCAATCCATAAGTCAGGATTTTTTTGCAACCAAACTAAATACTGCAAGTTTCCCAGCCTTGCAGAGTTATATCATAATGGAAGACATACCTCCCTCCAGTTAAGACCAGCATCAGTGGAAAGGTAAACATTCAGCATACCACCCAGTTTGTTCCCTGTGCTTCCAGTGGCCAAGACAAGCCCTGGGGCAGAGCTACGTGACAATACGGGCACTGTACGGCTCCCAGGGTATAAGAAGTGGAATTCTTGTGTTACATGCAGTGAACAGTCTTGTGCCTAGAAAAAAAAAAGAAACAAAGTTAACAAGGGTTCCACAGAATGCAGCAATTAACCTGCTAATTATGCTATGATTTACTCGCATTGTACATGACTTTCAAAACATTGATACAGAATCTTAATATTGACAAAAACAAGGCAATTGCTGCTGGAAAACTGATACTGTAAAATCTCCAGTATGAGGTTGTCTCCAACTGCAGACCTCATTGATCCAGATCTGTTTCTCACAATGCAATGGCAGATCCAGGTCTATGCAGTTTGCTACATCAAACAACACAGACATCGATATGTGGGCCCATTATGCAATGGCAGATCAGGGTGTGTGATGTTTGCAGTTGGACCTAACTTAATTTGCGAGTATATATGGTACCTATGTCTCCCCATCTTCTGAATGCAGCCACAACAGCAAAACAGTAAAATCTTGATTGGCATATCTTTGATGAGGAATGGATGAAAAGTCATGAGCTTAGGTGATTAAAAAGTGTCAAAATGACATTATTTATATTGGTTGAATCATATATCCAATCCCTGTGAGATAAGATCAGCTCTACTCATCCCATACCCTTCACTTAAGACAAAATTTGGTCATTTGGGGAATAAGATTACCAGACCCTGACATTACAAAATTTATCAGACAAACACTCAGACTCAATTCGAAGTTCTGACATTTCTGATGAGTCAATGATTTCACATTAGCCAATCAAACATGTGCTTAGTTGGTGATTTCTCATTAATCAATAAGATGTCTAATTAGCTGGTGATTTCACATTATCCAATCAGACATCTCATTAGTTGGTGATTTCATGTTAACCAATTAGATGTCTGATTAGTCAATGATTTGCCAGTGATTTCAAATTAGCCACCAAGACACATGATTAGTCAGTGATTTCATATTGGATAATCATACATCTAATTAGTCAGTGATTTCAAGTTGGCCAATTAGATGTCTGATTAGCCAGTGATTTCATGTTACCCAATTAGACATTATGATTAGTCAGTGATTTCACATTAGCAAATCAGATGGCTGATTTTTCATTGATTTAACATCAGCCAATCAGATGTCTGATTTGTCAGTGATTTAATGTTAGCCTATCAAACATGTGATTAGTCAAGGATTTAACATTAGCCAATCAAAATGTGTGATTAGTTGGTGAATAAATGTCTGCCAATAAGATATCTGATTAGTCTGTGATTTCATATTGGTCAATATAACATTTGATTAGTGATTTCACATTAACCAATCAGCTGTCCTTTTAGAGGGTGATTTCACGTTAACCAATCAGATGCTTGCTTAGTCAGTGATTTCACTTCAGCCAATCAGACATCTAATAGTCACTGATTTCACGATCTGTTTAGTCTGAGATTTCACATTAGCCAATAAGATGTCTGATTAGTCAGTGATTTCACTTTAGCCAATGAAACGTCTCATTAGTCAGTGATTTCATGTTAGCCAATCAGACATGCGATTAGTCCATGAAGGTGATTTCACACTAGCCAATCAGATATATTATAAGTCAGTGATTTTATGTTGGCTAATCAGACATTAGGATTAGTCAGTGATTTCACATTAGCCATTTAGATATCTGATTTGTTGGTGATTTTATGTTAGCCAATCAGACATCTGATTAGTCTGTGAATTAAGATTGGCCAAACAGACATGTTAGTTGGTGATTTCTCATTGGCCAATCAGACATGATTAGTCAGTGATGACACATTAAACAATCAGATGTCTCATTTGTCAGTGATTTCTAGTCAATCAGATGTCTGATTAGTTGGAGATTTCACATTAGCCAATCGGATGTCTGATTAGTCAGTTATTTCACATTAACCAATCAGATGTGTGATTTGTCTGTGATTTAACATCAGCCAATCAAACATGTGATTAGTTGGTGATTAAATGTTGCCCAAATCAGATGGCTGATTATTTGGCGCTTTCACATTGGCCAATATGATGAGTGAGTGATTCCACATTAGCCAATTAGATTTCTGATTAGTTCATGATTTCACAATAGCCAATCAGGTGACTAATTAGTCAGTGATTTCAGGTTAGCCAATCAGACATGTGATTAGTTGGTGATTTCACTTTAGTTAATCAGAAGTGAGATTAGTCAGTGATTTCACGTTAGCCAATCAGGCATCAGAATTTCAAGTGGATTCTGATAAATTTTTGTTATCATGAGGCCAGGAGCAAATTGCTAAAATTGGTAATTCTTCAAATTTATCAACTACAATAAAATTTTAATAGCTCAAATATCAATCACTCGAATACTCTACGTCACTAGAATGACTTAATCAGTCATGATCTATAGCATTCTCTTTTCTGCAACCACAAAAAACTAAACAACACAAAACTCAACCTTACAAATTTTGGCTTGGCTCAATGCACTTCAAGTTTTCAAAGTTCTACTCTATACATGTAACATCTTATGGTTTGGGGCCCCATTTCCATTTGGATTGTGACCCTTTTATTGACCCCTAAGACCCCAAACATCCATGTAACCTAAGCAACTGACAATTGCTTATATTGACTTCATTCCTTTTGGGAATTTGGATAGGTATCCAACTACCTGTATCAAAGAGTATTAAACAGTATAATGGGTCATTTGTACTGCAGTAAATGAATATTATAAATAATGTCAAATTGAATGATTTAATTTTTAATTTGTTTATTATTTACAGGTTAAGGGATCAATAATGCATTATGACCCAAGGAACTGTTTACGTGTTCATTTTTTTTACAAAATGACAAGATTCTTCAACTTAGTATGAATGAATTGTGCATGGAAATCCTAGTACAAACAGTAGTTGTACAATCGAAATACCTGTTATATGGTATGAAAAAAGTATTTAAAGTACATAAGTCCCTCATTATAATGCCACTCAATGACATAGGATCCATAATCATACCCACCTTATAATAGGAACCATGTTATAATGACAGGCCTAATAGTGAGAGTGTGCTGTATTAGGGAACTATCAATATAGGAAGCAATGGAATAGTCCTCATTAAAGTTTTTCTATTTCCTGTTGTATATAATGCTCTATGCACTACTGTGTGTCTTTTGACCCGTACATTCACAAAGGCACTTGGATATCATGTACATATCTACTGTGTGTCTTTTGACCCGAACACTCACAAAGGCACTTGGATATCATGTACATATCTACTGTGTGTCTTTTGACCCGAACACTCACAAAGGCACTTGGATATCATGTACATATCTACTGTGTGTCTTTTGACCCGTACACTCACAAAGGCACTTGGATATCATGTACATATCTACTGTGTGTCTTTTGACCCGAACACTCACAAAGGCACTTGGATATCATGTACATATCTACTGTGTGTCTTTTGACCCGAACACTCACAAGGCACTTGGATATCATGTACATATCTACTGTGTGTCTTTTGACCCGAACACTCACAAAGGCACTTGGATATCATGTACATATCTTATAAAAATATATAATAAAAAAGCTATTCTAATGAATGCATGTGTTTAATAGTTTTCTGACCTACAAAGTTAGATACATCAATACAATCTTACTGGTACATTTGATCATACTTGACAAATAATATCAATCTCTTGAAATAACTTTAATCTTGTAGTGGTAAGTCAGTGCACAAATACACACTTAACATTAGCTCTGATCAGCAATACAATGGCACAGATACATATATCTAGACAAAAAGCATTGTAGATACACATAAATATATCTACAATAAGCATGTACATGCACCTCTATGGACTGGGGTAAATAATAATCTTTTTCTGTTATTAAAATACATGAACTTAGCATAGGTTTTTATTTAAATAGCTGCATACTTTGAAGTAAGAAAATATTTTGGTTCATTTTGTCAGACTACTTTTTGTCCCATTTGCAATACATCAAAAAATGGTAACATTTTAATAATTAAGATTTCCGTCACATTTATTATAAGAAACATCCTGTTATAAAGAACTCTCTCATTACAGCACTGTCCATGGGATACATATAGTATACTGCCTTTTAGTGAGACAACCTTATAATGAAGTAGATTATACATATAATTTTACTACCACTTAATGAAATTAGATCCATGACCATGCCCACTTTATAACAGGAACAGTTATAATGAAGGGCCTTACAGTGAGGGAGTGTTGTATTAGTTGTATAAGATTCTCAACTGTTGGCTGTTTCATGAATTTTCTCTCTATCTCTAAATAGGTATAGATGTGCATAAAAACAGAGAGAGAAAGAGCTGAGTTTTAGTAATGTCTTAACAATGTTCCTGATCTGGCAATGATGTGTTCCCCACAGGACATTCAATAATTTTATACACAAATAAATGTCATTGTATCTGAGTTTACAACATAAGGATGATGCCTAAGACTGAAATCAGAAAAAAGCATCTGCAATATTAATTGGTAAGAGATGATTTTAGTTCAAAATGTCAATATAAAATTGTGGACGCTCAGTAGAGCATGTCCGAAATGTATCTGAGATCTCTATCAAAGGGCATTGAGCAGTTATGTCTATTATACTTTTTTATAAGTATAACCACCTCCAACTTAAAAACAGCATCAGTAAGCATCTACCTTCAAAGTTACCAAAGATAAATACCATTTGAGATACAGGTGAAGCTGTAGCACATACCTGAAATTTGCTTTACTCTCAGTGTCTGGGTAAAAAGTAAGTACTTAAACTATGATATTAAATCAATAGGAAACCTGAGAGAACTCTACCAATCCAATTTATTTGAGATGCTATTTACAAAATGTAAGAAAATGTAAAAGAACTTTTTGAAATATAAATAATAACATGCAGGGGTGGGAGTGGGTGGGGGTGGACACTTTTTTGGGTTGTCTCTTTCAAAGACCTTGGCTGAAGTAGCAATGTTGAATGAATTTGTTTCTTATAGGTCACAATGGTACTTCCTTAAGCTCATAACTTTAGTACATTAATTATCTCATATCTGAACCATGCCATGACCATGTTAAATCCAAATTCATATCATAATGAAGTTATATCAGAGCTTTCCCATACTTCCTAAACCGTGCAATTTTAGTGCATTAGTTATCTGATATTTGAGACAACTCCTTCAGACAAGACAAGTAGATGCCATAATTTCTTTCTTTCTGACATTGCTCCAGCTACATAAAACTAGAGAACCTAACCACCTGCCCCTCTGCACCATACCTCCTTCTCTCTGTCTAGATGTACCAGGCATAACCTCCTCCCCTCTGTCCTTAACCTCCTCACCTCCAGCCTTATCTTCTGTCTCCTTTGTTCATAATGTCTTCCCCTCTGTGCTTTACCTCCTCCCCTGTCCATAAACTCTTGCCTCCATACATTTTCTTCCCCTCTGCCCCATATCTCATCCTTTTTTTGTCCTTAGCAATCGCCCCAATGCCTATAACTCAACCCCATATTAATATCTCCTGTCTATAACTTTCTCCATCCTGTACCTAACTCCTCCAACACAACTTTCTTCCCCTTTGTCCATAACCTACTCTCCTCTGTCCCTAAACTCCTCCTACCCATTTCCACTATGTCCTCCCCTCTGTCCATAACTTCCTTCTATCCCTGTCTATAATCTCACTCCTCTCTGTCCACTACCCCTTCTACTTTTACCATACCCTCCTCTCCATGTCCATAACCTCCTCCACTCTGTGCTTCCTGAAGATCCCTAACATATCTCAAAAAAACTGTCACTCTTCTTGAATTCCCCCCAGTTTCATATTTTCCTGCCAATTTAAATTGTAATATGTTGTATGCAGTTATTTTAAAACATATAAGAAAATTTTTAATATGTCTTGACCAAATTTAAATTGTAATATTTGTATGCAGTTATTTTCAAGCATAGAAGAAAATTTGACCAAGCTTCTCATTGTTATTCTATGTACCCATATGTTAAAAAAGTGCCCTGCTTCTCTCCCTCAGTATAACCTCTTTTAAAGCACTGTGTTCACTGAATAAAGCCACATAATGTCACCATATACAAAATAGTACAAAAGCATGATTATAAAGCAGTATTGACATCATTGATATTATATAACTGTTCCATACTGCAGACTGACAATTAAACCTAGTATAAAATACAGCAATTAAAGCAATGTAATGGCCCCTTCACCACATATTCCCACACTATTTCATGAGCATTTCTCCTGGCAAGACTAAATTTTCACGTTCAATGTCATGATTATGTTTTGAATATTCACAACTGTAGGAAAATAAGGCATTGAAGACGTACCATCAGACAGACAAGAAAGGACAATAAAGCAGGGAAGATGTACCATCAGACAGACAGCTGTAGGATAAGAAAGGAAGGAAGATGTGCCAACAGACAGACAGCTGTTAAATAAGAAAGAAAGGAAGCTGTTTCAACAGACATACATCTGTAGGATAAGAAAGCAAGGAAGATGTGCCAACAGACAGACAGCTGTTGAATAAGAAAGAAAGGAAGCTGTTTCAACAGACATACATCTGTAGGATAAGAAAGTAAGGAAGATGTACCATCAGACAGGCAGCTGTAGGATAAGAAAGCAAGTAAGATGTGCATGTACCATCAGACAGGCAGCTGTAGGATAAGAAAGCAAGTAAGATGTACCATCAGACAGGCAGCTGTAGGACAAGAAAGCATGAAGTACCAATAGACAGACAGTTGTAGGATAAGAAAGCAAGGAAGATGTACCAACAGACATACATCAGTTGATTAAGAAAGTTTGGAAGCTGTACCAAGAGACACATATCTGTAGGAAGATATATCAAAAGACAGACAGCAGTGGGATTAGAAGCAAGGAAAATGAACCTATAGACACACAGCTAGTGGAAATCATAACATCCTAATTGTCTTCTTTATAAAAAGTAATGAAAACATCTTTAATTCCTTTATAATCATACAGAGATTTAATGCTAAGTTAATCCCCTAAATGTATGCTGATTTTTTTAAATTTTAATAATTAACATTTTCCGACAAGAGAATTGCAGTGGTACATGATATATTTACATCAAATAACTGAATGTAGGTTAGCTGCATTTATAAAAATAAATCTGTCACATATATGATGTATCTTCCAGTTAAGATTTCATATGTACAGTTACAAAGAAGACCGTATTGAGAAAATTAAATTATTATGCTGCCACCTATAGCAGACATTGCTATTGCACATATTATTATATATGTTTATCATTACTTCAAGGCTACTGTATATACTTGCTTATAAGTCGAGTCCAACTGCAAACTACACAGACCCAGATCTGCCATCGCATTGGCTGGCAGATCTGGATCTATGCAGTTTGTTAGAAGTAATCAGTAAAACAGCAACATAGACACTGATCTGCCGGCACATTATGCGACAGGATATCAGGGTCTATGTTGTTTGCAGTTGGACCCTGAGTTTTAAGCGAGTATATACGGTATGTTAAAGAACAGCAACACAACCTTAATTTGACTATTATTGTCATCATACAGTACTCATAATATCAACTTAATTACATAAATCTCGTCTCTGCCCCAAAATACTGAAGAAAAAAATCTTTTAAACCCATTTGGACATCAGGGTCAACAGTATTTTTCAAGCACAAACATGAATACGTGCAGTGAATGTCCACATCACGTGCACAGATCTGTATTTATGTCAGAAGTTTTAATCTTTATAAATAATACATCAGTCCCTACATTTATGCAAGCACTTTCAATCTTTATAAGTAATACGTCAGTCCTTACATTTATGCGAGCACTTTCAATCTTTATAAGTAAAACATCAGTCCCTACATTTATGTGAGCAGTTTCAATCTTTATAAGTAATACATCAGTCCCTACAATTATGTGAGTAGTTTCAATCTTTATAAGTAATACATCAGTCCATACATTAACGTGAGCAGTTTCAATCATTATAATACATCAGTCCCTACATTTATGTGAGCAGTTTCAATCTTTATAAGTAATAAATCAGTCCCTATATTTATGTGAGCAGTTTCAATCTTTATAAGTAATACATCAGTCCCTACAATTATGTGAGCAGTTTCAATCTTTATAATACATCAGTCCCTACAATTATGTGAGCAGTTTCAATCTTTATAAGTAATACATCAGTCCATACATTAATGCGAGCAGTTTCAATCTTTATAATACATCAGTCCCTACATTTATGCAAGCAGTTTCAATCTTTATAATTAATACATCAGTCCCTACAAAAGATCTTTGCAGGTTTAACTCCAAAGTACCACTGTTCCATTTAAAGCATAAACATCAATTAACACTTTATATATGTACATGTATTATGCATCAACTTCAACTGCAAACATGAAACTGCAAAAATTATAAAAACAAATATTGAATTAGAGAACTTTTGAAAGGTGCATAACCTTGATATGCCCCTGTTCAACAAGAAAGCTATTGTACAAATATCTACAATTTTGCAGCATATTTTAAAATTTTGTGAGAGTCATGCAATCATGCAACCTGGATGCAACCCTTCAATACTAATTATCTGACCAAGATGACTCAGTTCCAAACTTAAGGTAACATAAAAACAAAATGTTTCATGCAAACATTCCCTCTAATTTGCACAAAAGTCTTACCTGAACATCATTCCAATTTACCTGAGAGCAGGGAGGAAGGAAGCAAGAAAGAGAGGAAAAACTTTATAACAAATTCAAATAATCACATACATGATACATTTCTATCAATCACAATATTGACCTGATAATATTTTGACAAGGCTAGAAAATACGATATTCTATGTGATATCAAAACTTGCAAAAAATAACCTTCATGAAGCATAAATTTATCGAGAACAGCATGCCTTATGGGAGGGAAGCAGATGCTAACTCCGACCAAATACATCATGATTTAATTGTAACATACTACAATGCAATACTGATGTGTCGTTACTATTTAACTTTACTGGTTAAATAAAGTCTCAAAAAATGAATCTAACATAAACAGTCTGACCATACTAAGAGAAAAAGTGAAGAACTCACAACACAGGTAAAGGGAACATCCTTTATCATACTGTCAGTGTGAACTTATTATGATGAGCTACAATCTAACAAAATTTACTAAAATAATAATTTTGAAGTGCACAGTGCAGATATTACTGTATATACTCGCTTATTAGTCAAGTCCAACTGCAAACTCCACAGATCCAGATCTGCCACTGCATAATGCACTGGCAGATCTGTACAGTTTGTTAGGAGTAATCAGTAGAACAAACCACATAGACCCTGATCTGCGATGGCAAATCAGGGTCTATGTTGTTTGCATTTGGCCTTGGATTATACACTAGTATATACAGTAATGAAAACAAGAATGCCAGAAACTGCATGTTGAGCCAACAATCTACGCGCTGCTGAAAAACTTCAACCATAAGATTAAATTGTTGACGACGATGGCACCACTGTCATCAGAAAAATGACTATGTCTCACTTTCCACAATTGTGGGCTTGACAAATGGGGGGGGGGGGTGCTGCTGGTAGTAAGAGCCTTTCACACTAGTTGTACGACTACAATAATGGATGTAAATCAGTTATATACATTGAATTCTAACAAATATCTTCAATGCGGTTTGAAAAATATTTTATATCTTTATCCTAATAGGCTGCCATAAGTTTAATAAAAACCTGCTAACAACTGTTTTTAACTGACCATGTATTGTGCCTCTACTAACTGACTTTTATCATTATAATGTTCAGTTTTTTCTGTTAATGTACTGAAAATACAATTGTAGGATAAACTTTCAATATTTATGTATAATCAATGAAGTACAGTAACTCTGAACTCACTATATTTTGTGGGATACCAATTTTTGTCAATTTTGTGGTTGGTACAAACCAGAAATTTTAAAACCCAAGGAAAAATTAGTCTTATGTGGAATTGATAGAATCCATTCCCCTGTCCACGAATTCAAGTACCATAAAAAATGTCATTTTTTACAAAACCACAAAAATAAATGAATTCAAAGTATCAGTCAAATTTACAAAGGCTATACTTTTAAATTGGGGAACAGTATGATAATCTTTACAGGGGCTACAAAATCACAGATTAAGTTCCATTTGTACAAGTATATTCAGTAGGAAAAGCATAATATTTTCTATCATAATTTCCCTGCACATTTGTTGAACTATATAAAAGACACAATATAACCGGTTAGGTATTTCATATTAGTTTTAAATACCCAAAAGTCTGTTTATGTCATCGATGACTGACTCAACTGAATCCCAACGGTGTAACTTTCCTCACCCAAACATGAGATATCGACAACACATGTGTAAGGTTTGCTTACATGTGTAATAACATTATAGGGCCTTAGATCGACTAATGATAAAGATTGCATAAAGCCAAGAGAAGTAAAATTATGTTTTTAAAATTCTACACCCCCCCCCCCATCCTGTGGCCACCAAGTTATATTGTAACCATTAAAAATAACAGCAGACACTGTTGGCCATAGAGCAAGATATATAAATTTGATATATACACAGTCAAGTCATAAAACATAAAGTATCACTTATTAGAGATAAACACACAACTTTGATATCTGTTGTGGACCATAAATGTGGTATATCACAATTCCTTTTGGACTGACTTGTACATGTAGGTGTACAATTTTCATACAAATACAATCAGTTTTAGAATTCAAAGGCGGACAGAATGAAACATATATGTCCTGCCGCAGTAACCAAAACATACAATTTAAATACCATATATACTCGCTTATAAGTTGCGTCCAACTGCAAACTGCACAAGATCGGCCGTCGCATAATGTGCTGGCAGATCTGGGTCTATGCAGTTTCTTAGGAGTCTTCAGTAGAACAAACAATATCTGCCAGTGATGGCATATCAGGGTCTATGCTGTTTGCAGTTGGACTTGACTTATAAACGAGTCTATATGGCAGATGTACAGAAGGAGGGTAACGCTACATGCTCATTCCAAATTCACTGTGGGGGATAAACTAGAAAAATATCTAGACCCCAAGTTTCACAGCAATCCATAAAAAAACTAAAAGACAAGTTGCATTCACAACATTCTGTCTTACAGTGCATTCATCTGTGTCATAAAAAGGGCAACATCTCCCAAAAAAATTTTAAGAACACACTGATTTGGTTGATACCTACGCAGGCCAGCTTGGGTATGATGCCTTGGTGTGTCCTTTTGATAGGCACTTAGCTTCCAGTTCCTCAACATAATATAGCCAATAATGTCATTAAAGTGCATTTTAAACCCACCCAACCAACACTGAAATGTACATCTTCCAGTGACGAGTATAACATGTACAAAGTTTCATGGAAATTCACTGAAAACCATTTACACTATTCTGCCATCCAGCTGCAAGTCAAAAAGAGCAATAACTCCAACAACAAAAATAGAGGAGCACAGTGATTTGTGCATATGCACATTTCAGACAATGACCAAAATATTTACCAAGTTTCAAAATCAATCAATCAAAAACTGCTGGAAGAGTTACATTCACAAGAGTCTGTTATACACTGAATTCATCTGCAAGTCAAAAAGGGCAATAACACTTCAAACATTCTGGGAGAAAAGTCATTTGTTGATATGCACATCTTCAGGTGATAACCATAATATTTACCAAGTTTCTAGGCAAACCATCAATAAAAGGCCCAAGTGGGCCCAATACTGCTCACCTGGCTTATACAAAAGTTTACCATTTCAATAAGCAGGCCTATGTATTATTGCAAGAATACAATTTATGTCAACTATCTTCCAAACTTTATATCATGTCGATTTTACTTATTTTACTACATAGTCTGATAAACAAATTTTAAAAATTAAAAGCATAATTATTATACATTAGTCTCTTGCTCATAGTCAAAGTCATCCAAGATCTTAAAAGTTAAATTTACAGATAAAGCTGAACTCGTGTGTGATCTTGATCAGACAAGTCTATGTTCCAAGTTTGATGAAATTCTGATCAGAAATGAGGCTTCAAGAGCGGTAAAATGCTCAGCCAATCAGATGCAAGATTGCCTCAAAAATATGCATGGATCTCGCTCATTATTGAACCTATCTGAGATCTTGATCATATCAGGATTTGTTCAAAGTTTGATCAAATCAGATCAGATATATGGCTTTACAAGTGGTATCAAGATCAGCCAATCTGATGCAAGATCACCTCATTAATATACATAGATCTTGTTCAAATTCGGACTCATCTGAAATATTGATGACATAAATCTATATTCCAAGTCTGATTAAAATCATGACCCTAGAGTGGAACAAGCACAAGATGATGGATGGATGGATGATGGACACAGGGTCAGGCCATAAGCTAATTTGGCTTTATGGCCAGGTGAGTTAAAATCTAAAGGACGATTTGCACTCACAAGATTGTGTGATGGACAGAAGGATGAACAAATGAACAGAAAGATGAATGGACTGATGAAAGTATGGACATACCCCAAATCTACAGCCAGGATACAAAAACTGCAGAAAGAGTACATCATGAGGGATAAAACAGCATATGAACAGATCTCCTAGGTTCACTTAGTAAGGAGAAATATAACAAGAGTTCCTCAAAGGGACAGATGATCTTCCTCCTAACTGCTGAGTCCTGAAACCATCTCCAATATTCTTGACTGATAACAAGATTTTCAAGATGGCCACCACAGCAGGCATATTGGATGTAAGTTCAACACCATTTTCATTTAAGACCAAACAGACATCATAAGAACTCTTCTGGTGAAAAGCCTATGTCAATATGATCACTCATTCAAGAGGTGTAGTGATAACTAGATTTTTATAATGGCCATCAAGGCAGCCATATTGGATGCAAGATCAGCACCATTTTCATTTAGGAACAACTAGAAATCATAAGAAATCTTTTGATATAACGATCTATTCAGGAAGCATAGCGATGAGAATTTGAAGATAACTGCCATGGTGGCCATATTGGATGTCAGATCAGCATCATTTTCATTTAGGACCTACAAGACACAATAAGAATTCTTCTGGTGAAAACCCAATGCTGATACGACTTTCCATTTAGGAGGAGCAATGATTATAAGATTTTCAAGATGGTTGACATGGCAGCCATACTTGATGTCAGATCAGTACCATTTTCAACAAGGACCAACTTGACATCATAAGAAGTCTTGGTGAAAACCCTATGTTGATATGGCAATCCATTGAGGAGGAGGAGCAACAACAAGATTTTCAAGATGACTGCTGTAACAGCCATGATGGATATTCCAGAAGCACCATTTTCATTTATAACCAACTAGACCAGGGGTGCACAATATACAGCCTACGGGCCACATGCAGCCCTGGACACATTTTGTACAGCCCGCAGCCCGTATCCTTACTTTTTGTATATATATTTATGCTTTTAATATAGACACAAAACTTTTGCAGTGTGGCCCACTTAGTTCCAATCGAGGTTGATTCTGGCCCATGTAAACATTTGAGTTGTGCGCCTCTTAACTAGACCTTGGGATGAATGTGTGTGAAAAGTTTCAAGGCAATCCTCCAAGTAGTTTAGGAGGAGTAATGACATCGAACTTGTGTTAACAAACACATGGACAACACACAATAGGCCATCCCATCAGCTCTACTCATCTATGACCAGTGAAGCTAAATATTATAATGAATTCATCATTTTCTGAGATAATAATAAAGCATGTACACAATGTTATCTCACCTTGGAACAATTAGATTGTCTCCCCGACCAATCAAAAGCTGGTGCTTTTAGCAGCTGCCATTCTCCACCCTTATCAAATGTGATGAGACTTCGTTGATGGTTTGGGGACAGGATTCCACTGGTCAGCTGTGATGCAATGTACACGCCTCTCATACCATTGATTCTCTCAATGTCAGCAAAAGACTCGTCTTTGTAATAACTGAAAACAAAAATGGGGCAAACTAATTATATTTCATTATTTGCAATTAATGTGAAATAAACTGTATACATGGTGTAACTATCTGATACGCTCCATAAATTTCCTGATATAAACCCCATATCTCTTGCCTAGTGTGATATTATATCATTTCAGTATGTGTGTGGGGGGCACAGTTTGAAGTCTTTGTGGATTTTGTGCGTGCTGCAAACCACAAATTTAAATATCCAACTAACAATAATCCTTCTGTGGAAACAATTGAAACCCTTCACCAATCGACAACTTTAAGTACTAATGAAACTTTTTCTAAGTGCAAAACCACAAAAACTTGAGTATTGTGAATGTAACATTATATGCCCGCCCCATGTTTAATCATTTTCTATGTCAATAAATTACATTTTGCACAGAAACCATGTTTTTTTTTATATTTCAGAGTTACCTTGACCTTTGACCACAAAATCAATAGGCTTCTACCTTACCATAAGTGCAAGCCATGCACAAAGTTTGGTTTTGGTATGTCCTTTAGGACCAATGTTATTGTGTGGAAACCATTTTCCTACGTTCATTCTGTGACCTTAACTTCTGACCTGCTGACCCCAAAATCAATAGCCTTCTTCTTTATCCCAAGTGCAAGCCATGCACAAAGTTGGGTAATGTATGTCAAAACTAATGTTATTGTGTGCTAACAATTGTTGGGTGTTTTTTAGTCACAGTGACCTTGACCTTTGACCTTTTGACTCCAAAAATCAATGGGTTTCTTCTTTACACCAAGTTCAAGCCATTGACAGAGCTTGATAACCACCAAGTTCAAGCTATCCACATAGCTTGATAACCATAGTTGATGGAGAACTCCATTTTGGGGAAACCATTTTTCTTCTTTCAGTCAAAATTACCATGACATCTGACCTTTTGAGCCTGAAATCTATAGGGTTCTTCCTTAGCCAAAATGCAAGCCATACACAAAGTTTGGTAACTGTAAAAAGTATATAACTCAAGTTATTGTGCAGAAACCATTTTTCTTCTTTTAGTTAGTGTCCTTGGCCTTTGACATTTGGACTCCAAAACCAATATGGTTCTTCCTTATGCCAGGTTCAAGCCATCCACAGAGTTATATATATAAATTAATACCTAATTTGATACCCATGAAAATCAATGAACTCTTAGTAGTCCTTCAAGAATTGTTTTATTCCTATCAAACAGAAATTTACTTTTTGTTTTAAATTTGTGGAGTATATGTTTCAAACATTGAGTGGATGTACCTACTTGATGTGTCTGAGCTCTACTTTTAATTACCACCTATACTCCCTGATAAGTCGAGTCCAACCACATAATGTGCCATCAGATCTGGGTCTATGCAGTTTGTTAGGAGTAATCAGTAGAACAAACATAGACCCTGATATGCTGGCACATTATGCAATGGCAAATCTGGGTCTATCTTGTTTGCAGATGGACTTGACTTATAAGCAAGTATATATGGTAGTTGTTCATTAGTGGGTATCCTGCTATAAACAGCTTCAATCATATCTGTTCCTCTACACACAGTGACACTGACTTTGGTTGTCCCTGACCATTTGACATTGAGTGTGGCTGTCCCTACAGTATTGAGTACAGATTCTTCTTGCAGATGTAAACAGGGCATCCCCATGGCATCACATTTATCTCAGCCTTTGAAATTTCATGAATTCACAGGCAAATTCTTTACCTGAGCCAGGAGTCTTTATTGGATCCATTTGGATTGAAGTAGAGAATGTTCTCAAGGGAAAGAGCGAAGCGTGTCCCATTGACATCAGATACATAGAGATGACTGGCAGATTGGTTATGGTCCACGCACAGAAATACTTGGTCTTCAGATGCATCTGCTACATAGAAGTCCTGAAATTTTCAAAATATTTGTAACCATGGGACATGAATAAATAATCCTGTGAAAAGTCACAATTAGTATAAGAGAAGTGCTCACATTTAATACTTAACATCAGTAATCATTGGACATGAATTAACACCAGTAATCACTGGACATGAATGAAAATTCTTCATGCCAGTTTTACCTGGTTTATAACAAGTTCGATTCAGTCATACTCGACATGCTGCTTAACTACAGGTTTTACCAAGCTTAAAAAAAACAACAGATTTGTATTTGAAAAACATATGCCCTTACTGTCTCGAAAAAATTTAAAACTATAGATTTTTTATAAAAAAAACTGATATAATGGTATGAAAGTATAATCAGGACATCTATTTATGCATACAAACATGCATACCAAATTTCATTTGTCTACCTTGTTTGATTTTTTTTATAAATAAGTTTACAAAAAAGTCCAAAAAGTTCAAGTATGTGTAAAAAAGAATATAATGGTATGAAAATGTAATCAGGTCATCTACCATATGAATACTAATATGCCTCAAAATTTCATTTGTCCACTTCAAGTGTTTTTTGTAATGGCTTGAGAATCTAATTAGGTCTTTTACTCATGATTTCAGTGAAGTGTGAACAATTTCATGGCCTGAAGAACTAAGTCCAATAGTTTTTGTGCTATTGCTAAAATGGTTTTGGGACAGATATACAAGAATTAGAGACATAAGGACAGACAGCAGCAACACAATATGCCTATTCTGTTATCGCTGTGGGGGTATACATTACTTTTGTAAGTACTAAGTAGATAATTTATGTACTGGGTAATTGTTTATGTAACTTAAAATAATGATTATAAATGGTTTGGAATGTGCTAACTAGGGGTGAAATGATGAATCAATATATTGATGTATTGAAAATTTGTCCATATTGATACAAGAGGTGAATAATCGACGCAAAATGATACTTACCCTATACAAGTTACATGTACTTTAATCTTCAGCAGCCGTGAATAATTATTAGTTGTTTGCCTTTTTATTCTTTAAATTGAGAATACATCTGATAGAGCCATATCAGGCATATTCTGTTAGTCAAAAATAAAAACTATTTACAACACCCACTCACCTTCTACAAATTAACACAAGGTGACTAACTCACATGGTTCAAAATTTGCTCCCCCCCCTGCCAATTCCATGCTAATTATTTTAACACATCAGCATGTTCAGCCACTGATAACATATATCAACATAAAGAAGACATTCCAGATTTGTTCTATATATATATATATATATATATATATATATATATATATATATATATATGATCTAAGTACTTTCCTGATCATTTAATAACCACTTTTATGCAAAGTTTATCTGTTGCTTCATATCTTGTCTACTGGGGTTGAATTTGAAGGCTACACTTCCGGGGTGTCACGCAGTGAAATATGTTACATTCATACATTCAATTCTGATTGGTGGTAACTGTTTGCTCAAGTCCAGGGTAAAACAATAACCACCAATCAGAACTAACGTAGCTTGTTCACTGCATGACACACCGAACGCATTGGCATCCAAACTCAATCCAAACAGATACAAAGCAACATAGAAACTTTTTGCAAAACTTGCTTTTAAATGATCTCTGAAGTACTTAAATTGTACATGGGGAACAGGTTTAGAATGTCTCCTTTTATGCTGATATATGTAATCAGTGACTGAATGTGCCGACTGGATTAAAAAAGAACAAATTAGCACAGAATCGGCAAGGGGGCAGATTTCAAACCACATGAGTTATAGCCACCTTGTTAATTTGTAGACGGGGAGGGGTGTGTTGTCAATAATTTCCTTTTTCACTGACAGAAACGAGTGCTTGTGGCAGCAGCAGTTGTTTTGCATCTGATGGAAATACAGTGTGAAAGATTTGGTTGTTAGTTATCTCTGCTCCCACATCTGGACTTGTTCTAGATAAGATTTTCCTTGCATGAGGAAATCGCACTATTTCTTCTGTTTGGAAGATAACGCTGTAATGCGTTCCAGCTTTAAGTGAAGTCATGAAACTGGTAATAAGATGTTTTTAAAGCATTCATGCAGTGCAAAGCAAATGGCTTAGTGACCAAGATGAGTCCTGCATCTGATCAAATGGAGCAGCCTGAAATGGCCTAAGAAGTTGAATTAAAGTCATTGACAACTAACAGGTAGTCTGCTTGGAAGTATTTTTTTTTTTAAATACCTTGTCAAGGATGAGAATGGCATATAAACAGATGATAAGTCTTTGTCTGTCTGTAATTCACATACTGGAAATATAACCAATATGTCAACATCTATTAAACCACACCACCCTACCATTGACAGACTTTCTAAAGATGAAAAGACCATCTACTGGTAGTTCGTATGTGTATCGATAAGTATCGTATCGTAGGCTATGTATCGTGAATCATATCGATACGTGGCAAAGGTGTATTGTTTCACCCCTAGTGCTAACATTTTCTGGAGCACTTGATATGTGTGCTAATGTTTGCCAGAACATGTGATATGGTATGCTGGTATGTGCTAATGTTTGCCTGAGCTTGATATGGTATATGCCAACATCTGCCAAAACACTCAATATGAAATGTGCTAATGTTTGCCATATCACTTGTTATAGTATGTGCTAATGCTTGCCAAAGCACTTATTATGGTATGTGCTAATGCTTGCCCAAGCACTCATTATGGTATGTGCTAATGCTTGCCAAAGCACTCATTATAGTATGTGCTAATGCTTGCCAAAGCACTCATTATAGTATGTGCTAATGCTTGCCAAAGCACTCATTATGGTATGTGCTAATGCTTGCCAAAGCACTCATTATAGTATGTGCTAATGCTTGCCAAAGCACTCATTATGGTATGTGCTAATGCTTGCCAAAGCACTCATTATAGTATGTGCTAATGCTTGCCAAAGCACTCATTATGGTATGTGCTAATGCTTGCCAAAGCACTCATTATAGTATGTGCTAATGCTTGCCAAAGCACTCATTATAGTATGTGCTAATGCTTGCCAAAGCACTCATTATAGTATGTGCTAATGCTTGCCAAAGCACTCATTATAGTATGTGCTAATGCTTGCCAAAGCACTCATTATAGTATGTGCTAATGCTTGCCAAAGCACTCATTATGGTATGTGCTAATGCTTGCCAAAGCACTCATTATGGTATGTGCTAACATTTGCAGGAGCACTCAATAAAAGCTTTTAACCCTCAGTCTCTTCCCTTGTGCTATGGCAAATGTTTGTACATATCAAACTGTGTCTGATACCTATACTGAATTATAAAAAAGACAGAATCAAAGAAAAAGAATAGTTTAACATTTATGCTTTATATCTTTAATGTAAATTGTACAAAATGTTCTCAAGGTCTATTCTAGGATTGAATTGAAGGTTTCACACTAAATTCTAAAACAACCAATTGCATGAAAATTTAGCATTATATTTTCTAGCCCAATATTTATTTCTTCAATAAATCCCTCCTATATTTAGAACATTCTTCCCTTTTTTAAAATGAAGGCAGGAAGTTTCCCCCCCTTAATATTCAGTTGTAGAATAAAACATGATGTTCTAACAAGTATTTCAATGTATTTTCAACAAAATGTTGGTGTAAGTTGGTCTTAATGCTGGAAGAAACCATGGATTCCACAGAAAGCCAATGACTTTAATCAAGCACATATAAGAAACAAATTTATGGAGTAATAACACTTACCTAATCATAATATGTGAGAATATCTCTGACCTTACAAATCCAGCCCTCCCAAGCTAAATAAATACGTTAACTAAATCTATGGGCTTGTATTAGCAACAAGAAAAGAAATGCTAAAAAAACATTTGCTAGCCATGATGCAAGTCAGATGAGAGTGGACTCCCCTTGGATAAAGGAACTGTCACCAAATCCAACCAATCATCAATTACAATGTGCACGTTCTTTCAGGGATATAACTGCAGGGAAGGTCTGGGAGGATGTGATCATATTATGATCATGTAAGTATTATCAAATAAACATTTTTTGCTCAAAATCTTTTTTCTCAGATACATTACCTGATCATAAAACATTAGGATAACAGGTCAGAGGTGGAAGGAGTTACATGTCCTGACCCTAGAGTTTACCCTGGCTTCAGTACTGTAACATACGAAACAGCTTTAAGTCTCATATCAGGCACAGGTCAATGAACAGATGCTGTCTTGCGATAAAATGTTCATTCCTGCAATTTCAGCAGTAGTAGAGTAACCCCTTTCATTACAAAGCTGCTGAGTGACCTGGGAAGGTAGCCTGTTGCACTGCACATAAGTCCCAGTATGTCTAATTAAAATCCTTGGGATAAAAGGTCTCTGATGTAAAAGACAGATAATGTCATCTCCAATAACTTGAATGATGTTGGTCAGGGAGCAGTTGTGCTCGAATACTACATTGGTGACAACTACCCTAATCTCATGAGCCAATATGCATACAATATTTATATGGTCTTGGTTTAGTTCCTTGTTGGCTGAACAGATAAACCAATGGAACCAGGATGACTGGACCTGAGCAGAAATAATGTCCCTTCCATCTCTGTGTGGTAAGAACAAGCCAGATCTCCCTCAACTGATTGGTTCAGCATGCATCAATTACCACCTCAATGCCATAAATTGATCCTCCAGACACACATGGGAAGAAGAGTCCAAAGAAGACAGTGGTTTCAAGACAAAAGACTGATATCCTATGAGCCTGTTCTTTGTAATGAAACCAGGGGACACTGAGAAAAGCCAAACCAAAGTAGTGTAACTGTAGACTGAATTTTGCTCATTCTGCCTGCTAAGGCAAAAGATTAGGAAGCAGGTCTTATATTAAAAGTGAGTCAGTGAGGCTCTAGGCAAAGGTTCAATGGATGCCTTGTTCATTCACATTAGAACCTAATTAGTTTCCAATATGGACAAAGGAACAAAGCCTTCAGTCATGACAGGTCAAAATTGGCTAAAAGATCAGAGAAGCCTTTGCTCTGACCTATATCCTTCCTTCAGTACTGGCAAAATATGTCTGAAAAAGTGAAATAGTAACCCTTGATTGTGATTGGAGCTAACTTCTCCTTGAAAAGCCATAGGATGAAGATGACTATTTGTGGTATCAAGGCTTTCAAAGGAGTGATATTTCTTTGCTTGTACCACTGGAAGAAAACTCCTTTTCCCCTCCTATGCTTTTAACTTGGCGTGCCTTCTTGCCCAAGAAATTCTGTGCACCACTTGTTTGCAGAAACGTTCTGTCTGATGGCTTGTTTGATATGAGCTAAATATGCAGGTTCAGCATCTATAGATTGGGATGGAAAACCTGCATGCATGATTGCTTCAAATGGCTTAGAAGGCTTTATTTTCCAAGGAATCTCTGCCACTAGATTCAGGAGGTTTCTGATCAATGTCTTTTCCTTGCGAGTTGCAACCAGGATTAGACTGTACTTGGATTTGCCCATGTACTGCAAGAACTTGGGAATCAGACAGGTTCTAGGGAAAAGGCATATGTATCAAGACTGTTTCAGTGACAGAGCATCAACTGCCCAGGCTTTCGGGTCTGGAATTGGTGAGATGAAGACTGAGAGCTTGGCATTCTATCTTGTTGGAAAGAGGTCCACAAGAGATAAATCCCAGCAGGTGCAGATTCAACTTTAGACCAAGGGGTGTTATGTACCATTGTATGTGAATTAATCGATCTTGTCTGTACAGTAAACTGAGAAAATCCCCAACACATGAACAAGGTTCAATCAAGGATTCAGGGATATATAGCCAGTGGCCCTTTGCTATTTTCTAAAAGGGCCAGGTCACATTTTGATAAGCCCATATTTTGTGCAGTGTCTAGTTAATTTTTTGTTTTTTGTTTAAATAGGAACAATATGCTTTTTATCTTAGGTAATTTCACACTATGCAATTCATAACAATGAATGTCAATAAATCAACATGAAAAGTTATTTCTGCAATAGAATCAAATATTTGTGTGATATCCTCTGCACTTTTCCCACATTCAATTAAAGGAAATATATACCATTTACTAGTAATTTACAGCCAAATTAAATGTTTGTGATAGATTGCCTGTGAAAGAGAGTCAGGCCAAATGTAGAATAGGTGCTTTAATCTTGTGCCAACCAGTCTGCTGTGGTTGCTACTCACACCTGATGTGTTCTTTTACTTACAAAAAGGGTTTAAATAGCAAATTACTACTACTTTGTTGCACTGTCTTTATCCTGAGAGAGTCTCAGATAAAAATGATCACTCAGACAACATTCTTAACCATGGTCGAAGCAAGTCATGATGTGTGTCCTGCTGTCTTTATTACCACTTAAATTTCTTATCAAAAGTTAATTTTATTCAGTTCCGATAGCGGGAAACCTTGTTAGACAATTTCAGTTGGATAGTATCGCTCAGATTTATTAATATAATGGTAGATTATCCATTAAAAAGTCATCAACATACAGTGTAAACATTCTAGCTAATCCATCAGTATCTGCAAATCAAACGCTTATTTTGATAATACACATCACAGTTAAAGGACTGAATTCACAACCAGTAACATGACCTACAGCGACATGTGAAATTTGCAGCAATTATTTTGACACTACACCATGTGGATGCAGCATCTTTCATATTAGAGTGGGCCATAATTAATTTTTTTGTGCCATTGGTGCAAAAATACAGCCTTGATTGAACCCTGCAAGAAGGCAGTGATCTGGGAACTTGATTCCCCCTTGCTTTCTGATATACAAACAATGAGTTGTGTGTCCGAAAGAATTAGGATGCACTTTCCTGATAATGGATCCTGCTACAATTTAAAGCAATTAATATGGCTTTCATCTCCTGAAGGCTGATGTGCATGGAGCACTCTTGAAGGGCCAAGTCCCACTCACTTTTTGAATGGAGGGCAGGTGTCTGTGCAGATTGTGATTTTTGGCAGTTGATCCTGCAGAGGGATGCTGGCCATAAGCAAAGAGAGGTCGTCCCATCTGCTGAGATGGGACCTCATGTAGACCCAAACTATGATTATTTGGTCATGTGTGCAGTTCTGGCTGCCACTGGGATAGAAGTATCATCTGCAGTGGTCTCATGAACAAGCAGCCCAAAATGAGAAGATCTGTGGACACAATGAAAAGACACTAAAATAAAAAAAGTTCCTGGGTTGAAATACAACTCTCCACAACTCCATGCCCAGATGTATGAAGTGCTGAGACAGAATGAGATTAGATTTGACCTTGCTGACAAGGAATCCTTGACAAAGCAAGAACAAGACAAAAAGGAATTTCATGGTACAAAAGATTGCTCATCTCGTGCTTTTAGAGACTTGTCCAGGAAGTTAGATGGCACAGACATGGAGGTGGTTCTGAAGTGAAACATGACTCTGTTCATGATTCTCGTGAAGACCCAGGGACTGAGACCGAGTACCCTTAACTGGTACAAATTGCCCATGAAAGCAAACTTCAGGAATTTCCAGGAAGACCTGTGAATGGAACTATGAAGGTATGCCTCTTAAAGGCCTAAGCTGACTGCAAACTCTCCCTCTTGAACAGCACTGAGAACCGATCTCAGAGTCTCCATTCTGAACCTGGGTGCCCAAATGCATTGGTTGTCAGATCTTAGATCCACGACAAGTCAGAGCTTGCCACTGGCCTTGGGACCTGGGAAAAGTTTGGAGTCAAATCATGGTGAGCATATTGTTACAAGGAGAGTGTTTATTTCCTGATGCAGAACATGTTTGTATGGGTCTCTGGGTACATCTGTAGCAAATGGAACCCTAGACAGTGGGGAAAGGGTCAAGTAATCTGGAGGTCCTCCAAGACAATTTGCAAGACCATGAGTCATTGGAGAAGAGTCTGTCCCATTCTGTGGTGACATAGCACAGTATGGGACAGACTGGAATGTTAGAAAGGGCAGCATGAGGAAGGAGTAATTTTTGCAAGAAGACTGCCAGCGAGAGAAACTGGGCCAAACCCAGTCCTTCTCTCCCTGTGTCTTGACAGCACTTTCTCTGGGAAACTGGGCCCTTCAAGACTTGAGAAAGTTGGTGATTGAGGCAGCATCAGTGTCAATACTGATGGTGTTGACATCCTTATGGGAGCATTTCTTGGCTCTCTCGCTAGACCAGGTTAACAGCTTGGCTGTAACTGTTGCCCGTCTCTTCTGACCACTGCAAACAAATATCACAAGTACAGTCTGAATGACACCCCATACAGCTAATACAACTGAGTTGATTCTCAACAGCCAATTTGAAATTCTCACACACCCTCACACTTAATCCTGCTCACTTGTACCAGCAATTAGAGAAAGCAACACAATGGAATATATAAGTGAAATTAGAAAAGCATCGTGCAAGGCTTAAATTTACAGAAAACCCAGTTAAGGCTTATCTGCTCAGTACAATGGGCAGCCAAATGTAGAGAACACAACTGATAAGTAAAAAATGTGCTGAACTTTTATTCATCCTTATTGATAATACTTTATCCTGGTCCAACCGCTTTGAAACACTCTTTGTAAAAGTCGCCAAGAAAATAGAAATAATGAAAAGGGTTAGAGATTTTATACCAGATCAGTTCATCCTAAAAATGTACAATATTAGAAAATAGTTGTTTTTCCACATTTCATCTACTGCTATACTGTGTTTAAAGAACCCTGTAATTCTTCTTACATGCAACCATGGTAATTTTATATTTTAAATGTCAAAGATATATTAACATCTACATCGTCTCTTTTCAAAGCTCTTTGATGAATGCCAAGTAAGAATTATACCATTTAAGGTCTGAAATAATTCAGTACCAGAGTATTTTAATGTCTGTAAGTTTGTAAGTAACATTAGCACAAGGAGTACACAATTGAGTGAACACAATGATTTATATATACCAAAAGTCTGGACAGAGTATTTAAAATCTTTACCTTATGCCAGTATTGTTTAGTCTAACGGCTTGCAGCATTACATTAAACAAGCACCTAAAAAAGCCAGTATTGTTTAGTCTAACGGCTTGCAGCATTATATTAAACAAGCACCTAAAAAAGCCAGTATTGTTTAGTCTAACGGCTTGCAGCATTACATTAAACAAGCACCTAAAAAAGCCAGTATTGTTTAGTCTAACGGCTTGCAGCATTATATTAAACAAGCACCTAAAAAAGCCAGTATTGTTTAGTCTAACGGCTTGCAGCATTATATTAAACAAGCACCTAAAAAAGCCAGTATTGTTTAGTCTAACGGCTTGCAGCATTATATTAAACAAGCACCTAAAAAAGCCAGTATTGTTTAGTCTAACGGCTTGCAGCATTACATTAAACAAGCACCTAAAAAAGCCAGTATTGTTTAGTCTAACGGCTTGCAGCATTACATTAAACAAGCACCTAAAAAAGCCAGTATTGTTTAGTCCAACGGCTTACAGCATTATATTAAACAAGCACCTAAAAAAGCCAGTATTGTTTAGTCTAACGGCTTACAGCATTATATTAAACAAGCACCTAAAAAAGCCAGTATTGTTTAGTCTAACGGCTTACAGCATTATATTAAACAAGCACCTAAAAAAGCCAGTATTGTTTAGTCTAACGGCTTGCAGCATTATATTAAACAAGCACCTAAAAAAGCCAGTATTGTTTAGTCTAACGGCTTGCAGCATTATATAAAAACAAGCACCTAAAAAAGCCAGTATTGTTTAGTCTAACGGCTTGCAGCATTACATTAAACAAGCACCTAAAAAAGCCAGTATTGTTTAGTCTAACGGCTTGCAGCATTATATTAAACAAGCACCTAAAAAAGCCAGTATTGTTTAGTCTAACGGCTTGCAGCATTATATTAAACAAGCACCTAAAAAAGCCAGTATTGTTTAGTCTAACGGCTTGCAGCATTACATTAAACAAGCAGCTAAAAAAGCCAGTATTGTTTAGTCTAACGGCTTGCAGCATTATATTAAACAAGCACCTAAAAAAGCCAGTATTGTTTAGTCTAACGGCTTACAGCATTATATTAAACAAGCACCTAAAAAAGCCAGTATTGTTTAGTCTAACGGCTTGCAGCATTATATTAAACAAGCACCTAAAAAAGCCAGTATTGTTTAGTCTAACGGCTTACAGCATTATATTAAACAAGCACCTAAAAAAGCCAGTATTGTTTAGTCTAACGGCTTGCAGCATTATATTAAACAAGCACCTAAAATGTTTCAGCTTTGAAGAAAATATACCTCGGCAAATATTGTAATGTCCTGATTTTATGACTGCATAACCAGATAACATTTGTATGTGGTAGCTCCACTAGATAATAATTAATAATTCTAAAACTATGTTTGAAGCTGGAATTTTTGTAAGGAGTCAAAAAAATATTCCATTGAATATTCAATTATTTGATGTACCAGAAAAGGCTGCACTAAGGAATTTTCTGTTCTGAATCTGCCTTTCATTTAGAATTAAATGTATCTGTAATCTAGTGATGTTTTCCTCAATAATTCCTTTTTATCTCTTCATCTTTCTTTTGTAACCGATTAATATTTGATTTAATGTCAATTACACAATTTTGCAAGTTGTTTTTACAACATATTGGTGCATTGTATTATTAGTAAAACTGCGAGAACATTACATGAATGGTTGGCAGTGACCTTCCTCAGTGAAAATATGACAACAGGAAAGACTTTAAATCACTAAATTTGTTGCTTTGATAGAAAAAATTCATTATCTCAAATTTTATATTTTCTTTTGCTATTTCTGCAAATGCTAGTGCCAACATAGCTATAAGCTTGCTTATTTCTTAAAAATCTTAGTAAACTAAGATAAATATGCTGTGGCTGAACCAGCTTGATTAAAGGGGCTGTGAATTTTGACCTCGCACTAGAAAAATTAATTTAGCTAAGTCTATTGCCAAAATCTAGAATTTTAAACACGAGAATTTTCCAAAATCATAATTTTATGAAAATAATAAACAATGCAGAAATTTTCCCTTACAAACTATGTTCAACAAATGGTCAAACCATTATATAAATTTGACTGAGATCAACTTTCTTCCTTTTCATTTTTTTGCAGGATATAATCAAAGTATTGAAAACTCTAATGGTTTGGAGGATTGGAGATATACTAATTTACATAAGATCAGATAGAAGAACATAACTCTGGAAATATTGCTATTCATGTGCCTTTGTTCTTTTTTTACATCCAAGGAAGATAACTCCTATAGTCTAATCATTTACCTAAAACTGAGTTACCTTCCTTGACAGATAAAACTGACCTGAAATATATTAGTAATACAAACTATATTTGGTAATAGAGAATGGATACTATTGCAAAGCCATGAAGGGACTGAAATACCTCTAAGCTAAAACTATATGTGCTTTGCAACAAGATGACTGAAATTATGAACTAAAACACAGCATAAAAAAGATAATGCAGGATGCTCATACCACATGCTGCAACTCATGGGGAAGCTTTGCATTGTAAAATGGTCCTCGTTGATATGACACCCATAACTGCAGTGTATAGTTGAACTGAGAGCCCCACAGATGCTGAAAAATATGGGGAAAAAAAGATTCAATGAAAACTTAATTTATTTTAAACTTCATCATCGTTAAAAGCAGATTCAAAACATCTGATTTCTTGTTGAAAATGTAAATAGCACAATCATACAAATTGTAGCAAGCTGAGAGGTAAAAATATGCAAATGTGAATTCTAAATCAAGAATACCATTAATGACATGATACACCTGCCCAGTGTTTAACAGTCCTCTATGTAGGCACTAGAAGTGTATGGTTGACTCTAGAGATTACTGACCAATGAGTCTTAATAACCTGCACCATTGGTCAAGGTATGCAGTCTTGAACTTAGCTTAATGTGCAGAAACCAGTATTTTCTTATTGCCATGACTGTGACCTTTGCTTTTAGACCCTCAAATTTACAGATTTCTTTATTACTCCAAGTGCAAGCCATCCACCAGGTTTAGTCAAGGAGCATACTCTAGAACAGAAGTTATTCTACAAAACGTTTTCTCTTTGCACCACTATGACCCTGACCTGTAACCTTTTGATCACAAAATCAAGAGTTGTCTTTCGTACATTAAGTGCAAGACCTCTTCAAACTTTGGCAAGGTACCTGGTCTAGAGTTAAAATTATTATGTGAAAACCATTTCTCTTCTTTCAGTCACAGTGGTTAACATGCCAGACTCATGACCAAAATGGTGAAGGTTTGAATCCTACTGTCAGACCAGACTGGGTCAGCTACCATGGTGTGTCCTTGCGCATGGCACTATACTCCTATTGCCTTGGCACTAAATAACCTACTTGTGTTGCTGTGCCATAAAGCACCAAAACCAAACCAAACCAAATCTTTGTCACAGTGACCCTGACCTTTGACCTATTGACCCCAAAATCAATAGGTTTCTTTTTTACACAACATGTAAGACATCCACAAACTTTGGTAAAGACACATGATCAATAACTGACATTTTTAAACAGAAAAGATTTTCATCTTTCAGACACACTGACCTTGACCTTTGAACTTTTGATCCCAAAATGAATAGGCTTTTTCCTTACATCAAGTGCATACAATCCACAAAGTTTGGTCCATGTATGTTTTGTAGAACTCGTGTCATTGTGCAGAAACCATTTTTCTTTCTTGAGTCAGTTACTCTGACCTTTGATCTTTTGACCCCAAAGTAAATAGGCTTCTTCCTTACACTAAGTGCAAGCCAGCCACAAAGGATGGTCCAAGTATGCAATGTAGAACTAATGTTATTGTGCAGAAACCATTTTTAATCTTTCAGTCACAGTGACCTTCACCTCTGACCATTTGAATCCGAAATCGATAGAGTAATTCCTTACACAAAGTGCAATCCACTCACAAAGTTTGGTAAACAAAGATTGTGCTGAACTTGAGTTATTGTCGAAACCATTCGTCTTCTTTCAATCACAGTGACCTTGACCTTTGAAATTAAAATTGATAGGGTTCTTCCTTACCCCAAGTGCAAGCCATCCACAAAGTTTGTTAAATGTAGATGGTGAACAAATAAAGCTTTTGTGCAGAAAAAAACTGGCAACAGACAAAAAGATATAACATAATGTTCTGTCTTGTGGTGGGTATATGAAAAATAAATGTACGAATTTTCATTGGTAAATAAAATAAACACTCAGAATGGTGACATTTTGACATGTAAAGGATAGAGTTTCCTGTTGCCTGCTATTACTAAGTTTTTTTCTTCTTTTCTTTTTTAAAAAACAAAAAAGAAATGCTACTTTTGCTAAAAATAGATATCATCTTTTTCAATTTTGTGAAGTACATTTTCACAAACTTGTAAGATTTCAAAGCATAATCTTGTAAGATAGAAGATCTACACACACACACACTTAGACAGCAGGGTTGTTGCCAGGATTTTTAGAAGGCATTCTGGACCAATCAACTAAAAATTACTTTAAATTTTGATGCTTTCATGGACCAATTGAAAGTGATTTGGTAGATTCAACACTGTCCAAACTCGTGAGTAATCTAATTATGTCCTTTAAAACCAATTTGTGTGTATATAACAGGCTAGTCTAATACATGTATATGCATTAGGTTATATAAACTATTTGATCATTTTTGTTTGTACACACATACACACTCACACACACACTTGTATTATAATGAGCAGTTCTTAACCATGTAATTATTCCAGTATCTTTTCTCAGTGAAAATTTTTTTTGTTTACAACCTGATCCCACTCCCCAATCAAATATGTGACATCAATGTAGAAAATAAAGACAGACACACAGAACGATGGATGGAAATAATGACTGATTGTTGATGTGGAATGCTCTTGGTGTTAAAAGTTAAGTATTTCATACAGGAAATCATAACACCAAGCCTAATTATTCTGTTTATTTGTGAAATTTGTAATTATTATCAACACTTTTCTTACAATACTGTAATATGAATTACAACACAGCAATGAAATATAACTGTACAAAATGAAACAAATATATCACACATTGATGTATTTACTGTTTTAGTATTTGTACTTGTATATAACTCTTTGTTCTATATTTCTGAATCTGTCTATAATTATTTGGAAATTGCCATTACATTTATGATAAAAATCAGAAGTGATATGTTTTATATTTTGGCATGGATATTTGACATGGGACACTTAACTTTAAAAGCAGGTATTTCCTTAACTTGTTGTGGCACATGAATATTTTTAGTTGGAATTAAACTGGATGGTGCAGTTACTGCAATGGCATGTGTATTGTATGATAAAACCTGTCATAGAGTTCATTTCATTTTGTGAGAGTGCTTGTAGGGGATTTTGTGCACATGCTGAAGAACTACTTGAGTAGTACTGGTAGGGTCTGTAGGGGTCATTTGTAGGGGTCTGGTTGGGTCTGTAGGGGTCATTTGTAGGGGTCTGGTTGGGTCTGTAGGGGTCATTTGTAGGGGTCTGGTAGGGTCTGTAGGGGTCATTTGTAGGGGTCTGGTTGGGTCTGTAGGGGTCATTTGTAGAGGTCTGGTTGGGTCTGTAGGGGTCATTTGAATATTTACAGATTCTTGGGATGGTACTGCAGAAGAATCTGAAACAGACAATGCCACTTACTCATTTGTTGCTTATGCTGCATACTGGGCTTTGTGTAGGGTTGTAATGAAAGTTTGTTGCATTGGTCAGACAGAGACATAATGTGCCTAGCAGGAAGGCTGGCACCCATCATTGCATTCAAAGCTGCGGCATGAAGAGAATGGGCAGTATATCTAGCAGAAATGTGGTCATTTCTGCATATGACAGGCATAACATTACTAAACTGTCTTTGCCCAACACTTCTAGTTGTGTACCATGTTTGACACAATTGGGGATTTTCCAAAGCATTTTTATCAATGTGACAAAAGATTCAGCTTTTAGATTAATGCATTTCAGGTAATATTCTACTGACTAGACTGAGCAGTTTTGACCACCAGTTGGATACATTCTCTTGTCAGGGTTTTCCTCTTTAGCATTCAAGTCCATATGATGATTTTTCTGCATAATTTGATGGTGAAAGTGTTGCAGCCCCACTGAGTGTCTTTCGCGGTAGATTTTTAGTCCCACTGCTCTGAGATACCTAAGAGATCTTCCTCTTTAAGAGATTTAAAGAGTTTTGGTCTGTGGTCATTCTACTGTTCAACTGGCAACTGAACTGGTGTTGGTTCATTCAAAATGCTTGATTACTCAGTTTGTAATATTTCTTGTACTTCAAAACACATGTCAAATATTGATGGGTCAATATGTTCAATATCTTCATTCAGGAAATCTACCTGACATGGCAAATTTAGCGAAAATCATCCAAAATTTTGACATTTTTAGATTTTTCATGAAAATTTAGTCAAAGAATTTTGTTTTTCTTCAGAAAATATTACAAAGAATTGTTGTTTTAGTCTTTAAAATTCAATTTATTCAAATTTATATATAAAAAAACATTAACATATTTCTTTTCTTTTGAAGGCATATGTTGTGTCTCCCTTCACTTGCAGTGTTAACATTTTGCTTTGAATGTGACTTTATTAATAGAAGTCTGTATTTTTAGAAAATTAGTTCTCCTTATAGTTTACAGTTTATACAGAAATAAACACAGCTCAACATGATCGTGTGGTCACATTCTGACCAATTGAAATCTTAGTTACCTTTACCAACTAATGCCTTTGCAATTATTATAACATAATATGCTCCACATTGTGGTGGGTATATGAAAATAATTAAAGAAGTTTCTTTGGTAAATAAAATAAACACTCACAATGAAATGCAGAAAATGGTGACAATTTGACATGTAAAGGATATTATTTCTTGTTGTCCGCTACTAAAAAAAGCGATTTTTTAAAAATAAGATTAAAAAAAAAACTGACTGATACTTTTGCTAACAACAGTTATGATCATTTACAATTTGGTGAGGTATATTTTCAAAAACTTGGAAGATGTCCCAGCATAATCTCATAAGATAAGATAGAAGATACACACACACACACACACACACACACAGACAGGTAGTGGGGTTGTTCCAAGGATTTTTAGAAGGAATTCTGAACCAATCATCTAAAATCTACGACTGTTATCCATAAAATGTGCATCTGTAAAATGGATGAGCATCTAATCAAGAAACTAATTAATTGTGAACATTTTCATCTGCTAATTAGATGATTATCACCTTTATGAAGTATTTACATCTAATGTTTTAATTATGGTATTTTGATGAATATAAGAAAACTATGAAAGGTAGTGCAAAGCATTTTGTTATTAGTAGTCAGCATGTCAGCTTTAAAATCAAAGCTTGTTGGGTCTGACATGCTATCATGGCATGGAAAACACATTGGATATATGGATGGATAGATCAATGGATGTACAAGCAGATAGAGAAATAGATATATATAATTATTTGATACGAGAAACTATGAATGAAACTAAATATATACTTACGACTTTCTTGGTGGCAAACATGTAGTTATCTTTCAGCTCAAAGTCCAATACATGGGAGATAAGGACACGTGTGTTCACAAAGAAGTCACATGTGACTAACACATTACTCTCTCCATCACTACTAAGTCGCTCTAAATACAAACAATCTTCATTGCCATACTGACTGTCTTCCCTGTAAAAAAAAACATGAAAATTAATTATCAAATGTTGCTGATGGACAGTATGGTCATTCATACAGATATTAAATACCCCCCTGTACAATGCTGCTAATGTACAGTAATTCATACAAATATTAAATACTTCTTACCTCATATATTTAATTAGCTTGTCCTAAATACATGCAATGAGTTGAAAATTTACTCACCCTCATTGAAATGTTCAGTGAAAATTTCCCTTGTCATTTTGACCATTTGACCCGTATGGCAAGGGCTATTTTATGGTTTACGCGTATACGTTGTTGCACCGTGAGCACGGGATCGTGGGTTTCCCGCAATTTTTTGTCCAATGTCCCCCCAATCATGACCACAGTGAATCCCCTGAAAACTATGCCTACAACTTTTCTTTTTTGGATGTCCATCCGTATCTATGTTGGCGCTAGCAATGGACAAAGTCGCTAAAGGTGATAGATGGCAACTAATATTCATTATAAGAGATATATCTGGCAATGAAAACATTCAAGGTTTGTGGCAGTCGGCCAAGTTACAATGCGAAGTCTTTGACGGCCACTAGAGTAACGTATTTGAGGATATATTCACACCTATGGCAATGAAAATGTATCTATTTTGAGTCTGAATTAATGACAAAAGAGACTCAATTTATGCAAGTACACAATTTATCATTAAATCAATGATTTGTTAATTTGAAAAGAAAAGTAACTGAGAAAAAAATGTGTATTCATTATGATGAATGTGGGTAGATACTGAGTGAACACTAACGTTAATGACAGCAAGATCCAGAACGGAAAGTTCCATGGTGCAGCTCATTTCAGGTTACAAGATATTCAAACATGTTCATGTTTTCATGAGTTACTTGAGCACATGATAAAATGTTTATTACAATAATGTAAGTGTCCTGGGAAAATATGATAGTATGGTGCAGACAACAAAGTTAAGGTGGCAAAACTGTCAAATCAAATAAGATTACCTCATTTTTTTTGTGCTACTAGTGCATTATGTACTACTATTTCCCTATGTTCCTTTAAAATGTTGTGTCCCCAAATTTTGGAGGGTTGGGGACACAGTGTCCCTTGCACTTGGGATCCTAGGTGCAGCACTGTGAATATTTTATTTTGCTATGAAAAGATGTTCTGTTTAGGGTAATGCTGAATCTGCTCACTGACAAGTAACTTTTTAAAATGACTGTTGGTCTTTCTTTTCTAGCGATCAAGATCATACAAACAATTTGATCTTATTCTGCTAACTTACTGACTACTTACATATAATAGTGACAAGTGTTTAATAAAGATGGAGCAAACTGGTTTCAAACAGCAATCACTAAATGTAAAATATGATCTAAAGTGTTTTTATATGACTTTATCATATCCTGGTAAGATATCTTAAAGAATGTTTACTTTGTAAAGATATGTAGGTCAGCTTGTAAAGAAAAGGCTGAATCTGAACAAGACAAACATATAAATTAATTAATTAATCAATTATCTAGGAAAAGAGGTATCTTTGGAAAAGCAAATTGTAGTGTATATACTCACTTATATAAGTTGAGTGCAACTGCAAACTGCACAGAGCCAGATCTGCCATCACATGATGCTCTGGCAGATCTGGGTCTATGAAGTTTGTTAGGAGTAATCAGTAGAACAAACAACATATACCATGATCTGCCAGCACATTATGCGATGGTAGATCTGGGTCTATATTGTCTGGAGATGGGCTCGACTTATAAGCATGTATGGTAGGTCTTGAACTTTATTTTCCTCTAAACACACACATGTGCTTATACTGTAACAAAGACACCATAAGGTAAATCTGTGCTCAATTTGCATATATGCTTTTGTTTTCATGTGTGAACTTTTTATACAGATTTTAGAACCAACACATATGCACATAGACAGGCTCAAACCGTCACCAGGTTTTCTTTGCAAAACATGACTACAAACAGATTAATGCAGCAAAGCAGTACTGAGTCACATTATTCTGTTGCATGTATTCAGATTCCTATCTGCCAACATCCTCCCCCTTACAGAGTGGTTCGCATCATCCAATTCTTCTTTGCCTCACCGCAAACGGTGATTCAGAAGTAATACAAACATATAAAAAGTGTTTAAAATCGCTGTAGTTAACGGAATCAGAGGAGCTGATGTTCTGCTCCAGGGTATTTGGGACACCACTGAAAGTGGGAGAAGCACAGGGCAAAGTTCTTTGCTCAACAACTCTCACAATGTAGAGAAATTTAACATACATTCACATGTCTTCACCAACTTGGACTCACATCCAGTTTTTATTACTATTGGGAAAACTATGTGCTGTCTGAAGCAGATAGCTGATTAAAATGACTGTTTCTGTGTGTTGGGGAAATGTATTAAACAGCACAAAGTACAATAATTTTGAAATACACAAAAAAATTTTCAGTGTAGGCATTACTATGTCTGAAAGTGCATTTACAAAATTTAAAAATATCCAACAATTTTAAAAGTTATCTGCTTGTTTACTCATAATCTACCTCTGAAGTTCATGAAGTATAAATAGTCATGCAGAAAAAGCAATCTTCAATGAAATGGACATCAGAAGTACATGCAAGTCTAAGATGTGCACTCTTAGTCACAAATCAACACCCATCATTCAAGCATCAAAATAAAGAAAAGTGTAGGTTCCATAAACCTCCCATAGGAATAAACACATTTTGTTTTTAATAATAAAGATTACCAGTTATGAAAATCGGGGAAATACCATTTTTTAAAATTATGAATGCTGTGCAAAAATTTGAAACTCCGGAGTATAACCTTAGCAGTATGTACAGATATTAACATGCAAGTATGGAGTGGTAGAATCACATATCCTGTGACAGGAACATACCTACCATAACACAACATGTCATGCGAAAAACACGATTTTGTACTCCCTAACCCCCCTACACAGTCGTGTTTAGAAAAACACAACTTTCAGTAATCTTAGGGGGAAAGAAAAACAACATTTTTTGACCACCACTGTCTGTATCATGTAGTATGTATAAACAGTCCTGCTTTGAGCCCATGTAAAACTATCCTCAGGGAATTTATACCGCTGATTATCATAGAGGCAATTGAAAGGTCAAATGGTCAGAGATTAGCATCCACCATTTCACAGATTACTTAATTGACTGAGAATAGCCAGGGTAATGCCATGTCAAGTCCTTTGAACACTGCTGTAGGCTAATTTGCATAGGTAAAGTATACTAAGCGGAACAAGCCAATTCGTTTCAAGTTAGGTACAATAGTAGAGATGTGTGTTGAAGAACAAAAGTTATTACACATCTCTGTCTTGAATGAGAATGTTTAAGCCATCATTAATAAAGATTGCTGGCAAGTTCATGATCAGCGTCAATGTTTCTTTGAAGTTGGATTTTACTCCATATATAAAACACAAAATAATTATTTTGGTAGTCGAAATAGACTAAAAGTGTTGTTCATTTTTAAGGTAAAATATCATAACGCAGTTGTGATTTAGAAAAGGATGAGCCATCTGCAAAACGAGCAAAGCCAAACAAAACTAAATTTCATAACTCCTGGATGGAATTTGACTTTGTGATGCACAGCAGCAAGGGGGAGCATTTTATTTTTTACACACACCTCAAACACAACATCGACATTACTATTCATTCTGGAGTGTACAACATCTGCCCAGCATGTTTGACACTCCCTCACACCAATGCAGATGCACAAAGATAATTTTATATGCTGAGTAAAATTCAACAAGATCTTCAGGAAAGTTTGAACAACAGTACAATCCAGTCTCTAATGAGTGCCAAGATGAACATCAAATGGCATTTGTATTACCTTCAAACCACCCTCCCCTGCCCACTGAACTACTGACAGCAGCAAAGACTGCATCTAATTAAAAAAATATTCCACTGTCCAATGGATTTTAATGACTGAAACTTGGTATATTTATTGTTTTATTTTTATTTAATGTCTGTGTGATTGTGTTTATGTGAGTGTGGACACATGCATGTGATGATATTGTACAGTGTTGAGTCTATCAACTATTTTTAGTTTATAAGTGTATTAAATGCTTCAAAGAAAACATATTTTATTTTACTTTTTATCAAGTTTGAATTTTCAGTAATTTTATATAGGCTTATATGAAAAGATAACTTATTCTCAATTGGACAACACTGTTTTTTTAGGTCATGTGCACTGACCCCCTTGGAACTTTAAAACATGCTCTGAGTCCCCCCCCCCCCAACACTATCTGGGAATATGGCAGGGATGCAGGAAATGTATACATGTTGCTAATTTTTACAGTGTACTAACTTATATGCATCTTGTCTTTCCATAAAAATAAACACATAACATTTACATGCATAATTATTATTCATTAATACTTGTTCCCTTGACCCATATTAAACTAATCATCCATTTCTACAGCCATTTTATTCGAATTTCAGCTGTAATAGTGATACATTATACAGGAATACCTAAAATGCTGATGATGATCTAAACATTGCCATGTCTCCCATTTCTCTCCCCAGAAAGGCAAAACAAAAACCATCAGGCAGCACCCCAAGTACCTTTCCAACCTTAGCTGGATTTTTATAGTGGGCACCTTTAAGGGAATTTTTGTCTGTTGAGGAAGTTTTAGTCTTTTTTACTTACAGCACCAATTTTTAGTCACACAGGATTTTAAAAACAGGTTTCCAGGGACTGCTTATTAAAATGCTGTGTACTGCATTTTCTCAGCAACATCATTAATATAACATGTCCCCAAAAACCTGTCTGTTGTAAATTCGAGCACATAAATGTTTGATTAACAATTCTCTGCTTTCAAAAGTGGAACTATTTGATTGCAATTCTTAAAAGTCTAGGGATGAAAAATGTACACTTCTTATACTAAAGTCTGTATAAAAAATTGCATTTTTTCCTATTTCGTCAAAGCTGGTACATCTAGCCAGACAAAACCATACCACTATATGAGGTTGCATTGATCACTATCTGTCAGGTGTTGTATCTTGCTTTGGTAACTTGGCAATTTATTTGATAATTTTTTTCTGTTGTTCTATAATTTTAATCCATTTTTCTCAAATGTTTGACTGATTTTATTATGGGTGGATCTCTCTCTCTGCCTTGGGTACAATAATGACAATGGCCAAGGAAACATTTTCCTTTGGATAATCAATAACTTGGGATTTCATTAACACAGAAAGGGACTGCTTGGTTTCTGAAACGTGGTGAAAACTGAAGTCTGCGAAGAAGGAAAGTGGGTTCCAAGATTTACGTTCCTTTTCTACAGCAATCACTGTATACACACACCTTTCATATAAACATTTGCCAGACCAGACATCGCCCTCCAAAAGAAGAAAGGCAAATGATACCAATTTTATGTAAGCACATTCAACGACAATGAGTAATGTTTTGAGAAATGAACAAATATTGAGTATTTTATATCGACCTGGAGCCTAAGTAACAATCCTGAATTTCCTCCATTTGTCCGAGTCGTGATGCAATGTGCACTGAAATTCATTTAGCTTAAGATATGCATTACATATCTACACAGAAACCATAATACTTCTTTTTGGATACATGTATATTCAGAAATTTCTGAGGGAAACTTTGATTCTTTTGCTGAAAATATTCTCAATTTTCATTTCACCAGGCTCCCAAACTGAAATAAATTCCTTGTTATCTTCAAAATCGTAACATTGGGACAACTATGCTTTTCAAGGAGGTTTCAAGGAAAAGTGCTGTTGACTGTGAATAATTACCTTGAAAGTGAAATTTGATTTTAGGTTACAGGCAACTAATTATTTTATGAGCTATGTAACCAGCCTATGTGTGGTGGTATATTAAATACCATATTTAAAAGAATAAAGGTCGCTGATTGGCTTAATATAATTACCATAAAAAATTAAAATAATTTTTCAGAAGAAGAATGGGTACATTTTATTCATTGGTAGGCTTGAACCTAAAACCATTTTCATTTTATCGCTGTCTCCGCACAAAGGTACTACTAGATGTAAAAGGGGAGATCTCACTGGACTGGATTTGTATACTGGACACCTACAAGGGAATTTTTGTCAAAAACAAGGTTTGCAGCATATCATTCTCATCGTTTTAAAGTTTCCTCTTGGACAGATTATTTATAACATGTAAGCGTGAGTTGCCGATCTTAACACAAAAGTCATGGGTTGTCGATTACAAACCGCGTGAGGGCATCACCCCTTAACATCACTATCATACAGGTCTATGCCCCAACTGGATGAGTTCTACGACCAGCTTCAAACTCTCATAGACCAGACACCCAAGAAGGATATTCTGGTTATTCAAGGAGACTGGAATGCTAAAGTAGGAGAAGACGCACAAACGGACTGGCGAGAAGTATAGTAATTTGGCCAAAATATTAAGGTTATGGTCTATGGGAATTGAATTAGTTGTCTGTGCCCATTGGAGGTTTTCTAAACCCTCTCTCTATATATTGCCTGGCGTCTGATTCACTGATAGAGGGCCTTTACTATCATTTTCTTCAGATGACCAGATCTGTGTTTATAGTAGTTCAACCAACAATAATGTTACTGCCTACTGTAATTTTTCTGTATTTGTTTCCATGACCACAGTATTTTAAATTCATATCATCAGCTGAGGTTAAGTGCACAGGTTATGTATTAGACTGATCACAGAGCTATACAAGTTAATAACCAACATTATTATTTATAGACTGTGAACCAGATTTATTGCACATAAAGATGGACATCTAATGTGGGAATTGAAAGTCTCACAACAGAAAAGTTATTATGTTGTGAATTAAATTGCATGTGCTGACTGTTTTAGCATAAAAAGTGGTATATAAAACATGGATGTCATTTTCTGTGGTATTATGATTCTTAAGTTGCCAGATGGCAACCAGCTCACATTATTCACTCACAACCACAAATTTTATTTCCAACAGAGAGCTCTATTGGGACAATAAATCTATATCAGTATATTAACTTGACAGAGATTTCCAAGAAATTAAGCAAAAGAATATACGATGCATTAGTTTGGAATCTAATTTAGATTTTCACAAGAAATTATGGATTTCACTTACCAGAAGAACGACTTGATTCCAGCTTGAACATATGTCCATGTAGCACCAAAATCTCTTGTCAGATACAACTGAAATATATATATATATATATATATATATATATATATATATATATATATATATATATATATATATATATAATATTTGTTTATTGTATTCATTCATTTATATAGTTATTTACTGTGGTTTCATTTACTTTCGTGGATCTCAATTTTCATAGTTGTTTTAAAAGAAAAGACTATCATGGGTACTTAAATTCATGGTTATGTCTGTAAAAGTCTGCATATTTGTAGCTATTTAATTTCATGGATTAACCTCTACAAATAAACAAAATAAAGAATAGAAATTAACAAAACTATGCAGACAACAAATGGCAGTTATTTGAATGGCAGTCACCTGTACGAGTACAAAAAATGAAACACATGTAAAAATCAATCACTTTTCATCCAAGTGCTTAACATCAAAGAGAGCCAATGTACTAAACAACACTATGCCAATCAGTTTTTAAAGCACATATCAATGATCTCTTACTTAAAACACTTTCCATAAAGTTGCATCATCAGTACTTTCTGAAGACCATGGCATTGACACAGTGGTTTAAAAGTGGTAAAATTCAACTTGGATCCCCTCAGTTTGGATAATGTCATCATTCCACATGTTAACCAAACATGTTACCAGCTGCCCCTGGCTCAATGCCATTAGTAGGCAGTGTCAATATTTGATATGTTTAGAGCCCATCAAATAGTGAAGATACTAATTAAATTGGAAGACAATGGAATCACTCTTTTTGTTTGTGCCTGCCTCATGTACAGACCAACTTCACCACTAGACCCAAAAATAAATAAAGACTACACAGAAGAATTAAAATTACACTTCCACAACTGGTATGCTAAACAGGTCATAAAGACCATCATGGAAAGGGAAGATGTCATGGGTAAGATCAGTGTACTGTATTAGTGGACCTTAAAACCTCATCAATCAAGCTGATTCATGCTAAATGGATAATAGTGGCTCATGTGAAAATGTGTGAAAGATAGGACCTAACTATCCATAGCTGTGAGAAAGCTGGACTTGTTAATTCAACAATTTCAGGATTATTTACCTGACAAACATTTGTGTATACCAGCAGACTTGATTGACACAATGTTATTTCAGTGGTTTTCTCCAAAAATCAGTGAAGTGTTCAATACTCTGCTGTAATTAGTGCATATACATAGTGTTTCATTAGTAATTGTGCTTCATGCAACAGTTCCAGTATTTTTCAGTCTTGTTGTTCATTTGGATTAAGCTTACATGGATAAAATAAGACGTGCTTTCAGGAGGATTTAAATTGCACAACAACACTTTTACTTGAATGAAGGATCGAGCTGAGTAAGTATTAAATCTAATTTTCATTTACTAGAATCATTTATTAATCTTTCTTTCATTTTCTGTAATACTAGTGTCTGAATACATTATGCTTTTTTTAATTTCTCTCTATCCTTAATGTTCTGACAACATACTAATATAAGGCAGTGAGTGAAAATTACTGCTACCAGGTATCATATACATACAAGCGCATTTAAACAATATAAAATGCATCATAATTCTTTTTTCTTAATAATATACAACAAGCACAGGTTAAAGCTAATATTTTATTACCAAATTACAATAATGAAGCTGACTTTTTTTGTTGATCACGAGGAACGTATCAATAAGAAAACTGGGGGGGGGGGGGGCATTTTCATTACATGTGGCAAACTCAAGTTTTCATTCAGCCTTTACATTCGTGGTTTGGGGCAACAATGAAATCCACAAAATTGGTACCCCATCAAAATTAGTGAAACCACAGTACTAATTTCTTTTTCGGAATACTTATTTCAACTTATTATTTACGGCATGGTGAGCTAAAAACATTCCTCTCCCTTCCTTTCTGTAAGTAGTTCACAGAGCATTGATATCATTAATAATTTTAATAATTTATTGTGAGTATAAAGTTGTATTGCGATATTGACACATTTTTTTCATGATATCATCACGACATCATAATGTCATGATATTAGCAACAAGCCATTCTATACAAAACGCACACAAGAAATATGTCTGAACAAGTGCCATGGCCAAGGTTACAGATTGTGGAAAATTCAATTTTTTTTTCAATGATCACTACCTGTAAACTCTTGCTATTTATATATGACAAACATTTATCAACAAAAATATACTAATGATGAGGACATAGTTGATTATGGTAAACATGCTACTCTGTATTAGTGCTCTGTACTACAGTAAATTGGCAACAGTTTTACATGGGCCAGGGGGTAGCTCAAATCAATATATCATTGATCTATATTTTGGTAAATATCTTTGTCACATCCAACCTGATGATACATCACCATGGCAATATATGATAACATTACAAGCCACCAGACTTTGCATGTTCCCCACATCATCCATCATAGCATCTTACCTTCTTGCTTGTATCATCTGTATCTATGGCTAATGCGATGTAGGGATTGCTAGGATGGAAAGATATGGCCCTCGGAGTGAAATATACACGGAAAGCATTCACTGTGTCACCATAGTCCGTTGTTGTGAAGACATAATTATTCTGGACATCTACAAATATGTACTTAAAAAAAGAGAAAAGCACAAATAAACAATATCTCAGTTTAATATTGGCAGACAAAAGTGAAAATGTAAAAAGCCATAAACATTGAAGACACTAGGGCTCATGACAAATTTGGTTTAATTCCATGTAGTCCTTCAAAAGTAACTGAGCAGAAATTAAATTTATGTTGCCAGGGAAAAAATACAAGTCAAACTGGGCCCATAACTAAGTTAAATTATAAAAATATTTTTCAGATGTTACATTATAAAATAGCATGTAAAAATGATCATAGGGAAAATATATATACATGATACTTACAAAAACAAAAGTTCCTTGAAGGGACTGACGCTCTACTGGGCTAAAAGAATTTCGAGAAATTCAAGTTAAGACTATTTCTTCCTTTAACTGTCGAGTGTTGAAATCATCTCTGATATTCATTGGCAATAACAACATTTTCAAATTAGCTGCTGTGGTACACATACTGGATGTCTGCTTGGCACCATGTTCATTTAGGACAAAGCAGACATCATTAGAAGTCTTTTGGTGAAAACCCCATAGCATAATGATCATCCATTCAGGGAGAGTAGTGACAACAAGATTTTTAAGACAGTCTTCGTGGCAGCCATACTGAATGTATGACTGGCATAATTTTCATTTAAGACTTGGTGAAAACCCCGTCATAATGATCATCCATTCTAGGGGAGTAGTGACAACAAGATTTTTAAGACAGACATCATGGCAGCCATATTGGATGCACGAGTGGCACCATTTTCATTTAAGACAAACTAGGTACCATAAGAAGTCTACTGGTGAAAACCCCATGTTGATATAGCCAGCCATTTAGAGAGGAGTTGAGATAATAATATTTTTAAGATACCGCCTTCCATTGATGAGTAGCAATAACAACATTTTCAAGATGGCTGCTGTGACAGCCATATTGGATGTCAGATTGGCACCATTTTCATTTAAGACCATATGGACATCATAATATAATTAGTCTCCTGGTGAAAACCCTACATCAATATGACTTTCTGTTCATGCTGAGTTGTGATAACAAGATTTTTAAGATGGCTGCAATGGTGGCCATATTGGATATCAGATCAGCACCATTTTTATTTACAACCAGCTTGACATCATAAGAAGTCTTTTAGTGAAAACACCATGTTGATACAACCATCCAATCAGGAGTAGCAATAACATGAATTTCAAGATGCTTGTCATGGAGGCTATATTGGACATAAGATCAGCACCAGTTTTACTTAGGACCAACTAGACATCATAAGAAGTCTTTCAGTGAAAACCCCATGTTGATATAACTATCCATTCAGGAGAATTAGCGATAAAAAGATTTTCAAGCTGGCTGCTGAGGTGGCCAGATTGGATGTCAGATCAGCAACAATTTTACTTAGGACCAACTATACATCATAGGAAGATTTTTTATTGAAATCCCTACATGTATGTCGATATGACCATCCATTCAGGAAGAGTAGCAAAAACAAGATTTTCAAAATGTAACCACTCCCTCAAACCCTGCAGAATTAAATCTTTGATCTGCCTCTCTATTTCGTTTATTTGGCTGTTGTTCATAAGATAGTTCTCTACATTCAAGTTTATTAAACAATCCTAGATATCTATGTGTAAATGAAATAATCATGTGTTTGCCATGAGCTGTTCCTGCCCACCAGATATTGTATTAACAGCAATGTGGTCAATGGATCGAGTCCCTGCACTTATAAAATGGGTCAAGGATGACTAATAAATCTGTTGAGGGTGATTGAATACCCTTAAGGTATTAGCTACATTCAATAAGAGATTATATCTTAACTCCTATGTGGCAAAAAAATATACACCAGATGATGTCGTTTTCTAGGATGACAAGATCTTTGAAATTTGGTGCTCAAGTGCAAATCCGTCTGTTAATGGGACTTCCTTAGGTAATAGTACTGACGTTCTGAACTCAACATTGTGTATATAATTCATCGAGACATCCCCTAACAGAAGCCCTGCTTCAAACAGCACAGACCTTGATATGTCATCGCATAATGCCTGGAGATCAGGGACTAAGCTGTAATTGGAACAGCCTTGTCTCTTTCCAATGTAACTTTAATAACTTCGATTTTCTGAATAAGACTTAGAGGTAATTGTAGTGGTATTTCCCAAATAGATAGTTTTAGCGGATGAACATCCAGCTAGATGTTTGAAGAATACATCCTTAAAAAATTATACATGTAGATGTTGAAATAAACACTTGATGACATTTTAACCATCAATGAAATAACTTCACTTTTAATTTTTAATGTTATTTATGCAACTTTTCAGTGACACAAATTGGAAGAAATCATTCAGTTTCAACAGATTTAAACTACCGTATATACTCGCATATAAGCCGTGTCAAAATGCAAACAAGATAGACCCTGATCTGGCATCGCATAATGCACCGGCAGTTCAAGGCCTATGTTGTTTGTTCTACTGATTAGTCCTTACAAACTGCATAGACCCAGATATGCCAGCACATTATGCAATGGCAGATCGGGGTCTATGCAGTTTGCAGTTGGTATCGGCCTATACACGAGTATAGACGGTATTGCTATCGCAGCTTTTACTGATGACACATCATCAAGTCGTTGTGATGTCAATTAATTTATTATGATGTAATAACAACAATGGGCTTGACAACAGTTCAAAATGACCAGTATCTGCATCTGAAGTATTTATCTAGCATCCCACAGAGAGGGAAGAGGACATTCCAATGACGTGTACCTGTTCACTTGAAATTAGTAGTAGTAAAGACACTGATCTGCCGGTCATGTAACAGAAGATTTTAGTCAGCATCATATACAAGTAAATGAGATAGTAGAATGTTAGCACCACAGATTACTTACATAGCTGATATAAACTGGACTGTTGTAGTAATGATCTATAACCGCTGGTTGAGTACTGCCCAGGAAGTTTGGGATCACTAACTTTTCATTGATCTTGGTGAATGTTTTCCCGTAATCCTTTGAAACAAACACGTTGTTAGTAGTGCCAATGTTAAGCAGCTGATTTTTGGAGAGTATAATGATAACATCACTGTCTCTCCCTGCCCAGTGTACGATCAGCTGCGTATGGCTGTCATTGAGAGCATACTGTAAAGATAAATAATCATTGCTTATCATGAAAGGCAACACATTTTGTTACCAGTAATTAATTTAGGAGAGGTGATGGGGTAACTATGGGCAAAATAAAAATTAATTATAATTTTCAGTTGGTCATCAGAAACTAATATTTGCTAAATGTCAAAAATACATGTACTGTAATTACAGTTTTTATGGATAGATGGTGTATAGAATATTATATGGTACAGAATATTTCTGACAATACAGTTTGTCTACAATCTAAAGTCACAGATATAAGACATAGTATTTCTTCATGAAAGGTTCACCAAATCAAACCTTCATCATCAAAAACGACAAGTCTGTGCCAACCCAAGCAGCATTACCGTATATATACTCACTTATAAGTTGTATCCAACTGTATAGACCCAGATCTGCCATCGCATACTATGCCAACAGATCTGGGTTTATGCAGTTTGTTAAGAGTAATCAGTAGAATAAACATAGGCCCTGATCTGATCGTACATTATGGAGTAGCAAATCAGGGTCTATGTTGTTTGCGGTTGGATCCGACTTAAAAGTGAGTATATATGACATCTCCATACTTTACTCTCATTATTCTTACCACCATTGGATTATCTTCCTTCCCTAAAAAGCAGCTCTGCCCAAATTAAAATTCTACAATGTACACATGTAACAGAGCTGGCCTCAATTTCACCAAAATAAGTCTAATGTTAAGTCTAGACTTACATGTAAGACATTTGATTGGTGAATACCATGTCAGACTTAAATTTCAGTCAATCAGATAACTGGATTCTAAACTTAAGTTTAAGTCGAGGCTAAAGTTCCGTTGGTGAAATTCAGGCCTGGAGTAACTGTAATCAGTACTTATAATTATTATCTACAATTAATTGTGAAGTTTTATTAAGTTATCACAAGTAGCTGAAAATTAGAAATTTTGAGTACAAGTAAAACTAACATAATCATAGTTTCAAAAAGAAATGTAATCAAGATTACTTCCTGATTTAATTATATGATTACATTTTATAAATAAAACCACAAAAAACATACTCTGAACTTCAACGTCAACTGACTTATAATTAAACATGGAGATGAATTTGGGGTGTTAATTAATTATATTAATTATAAGCAACTTTAATGAGTATTGTTCTTAAACATGTACAACACTTTCAGTTGTGTACACATATGAAGTCTTTTAGTGAAAATCCCATGATGACATGACCATTCATTCAGAAGTAGTGATAACAAGATTTTCAAGCTGGCCACTTTGCCAGCCATATTAGACCCTGGATCAATACCATTTTCATTTAGGACCAAGAAGACATCATAAGAAGTCTTTTGGTGAAAACCCCATTCAATATGTCTTTCCGTTCAGGAGGAGCAGCAATAAAAAGATTTTCTAGATGGCTGCTGTGGTGGCCATTTTGGACATCAGATCAGCACCATTTTCATTTAGGACCAAGTAGACATCATAAGAAATCTTTCAGTGAAAACCTCATGTTGATACAACCATCTATTCTGGAGAAGTAGTGATAACAAGATTTTTCTGATTGCTGCTAAGTGGCAGCCATTTTGGATGTCAGATCAGTACCATGTTCATTTAAGACCAACTGGACATCAAGTAGTATCATAATGGGCATTTCAGACCATACTTACCAATCACATCTCCCAACCCTGGACCCCTTCTACATTCCCGTGACTCTTCCCCACTGGGATTATATATGTGTGCATTTGCGTGGAAGCTTGGCTTGTCAGGGGTTCAGGGATTGATGATATGTGATAGGTAAGTGTGGTCTCTACATGCCCATTATGATACTACTTACACACCTATTACAATACTACTCACTGAGACAGATAGGCCAACAAAAATCTTAGTTGTTGCTTTATCCAAACTGCAGTTTTTCCTGAATTTCTTCCATTCTTGATATTGTTTTATCCAGCGACAATATTCTTTCTTCTACATCATCGAATCCAAGCATCAGTGACTTAATACTACCAATTATAGATTGTAAATCTTTTTTGTCAATTCCAGATGTTTTTATTGATTTAATACATGTACTATCAAGTATGGGCTGTAGATCTGTTTTGTCAATAAATGATGTTTTTATTGACTCAAGAGTATCGATTATAGGCTGTAAATCTTTTTGGTTGATGTCAGATGTTTTTACAGATGGGTAATATTTGAGAGCATTCCATATCTGATATAATTTGGTTGAGCTGATTCCATATATTTCTTGGACTTATTCTGTAGGAATGGAACCATGCAGCCTTTGTATTTCCACAATAACTTCTGGTGGAATGTCTACTTGTTTTGTTAGCATTTTATATATTTTTCAATGTTTCAAATGCAAATTACTCTGAAGCTTTCCGTGGACGTTTTACCAGATGACTTTATCTATACGTGAAGTCGTCAGTGGTTTTCCATTTAAACCAGCACCATCTCAAACTCGATGACCACCGAGTACAGCTTGGCAATTGTGCTGAGACTACTTTGTGCTACCACAAGAATTTCCAAACAGACACGTATTCGTGAATGTAACCATAATGAAATTATTTTTCCGGTACCACTGGCCATGATATGGCTTCAACAGCAATTCTGATTGGTGTGCCTATGATAGTTGTCATACTTGCAATTTTCACCACACCCATGCCAACAGTTGCTGCTGCAGCGAGTCCACAAATAACATCCATGACAGCACACACACATAACAGCTGTTTTAATAATTTTCTCGTGTAAGAAGCTTTGAGGGTCCATCACAGCTTTTCTATTAATAATATAATTGCATACTAGAATTGGTCAGCAGGCAGACCCTGCCCAGACTCATCACATCCTGGTGCAACACGCACATGCACTTCTAACCAATTACCCTTTTTTTACTGGTACAACTGTCATGTAATCATAGAAAATATTTTCCTGGGGAATATAAAAGTCTCCGGCAAATGTGTGTTCCGGGATTTGGCATCACGTTCATTTAGAACCATATTAATTGTGCTATTGATTGGTGTCTGAAACGATCTTTCTCATTCTGACACAAGAACTGTTATATGGACAAGTGCATCCTTGTTGAATAACAGTCAAGATCTTTCTTTTCTTAGTTAAATAAATGTTGGTTCAACATAATCGATTGGGAATGTAACCAGCATGGACTTGACAGTAAATTCCACTTCATCGTTACAGAAACAATCACTAGATGTTTTCACACCTGCCAGTATAGTGAGCGACCGGGTGTTTTCATGTGCTAATGCAATGATTCCAAGCTGGCTTCAAGTTGGTAATGGCGGTCCTAATGGTTGATTTCTATTTGGCCCCCTGGTAAGATTATATTTCAGTGTATATGAAAGTCTGGTAATGCCATTCTCACACAGATATTGGTCAACAAGAGGCATAAAATCGGCATCAATTTTGGCATCCCCATTATTGCCAGCTAATCCAACACCTCATCTTTAAATTCTGCAACCTCATCATCATGTGGCTGTTCAGAATCCATCACATACAGTATATGTAATGATAAATCTTAAACACAAACGCCAATCGTATATGTAAAAATTTTCTGAATCTTGTTGTCTGGAGGGTCACGTATTATTAATTCACCTGACTGGAGATCGTTTTTCAATATTGCTATTGAGCCCCACCCACCAGAAAAACCAGATAAGATGAATAAATACGATCCAGACTTGCGCACTTTTAAGATGTGAGGTTTAGGTCTATCAAAACCATCCACGTCAGGGAAAATAATTCGACCCCTTCTAATGGTGGCAGTTTTTCCTCCTTTCCTTCGCTGGTCAACATTCCTGGGTATTCTCCAAATGAAGCTACTACACGTATTGGTGAGGGTAGGACTGATAGGACCTGAGCAGGACCTGTCAACTTTGTCCAAACAGACCTCGATTTCCATTCCATCAATGACAAATGCCATTATGCTGTTGTTGGCAAATCTAATTTTATCATTGTTGCTGTAAGCCATATTGTTGTCTCTGTTTCCTTGAACTTCTAAGAATGCTTCACATGGCAGAAAATACAGAGATGTGTCTTGAACCGGAAGTTCTATTGGCCCTTCCACGTTTGGCATCCTGGTCACATAGAGTAATATTAGTAATCTTGAGTGCTTCTATCTTACAACACCGATGTGTCCATGTCCCACGCAGAATTGGATACATCTTGGAACTGGGCCATCATTTATACATTATTAGTTTTGTCTAATACCTTTTGCAAGACAACTGTGATCTGCTCCCCATTACCAGATTTGCAATCATCGAATCTGTATTGGCATGTGCCAGACTTTGTTGAGCTGCTTCATTGATGATTTTACAGACTGGCGCGGGCCATGTTGCTGTCAATGGAAGTGTAACTTCTTGTGAAAGCACAACCACCTTTAATTGTCGAGTCACTAATTGTCATAGTCGACCTTGAATTGACAAAACCGCTTGCAATCCCAGAATTTTTAACCAATCCACTATCAATGACTCACAACTTGTTTAGCAATTGGTGCAGTGTGCGAGGCCAGGCACGCAAGAATATTTGCAGCTCCTGTGAATAATACCTGCACGACATTGCCAAGGCCATTTCCATAATATGTCGCACAAAAAGGTTTTCTCGCATTGACAACATGTACTGGCATTACACATCCACATACGACTGTCATTGCATTAAATATCAGGTCGATCTCAGTGATCTCTCCAGAAATTTTTGACAGCAACGGGGTAAGCGCGTTAGGGTCATAAAATGTTTTAAAAAGCGTATGTTAACATCATAAAAGTGCAATAAATTAAAATCAATGAAATAAAAAAGTGCATATATTTACATAGTATTCCTTATTTACCTAGGTTATAACAAGACTTAATGTCTATCTCAGTTGTTTCTTAATTTAAATAAATGATGTACGTCTCTTCTTCTTTTCGCCATATATACTGACTGCCATGTGAAAATTAAAGTCTTTTAAGGATTGTCCTTTAGTACTGCTTGTCATCAGGTTGCTCAGTACACTCTGTGTCAACCTGTTCCTTAAAACACTCTTAATTCGATTTACTGAGGAGAATGACCTTTCACAATCTCAAAAAAATGGAACATAAAAGTTATGAACAGATGTAAAAAAAAGAAAAAAAACTACCTGAATCCTTGTTGTATTAATTTCTTCACTGAATCAATGTCAGTGAGCTTAAATGTTGTTCAAAAGTTTAAACTGTTTTATTTACCTGCTGTTGACACAGTTAGCCCCCCACTCCCCAGTAGATCTGAACCATAATAAAACTTGCCATCCGATCCAGCACTTTCCACCCAAGGGTATAACGTCTTCCATTTATTGTTAAATCCCATCCTTTGTTTCTTGATATCTTTCTTTGTGGAAATCATGCTGATGCTATCGGAATTAAAATCACTGCCACTATTGGTGACGCCAATTTCGGATTTTCGTAACCAGGCCAACTTGGAGTTAGCCAGGCGCTGGATAATTTTACATTTCTTGGAAGGTGGTGTGTTCATTTTTCACACGAATTTTTAATGTAATATGTGTTACTGCTTTGGCTGGTAGTGAAAATGACTGAAATATATATACCACAGTACCAGTAGACTCCATTGTCGCTGGCCGATCACGTGACTACGTCTGTGCAGACGAAACATGCACCAAAGGTCGCGTAAGCCAGGTACAAAGGATAATGGTTAAGTAAGCGGGTAATTATCCTGAATTATCTTAATAAAATACCCAAGAAGAGGTAAGAACAGGTGCCATTTGAGTAATAGGGCTCTGAATTAGGCAACAGGATGTTTGTTTAACAGATTCATTTTATAAGGGTAGTGGGAAACATCAAAGCGTAGCGGCACAAGAGCATAGAGTAGCAGCAGGTTCTAAAGCATCGGGGGTTGAAAAGATAGCGTAGTGGGCCCGCTACGGTAAAAGGCCCTGGGGAGAACACTGGATCTCTAATGTACCATTGCATCGTCAAGGTCTCACCACTGAGGTTTGGTCCACAAGGATGAAATGAAAGTTTGTCAACTGGGGATTGCATCATCAAGGCTGGGGCTTCACAACTGCCACTGATAGCATCACAGGTTAGATTAACTTGAATCGTCAAAGTGATCATGACATTGTCTGGCGAGATAGTATAACTGGTACCATTGGGTCCTGCACGCAGAATTTGTTGGTCAGCGGGAATCTTATTCATATCTGACAGAGCCGAGTGTGGGGATGCGATTGGGAATGAAAGTTTTAGTCTTTGCCGGTCACCAATGAAATCCTCAGTTGCATCACATCATTGATCAATTCCATCTCGTACTCACCCATGGAAAGGGCAACAACGTTCCAGGTTGCGCCACTGTCTGACGAGAACACAAGCTTATTATTCACATTGATACCCCTGAACAGCGGCGATTGAATATTAAGCCAGCTATGATAAACGTGCAATGATGCTAGTGCAATCTTGAGTGTGCGGGATTTCCCCACAGCAACTGATGTCTGGGAAAACCACATGAAATTCTGGTTTTGTAGACAAGATTGTAATCATCGAGGTAACACTCAGGGTTGTATTTGCAATGACACGCTGCATCCCAGCATTGATTTCGAGAAGAATGGAAAGCGCCTCAAAACTCATCATCTGTGTTAGCTACATACATCATCAATGCCTTTAATGAATTCATACATTAACGCGTGATATGTCTCCACGTCCATGATGTTACTGATAAGCAACTGCTGACAAATTGATGCAGCCTTGTTGTTGACGTCTGGTGCATTGTTGCTGGCGCGAACCAACCCCATAAGTGTTTCCAACTGATCCACAAATTCATGGACTCAGTGCTGATCTGCAGTCATGCAATTAACAATAGGCAGACGTTGTGCTTTGTTGATACCTTCATCAGCAAATTCCTCCTGCGGCAGTCTCTCAACTTCTTCCGGATACAGTATATCAAAGACTTCTTGCTGTCTCCAGCTTTGACTTGTTATATATTTTTTTTACTTCTTCATCAAATTCCTTCCACTCTTCACCTGTTGCCATTCTCTTCTTAAACCTCTCCCAATATACCCACCTAACCAAATTGCAGATGCGGAACCATCCAAACATTTCTTATGTTGTTCTTACAACCTAGGTCATGAAATATTCCAGGTTTCTGTTACATGCATTTGGGTAGTTCTGGAGGATGCACTATTGCCTCATGTTGGGCTCTCTTTGGCAATTGTTCAATGGCTTGGGCTGTCCTGACAATCAGACCCAGTTCATCCGCTGTTCCCATTATCGTGGCAGTGGTTTCCATGGCATTCTTAACTTGTTCCGCAGTTTCTGCAGTCTTGGCTACAATCACTTTTGTTGCTTTGATCAACGGTGCAAAAGTTTGTTCAAAGCCCATTTTGAGGTCTTCGCATGCAGCCTGTTTGGACTGAAACATATCTTTGCCACATTTGTGGACATCTATATAATTGCAAATAAGTTCCTGGGCAGCTTTGCGATGTCGGTCAGCATACTCTGCTATGACATTGCTGGCGTTTTTCTTTCTGATTTTTGACATTGTATATATTTATCATGGTCGTCAAACTGATTTGTTCAAACCATCATGATACTTGCATGGTCCATCAGTGAAGTCAATAGTGATGACAACTATGTTGGTCCTAGATGACCTCGATGAACATATTCCAAAACTCATCCCAAGAGTAATCAACTGCACACCAGATCCAATCAATGTTTGCAAGACCATGAGCGTCAACCCCACAAAATATCATCATGTTGCAGTTGTTCTGGATCACTTTAGGCAAGTGTGCATATCGTTGTGTCACATTGATCATGTCTATGTTTCTGTGCTGCCCCTGGGAAAATATTCTCGCATGGTTGTTTTGCCGTTCAAGCATCACGTCATCGCACACAAGATTATTATAATTGGGTCAAGGTCGTCAATCACAGGGGCTTCATCGATTGTGGAAAAGAACTCAATGGTGGATGATGAAGATGCTTCCATAAAATGTTACATCATAACACGGTTGATTGTCTGCAGCTGGTGCAATCATAACCATGATCAGATTCAACAACAGTTGGGTTTTCCCAGGTCAGGCTGAGCCAATGATCAACACATGAACTGAATTTGGAAACATGGAACCATGCATGTGTGCCGAGGCTTTACCAAAGCAAAGTCAATGATAATGAAATCTTTTCTCTTTTGTGATGCCATGTCAAATGTCAATTGAAGTCTCACTTACCATCATGTCTCATATTGTGTGCGATGCTGAATGGAATATGGTTGGATGTACAACTCGACTCCAAAAACTGACCAGCACCTGGAGAAGAACCTATTAACCCCGTTGACGCTGCATTTTACCAACATGGTCTTGCATATAAAACATCAAGTGATATCCGTGCGTGTCAAAAAGCCGACATAAATCTTATCACAACTTGAATGCAATCAGGCCTATACTTGGAGAAAGAATCGCCAGATGGTTCATCAAAGGTGGTATGAAGGCCAAGACTGCACTTGGTGGTTGCTAGTGCGCCACTTGGAGGCAAAGTCCACTCATTTGAGGTAAAGCACAATGATATAACAAAATGGACGCGAAATTGTCCATGATATACTACAGTCCACATGGTTATTGGAAGGGTAAAGCAGCTGTTGAAAAGTTAGTGAGTCCAGCAAAAGTTACTTTGAATGTTGCTAGAGCGTGGCTGGTCAAACAAGCATTGTGACAGATTTATTTACCTGCACCAAGGAAAATTTTCCATAGATGGTTTGATCTGAGGACAACCAACGAAGTTCACCAGGCTGATCTTTTGTTTCTCCCACATGATCCGGTATGTTGACATACATACAAATATGCCCTGACTGTCATAGATGTTGCCAGCAGATACAAGGAAGCTGAGCCATTAACGTCTAAAGTATCAATATGGGTTGCAGACGCATTCAAATGTATCTACGCACGCGGGGCAGCTAACATGGCCACAGCTTCTACAGGTGGATCCAGGAAAAGAATTTCTCTGAGCTGTTGCTAAGTTTTTGACAAAACATTTTGTGCGGGTTTGCCGTGGACATGTCAGCATACACTGCAATTATGCCATTGCTGAATGATTTAACCATACACTTGTGGAACGATTATTTGGGCATCAGTATGGCAAGAAGGTTTTATGAATCGTGAAGCGCAGTCTTGCAAACGGGTGATGTGGCTTCACTCTGTCATAATAGCATTAAATATTGAAATCACATGTATGATTGGATTAAAACCTGCTGACATGATTCAGCAGAAAACTGTCGCCGTTACCCACAAAGCAGTTTCACAATGGCCCGTGTTAGACTCACTTGGAAACAATTCGGTACTGTATCTGCATGCACCGGGGGAGTTAGAAGGAAGACGACATCATGCTGCTGACCCAATATAGTTTGTCAATGCACTAATGAGCTCGGACTGAATTGATAATCCATGACAGCCAAAACATTCCCATCTGATGTTGGAACCTTCGGTTCTCGCTGGGAAAAAGCCACCAAGTGGATCATTTGTGCAAGAGGAATTACAAGTCATTCCTGTCAGTACAAAATTACCACCGAGATTTATTTTGGGATTTGCATGTGCCCGTACGCATAAGTAGTGATTCCATCAGGGAAAATCCATTGCTTGGTATCCAACGGGGATAAACTTACCTTAGTGCAATGATACAGTACACGCCCATGCGATGTTTCTTTGACCGAATAAGATTTGCCGTGTATGCAAATTCATGTCGTTGTCGTAGACACCCCATATACATGATGTGTTTGAGATCGTTTTGCACAACCATGAGTTGGACTCCTTTTGCTTTCTTTATGTTTTTGCCACTCTGCAGTCCAACCACAATCAAGTACATTTTGGGTTGTAGTCCAACATATTCTTTGATAGGCTTGCCCGCACATTCATCCATGAATTTCCCCACTACCTTTTGTTAATGTTGTTAAGCAGCGGGTAATCTTTTGAGTATGTGCTGGTGTCAAATTTGTCAGTAAGTGACGCCTCACCCATGTCATCGTACACATCACGCATGGTAATATGCATTAACAGCAAGTCTGTGTTTGTGTACAGCATTTTGACTTTGTCGCCGTACCGCGGCTTGAGTCATAATAGAACTCATACATGAGCTATTTAGATAAGTCTAGCACTGACGGGCCAATGCAGATGGGCTTTGTCAGCTTTAGTTCTTATATTTTACTGTGGACAGCAATGAGTCCACCATCAAAGATTTTGCATGACTTGAATGCCGGGTCTGCAATAAACCTCTTGTGCATTTGTTGTTCATTATCCTGGGAGGTCCACGCAGATTCTCTTCCACAGATTCTCTATTGTCTTTCCAAACACGTCATTGTTCATAAGTTTAAAAAGTCTTTCTCAAACTCGTTTGTTGTGACCGTGCGCAGATCCGTATTCATCTGAATGTAAGGAGCCATCCACACACGTTGGCGAAACTGGACCACCCAACGGATTTTACACACATGTATTCCCAACTGCAGATACAACTGCAAATTGAGCACGTGAACAACATAATTAAGTTTCTTACGCATGTCTGGCACAAGCTTATTACATTCTGTAAACTTGCACCTGGAATCATCAACAATCCCGCACTGGTACGGTGACAACCACTCGCGGGGCACTGACAGCTTTTCAGGGGCCAGCAGATACATGTAATCAGTGTGAGTGTAGTGCAGCTTATCTGGATACTCCAAGTGAACTTCTAAGAAGCATCCATAGTCACAGTTTTTATTATATTCGATTATGTCTTTGTATAGGATTTTAGCCTTGGGATTGAGCCATTTAAACTCACCAACAGGCATAGGCTGCATCATTGCCCACCATACAGGTTATTGATGTATTGGTACATAATGTAACTGTTTGGGTCATCAGGTTCATATCTGTCCATGCTGGGATTGTTTGCATGAGTGTATCGATGACTCAATATGGAAATCCAGCCATGGATACCACGTTCAATAAACAGATGTTGATAACTTTCGATGAGCAGCTCCAACTCAATTTTTGCTTTTGATCACAGCGTATGCCAAGCCATTCCCAGTAAGTAGTGCGCGGGGTCAAGCTTATGAACTCTCATACCAGTAACACAAAATGCCTCGAATATATCTGCAAGCAGTAACATATCGTATGCAGATAAAAATCGTGATAGTTGCCAAGATTTTGGCAACCAAACACTAAGCAGACATTGTTCGCGTGAGTGTACATGTAGTCACTGGCAGAAATACCTTTGCGAGACAGTGATGAATAAAAAGCTTATTTTTTATTTTGATACAATTCCCTCCATGATTAAGTGACCCATCATGACCATGAAGGTTGTGAAGCACAACTGGAATTCGTATTTCACGTGGTTAAATACACAACTGAAGGTTGCTTGCACTGTGCGTTGCTCCTCTGTAAGCACCAGTGATGTGACAGTGATCGCAAACTTTAAAACTTCCAATTTCATCGATGGATGGCATGCTGAATGCTCCTTGCCGTGGAAAACTCATGCATGTTATTATGCATTATAATCATGTCAGTAGGTGAGGCAAGCTGTTGCCGATTTATTTCGCTGTAACCTCAAGCGAATTAATAAACACATCAACCAAGTCCTTGCCGCGATATAATATTGGTGGCTTAGTTTGTCCATCAACAACAGTGTAACAAAACCTGCATGGGATTTGTTCCGCAACTTGCTTTGTATTTGAGGGAACCTTGGGGGCATCCAAAGTCCACGTAAATAATATATGGCCCTTTCATCTGGTTCTGGCATGATCATACGATGTGGCTTATCGTTAATTCCACCACGGTAAAATTTATGGTTGTCCAGCAACTGTTGCATGCTGAATACATGTAGGCAATGCTCACGTTGAAACTTTCTTCAGTGGTGTTTGCTGTGCCCGCAAATTATTCATGGAAATTTTTGTATCATAATGATATTGTGCCACTGGTTCGCTTAACTTTAAACCGCCTGCATGAATCTTTGTTTTGTGTATGTGGGGATAACTAAATCAGATAACACTCTGCCTGTTTCACCAATCTAGTCATTCTCACAATCACTACAATTGATATGATAAACCACACCACATTTCTTCAAATTTTCTGTTTTGTCCTTCACGTGTGTGAGTTGTTGTCTTAAAGAACTGTATGGTTTGTGGTATATATTAACCCCATGTTTAACAAGGATTAAAGAACACATCAGTAGAGAGTCATCTGCAATATATGAACACTGCAGCAATATGGACATTCCATCATTCCCAATCAGACCAAGGTCATCACAGCTGAAGACAACCTATGGAAAAGGAAGGTGAAGGAGGCAATCGAAATATGAAAGCGGAGGCCGACACTAAACAGGGACGAGGGGCTTGAACTACCACCTATCTACTCCAGCCTCCTCGTATCACATGACCATTACAAGTCACATGATCAACAGTAGTCGCTGATGAAGGCTGTGTGATATTGCCGAAAATTTCGAAGTCGAACACGTTTATGCTCTGAGTAAAGGAAATTCCTAGTAATCATCCCATAAGCTCTTCTGCTCTATGACCAGTAGAGCTAATAAAAATGGAAGTTAATGCAACAAAAAAGCGACAGATTTTAATGCAGAAATGTATAACCAGTTCCTATTAGGTCAAAATATTTATGTAATCTCTATTGTTCAACCATGTTGCTTACTGATTTGTCAGTCAAAATACGACTACCTTACATGACATAAAAAAGATTCATTTACATGCATCTATTATCTGAATACATAATAAATACAAAGACCTAGGAACATAACCAATCAACTTTTTATTTGATTCAATGCACACAGTCAATTAAACCGAAATGTTTTGTTAGATTATATGTCAGGAAGTAAAACCAAAATAGAAATCACTTCATTCATTCAAGAATAAAAATCCCTCTTGTTACCTCAAAAATATGCAATTAAAAGGTGTGTTCTTCTCAAGCCTTTGTTGGAAGAAAAAAACAGTCTGTAATCTCACATTTTCATTGTTGTCATGCTGAAAACTTACACTACACTGGTAAACCAGGAAAGAACAAGTCATACCACTGACTTAATATGCATATTGATAAAAATCTACATGTATGTAAGCACTGAATTCATTACAAGTATACTTGCTATTTGTCTGATGGAGAGTAAAAAGATGCATGTACAAAATTTCCAAGTAAAACAAATACATGTATTCATTTTATACTGATTCATTCTCATAACTGCTAATTTACCAATCCAGTGTTTCTGCTAGAAATTAAAAGAGTACTGCGAATGTCATATTATATGCATGCCACGTGTTTAACAGTCCTCTGTGTAAAAAACCATGTACTAATAGGGCATGGTTGACTCTGGAGATTAATTAACAAGTCTCAATGACCTGGACCTCTGTTCAGAGTATGATGTCTTGAACTAAACTTGTTGTCCGAAAACATAAATGTAGGAGAGGTACGTGACTCATCATGACCAGTGTTCATTCCAAAAATGGAAAAAGGTGGATAAAGGTTACTACCAAGTCAAAAAGTGGTGTCATTTAGAGAAAAAAAAATGGGTCACAAATACCTTTACCTGCATCAAGTTTATTCAAGAAATTCAAACACAATATATCATTACCACAGGAACTCATGTCATGGATTTATTAACTTCTGCAATAAATATTCATTTTTTCAACATTATATGCTTTGGTACAGTCACTGTAGAGTCAGACTTCAGCAGTTTTCTACAATTTCCTTGTCCACTAAAAGAACAATGCCCACTGCAATCAGTTCAAGTTACAGTTATTTTAGCTGACAAGGAAATTATAGCAACAGTCTGTCTCAACAACGACTGATTCAAAGTATATGATGCTGGAATTTAATATTTACTGCAGACATCAATAAATCATGACCTGAGTGCCTGTGATCATTATTACCAGTAGTCTTTCCTGTGATGAGTCTTCCATACTGGGATTTGAATCTCTTATGCTTGAGTAAACCATTCCCTTCTGAAATTTATTTTGGCCATTTGAGTCTACAATTTTTCCTCCCTGCACATCACTATGGAAATAAAGGCAGCAAAGTTTTCACTGAAGATTTTATCTTTTCTTCTTTACATTTTCTATCAATGATCAAAAAGCATGTGTTCTTGATGCACAAGCTAATAAAAATCAGTAAGACATATTTCTGTCAGCCAATGAAATTGATTCCATTGGTAAGTGCACTTTATTCAGTAAGCTTGGGATGTGCTCAATTCAGTCTAAAATCAACTGTAATGATCTTTTATCTTTATTTTCTTGTGTCTATTTTATGCACCCTAAAGGCACCATTAAGGGAACTTTCTTGTGCTCAAGATGAAACTCTAGGGTCACTGGCACAACCTAGAATGAACCCTACAGGATTCAATTGCTGTCGGCTGCACTTGTTGGTTGAAAGGATGTACATACTAGTAACTTGGCAACTGTGCAATAATTTCATAGTACAGACTGGGTTTAGACTATGCCAATACAGTCTGTACACTGGCTTAAAAAACCTGATAAAGATAACGGTTTGCTACATGCATTAAATGTTTATTTTTGCACTTCTTTCTCAACCACTTAAAATATATCAATAACAAAATAACATATCAATAATAGCTTTTACCATTTTCATTAATTTCTTTAAATAGTAAACAAAATTCAACGTGCCATGGTACTGAAATTTGAACTCAAGTTTCTGAGATCATCAGGATATCTTGTAATGTCTTAAGTGAACCATAATGAACCATGTTCAGGAGAAGGACCTACTGTTTTACTAAATGCTACTGATTCCCATTAAAAGGTACATGTACATCACAGGATTGCTTAGTTGTGGTCAAAACTTTTCATTCGTCGTTGTGAAAAAAGAAGGATGATTTAGGTGCTCTTTGCACAGTCTACATGTATAAAGAGTGTTTTTCTCTTCTTGTAAATGTTTATTTATGCCCTTCTGCTTCAACCGCTTAAAATGTATCAATAATAAATATAACATATCAATAATAGCTTTTACCTTTGTCATACCAATTTTAAATTCCATGGGACTGAAATGGGACCAAGTTTTTGAGATCATCAAGATGTCCTGCTGTGTGAAGTGAACCATAATCAACCATGTTCAGGACAATGACATGTTGTTCTGCTAATAGCTCATCACGGGTGACAAACAAATTGATGTTGTTTCATCAATGAAAGAAAGAAAGGTTACTCAGATTTATGAATCTATTTACCGTGTCCAACTCCAACCCAGATGTTGATCCCCATTAAAAGTTACATTACATCACAGGGTTGCTTAGTTGTAGGCATAACTTTCATTAATAATTGTGAAAAAGAATGATGATGTGGGTGCTCTTCTGCAGAGTCAACATGCATATAAAGAGTGTTTTTCTCTTCTTGTAAATGTTTATATTTGCCCTTGTTTTTCAATCACTTAAAATGTATCAATAATAAACATAACATATCAATAATAGCTTTTACCATGGTCACTAATGTCATTAAATAGTAAAAATTTTGACGTGTCATGGGACTGAAATTTGACTTCAAGTTTTTGAGATCATCAGGGTTTCCTAGATGTTGTGTGAAGTGAACCATAAAGAACCATGTTCAGGACAACGACATGTTGTTCTGCTAAAAGTTCATCACGGGTGACAAACAAATTGATGTTGTTTCATCAATGAAAGAAAGGTTACTCAGATTGATAATGTACCATGTCCAACTCCAACCCAGATGTTGATCCCCATTAAAAGGTATATGTACATCACAGGGTTGCTTAGTTGTAGGTACAACTTTTCATTCATCATAATGATTGTAGAAATGAATGATGATTTGGGTGCCATTTTGCACATTCTATATGCATCAAGAGTAGGGCTGTAACAATTACCCAGATAACTGTTGATGGTTCGAGTATTTGCGGTAAATGGTTACAAATCTTGGTAACCAGTTACCCGCCCTCACCTAACCCCCTCCTTGTCTCGTAACACCAGGCATATTTAGTAAGCTGAGAAAATGTATGTGCAAATTGAAAATGTGAATAAAATGTCTCACTCCCAGAATGTTCTTAAAAAACAAGCTTTAAACATGAATTGACATATTGTAATACATCCGATCTGGATGCAGACAAATGCCATATATCATATACCTTCATCTGCTATTCTAAGATATGATACAATATATTATTAATACCATCTTTACTCACACTTTATGCAAACACACACAAGATATTTACAAACTGTATAAAAGCTTGCTCATGCAGGGCAAGCTGACTGGAAAATTGAACTTGCCCATTGGAAATCTGAGTTTGCCCCAAACATAATATTCCAACATGAGTAAAAAATCAAGATAAAATAAAACATGGGATATTTTAAGGAAATCACGTTATATTTATTTTAACTTTTTTTCTTTCTTTTTATCTCTGTTAGAACCTTAAAACCATATCCAGATAATTAAAGTTATCAAACTTATATAATTAATACATGTAGATATATATGTAGATGAGAAAGGGTTAGAATGCAGATACAGTAAAACCTGTCATGAGAGACCGCCCCTTCTGCCAGCATAAAGTGGTCTTTCATAACAGGTTTGTACAAAAAGACCAGTTTCCAAGGTCGAAATTCAGCACTGTGTAAGAGGGAAAAATAAGCACAATCATGTACATTTATTGTATTCTTTGTTCATAGTTCTTGTTAAAATATTGCATGCATTAATCTGAAAATAATTTTAAATAGTAATAAAGATATAAATCTATCATTAAACATGAATCACATTCATATTTGAAGATCACACGTACATGTACTAGTATTAGCATATTAGGTCATTTCTAATTGACTCCTTGTCTTTTATAACACTCTAAATTTGAGTTTTACCGACGTTTCAAGTGGCTGCTATGTTGCAAACGGTCTCCCGTTTTTCACTTCTTTCAATTACATTAATTCTTTCCTCCAATGTTAGAATTTGTCTCTTTTTCATTGGAGGTTCTGCCATTGTTATTAAAGTGCTAGGTGTTAATGTTATAAGGGATCAATTGTAATAACGACTGGCGCGGGTTTGATCAGGCTTTGGGGAAATATGGAATACATATACAATGTATATGTACCAATGAATGAAATAAAAAGACACAATTAATTTATCCAGAAACAGAATAAATTTATTTTGAGACAACAGTCAAAGACTTTATTCACCGACGATACAAAGGGATTAACTCTATAAACAGAGGGTGTAACCGGCTGCACTAATGTCAACAGAAGACGGTTTGGTGTATGGGTTGTAATCATTATAACATCAAAAATACCCCAACAAACAACACAAGCCCTTCACAATGACAATCGAATCAGGAAAACAATTCTCACCTACTTGTATTAAAGACAAAGACAAAGACCTCATTCACCCCAGGCATTACGGATTAACTCCAAAGACAAATGATGTATGCGACCGCTATATTGACTTTGGCACTACAATGGCAGTTAGTGACATGTACTTTAGTCTGGTTTACAGTCAAGAACAAAGGAAACTACATGCATGACCTGCAAAAGTTAGAAAACTGGTAGCCAGTCTAATTTGTTTTTATAATATTTTTTTTTAGAACAGTCTTTACTTTGGAAGCGGTCGTTGTTACAAAGGATAAAATAAACGTCAGTGGTGTTTGTCTCAGTTCTCGCGATAGGGTCGTTCATTGCAGTATTATTTTAGAACAAGCTGCCATACGCAAATTCGCGGGAAATCCTATGGATCATACTTTAGTCTCGCAGAAATAGCCGAGGTATTTCCGAATGAGCAATCTGCATGTACTCTAGTCTTGTTTACAATCTATAACATATGACACTACATGCATGACATGTACAATTCAATAAACCGGTAGCCAGCCTAATTTGTTTTTAAGTTTTTGATTTTGTTTTTAACGTCTTTGCTTCTTAAGCGGTCGTGGTTACAAAGGGTTAAATAAAGGTCAGTTGTGTTTATCTCTGTTTTTGTGATGCGGTCGTTCATAGCAGTGTCGAAATGCATATGTTGCCAAGAAATCGCGGTCGCTGGTCGCGTTCTGCAGGTGACTGCTCACGACAGTGCGTTTATATAATAAAATCGATCTGTGCATTACGATTGTGGTCGCTAATGACAGGTGGTCGCTCATAGCAGAGGTCGCTCATGACAGGTTTTACTGTTTAGTTAAGAGCACAAAAAGACATCTACACTCTACATGTATATAGACAGATAAATCGATAGGTAGAAAGGGTTTGGACATAGCTAGATTTTTAGAGAGAGAGAGAGAGAATGTTTTGTTAAAAGACCCTTAAACTGAAAAATTAAACAACCAATAACAATATTCTAGTCAGAGATACTCAATAATCTACGATGATTGGAACTTTCTTGCACGTTTCATAGCATCATACTGGTTATTTTCTTTAAAACAGGTTCATTAGAGCTAGAAAGTTCATTAATAAGTTTCCTTTTTTTTGCCTAGATAAGATAAGCAGGCTCATCAACTACATCAATAATAATGCAAGCTAGACTATTTATAATGATTTATGTATACTAACAACTGAAGAATTTGTGAACACTTTTTTTATCTATTTACTTAACAATTATCATTTAGTCACGTTGAAGTCAGCCACATACATCAAAATATTTGACAAGCCAACATTTGAGATTGAGAACACTTTTTTTAATCCATTTAATTGTTTGCCAAACAGTAAATATGCATCAGTCTCATGTAATTATGACATAAACAGATCATAAACAACGCTTGTGGGTGCTAAATTTTCGGTATATCAATCACACTTTGAACAAAATCCTCCTGGTGGTTAATCGTTAGCAACAAGTTCTTTTAATTTCCGAACACACCTGCCAAAGAAATCTCATGAGTTACATTATTAACAATAAACACCTACTCGCAGGGTTCTCGGTAGATTTCAAAACTGAAGAGTCTTTTGACCCTTGACCCCATAATCTCAAGAGCTGAAATGAAAATCTCAAGGGTCAAAAGGAAAATCTCAAGAATCAAACAAATCTCAATAGTCATTAGTTTTTGACAGTGATGAGCTCATTGCTGGGATTGTTCGTTATTCGTAGAGCAAACTGATGTTTATGATTTCTTGTCTCATGTTGAATAAAGAGAAACACTTGTACAGTATTTTGTAAGGAACAAACAAGCAGGCAGTGAGACAGACATGGCCATTACTGATTTCTATATAAGTGTTTCTCTTTCCAATTATTTCTGTTTTAATATTTGGTATAATAAACAGAAAAAGGATTTTATACTTTATTATATTTCTAACTACAACATATTCTGTTTTTAACTCCTCAAATCATTTTAAATGCAAAAATATACCCATACAACTATGAAAGTTATATATGAATCAGAGAACTAATTTCTATATCATAACCAATTCAATCTGATCATCATGCATCAAACAAAATGAACAAGGCATATACAGTTTTATCATGGATGGAAATCACAATTGGTAAATTCAGATACTCTGAAGTCATCTGTCAACAGAAAATGTCAGTGTTGCACCATGAACCCAGGACTGTGGGTTATCCACATTATGTTGTCCTATGCCCCCCAAATGTTGACACTGTTTGACCCGCTGGGCACGCTTTTCATCAGGAAAAAAAATCGAAGAATACACCTACAACTTTTATTTAGTGGATGTCCATCCACATCTATGTTGGTGCCAGTAATGGCCAAAGTCGCCAACGGTGATAACAACTGGAAGATGGCAATGAACATCATTTTAAAACAATGTCTCTAACAATGAAAACAGTCAAAGTTTGTGGTAGTCATCCAAGTTGCAATATAAAGTCTTTGACAGCCATTAGTGTAACATATTTTTGACGTTACAGTCACACCTACGGCAAGGACGATTTAATTTATTTTGAGGTTGAATTAATGACAAAAGAGACTAAATTTATGCAAATAGACAATTTGTCACTTAATGATTTATTAATTTGAAAAGAAAAGTAATTAAAAAGACTCGAATATTTATTATAATAAACGCTGGTAGTAATGAGTGAACACTAAAGTTAAATGACAGCAAGACCCGGAACAGAAAATTCAATTGTGCAGCTCATTTCCAGTTAATCAGATATTCACACATGTTAATGTTTTCATGAGCTACTTCAGCACATGGTAAACTTTTACTGCAATAATGTTGAGTGTCCCAGGAATATATGATTGTACAGTGCAGACGAGAAAGTTATGGTGGCAAAACTGTAGAAGCAACTACGATTATCTCATTTTTAGCACTACTAGTGCATTACATGTATGTACTTCAATTTTCCTTTGTCTCTTTAAAATGTTGTGTCCCCCCAATCTGGAAGGTGGGGGACACAGCGTCCCCTGCCATTGGGATCCTGGGTGCAACACTGATGTCAGTTAATTATTTCCTATCTTTACTCTAAGTTACAAACTTAGCAACCCTCTCTGCATCAAAGATTTCGACTGATAGACCTTCTTCGCATATCCTGATGAGTTCTGTTAACATCCCATCATCAGGTCTTTACCTTGCCTTTGTCTTCAAACGATTCTGGCTAGAAAAGCCATGCCCATAAGCAACACTTATGTAAAATGTGCTGTCAGAATATACTTGTAATTAATACAATAATCGAGAAACATGTGAAACAAATGCCAATATTTGATCAAAAGTTAATCCAGTTAAGTTATAATTGATTCCAAATTTTTAAACATTTTGTCGATTGAAGCAAATTAATCGCCAATAAAACACAGTTAAAGTTTGTCCATTTAACTTTGACAACTGGCTTTGCGGGCTGTTGTATTTTCCAGTTTTGTCTAATTGATTACAATTTGATGGGCAAACAAACACCGATATTTGACCAAAAGTTAATCCAATCAAATCATAACTGATTCCCTCCTCTGCTTCCTATAATAAACATCAAAGATAATCTCAAAACAATCTAAACTTGATTCAGTTATGCACATCTAAGTGCGACATCAGTGACCCGTTAGCTCTGCCCAGTTCATATTTATTTTACATAGGTGCGATATTATTCGCCGAAAAGGTGTAAACAGTAGTTTAGCAGATGTCGATCACTGATGCATACAGTAAATTTTTTATGGACAGTGCGCGCACAGTAGGAAATGATGCCAAAGGCGAATCCAGGGTAATTAAGACTGATGCTGTGGGCCAATCAATGTGTATCATAAAAATGCACAGATTGGAATTTCCATGCATCAGAAATGGGTAACATTTAAATTTCAAGCATCAAAACCTGAAGGTAAGCGTCTATTGAGTATACTGTACTCACCTTAAAATCGGCAAGATGCATCAAAACAATCTTTGACGAGCCGATTGCTTTAAGTCGGCAAACTCACAAACTGCCCAAGGCTAGGTTAGGACATAAAAATCGGCAAATCCAGCATATGTACAAATATTACAACTAAAATGTAACTGATAAGTTAAAATATAAATATTTATTCCTTATTTGTCAAAACTTGCTTTAAATAGTAGATATTTACAACATGACGTCTGCAAGAGAAAATGCGGGACTGACATTGACATTGACCACAAGATGTAAATGACATGATAGATCAAAGAAACTGTGACCAGTTCTGTAACAATAATGCAGTACATATAAACACTAAATAAACCTTCTCAATTTTTTGGATTTGTCCACAGGCAAGTCCCTTGAAAAGTTTTTGAAACTAGAAACTTTGATTATGCTGTATTTCTTTCCAGTTCAGACGCTGTACACAGGGTTTGTCAGGGTTCTCAATAGATGTGTACCTTTGGGTTTTGACGCTTGGAATTTAAATTGAATCATTTCCGAGGCATGTAAATTCCAACCTGCGCATTTTTATGACACACGTTGATTTGGGCTGGAGCATTTAAGTATCCTTGATTCGTCTCTGGTAATTTCCTACTGAGCATGCGCTGTCCCTAACAAATTTATTGTATGTGCCAGTGTTCGACATTTGCTAGTCTGCTACTTACACCTTATCAGCCAATATTATCGCACCTATGTAAAGTCAATATGAACTGGGCGTGCATAACTGGATCATGGTTAGATTGTTTTGAGATTATCGTTGATGTTTGTTATAGAGGGAGAATCAGTTATGACTTGATTTCAATCAACCTTTGATCAAATATCAGCGTTTGTTTGATTGCCTATCAAATTATAATCAATTAGACAAAACTGGAAAATATGGTGGCTCGCGCAGCCAGTTATCAAAGGTAAGTGGGCAAACTTTAATTGTGTTTTATTGGCGATTAATTTGCTTCAATTGGTGAAACGTTTAAAAACGTGGGTGCTTTAATTAATGTATATTTCAGGAAGAATTTACCCGACATTATGCTCAGTGATTTATTTCATGAATTGGAATTACTCCAGATTGAATAACGAGATGGAATAATTTTATTATATTAAATGTATTTGTGAACTGTTAAATGACAATGGCTCATTGAAGTATATTTTCTTTTCTGTCTCAGTCTCAGAAATAACCTGCCAGTCATACATAATTAGAAAGAGAAACACTTATACAAAAATGAGTAGTGGCTATGTCTGTCTCACTGTCTGCTTGTATGTTTCTTACAAAATACTGTACAAGTGTTTCTTTGTATTCAACATGAGACAAGAAATCTTAAACATCAGTTTCCTTCATGAATAACAAACATTCCCAGCTATAAGTTTATGACTCAAATACAAATGACTCCTGAGATTTCAGTTTTGACTCTCGAGAATTTCACTTTTTGACTCTAGAGTTTGGAGTCAAGGGTCAAACGAGTCTTCAGTTTTGAAATCTGTTGAGAATCCTGTGTACAAAAGGTGTTTCGACTGAGATTAACTATATTACGGGTAACCAGTTAAGGAATTTACTAACTATTTCAGCCCAAATAAAGTTTTTTTTCTTTTTGTATAAAAACAAATGTGATACAATCTTTTAAACACTTTTAACCATTTGACCATCAAAGCATCCAATATTACTGGGTCCTCTGATCAGGGTTCTCCAAAGGATTTTGAAAGCTGCAGTCCAAGACTCCTTCCTTGGAAAAAGTTGCAGTTCCAGCCCTATAACTAGGAGTCAAAAAATAATGATACTTTTTTTTCCCCACGCTATTGTTGTGTCACCGATATATATGTCATCAGATTGCAAATGCTGATTTATTGTGAAATATTTATAATTCAGCCAAAGAGCAAAATATGTGTGGTTCTGGTTACCCGACAATTATTTTTTCCCGCCAATGCTATATTTTTGGGGAAAAAAAAAAGCTTAATTCGAAGAAAAAAAAAAAATATAATAAAAACCCCCAACAAAATCAACAATCAGTGTTCTAATGAGATTTCAAAACTGAAGAGTCATTTGACCCTTCACCCCATAATCTCAACAGTCAAAACTGAAATCTCAATAATCATTAGTTTTTGACAGTCATGAGCTCATAGCTGGGATTGTTTGTTATTCATGGAGCAAACTGATGTTTAAGACTTCTTGTATGTTGAATAAAGAGACACACTTGTACAGTATTCTGTAAGAAACAGACAGGCAGAAAGTGAGACAGATATGGCCATTATATTTTTGTACAAGTGTTTCTCTGTCTAATTTTGTATGAATGTGTGTATATTTGGTATACTAAACTGAAAAAGGATTATTTTATACTTTATTTTTAAAGATTGGACCTGCCCTCAGTGGCAAATGGGTTTGATTTCCACTAGTCACACATCATCACTGTATTTCCGTCTTTCACAACATTTTTAACCCACATACTGTCCAGTAAATTCTTACTGAATGATACGTTGATTAAAACAGCCAAATTTTAAAAAGTTTCACTGACTGAATCAAATTAATTGGATATAAATGCAATTAAAGTTTGTCCACTTACCTTTGACAACTGGCTTTGCGAGTCACCATATTTTTCAGTTTTCTCTAATTGATTATAATTTTATGGGCAATCAAACAAATACTGATATCTGATCAAAAGTTAATCCAATCAAGTCATCATTGATTCCCTCTTCCTCTAACTATCATAAACATCAAAGATAATCTCAAAACAATCTAACCTTGATTCAATTATGCACACCCAAAGCATCACACCAGTGAATGTTAGCTCCGCCTATATTGATTTTACATAGGTGCAATATTATTGACTTATAAGGTGTAAACAATAGTGTAACAAATGTTGATCACTGGCGCATACAGTAAATTTGTTATGGACAGTGTGCGCTCAGTAGGAAATTATGCAGAAGATGAATAATTAAGACTGATGCTCTGGCCCAAATCAATGTGCATCATAAAAATGCACAGGTTGGAATTTCCATGCCTCAGAAATGGGTCACATTTGAATTTCAAGCATTAAAACCCGAGGATACGTGTCTAATGAGAACTATGACAATCAAAGGGTTGTAACTACAATTTACGTTAAATTCAGAATGCAAATGACACTTGTTTTCTACTTGATGCTTCATTTAAATCAGTCCGGACAAACAAACAAAAGAATTACCCACCTACCTGCCAACCCTAATTTTTGTTTCTTCAATGTAACCAGGACCACATATATTTTTCTTATTTGGCCTTATAATAAATGAATTGAAAACTTAGGGCAGTTAATTACAGAGATAATTGTTATTGTTTGTGATGTTACAACTATAACAATTCTCAGTGCCTTTACCTTGCCATTCTTTAATTTTGTGTGCAACTATAATGAATCAAGGAAGAGATTACACTTTTTTTGCCATGTTAATTTATTTAATTAGCTTCATTCCATTTCAGATCAATACATTTTCCAAGACACTGGAAATAGAAACAAATGCCCAAATTCCATTTACTTTTTTCTTTTCTTATTTCATCTTTAAGCAACACAGCATGCTACATTCATTTTTTTTCTTAAACAAACTTGAACAAATTTCTTCACAGCAGGTTTATGATAAAAATCCTATATTTCTGGACATGGTGTTCCCTGGGTTGCCATTGCATTTTTCATTCCACAGTTGTGACGCCATGTCTATAAAAAGGTTCCATTGTTTTCTCGTTTTTTGGCCCATGGGACTGTCCTATTCCATGATTCATTCCAGGAATCTTTCCGTCTCTTTGACATTCTATTTTCTTTATCAAAACTAGATACATCTACTAAATTCTGTCAGCCAGTCTAGCGAGAATCATGCTCATCTGCAGTCTTATGCTTGGCACGAAAGAAATTATGTAAAGTTGCAATTGGAAAAGTACACATATGATAATCACTCAAACACGAATATGTACATGACACTGAAAAACAACTGACTTTAGAATGATTTATGAGATGAACATTGGAATTCGTATTCCTCCGACAAAGAAAATCTTGGCACTATTTTTTTAACTACAGTATATGATAAAACGCAAGTGTTCCAAACATCGTGTAAGGATTTATAATATGATGGATTAAAATTGTGTTGAGTAACGTTTATCAAAGACAGGTGTCAAATCACACGTGCGTGTAATCAGTCTTTTGATCAAAATGATCAACGACAATAAATTAACAGATGTCTTAATTTCTTTGTCTGTTAAAATCTAACTGATACGGTTTCACCTAATCCCATTATAATCGCTTAAACTTTGTTTGATAGATCGCACACTGCACGACGGATACTAGCTTTGTAGAATTGGATCAAATAAAAGAAAAATTTGCAGACAAAGAAAAACTTGTGTACCGAGGACTCAGCTGTTGGAATTTTCATGCATCCCAAACTAAGAAGTATACATACTTTTATGCTGATTTTGGCATCCTGGAGAACCCTGTCTGATATCTCCAAAGACCAAAATGTTGTTCCCTACCACTTATTATTTTCTAACATTACTTGTAGAGGCTGATAACAAAAATACACGTACAAGCTGCAATTCCATGACAGACAGTGTGCATGCAAGCATTTGCAGCTTGCATAGTAGTTCAACAATAATTGGACTGATAGGCAGATAGGTAGTTACATTTCAGTAGTCCTAAAGTTCATTGGTCTGAAGGTATGAAAGAAAGGCTTACTGTTTCATTGATTTAAAGGGTCATCAGTCAGAAATAAGGCTTCAATGGTTCCAAGGTTCAGTGATGTGTTAATCCGAAGGTTTATTGACCTCAAGGTTCATTGCTCCAAAAGAAGGGTTCAATAGTCCAAAGGTGTGTTCGTCCGAACCAATAAAAATGCATTAAAAATATTGAATGTTCGAACCAATTAACCCATTGTTAAATACCTCCGGATATGTGAACCCTTTTTTCAAATATTTTCAAACTAATGGACCCTTTGTTGTCAAAAACCTTCATACTAACAAACCTTTTCTTTTGAAGTTATGAACCCTCACATCAACGATCCTTCGGACTATTGACCCCTATATTCTTTGAACATGCACCAAAATTCGGAACAATGGAACTTTGGGCTAAGATGTTTGGAAAATATAGCCATTGTACAAAAATATGAACCTTCGGACAAATGAACCTTTGGAAAATCAATCAGTTACCCTGATAGGCATCTGAGTTTGAGATGAAATGCTAATAATAGTTTGGTTTGGTTTGGTGTTTACAGTACAGCATCACAAATAGGTTATTTAGAGCCAAGGCAATTGGAGTCAAGTGTCTTGCCCAGAGACACACCACAGTAGCCAACCCAGGGTAATCTGAGAGCTGACTCTGGCACACTATGGTAATCACTGAGCTACCGCAGCTCCTGCCCACATCACCTTTTCTGACATGGAAGAGGCCTCAACGGGTCTTATCTACATGCCTGAGCCAGCAGGCAGGCACTGCTAATAGACAGTGAATGTGTGGAAAATGTTGATGCATTGAATCAAATGATGAGGGGTTAGACTTACTATATGGGTGCAATGGTCAATCCATATAACTAAATTCTATGTTGGCAAGATGGCTGAAATTTACACCTTCTTAGGAGCAAATCTGCTTCTGTAAGCAGTTGTCCGCCACAGCAATGTCAGAAAATATCATAATGAAAAGTGACAGAGTACAGTTTGCAGCTCTAATATTTCTAGCATATCAGCACTTTACCTGAATGGCATTACACAAGTCAAGAGGGGTTGCACCAGCTGTTGCATGAAAGTCCAGTTACTACACAATTGCATAATTGTGCAGTATTTTTTTAATTAACAGAATAAATATATAGGATTTACTGTATGGAACTTACAAATATTATACACAGAAACAAAAACTGGTAATATTCATCCGGTAACTGGTTCAGTGCAGCAACTGGTACATACCCTCTAAAACTGAAACTGCAGCTGCATATAAACCCTGTCAACAATTGATTTTCTCAGCCCAGATTCAGCTAAATCATAAAGTTATGGTTCTAGTAGGGCTGGATTGGTATGCCAATTAAATGGGATAGAAAAATATTATACACCAAAGATGTTAACAAAAAAACATTCTGAACTGTATCTAAACAAATAAGAAATTTAAAAAATACAACAAACACTCAATTGATCATCAAAAATTATGTTCAGTAATTGAATTAAACAGCTGAATCAGCCAATCACATTCAAGGAAGTAAACAAAATCGACTATGTAGTGCAACATGTCTTAAGTCTTTGTTTCACAACTGTCTGCACAACTACTGGTGCTGATAGTGTCCCCCCATATCCATGGGAATTAGAACATATCCTGGACATTTTGGCAGGATTCTATGGGGCCAAAATGACCAATATCCCAATACGAAAGATTTTAAGTCTAATAATTTTCTCCTGGAAACTTTCCTCCCAATTGATCTAATTCTTTACCAAAGAGAACGGGCCCAAACCCCATTGTACATGCCCATAAAAAAATCCTTGAGTATAATACAACTTAAGTTATGCCACCACAACAACAATTTACAGGTATACATTCTTAAATAGCATTAAATATGAGTCATGTATCTGAACATGAATAATAGAAATGAGCTGCCGATACCCAGCCCTGGACCTATGGTCTATTTACACTTCCTCGTTTTAATACAGGTAGTTACTTTGAAAATTGTGTGCACCTGTATTGATAAACTTGACTAGGAGATAATTTCATTGGGGAAAAATACTCCAACAATTTATGAGTTTAAGAGAAAAAAAAACTTACATCATCTAGATTAAATTGTATTTTTTTTTTTTAATATATCCAATGTCAACAAGAAGTTTACATACTAACAGCTCGGGTTCATGACACATAAACCATTTGTTTGACAATATGATTAAATTAGCATAGATTAGAGAAACAAAAGATTACATTACCGTCGTGCAATTGGGCTGATGTGATTTCTGTAAAGGTGCACCCCGTTTGTGGATAATGTGACCTTTTATCTCGGGTGACGACGCTAAAAATTCCCCAATATTTTCCTCCGAAATGCTAAGCTTGCTCACTTGTATTTCGATCGGACGTCTAAAACTATTGTCAATTTGCAAGTGCTTCGCCAAATGTAAAGTCTTTGCTCTCTCTCCAACCCTGACAGCGAAAATATCAACAAGTATAACAGAAAACACTAAAAGAACACAATTTTGCCGCATCTTCGCCATAGTTTCGAGTTCATAACCGGAACTTGAATTTGAGTGAAATGTCTTGTTAGACTGTGTTATATTGTTTCGGTCATGTGATTCTGAGAGACACTGGTTCTCGAATATATTTTTTAAAATACTTTTCTAACACCATTATGACTATATATCAGGGGAATCTAGTTCGGTTACTTCCCTTCAATCCGAGAGATAGCGACATCAGAAACGCCCGTTGCAACAAAAAAGGAAAAAAAAATCTCTGTCACTGGTTTAGTTATTATTTCCCTACTGTCACATACTTTTTGCCATTTAACAACATTTTCTGTTGACAAACAATGTTTATGCAAACTTGAAGTATATAAATATTTGATTATTTATTAAAGATTTTAAAATGGAACCGCGGTAGCGCAGTTGGTGGAGCGTCAGATTCGTAATCCTAGGATCGCAGGTTTGATACACGCTTAGATCGGCTGTCTCTGTGTCTCTTTGAGAATTACACTCAGTCCCCGTTTCTTCGGTATTATACAGCCAATAATGTGTTAACGTGCAGTTAAAGGCGCACTACTCCGTATTATGGAAAGAAAGAAAAAACAACAACAAAACTCTAGAAAATTGCTGACCTTGTAAAAACACACATTTCTGAGGGGTCGTCCACATATGACGTCACGCAATTTTTGCCATTTTTTTTTACCCCCCCCCCCCGTCACATTTCGTCACAAAAACCCAGAGCCCCCACTATGTGACGCCACAAATATCTTACCCCCCCCCTTTTTTTTTCCACAATTATTTGTAATACTGAAAAGTAAATGTAATAAAATCAGTTAACTATACAGACAAAACAACAATCTTTTATGTAAAATAGTGTTTAATTAATCAGGCTTTTACAAGGACTGCTTGGCTAGTTAAAAGTGTATAAAATTATTTAAAATTTGTTTTGTTAATTTTAAACAAAAAACAAAATGAAATGAAAATTAAACACATCAATCACTTCAATTCTTACTAACATTAAAGTTTCAACAAATCCACAAAAATTCTAAGGGTTTAAAATCTGAAGAATATGTAAATCAATTTCTTCGCTTCATAGTTATTATTATCCCAACGCAAAGTAAGATGCTCCTCCATTGAACGAACAAGAAATCCATTTGCTTCTAGATTAATATCGTTTATTGGAAGGAATATTCCCTCCAAATCAAGCTCCTCCTTGTCAATCCAGTCAACACGTTTTTTTTTTCTCCGCATTTGCTAGTATGACCATCATTTCGCGTTGCCTTCTAGCAGCGACTCTCATTGGTCTGATGCGCTTCGATGGAACTGATATTTGTTCATGAAGGACTGAGTGACTACGCAGCATGACCAGAGAGCTGAAGTACACGTGGCATATATTGCAAATTCTCTCATTAAGCACAGATAGAAGTGAAGGGCATTAAAGATCGTACGGAATTGACCGAAATGTGTTTTCTGACCAAGGTAGAATGTCTTCCGTTTTGAGACTTTGAGTTGCAAATAAGGATGGAAATTTGTGCAAGGCTCCATCTGATCCTCGTTCTGGAACTTTAAGCCCTTCATATGATTGAACAAGGGGTAAAGGAGGAGGAAGAAATCTGTCTTTTATCACGCTGAAGTATGAGCTTCATGCTTTCGAACAGCACATGTTGTCGTCACACTTCACAATCTGAAGCACTATTGGCTTGAGCGGACATGGGTGTCACACCAGTTTTGATCTCTACAGAACATATCCTGTTCCGTGAGCTCTCAATTTAATTGATCCATATACTCGGCAATGGTTGGGTAATTGTCTGCAGTCAACTGTGACCATATTTCGGCCAACGTTTTTCCTGCAAATTCAAAGTTTTTCTTGTCTAGCTGAATGTCAATTGTCTTACCTCATTCGTCTAAGTGGCTGCCATACTTGTCACGAGGTAATATAAATCCACTCAATTGCATGCTCAATGGTGCCATCTTTCTCTCCACGCTGTTAAAAGCACTTCGTCCCGCAGCATTTGTTGCAACGAAGACAGAGTAAAAATCATGTTTCAAGAAATGGTGGATGGCAAACTTAATGACTTTTTTATACCGGGGGTTTTCATCCGGCCCACCATCAACAGTAAACACGAGAATCGGCTTGACCAATTTATCATTACCAGTCCTGGTTATGGTAGTATCGAACTCTGTCAGACACAGCAACTTTTCAAAGTCAAATCCATGGCTGAGTGCTGTTGATGCGGAGTGTTTTCCAGATCGGATGGCTATACAAGTTGGGCCAGAAAAGCCAACAGCGTCTCTGTTTCCAAGACGATGGATCTCAATGCCGGCATACATAGAGGGTATAAGCTTGTGCCGGGCAGCAACTACCCAGTCATGGTCAGGAAGGCTTACTTTATACATTAGCAGTGGACTCTGCTTATTGGCAGCGACCAGACCAATTGGGACGCGACATTTATCGTCCTGGCTGATAAAACAAACCTCATCCAGTCCAAGCATGGAAGACAATTCTTCCAAATGTCTTATTGTAGCTGTGCAAAACTGGCCATCGATATGTTTAGTGTGATAATCATTTTGCGCTCTAATTAACTTTACTGGGACAGTGGTTACATGACGCTAACCTTTTGATGACGAACTACGCTTAGGAAGTAGACGAAGGTATAGTGCACTTCGACTTACATTGAAGCCATCTTTTTTAAATGCTCTGTTAATTGATCTAAGTTTTTGATACTTCTGTAGACTTCGAACTGTCTTTTTTTCACGAGAAGCTGAACCATGCATCACGATATCCAGTATAGTTTGCAAAAGCAATGGTTGTTCCTCTTCGATTTTTGGTTGACCACATCTGGCCCTGATATTCAGTTTTGTGCGCAGTTCCGGATTATCTTCCAATAAAGCATTCAATTCTGATTTTTTTCAAATCCCTTGCTTTCTGGGATCTTCTTTGATCATCAATCTTCCTCTTTAGTTTATTTTCCAACTCAGTTTTTCTTTTTTGTTTATCTTTTAACTCTAAGTTCTGCTCATTTGAAAGTAGTCCTTGTTTCTGTCGCTTATACAAACCAACGAGGTCAGAATTTATGACATCAATTTGGGACTTAAAATGTAATTGAACAGTAGCATTTCTCGGAGTAGCCAAATGGCTTGTAGAAGGCAATGTTTCAGAAGTATTGATGACATCAGTCGGTTGCTCATTGGACTCTAAATTATCCTAAGTAGAAACTTTTTTTAAAAACTGATAGTACTTGTTTTGTCCAAAAGTTAAGAAGTGATCCTTTTTCGTAACGGAGATCGCCTTGAGCTCTTGCAACATATGGTTAACTTTTTCAGCCAAATCTGTGTCATTCTTGATACTATTCCACTTTATGATAAGTTCATCTTGGCACATCTTTTTGGTTGTTGTAGGATATGCTAGCACATATACGTTAAATAAAGAGTGATATAATTTATTTTTATCCATTGCTATGGGCTGCCGAAAAGTCATGAAAATTAAAACTAATGTAACACTGGACACCTTACGTTGTATGGTTTCAATAGCGTAAATGTTACAAGTGCCGCACGCTGGCTCAATCCTCAAAGTTCTTCTCTCCCCTCATCCTGTCTTTTTTAGACTGCTTTATTTTTTAATGTCATCAAGCTTCAAACACTTTTTGTACTAGTAGGACTGTTTATAATCTAGCACTTCAGTGGTGTCAAGAAAACGTTTTCAATAAAAAGAAAGAAAAAAAGCTAACATTTGATATATTTATTCCCTTTAATGTGCGGTGCCTCAGCGCGACACAGGGCCCAACCTTTGCGCTACTCAGCTAATTACATTTGTTGTTTTTTCACACAAAAAATATTAAAAGATTAAACGAACTTCACTGCGGACCTAAATACCGTCTTTCAACTTGCTAAACTTGTGTGTCTTTGATCTCATCGGACTTTTGTCAGGATGGTGATAACTTGTTTATAGCCTATTGTTTTACTTTTCTAAAATCGAAGTTTAACCACCAGTAGGCCTGCAGTTTATTTAGTCTACATTTTGTTTTTAAAGTGTGTATTACATTATATTAAAAAAAGAATTACATAATTAAAAAAACAACAATTTAAACCAGTTAAAGGTTATAACAATTACCCAATATTTCAGCTGAGATAACAATATTAATATAAGTCGTCCACGAGAGAGTTGTTATTTATTGCAGATAAAAATGGACTGAGGATGCAGGTCACAAAATCTTTTTTGTTCTGACATTATTTTTGAAAGAAGCGTTCCACACTCATATTTATTGTGTGATGTCAGATTTCTTCAACCCCAACCCCCCGTCACAATTTTGCCCCCCCCCCCCTTACTGCGTTACGTCATATGTGAACGACCCCTGACCCATAAAGTATACTGGCGAACCGTATTCTCGCAGTACTAAACAAGAAACGAATCACAACTAAAAGACAATAATTTACTTGCTAATGAAAGTTGTCATACTTGTTTATTTATCATTTATCTCGAATCCGGTATTCAGGAAATATTGTAATTGATGCTAATTTTGCAATCAACAACGTCCAATAGAACATACTGTGTGTACTAGTGTAACATAGTGTAACACAATATAAAACGAGATTCTCGTATTCTCGTGGCAAATGATGTAATCGTTGTGGGGGGGCCCAAGCAGGGTATGGAATGTACACGATGTCAATAATAACACACCACATCGTCGTACGTAACAGAAAAGTTAAAATTAACAGTTTTTAAATATGAAATATTAACAATCGTTATGAGTGTATACAATTATATATTAAGTTATTCTCTGAAGAGGTAGGGCGGACACCTAAAAACGCGTTCAATACTCGAATTTTAAGCATAGTGAATCTACCACATTCTCCCTAATTTACAAGTAGCTGTTTGCAATTAATAAGCTCCTCGTTATCGGCGACTTTCAACTCTTTGATACCTCTGCTCTCATACACATTGCTATTGTGATTGTCAAAAGGCACCTGCTGTCCTATAGATGATTTTGTGACTTGTTTTTATTTATTTATTTATTTATTTATTTTAAATTCTTTGCAAAATTTCGTCCTCTTCATTTCGGTATATGGTTGACTGTGTTACTTGCACATCTTTTATGGACATGCTATCAAAGGAATAGATCCTGTGATCTATAAAGGCAGCTGTGATGTTTTCTGTAAAAATCGCTTTTTCATTTTCACTCCTTTAGTTACCTGTTTATTAAGTGTAAGAATGAATTGCCTATTACGTATTCATTACAGGTTTTCACGTAATATAGCAAATTAATATGGATTACTGGTATAATTTCATTTATATATTTTTGCATATCATCAGTTATATCAATAGAGTCATACACGATTGCAACATTCCAGGGCGACATCAAGGTATCAATACAACAATACAACACATACACGTTCATCACATTGTCCAGGTAGTCCTCAATTAAAATGGTGCCTATCAGACATTCAATATGGCCATCTTACTGCTTCTGAATGAATGGTTGTATGGATGTGATTTTGCTACAAGACTTATGATGATGTCTATATAGTTCTAAGTGACAATGGTGCTGATCTAACATCCCACATAGCTGCCATTGCAGCCATCTTGAAGATTTTGTTATTGCTACTTTTCGTGAATGAATGGTCATATCAACATGGTGGTTTTCACTAAATGACTTATTAGGATATCTATCTAGTAGGTTCAAAATAAAAATGGTGCTGATCAGATCTACAACATGGCCACCATGACAGCCATCTTGAAAATCTTATTCTGCTAATCTTAAAAGATGTTTGTATCCAAATGGGGTTTTCACTGAAACACTTCTCACTATATGTAGTTGATCATAAATGAAAATTGTGATATCACCTCCCAAAATGACCAATACAACAACCATTGCAAAAATATCATGACAATTACTTCTTATGAATGGATGGTTGTATCGATGTATGTTTGCTTGTTTTAAAAGTACTTCTTTTGTACAGTATGTTGTTCCTATATTAGAATGATGTGTATTCAATCACTGTGATGTCAGCTTTGAAGGCCATCTGGAAGATCTCTGTATGGTTACTTCTCCTGAATGGATGGTCATATAGGCATGATGTATACAATTAGATGCTGTAGCAATATGTAACTGCTTCTGGATGAAAATGGTGCTTATTTCACCTCCAACATGGCATTGACACTGGATTTTCACTACAGCTCTTGCAATATGTAGTTGGTTCTAAATGAAAATGTTTGCAAATCTGACTACCAATATATCCTCACTATTGTGAAGGAGTTTGAAAACAAATTGACCTTGGGGTCAAGTGAAAGGTAATTGTGTAATTTTTGTACTTTGAGCTTTACCTGAAGACAATGACTTGTACAAATTTGAATGAATTATATATGAATGATAGTCAGTACTCTGACATTGATTTTAAGGTCAGAGATCTTGACTTTTTCTTTCTAGGACATGTAGTGGCTTGTGAGCATGACAACACTAATAACACTATGAGCTGAAAATTCATACAGGAGGTCAAATGTACTGTATTGACCTCGTAATGTACTTGCAATGAGAATTCTGCAGGCGTGTGTATACATGTAACTGCCTGAATCCAGCTTGGGAGTAAACCATTCGATTGTATGGGTACACAGACACAGTGAGTTGTATAAAAGCAGTCGAGTCATCCTCGAATGTACAGAGGAAAAAATAAATAAAATAAACCTAATATTCATTTAAACTTTTGTTTATAACTATGACTTTGCTTTACTGCAAAGTGAAAGCGGGGAGTATAATGTTTTATTATATTAGCCAATCGCGCCACCCCTACAACTTAAATGGTTCTGCTCCAATCACTGGGAGGACAGTTTTCTGTGTATATGTGAATGATCTGACGATAGAAAATAAAAAGGGTTAAGATGGGGGGGGGGGGGATGGGGTTTGTACATGTGTGTGGCAATGACCAAAACTGCTCCTGACAATTTGGACCATAAACTTGTCTCAGTGGATTTATATGACGGTTGATTGAGCAGGCATTGATAGTCTATTGTCTTCAATTAAAAAGGTAGGTAAATTAATTGATTTATAAATTCGGGTAAGAAGCTTTTCCACTTCAACACATTGTTTGTTTCACTTGTGAACACCTAAATCTCGAGGCTAATTGCATTTGTTTAACTCCGGACTTAATCCTGCCCAGGTCTTCAAGCTTCTCTTAAACAGTAATAGCTTTATGTTTCAGTATCCCGTTATTCGTTGTAAATACCCACTAATTAACACTCTGACACCTATTTGTTTGAACCACTACAGCAAGAATAATTGTTAAGGAACAAAGTCGTCAATTGTATAGGGAATGCATGATATTATTCACTGGTCAGTTGATTGCGTTGCGATTGTCTGAAAACATCGCAAAGCCACATGCGCGTGTTGGCAGCTTTCGTTTTTTTTGGTTTTTTTAATGTTTTTATAAATCATTGCCCCATAATTTTGAACAACCTTTAGCAGTGAGATTGACTTTGATGATTAGCAATTGCTTAAATTAATTGATTTATAAATTCTGATGAGAATCTTCTTTCTTTTGAACAACAATTGTACACAGAATGCAAGAATGCATTGAATAAAAACACAAGGAAGACTTACAGGCTTTATTGTTCATGATTCAATAATAATAAGATTAACAATTATTAACTCTTTAATGAGCTGACATCTTTCAAAAATAAGCAAGATCAAAATGCAGTATTGATTACTGACAAATTTGAAATGAATATTCACAAACAGAAACGTTTAACATCTTTATTCATATAAAGAAAGATGCAATCATAAGGCACTTTTTTCTTCAAGAATACAATACATCTTTCCAAGTTATAAAATCAAACTACTGTATTGTTTATTTTGGCACAAAAACTTTGCGGTACTTCAAGAAATTTTTTAAATTATTGTAAAATTTTGGGAGCCATGCCACGATCATGTCATATCCAAATTCATACATGCTCTCTGCCTCAAAATGATAATTAACTATTTACACATTATTTGTCGTACTTTGAAAAAAATAGTAATTTTTTCATTTACGAAAAAATATTTTAAATTTCGGGAGCCATGCCATGATCTTGTTATATCCGAATTTGTGCTGTAACGAAGCGTGCTATAGCGGGGTTTCATTGTATGCTGATACATAGTAATTTATTTAGTCGATGATGCAGCTGCAACATTTAATCAAGATATGTTAAATGTTCTGTTCATGATGACAATCATGTCATTTATTGTAAGTATTTTTTGCAAAAAAGTAGCTGGAACAGAATGATAGGTAGACAACCCATTCACTCGGGTCATGGCTTTAAAGGAATTAATGCTCTGAACCACTGACCAATACAGTCCCCAGCTGGATGTGAATCATTATGTAGTTGCATTTGGGCTGTCCGTGCTTTGGCAGCTTGACAAGAGCTTGTATTTTTATTTTCTGTCTTTCAGACTTACACTGTATATTACACGGATACAATAGACTATAGGAAACCTTCTATCACTGGTGACAAGACCAAAGTGAGCAACAGCTCTTCAACATATCTTGTAATTGACAACCTGTCAGCGTGTCAGACATACTACTTCCAGGTGGCTGTCACAGGAACAGGAGTCTGCCCACTCAGTGAACTCGTAACCTTCCAGACTGGAAGTGGTAAGAACATAGAATGTTCTCGAAATATATTTTAGCTATTCATAGATCATTTCCCATCAAATACAGACCCTGAAATGTCTAAATTTACCAAATCTGCATTTTGTTTGCATTTCATATGCACTTCATTTGCTTTTGAAATGCATCCTGAATTCATTTCTTGTGATGTTTGCATTTCAGCTATCATCTCATCATTTTATTAACTGTTTGGTCTCAGAAATGCATTATGATTTTGTGTTTATTGGTTCCATTCTTCTTTTCCTTTCTTGTGTTTTGCTGATTTGGAACAAAATGGAAATGCGTTTAATGAAATTAGGTTTTCCGTTTTAAAAAGTCCTTAAGGGAGTCCTTAAGGGAGAGAACTATTGCTTTCATATCTTGTCTTTTTTATTAAAAGTGCACTTTAATAAATTAGCAGTAGCAGTAGAAAAATATGCAAAAAAAAGCATTGATTTTTAAAAAAATAAAAATGTAACTGCAAAATCAGTAAATGTAAAAATATAGTTGAGTATTTGTCAGAAAATTGTATTTCATATTTCATTTCATTCTAATAAAAGTTGCACAGATACAGCCACTGGTGATCACATCAGTGGCAGTTGTTTATGCCTGCCTTGAGAAGAACAATGTCATGGCTTGTTGGGGTGAACAATTATCTGTCAGTGTAAACAATCTGATATTGGATTATCATGTGAAAGGGATTTGGACCATGGAAATTTAGCAACAGCTTGAAATAATCAATTTTAAAATCTATTCAAGGAATGCATTAGTGTTTCATTCCATTTTCATTTATCATTCATTGTTCATCATTCTGCATTTGCATTTGAACTCTCCATTTTCTTCATTTTGTTTGAGTCCACTCTTCATTTTGTTTTCATTCATTCTTCATTTGCTCGGCATTCCATTTTTGTTTCACTGGCGAAATTACCTGTTTTAGGGTAAAATATCCTGGAAAGTCATATCAACATGAGGTTTTCATCAGAAGACTAAGTATGATGTCGACCATATTTTCTGTATGTCTTCAGACACCGTTTGTTTATGGACACCATGTTTTTTGTGCAAAATCATATTTTCTTGCCTTTTAATGTTCAGACATAGTTTTAAAAGAATGTTATTCATGTACATATGTTTTTGTTGTCAGCGACCACCTGCAGAATGCGACCAGCGACCACAATTTTCTGGAAAAAAATGCATTTAGACACTGCTTTCTATGACCATTTCACAAAAACAAATGAACACCGCTGCTGACATTTATCCATTGTAACCATGTCCTTTTAGGGGTGTCTGCAGACAAAGTGCAGATTGTTCTAAAACAACACTACTATACATGATCACATCGCAAAAACTGAGATAAATACCACTGACCTTTATTTAATCCTTTGAAGTCATGACTGTTTATGAGAGTGTTTATGCTAAAAAAAAAAAAAAAAGCTACAACAGTTTGAGTCTGGCTACCAGTTCCTAAAATCTATAGGCGATGCAGGTGGCCATCATATGCTACAGACCATAAACCGGACTAAAGTACACGTCACTAACCACCGTTGTAATGCCAAAGTCCTGTAAATCCCCATTATGATTAATCGTTGCTTCTTCAAAAGGAGCAGTCTCAGATGTACATAGTCAATTCAGAGGTTTGTATTGTTTATTTTTCTTTTGTGAAAAACCACAAAACCCCAATAATGCCCTAATGAGAATTCTTTTGAAAGGACTTCATTGTAGTGGTCGAGTATGTCCTTTGTCTTTGGAGTCAATCCGTAATGCCTGGTGTGAATGACGTCTTTACCCTTGTCTTTAATAAGTGATTATCATTTTCCAGATTCGAATGTCACTGTAAAAGGTTCATGTTGTTTGTTGATTTTTTTATGTTACCTTTATTAAAACCCACACACCAAGCCACCATCTGTTCACTGTGGTGCAGCCTGTTACACCCTTTGTTTATCGAGGTAATCTCTTTATTTCATCGGTGAATTAAGCATTTTGGTTTTGTCTTTAAATTAATTTATTTTCTTTCTGGATAGTTTAGTTCTGTCTTTTGATTTCATTCATTAGTACATTATATTTCATATTTACTCAAAACCTGATAAAAACCGCTAATTCATACACAGGTTGAATAAGTGTTATCATAGCTAACTGTGCAGTTCTTATGCTACATATGAATTGAGTCTGAAATTTATGGACATGTCAAGTTAACTTATGGACAGGATAAATAAATGTTACCTTAGTTAAGTTTGCAATTCATATGCTAACCTACATATATACATCATCCTCAAATACATTTTCAGAGATGCTGCCAGGGCACGCGAGTGCGTGAATCACGCATAATTTGTATTAATTCACGCACTTCAAAAGCAGTGATGCACGAGAACTCCCACAAATTAGTTTAAAGTCGCGCATATAAAAATGTACTCTGCGCAGTATACAATTTTTATTTAACTGTTAACCCTTAAAGTACTTGTCGCAGCATAAGTCACGCCACCAGTCAAGGTCTTGTGGCGTTTGTCTCGTCATCTATCTTTTTTTCCAGTAGGCAACTGTTTACACATCTGAGTGCTTTGGTTTGACACAAACAGTTGTTAAACTAAATTTGATTGGCATATTGGCATTCGATCAAGCATGGTCGAGGTTGAACCTCGCATTCATGAAGGAAGTTTTACAAATGCTTGTTTAAAGTAAGTGGTCCTAAAAAACCCAAAATGGCTGACTCCCATCATGGTTCATCTTTAGATGATGATTTTGTTTGGCAAATACTGGCTGATGATAGTGATGATGACAATGATTTTCAAAGTTTTGAAGTATATGAGATTATTGGAGCCCGGAAATTGTTACTGGAAATATCAGTGTGTAATTCTGAACCCAAAAATGATGTTGAATATGAGTCCGATGTACATGCTGGATGGACAAAAACAGACGGCATGCTGGTCAACCCTCTATTAAGCGGTATTTTGAAATTAAATGTTGAAAAGGCAGAATACCAAGCCTAATTAAAATACAGGCAATTTAAAAGTAGAGTGCAGTTTTCATTTCTTTTCTCAAACAATTCTGCTTTGAGGGATCTTGTGCTACAAAACTATATAGCACTCTAAGGGTTAAGAGAAGCTAAAAAGAAATTAAAATGTTAAGATATTTATTTTTTTATAAAAATACCTCTGTCTAAACAAGTTGACTATGGCATTGATGGACTTAAAACCCTAATACATCATTGTGGAACAGATAAGAAATTGGACAGTAGTAGTCAGCAAAGCACTGATTCCAGAAAGTGAAACTTGGCAGAGCTCTTGTTAGTGAAAAATATTATTTTGGATCAGAGATATCCAAGAGACACCACCTCTGAGCTGTTGAAAATTGTACATAACAAACATAAAGAACAGTTTTCCAACTTTTACAAGCTGACTTAGCTAGCTATGCATATGATGATGAATACGAGTCCAATGTACATGCTGGATGGACAAAAACACAAACTTTCTTGGTACCATTGGTGTTTGGTTTAGAAAAGTTTTACTGTAAGTGGCAGTGATATAAAAAAGCCAGAAAGCTTGAAATTAAACTAATTCAAGGTCTTATAAAAATAAAGGTGTATGCTTAATGAAAATGAATCCAAAAATCCTATGTGAGTTGTGCTGCAGAAACCAAAGTTAGGAGGATGGAAAATAAGTGGCCATTACTCATCTAAATGACGATGTGCAATGCTGGAAATTAAACTCATTCATGGTCTCATGAGAATTAAAATGCATGCCATATATAACAATCCTTGGAAAAGTTATGCTGCAGAAATCAAAGGAGGACTTGCAGTCATGGGGCATAACTTCCAGGATGTCATGAAATTCTGGGAATAAAACTTGTACAAAGTCTCAGCAGTATAAAGCCATATACCAAAATTTGGTTGAAATCCAACAGTTCATGGTAAAGTTATGCTGCAGAAATGAAAGTAAGAAGGATGGGCAATCAGGGGGCATAACTCCTGTAAACAATGATGTAGAATGATGGAAATGAAACTCATTATAGATTTCATCAATAAAAAAAAAACATGAGACCAAATTTTGGTTGAAATCAAACAATCATTACTAAAGTTATTCTGCAGATACCAAAATCAGGAAGACAGGCAATCCAGGGGGCATAACTCTAGTAAATGGTGTAATGAAATTTTGCAAATCAAACTTTTTTAAGGTCTGATCAGTACAAAGCCACAAACCAAATTTGATTGACATCCAACAATTCTTTGTAAAGTTAAGGTGCAGAAACCAAAGTTAACAGAACAGTCAGTCAGGGGTACAACTCCTGTAAATGATGTTGTGGAATGCTGGAAATTGAGCTAATTCTAGGTCTCGTTAGTATGAGGCAACAAAATAATTTTTGTTGAAATCCAGCAAATGTTGCTAAAGTTATGCAGCAGAAACAAAGGTGGAGAGGATGGGCAATTGGGTGCATAATTCATGTAAATGATTTTGTGGAATGCTAGAAATAAAATTCATTCAAGGCCTTATGAATATAAAGCCAGATACTAAATTTGGTTGAAATCCAGTAATTCTTGGTAAAATTAAGCTGTGGAAATGAAAAGTTGGAAGATGGCAATCATGATCCACAACTCCTCAGAATGGTGATATAGAAGGCTGGAATTAGAACTCTTTCAAGATCTCATCAATATAAAGCTGCATATCAACCCCTGGAGATGAAAGCCAAAGTAAATGTCTTTCTACTGGCAGTAGATGTGATCTAAAAGGATCACTCTCATTCTTCATGTCATCTTGACTATCATCTATTACTTAAGAAGGCAAGAGAAAACCCAGTCCCCAGACCTCTACCTTCCCTTTGGGGATTATCTCAGGTGGTGTCCTTGATGTTATGTCCACATTGAAATCCACCACATTCCAAGCATGCTCAGGTTCCTAGCAGACTCACCATCCTGATGGAATATGCTGATCCAAACTGCATAGTCTTTGAACACCTCGGTCTTAAATCAAATCAGTACCAGTTGAGGTTGGCCATTGCGGTCCTCCTTGTGACAAGGTGGAGCACAATGCTCCCATCCATTGTTTCAGCAGCCACAGGTCCGAAGTCCTGGGTAGCTGATGTCCTTTTCCAAATTGAAATTATTTCACTAAACATGCTTTTTCCCTTTCTCATTCGATTCCTAGAGTCTTGCAGAAAGTAATCAAGTCTGAGTGCCAATTAGTACTAAGAACTCACCTCAATGGCAAACATCATGGATCAATTTCCTCAATGGCAAACATCATGGATCAACTTCCTCAATCCAGCAGCAGAGAATCACAGGATATTCCTGCCTTCTCCATGCCTGCTGAATCTACCACAGCACCAGGTTTTCATTCGAAGCCACAAATGTTGAACCCGCACACCTGCTGTTATCAAACAAGCCCTTGGGAAGAAACATTTCTCTGAGTAAGTGTGGGATAGGATTGCTTGAGCAAGACAGTCCACCACTTTGGAAGTCTTTGAGGGAAGTGAAGAGTTTTCTCCTAGTGGTGTGAGCAGAGCACATCTCTCCCCTAAAAGCCTCAGTACCACCAACAGCTAACATTCTCCCATGCTCTTCAAGGAGAAGAAGTTAGCTTCCATCACAGTTAAGGGCTACATTCCACGATCTCAGATACATTTCACCCATAATGAAGTGAGGATACAACCAGAGCAAAGACTTCTGCAATTCTTGTGAAATTTATGTTGTCTCGACCTAAGGCTTTGGTTCTTTATCCACAATAGAATCTTTCCATTTTATGGAAGGCCTGCACTAGTGTGATGAAGAAGCCTATACATTTTGAGGTCAAAGATCAAGGTTGGTGAGACTGAAAGAAGAAAAATGGTTTCTGCACAATAACTTGAGATGTCCACCATCTTAAGATACCAAACTTTGTAAATGGCTTGCACTTGGAGTAATGAAGAAGCCTATTATTTTCACTCAAAAGGTCAAGGTCACTGTGACTGAAAGATGGCAAATGGTATTCACACAATAATTTGACCAATGTTTGTAGAAGGCATGCACATAAGGTATGGAAGAGGCCTATTGATTTGGGTATGAAACATCAAAGGTTAAGGTCATTGTGGCTCAAAGAAAAATTGGTTTTTCAGAATAACTTTTGTTTAAAATAAGTTCCTTGACAAATTTTGCGGATGACTTGCACTTAGGGTAATAAATAAACTTATAGATTTTTGGGTCAAGGTCAGAGGTCACAGTCATGGTATGTCAAATAAAAATCATGGTTTCTGCATGTTAGGTTAGTTCAAGATCACACACCTTCACAAGACATCAAGGTTATTGAGATCCATTGGTAAGCAATTTCCAGAGTCAACCATACCCTACTAGTGCTTATATTGAGTTGTTAAACAAGGTACAGGCATATAATGTGCGGTTCATGGTACTCTTCTTAGAGGAAAATATATTCTTTGATAATACTTGCTCTGTCATAATAGGATCACACCCTCCCAACCCGTCCCCGCAGTTAAATCCAAGGAGTAGTAACTGATGATTGACAGGATTTGGGGGCCAATCCCTCTATCCAAGGGTGTCACACATTGATCATTACTATTTGTAATAGGCCTTTCTGTCGGTCAGTATGCAACACAAGTAAACAATAACTCCACACAACTACACATCTATAACAATTGCAACATTTAATGTGCAGGTAAATTATGTACAAATTTACATTGTAAGCAATTTCAGTAATTCGAAAAAAGAGGATTCCATCAATTTACAAGTTCAGATTCAAAATAAATATTATTTTATACAAGGAATAATGCATGTCCACAAAGGACTTAATTATCATTGTCATCGACACAGGACTGAATTATGCATGCCCACACAGGACTGACATATGCATCCACACGGAATAATGTGCATCGACATAGGACTTTTCCCTTTGTTGCACAGAGTAGAAAGGCTTTTTTAAAAATTTGGATTACAGATCTTGTTTGTCTGGTTCATATTGATGATGTGACATAAAAATGAGACACTGTCCGGGTTGACACAGGTGACCCCTTCTACACAGGCAACCAAGCTAGCAAGCCACAGTTATCCCATTCATCAATCTCTACATGGTCCCAGAATTTGTAAATGAAATTTATAGTTTTCACCTCTTGAAATCTTATAGCAGAATGCCTAGCTAAGTAATTCAATCCTTTATATGCACTGTTGTTGCTACACCCTTACACATGCAACTCATGCATCACTAAATGTAATCAGAGACATAACACAAAGATTGCCAACTCAACCGCTCGCTTTGTTCAGTCTAGTGGGTTGCTATTCATATGTAAATTAACTTGTCAATAATAATGACTGTGACTTAGCGGTAACAAGCATTAGAGAATTTCTGGTGTCACTCTTGACAGGTGTAATCTGTATATTGATAGACTAACACAATGCCATGATTTGTTTTTACAGAGTTTAATGAATTGTGTATCTGTACGTATAGTGCCAAAATGTCTGATCAGAAGAGAGGTGTTAGTTTTTAAGGAGAAAGTCAAATATCAGTGTATTTGCTTTATTAAAGCTTGTGCACTCAGCAGAAAATTTGTTTATCTTTTAAATGATACCAAATAGGACTTAATTGAATGGAAGATGAAGAAATGCATAAAATAGAGCAGCTGGAATGTATTTGAGAGTTGCAAGGGAAGAGCAGTTTGAGTTATTTCAAAGACATAAATTTATGCTCATATTTAAACCTTGGGTACGGCCCTTAAAATTAAAATTTGCTTTCTTAAAGCTTACGCACTCAGCAGAAAATTTAGTCAGCTTTTCAATGATACCAAATATGACTTAATTTAATGCAAGATGAAGAAATACATATAAAAAAAAAAAAAAAATAGGCAATGGAGATATTACTAGCCAGTTTGACTCTTGTGTCACACCCACCCCTTGGACTCATTACTCACATACTGTAAACCTTTTTCTCACAAAGGTTCCAAGAAAAGATACAAATGATAATAACATTTTTATTTTCGTGTTAAATAGTGATAATATATTTTTGAAGAAATATCACAGAATAATAAGATCAAACTGAATTTTGAGACGCAATAAGAAGACGTACGTTCTTGCGGTAGGCTCACAATATATCTGCCCCGATAGTGCTCTTGCTTAATCATGCAGTGCTACTTAATGTTATTAAGATCTTTTGATAAGAAAAGACCCGGCGGGGAGTTGCCAATCTATGTGTTATATATGTCTCTGATATAATGTACTGTGTGCCTAAGACAACTTAAAAACTTGTAAAACCAGTTGCAGAACACTATCTATACTGCATAAATTAAGTAAGATACACAAAACAGTTTAGCTATTCAAATATGCATGCCTCTACAAGACATACTGTTCCATGAGCATATTTTTTACTCATAAATTTGGTATAATTTACAGGAGTTATGGCCTCTTACTACCCATCTTCCAGACTTTGTTTTCTGCAGTATACCTTTACGGATTGCTTTATTTCAACCAAGTTTAGTTTGTGGGCTTATGTTGATGAGACCTTGAATGAGTTTGATTTCTAACATTCCACAATATCATTTAGATGAGTTGTGTCCAATGATTGCCTGTCATCTTGACTTTCCACAACATGACTTTACCATGGATTGCTGGATTTCAACCAAATTTCGTGCAAGCTTTATGTTGATAAGACCTTGAAAGAGTTCAGTTTCCTGCATTCCACACCAGTATTTACAGAGTTATATGAGCCTCACTAATTGCCTGTCCTTCTGACTTTGGATTCTACAGCATTACTTTTCCAAGGTTTGTTGGATTTCAACCAAATTTGACATTGCAACTCTATATTGATGAAACCTTAAAATTAATTTAATATCCAGTGTTCCACATTCTGATTTAGAAGAGTTATGGCACCTGGTTGCTCATCTGTCTCACTTTGGCTTCTGCAGCATTACTTGACCAAGAATTGTTGGATTTCAACCAAATTTGGCATGCAGATTTTATATTAATACCTTGAATGTGTTAGACTTTCCAGTACTCCATGTCATCATTTGGAGGAGGTGTGGCATCTGAATACCCATTTTCCTAACTTTGTTTCCCAACATCATTTCTTCTTTATAAGGTCTTGAGAAGCAAATTGTAGTTAGTGGGGCTGTTTGTGATCTACCCATCATTAATAGCACTGCTGTTTTCTAATGGAACAGGATGGTTTGTCAACTAAATGATATAATCCACTTGCATGATTTGTTCGTCCCTCATCGTATGGTAAATCTGTCATTTTTCCATATTCTAAATGGTGTTGTTCAGTATAAAATTATTTAGCATATGCAAAAAAGGCAAGTTGTGATAGGGGAATATTGCCCACTTTTTCCCAGTAAAATAAAAGCCTACCTTTATCTGAAATCACTAAAATATAACTCAAAAAAATTTAAAACCCCTCTTTTTAGGTGATATTGCTACATTTTACATCCATGAACATAATCCACTTTACAGTCTGTATGAATGATCTATGCAAACTTTATATGTTTTTACATATGTTAAAAATCTATCTTTTCAGCCAATTTCAACAGTTATCACATACCCACTTAATCATACTTGGTTCATCTAGTGTTATATACAGATGTTCAATCCATATTACCATATAGCACACAGGCTGGAACTAGTTAGGTGTTTTCACTTATATCCATGCCTCACTATTTTCAGATACATCGAACTGAACATCTATAAATCCCAGTTTGTTTTGAACTCGTTCACGCTGTGTAGATTTAAAAAAAAAATATTTGTTAAGCATAAAAGAGGATGTAGGTAATAAACACTAAACCTGTTTTGTATGGCTTAAGAATACATCTCAGCCTGATGACCTCTGTGTATTCCTACATCATATAAAAAATTCTTTCTCTCCGCTGACCCAGAACAAAACAACTATGTAGCCTTGGGTATATATATCAGACACTTGTGTACAAAGAACAAGCCAAATTATTATTAGCCTCAGCAATTTTGAGACAAATGGAGGACATCGTATTCACATTTTCATAGGTCCATTTATCTATCAGTCCATATGTCCATCAGGCACTTACAGTGTAGCTACCATTTCCTCTGCATCATATAGCCAATAATGTGTTAAGGTCCTGTTAAAAACCAACCAACTCTCTGTTCATTTAGCATACTTTTTATTTCACAATCCTTTGTGTCACTTTGAGATACATTGATAACACTTGGTACACTAATGTATCATCACTACAGGGTGTGTTGCTTACCACATTTAGGGTTCTGTTACACTAATGTATCGTCTTTAGAGTGTGTGTTGCTTGCCATATCTGAGGTCCTGTTACAATAATGTGTCATTACTAGAGTGTGTTGCTTACCAAATTTTGGAGTCCTGTTACACTAATGTATTATCACTACAAGGTTTGTTGGTTACCACATTTTGGGGTTCTGTTGCACTACTGCTGAGGTTCTCAAACATTGTCTTTAATAGTCAAGTGGTCCACGAGCAAACAATGTTTGAGAACCACTGCACTGATGTATCATCATTACAAGGTGTGTTGCTTACCACATTTAGGGTTCTGTTACACTAATGTATCATCACTAGAGTGTGTTGCTTACCACATTTGGGTTTTGTTACACTAATGTACCATCACTAGAGGATGTGTTGCTTACCACATTTGGGGTCCTAGTACACTAATGTGTCATCACTATAGTGCATTGCTTAACACATTTGGGGTCCTGTTACACTAATGTATCATCACTAAAGTGTGTTGCTTACTACATTTGGGGTCCTGTTTCACTAACATATCATTACTAGAGTGTATGTTGCTTACCACATTTAGGGTCCTAGTACACCAATGTATCATTACTACAGGGTGTGTTGCTTACCAGATTTGGGATCCTGTCTTCATTATCAATGTGAAAAGTCAACATTTTCTTTTTTTTTCATTTCTTCCCATTAACTTAACAGCTTTTTAAAGTAAAGTGATGAAACCTGACACATTTATAAATCAAGCAAAGATTTTAATTAGAGATATTTTCTATATTTTTCACTTAGCAATTGATAACCAATAAAAATTTCAGTCTGAAATGGTCTATCATTGGTAAAAAAAGAACATGCTAATTTGTGATGCAGTGAAAACATTACAATTTATAGTGTAAAAACAAAATTTTCTGAGTAGAAAAGTTTAATCATTTATTGAAAGTCATAATTGGACACTTGGTCATTTGGTTTTCCTGATCAATCTTCAATTATTTTGAATAAATCATCATACCACTAGTACTTATTACACTATTGTGTTTCCTCAATACACTAGGCGAGGGACATATATTCACCAAATTTACTTGTTATTATTATTCTTGTCTTTATTATTATTATTATTATTTGCTCTACTGATTAAAGATCAGAAGAGCTTTTGGAATGATCTTTTATCCATTGTCTGTCCATTCATTAGTACAAGTTTTTATCGCTACTCCTCCTAAACAACTTCCATGATTGCAATGACATTACACATGCACATTCATCCCATGGTCCTTTTAAGTGGTACTGCTCAAACATCCATTATAGCAACTACAATGGCCATCTTGAAAATCTTGTTATCACTACTCCTCCTGAATGGATGGTCATATCAACATGTACATGACATCCAATATGGCCACCATGGCAGCCATCTTGAAAATCTTGTTATCATTACTCTTTCTAAACAGAAAGTCATATTGACATGGGGTTTTCACCAGAAGACTTCTACTTGGTCCTTAAAACGATTCTGCCAATTTTACATTTAATGTGGCTGCTATGACAGCCATCTTGAAGGTCTTGTTATCAATATTCCTTCTGAATGGATGAACATATTGACATAGGGTTTGCATCAAAACACATCAAATAATGTGATCTGTCTAGTTGGTCCAGAATCAAAATGGTGCCAATCTGATATCTGTATGGTCACCACGGTGGCCAGTTTGAAAATCTTATCATTCAGGAATATAAGAGATGGGTTCAACACTCAGCAGCTAAAAAGGAGTAGTGGACTAATCTTTGATTCTTTGAAATTCTTCTCAGACAGTAGTGCATCAGTCCCTTCAAGGGAATCTTGGTATTATTATTAATATTATTAATATTATTATTATTGTTATTATCACTATTGTTATTATTGTTATTACTATAGGTGACAAGGCCAGTGTGAAGGACATTCAGTTCACACCAGTCAATAAGACCGCTGGGAATCTGACATGGCTTATATCCTGTCCAGATGCGCCAGTTGTACTACCAATGGTGAGTCAGAAGTTATATTTTATTTTTCCTCAAGAAAACCCAATCCATGTTATGATTATTGTACAACATCCTTGTGATTACAGCTTGCCCACTTCTTCAACCTGACAACTCAGTTACACATACTCTATTAGCAATTTTTAGTCATAACAAACATTCACATTATAAACATCTTATGTCACACTGTGACATAACACATGCCAATATCATAAAGAAATATAATTGAATAACAGTTGTATGTTGCACTGTCATATAACAAATAGCAATGTCATAAAGCAAAATCATTGAATAACAGTTGTATGTTACATTGTCAGATAATCAATAGCAATGCCATAAAGCAAAATCATTGAATAACAGTTGTATGTTACAGTGTGATATAACATATCAATGTCATAAATAAATATTATTGAATAACAGTTGTATGTTGCACTGTGACATAACACATAGCAGTGTTGAACTTCATAACTTTAGCATTCTAACTACCAATATAATCTGACTTTGCTTTTTCATGATTACATGCATATAGTAAGATCCAGCATCAAAGAAACTTTGCTGCTGATCACAAACTATCTAATAAATAATCTTTAACAAAGATGATTTCAGCAGTCTCCTGCAAGACGACAGAGTGTAATAGTTATTGTTTCTTCAACACACATCTCTGACTTTCCTAAGTTACAATGAATTGGGTTATTCCACTTTGTGCACCATAATTCATGTAATTTTTTTGTGTAAAGGTGCTGTCAATTTTTTGTGCCCTCAAACTTTTTGTACACAGGTGATCCGTAAAAGTTGTAATTATTTTTTTTCACTAAACTTTTTTCTACATAAAAGTTTGTTTTATAACTGAAAATGTGTCGCTTTTTGAACAAAATGAAGTCTAGAATGTAATGATTGATTTTGTTTCAGCATTAAATTATACATCTAAATTTTGTAAAAGAAAATGGTAAAAATAAATCAGATCTTTACTAAAAATCTGTTCCATGCATCACTTAGCTTTTGCCTGGCATTTTTATGTATATTTATTTCAAGATTTTCTCTCCATTACCACTGTACTGAAATTACTACAATAACTTGGGCCTGTTTGTAACAGCTAAATCATCAGGTATAAAGTGTCCAATCATATTAAAATAATACATACTAGTGTCCTTCTCAATACCAGTGTGTAAAAAGGTACTGACTATTTTCAACAGAATGTACATTAAACTGAAATTACTACAATAACTTGGGCCTGTTTGTAACAGCTAAATGATCAGGTATAAATCTGTCCAATCATATTAAAATAATACATGCCAGTGTCCTTCATAGAGAGTTAAATTTGGATGAAGTGTTGACAAGTATTTACAGCTTTTCATGTCTTCTGGTTTGCAGATCATTATATAAATCATAATGAAATAGTCTCCATTATTATAAGTCAGGCTACCTTTTTTCTTCACAAAGACATGATGATTCTGTACAACATGAGCTTTGTGTTATAGAAATCAAAACCCCTTGCAAATGTAAACAGTGAGGGAAACAATCATGATCTAATGAATTGTCTTGTATGTTTCATTTGAGTGTTGATATTTAGTAAAAATATGTAAAGTTTGTGTGACTTCATCTTGACAGCAGTTCGCATCTGCAGTCTCAAGATTCTAGATTTAAATCATCTTCTCTGTAGAGAGCACACATTCTATCACATCCCTTTTACAAGGTCTAAACTCTTAAGGCAATTTACACTGTTTACTAATCAACATATTTATTTTGTTTGAATTCTTTGCTTAACTTAAAATGGTGCCAATTTTACATTAAATGTGGCTGCTATGACATCCATCTTGAAGGTCTTGTTATCAATATTCCTTCTGAACGGATGAACATATTGACATAGGGTTTGCACCAAAAGATATATAATGATGTGATCTGTCTAGTTGGTCCAGAATTAAAATGGTGCCAATCTGATATCAAGTATGGCCACCACAGTGGCCAGTTTGAAAATCTTATCATTCAGGAATATGAGAGATGGTTTCAACACTCAGCAGTTAAAAAGGAGCAGTGGCCTAATCTTTGATTCTTTGAAATTCTTCTCAGGCTGTAGTGCATCAGTCCCTTCAAGGGAATCTTGGTATTATTATTATTATTATTATTATTATAGATGACAAGGCCAGTGTGAAGGACATTCAGTTCACACCACTCAATAAGACTGCTGGGAATCTGACATGGCTTGTATCCTGTCCAGATGCACCATTTATACAACCAATGGTGAGTCAGAAGTTATATTTTATTTTCCCTCAACAAAACCCAATCCATGTTATGATTATTGTACAACATCCTTGTGAATACAGCTTGCCCACTTCTTCAACCTGACAACTCAGTTACACATACTGTATTCGCAATTTTTACTGTCATAACAAACATTCACATTATAAACATCTTATGTCACACTGTGACATAACAGATGCCAATATCATAAAGAAATATAATTGAATAACAGTTGTATGTTACACTGCCATATAACAAATAACAATGTCATAAAGCAAAATCATTGAATAACAGTTGTATGTTACACTTTCGTATAACAAATAGCGATGTCATAAAGCAAAATCATTGAATAACAGTTGTATGTTACACTTTCGTATAAGAAATAGCGATGTCATAAAGCAAAATCATTGAATATCAGTTGTATGCTACATTGTCAATTAACAAATAGTAATGTCATAAAGCAAAATCACTAAATAACAGTTGTAAGTTACACTGATATAACACATATCAATGTCATAAATAAATATTATTAAATAACAGTTGTATGTTGCACTGTGACATAACACATAGCAGTGTTGAACTTCATAACTTTAGCATTCTAACTACCAATATAATCTTACTTTGCTTTTTCATGATTACATGCATGGAGTAAAATCCAATATCAAAGAAACTTTGCTGCTGATTACAAACTAGCCAATAAATAATCTTTAACAAAGATGATTTCAGCAGTCTCCTGCAAGTCAACAAAGTGTAATAGCTATTGTTTCTTCAACACACATCTCTGACTTTCCTATGTTACAATGAATTGGGTTATTCCACTTTGTGTACCGTAATTCATGTAATTTTTTGTGCCCTTTAATGTTTTGTACACAGGTGGTCTGTAAAAGTTGTAATTATTTTTTTTGCACTAAACTTTTTTCAACAAAAAATAAATAAATCTAAAAATGTGTAACTTTTTTTACAAAATGAAGACTAGAATGTAATGATCAACATGTTTGAGCATTAATTATACATTCAAATCTTGTAAAAGAAAATGGTAAAAATAAATCAGATCTTTACTGCTTTACTGAAAATCTGTTCCATGCATCACTTAGCTTTTGCCTGACATTTTTATATATATTTATTTCAAGATTTTCTCTCCATTTACCAGCGTGTAAAAAGGTACTGACTATTTTCAATAGAATGTACATTAAACTGAAATTACTACAGTAACTTGGGCATGTTTGTAACAGCTAAATGATCAGGTATAAATCTGTCCAATCATATTAAAATAATACACGCCAGTGTCCTTCATAGAGAGTTAAATTTGGATGAAGTGTTGACAAATATTTACAGCGATTCATGTCTTCTGGTTTGCAGATCTTTATATAAATCATAATGAAATAGTCTCCATTATTATAAGTCAGGCTGCCTTTTTTCTTCACAATGACATGATGATTCTGTACACATGAGCTTTGTATTATAGAAATCAAAGCCCCATGCAAGTGTAAACAGTGAGGGAAACAATCATGATCTAATAAACTGTCTTGTATGCTTGATTTGAGTAGTGATTTTTAGTATAAATATGTAAGCTTTTGTGAATTCATCTTGACAGTAGTTCACATCTGCAGTCTCAAGATTCTAGCTTTAAATCATCTTCTCTGTAGAGAGCACACATTCTATCACATCCCTTTTACAAGGTCTAACTCTTAAGGTACTTTATTCTGTTTGCTAATCAACGTATTTGTTTTGTTTGAATTCTTTGCTTCAATTAACGATGTTTGTCTATATGTTAATGTATATTGTACAATTGTAATGGCAGGTGTTACTCATGTAAGTTTCTTAACCAGTGACACCTTTGTACTCACAGACAGAAGTCCAAGCTTGAGAAAGATAAATTTCAAAATTTCCACAAAGTTTCATTGAATTCCCCTGATACCTTTGTATACCCCTCATAAAATCCTTAAGTTTTGATCATTTTGGACCAACTGTTTTCAATCACTAGTCAGGAGCAAACTCCATGAAAACAGGGAATAGCCTGAAGATTCTCATGACTGTAAATGTCAAATCTTTGATTTCAAAGTAACAACTATGTTTGGCATGAGCAGAGATCAGACCAAGTTCCACCGAAGTACAGGAAGTGTATATGCTCTTACTGACAAAGGGTAATCTACTTTGGTTGGAATGTAGAGGTCTTTTTTCTTGCAGAGAAAACAACGCAGCATGCTAAATGAGCATTCTTGGGATTTAAAGTAAATGTATTTTTTTAATGGATACAAATGTTGTGAATATATAAATATAAATGATATATCTTTAACACGGAAGGAGTATGGTATGTATTTTGAATAATTACCATTTACTATTTAATAACTGTTTTCTTTTTGACAAAAGCTTCAGCTAAATGAGAACATTTAAAGTAAGGTTCACTGAGCAAAATGGCATAAAGAAGGGCTAAAATCTCTTTCTTGCACCCTCTCTCTCTTTCTCTTTCTCAGATCAGGGCATATTTTATTTGGATCATAAGATGTAAGAATTAAAATGTGATGATGGAATACCTGTGTCTTCTGCGTTTGAACATATCTATTCCAATACACACATATATAACCAAATTCAAATAGCATATTGTAGTAGTGCATAATTCTTTAGCACAGTTACATCTTATGCATATAAAGTTAATATTGATGTTCATGTAAATATTTTGGAGTCCACCTCAGTGTCAGGTCCTCCATTTTGGAGTCCACCTTAATGTCAGGTCCTCTATTTTGGAGTCCACCTCAATGTCAGGTCCTTTTTTTTTTAGTCCACCTCAATGTCAGGTCCTCTATTTTAAAGTCCACCTCAATGTCAGGTCCTCTGTTTTTGGAGTCCACCTCAATGTCAGGTCCTTTATTTTGGAGTCCACCTGAATGTCAGGTCCTCTATTTTTGAGTCAACCTCAATGTCAGGTCCTCTCTTTTGTAGTCCACCTCAGTGTCAGGTTCATTATTTTGGAGTCTACCTCAATGTCAGGGCCTTTATTTTGGACTCCACCTCAGTGTCTGGTCCTTTATTTTATTCATACATGATCTCTTCCCCAAAATAATAATAAATTTTTTTACAATTTATTTTTCATACTTTGAAAGAAATATTTACTTTTTCATGTACAAAAAATTGCATGAAATATGGTACTTTACCTATGCAAGTTAACCTAATGGGCTGCCCCACAGCACTGCTCAGAGGACTAACAACACAAATTAACCCTAAATGGGCTGCCCCACAGCACACTACTCAGACGACTAGCAACACAAATTAACCCTAAATGGGCTGCCCACAGCACACTACTCAGAGGACTAGCAACACAAATTAACCCTAAATGGGCTGCCCACAGCACACTGCTCAGAGGTTTAGCAACACAAATGATCATAATGGGCTGCCCACAGCACCGCAGAGAGTACTAACATCACAAATTAACCTTAAATGGGCTGCCCCACAGCACACTACTCAGAGGACTAGCAACACAAATCACGCTAGCTATTTTCAGTCAGTTAAGTAATGTGTGGAATAATGTTTGTTTATCTCAGACTTCCATTAATTTTTAATTGCCTCTGTGGCAATTAATTGTATAAACGTCCAGGGTGAAAGTATTCTGTGAGCATTAAGCCTGTAGCCATATGAATCATGAATGTTTACTGTTATAAGCTACAGACTTGGGGCTTAATTCGCAGTGTCAAAAAGCATCCCTCTCTCTCGTGTTTTTTTATTTTTTGGGGGTTTTTTTTTAATTAAAATTTATTGGAAACAGTGTTTTTATAAACAAAATCGTGTCCAGAGGGGGGGGGGGATTTTGTTTTTCATGTGATGCACCATGATATGGCAGGTATGCGCTTGAGGAAGTTTATGGGTATGAGAAATAGCATTATGTTGGCAGATAGTGAGATATAGAGAAAATATACGTTTTTGAGCATATATAAGGAAATATATCACAAATGAAGTGGGAAACATTGTATTGTTATGAGTGGCAAAGCCACGAGTGACAATACAAAATGTTTCCACTTCATGATTGAAATCCTTCCTTATATCTACTCAAAACAACATCGATTTTCTTTTTAGTATATATTTCTCAAGGCAAAAACCGTTGATTTGTATGGAATTTTTCTCTATTTTGTGCCAATATGATTAAAGGCTGCATTACTACATCGATAAAAAGAAGTTCCAAAATTTACAATTATTTTAGGACAGTAACTTTTTTCAAATTTAGCTTGTACAAATAATACTTAAAATTGTGTATTTTGGCAAATTAATGACTGTTTTCAAATGAAAATTAACAGATTTTTATTTTCGTTAACACATTTCTTGCAGGGATTTATACAGTAAACATTGTTGTGGTGGGGGTACTGTAGACACATCCCACAGTGCTCACAACTGATAGATTTCAGAGTGTAACATTTTAAACAAAAAGATTTTCATTATTCTGAGTTTACTTGTATGGATTTTGGTCCTTTATTTTGTTCATTTCTGCATTCAAAAATGAATTTTCAGCCTTGGCAAGCTTGTAGTCTAGTTCAGTAACAGACACTGCACCCAAATTTTGATTGTAACTTAAGTTTGGTTTGCAATCAACACTCATCAATGCCCAATTTCTCCATCAGTTTCAAACATGATTATGATTGTGCTGAGAGTTAGAATCACTACTTAAACAATTTTATTACTATATTTAACCAAGCGGTTTTCTTAAAAATGTGTCCGTTTGTCATAGAGTGTAAAAGGCATATGATTCTGTATGGGTGACAGAATATCAAATAGCAAACAGTTCATGTAAGTTCAGCCACTAATAATTTGCAGGATTCATGTGAAAAACTAAATTCAAAAAGTTCATAATTGAAACCTACTTTTTGTCGTTTGTTTCTAGGCATTTTTTATGGCGCCTCCTTATTGATTAAATAAATGTATACTAGAGGGTACATTTAAAGATCCGTTCATCCTGAAGGGGAGAGAAAGATAAAGAGAGAAATAGAGCAGAAGAAGAAGAAAAATTAAATAGGCCTAAATATGGAAATACAGATTTTGAACAACATACACAAGAGCCGAGTAGTACTGATTGTTTATAATCGGCTAAAACACGGTATTGGTGCTGATAAAGGAATTTTCATGTTATATGCATGAAATAGAAAAATTAAACAAGATATGAACCAATTTTAAAGATTGGTAAGCCTGGCATATACCTCTCTTACTTTCCTGAAAATTTCAAGAGGTTAGTGTAACCCATTGTTGAGATATGCATGGAAACAAGCTCTAAAAATGGCCATTTTTGAGCGTTATGTAGTCTCACTCGAAAAAAGCTTGAATATAAAATAGAGAATTCTCTAAATATCATACTGAAATTATGCATTTATTGGTCTGGTTTTATGCGGAATTCTATCCTGCAAATATTGCTTCTTGAATTAAAGAAATCGGTAAAATATTATGGATTTTATAAGCAAAATACCGTCAGTAGAAGTTTTGTTTCAACACTGAAATTCAAACACTAATCTGTTGTTATATGCCAACATTTTGTACAAAATAACATTCATTATAACTTTTATTGACATCTAGAACTCGACTTTATATTATAATAAGTAGTAAAACCATTTAAATCACATGGCTAGCCAAGATATTCGATTGAGAGCTTGTTCTTTGTCAAACTTTCCAGTTCTAAATTTTGTAGTGTCTGTAACCTTTACAAGTTTATATGGCAATAATTTTGTTGTTTCATTATGGAAAAGTATAAATCCTACAAAGGCTCATGTGTATCCATGTGATGTCCAAGTTGGACAAAATTGGTGGTGCTGTATTGTACCATTAAAAAACAGCAACTCAATAAAAAAAGTTACAGACACTACACAAACAGGTATAAAAATGAAAGATAAAAGTATTGTTCTACTTGTCATTAAAACATTGTTTTTCTCAATAGAAAGTTCCATCTTATGTGATGTAATGTTGCATCATCTATTTACCTCTGCAGCCAAGAGCAAAAAAGTGATGCAATAACTCTCTTGATTGAATATTGCATCATTCTTGCAGCACTGTCTGTTTGAGTAATTTACTACAAGACAATGTAACCTGAATTTCTTATCCTAGAAGAAGCTGCCTAATTACTTTTTCTGTTCTTTACCATGGTACATCCCTAAGACATGGGAAGACGACAAAAGCAAACCTCTGGGAACAACTCTGGTAAGTTTGTATTGAATGGTAAACCACACTCTTAAATTGTAGTGTCTGTAACCAATATCCCCTTTTTATACTGTCTATGACTTTATCCCTGTTTTTTTTTTTAAAAATGAAGCCAAATTATGTTTCCTATTACAGTATTGATGTGTAAGGCTAAATTTTGACATATTGTCTGTCTGCAATTTGTAATATTTTGGTATATTTATAGTTTCTTTCATCTAGATTTCTGATAACAGGCAACATTTTCAGTGATTTCTTACAATATGCAATTGAAACTGAGTATTTTTGCATTCCATATCATTAGACTAGTAAATTCAAACAGAAATATTATGAGAATTCAATGAGCTCAGACTTAGTATTGGATACATTGCTGATATTGTCAAATGGTTACAGACACTACTAGACATGTGAATTGACCCGACTGTTGTTTACATTATTAAGGAAAGTGTGCAATCATTGTAAATGCTAGAACATTGAATAATCATCAGGTTTTATGCTATTTCTTTTTCAATCAGATACTTTTCTTTAAGAATCTACAGGTTATTCCAGTTTGCTTATGTATGAAAGCATATTGCGTACTCATTACAAGTATGTTTTGTAAAGTCTAAATTTCATCCGTATACATAGAGGAACAAAAATGAGAATGAAGTTGTTTGCTTTTAGGAAGCAAAGATAAGCCAGAAGAAGATGAACAGAAGATTAAAGCTAGAAGGGAGAAGACGAGGCTAAAGGTACAAGCCTGGAGAAAAAAACAGAGGGAAAATAAGGCGAAACATGAGGAGCTAAAAAGGGTTGATAGAGAAAGAAGAAAAGATGCAAGACTACTAAAAAAACAGCAATCACTTTCCGATTCAAATCTTCAACAAGAATTAAGAAGGAAAAAACGTGAAGAAATGAAAAGGTATCGCCAGAAAAAGAAAGAAAAAGCAGCCCTGGCAATATCGGTTAATAAGAGTGTTGATTTAAGAAGTCCGAAAACTGCTGAATTAAGTAGAAAGAAGAAAGAAGCTGTGAAAAGAACCCAAGCATGGAGAATGCGTATCAAACTGAATGAAAGTATACAGCAAGAGTGTATTCAGACTGATTGTGAAATAGGAAATACTGGGTCAGCCAGAGATTCACCAATGAATAAAGTGTTACCTAAAGCAACTCTGTAGACAATTAAAAAAGGTAAAGGAAGTATTACCAAATACCCCAAAGAGAAAAGCAGTCATCATAAGTAAATTAATTGAATCTCCATCAACATCAAAGTTTCTAAATAGGAATATAATGATAATGACACCGGATTGCAGAAAAAAACTTGAATTGACAGATACTGTTATACAATCTGTGTCAGAGAGCATTTCAGAAGTGAAAACAAGGAAAGGGGGTGCAAAGAAACATGCATACAACATCATTTGTGATGCATTACTGAAGAAATATAAAAGACACAGACTAAAAAAGTATTTCAAAGTATCAGTGAAAGGGCAAAAACCTAGTTCTACATGGTGGGAGACGAAACAAAGAAAAAGAAGAAGGGATGCACTTAACTCTCCATTAAAGAAATCTGTGAAAGATTTTTTTCTAAGTCCAGAAATCAGTAGGGAAGTGCCTAATAAACGTGAAACTGTGAAAGTAAGAAAAGGTGGTCAAAAAGAAATACTTCAAAAACATGTGATGACTATGACATTAGAAGAAGCCTACAAAGACTACAAGTTAAGGAACCATAGTCACAAAATAGGATTAACTTCATTTTCTAAATTGAAACCAGTGAATGTTAAAAAGGTGTCTGAAACAAGCAGAAGATCATGCTTATGCCAAAAGTGCTGTAACGTGGCCCTAAAAAGTGAGGCACTAACAAATGTAAAAAAAGCAGTGAAAGAAAATGGAGATTTGGATGAAATTTCAGTAGATAAGAAAAGCTTAAGTGATGCTACTTTTTGTAAATACGACACCAATCCAGCTATTAAATGTTTAAGAAGAGAATGCAAACAATGCGGTGTGAAATGTTTGCAGAGTTACCTTAAACCATTTGTTGAAAAGTATAGTGACAGGCAGATATCATGGCATCAATGGGAAAGTATAGAAATAGCAAAAGATGATAAAGTAAAGCGTTGCGTCTCCTGTGTGCCTAAAGAAACAGACATAAAAACATTAATTACATGCTTAGAAACTGACATGCAAGAGTATCCAGAGCACGTTTTCAGGGCCAAATGGCAACAGCAACAGATGGGAATTTGTGTTGATAGAATTGGTGAGGGTTCTATTGCTATGGTCATGGACTTTAGTGAGAACTATGGGTGTGTTTTTCAAAGTGAAGTACAATCTGGATTCTTCGACAGGAACCAAGTTACAATACATCCAATCATGTGTTACTATACAGAAAAACAGGGAGAAAAAGAATTCAAGATAAAGCATGCCATTATTGGCATCAGTGAAGAAACCAAACATGATGCAGACTTAGCTATCACTTTTGAGAACAAAGCTATAGAAATTCTGAAGAAGAAAGGTGTGAAAGTAGAGGAGATCCATGAGTGGACAGATGGCTGTGCTGCCCAGTATAAGGGGAAGAAAGCCTTTGCTGACATAAGTCTGAGGAAAAAGCCATCTGTAACACGAAATTATTTCGAAACATCACATGGAAAGAGTGTTTGCGATGGTCTCGGTGCGACAGTCAAGAATGCTTGCTACAGAGCTGTAATCAGCAATAGAAAGGTGATAGGTTGTGCAGAAGATGTATATCATTTCTGTACAGAGAAACTGAAAATGGAAAATACAGATAATGAAGCTAAAACAGTTTCGAGAAGGGAGTTCATCCTTGTTAAAGATGTTGAGAGAAATAGAGAAGAAACTGATGTGCAAACACTGCAAGGTACAAGAAAATTACATGCTGTAAAGTCAGGAAGCAATGATTATGAACTGAGCATAAGAAATCTGAGCTGTTATTGTGAGCAATGCATGAAGGTTGACGGGAGATGCAACTTCAGCGAAAATGTTAATGCCTGGGAAATGAGAAAGTTAGTACTCAATAAAGATAATTTAAGTCAGAAAGGAAAACAACTTAAAGACAAGAATCCATTAACAATAGAAAATAATGACAAGAAAAGAAAACAAGGAAGTAACCAGAAAGATCATAACTCAGCAACAAGCGAAAAGCCTAATAAGAAACGGAAGTCAACAGAAAGACAAAACATTGTGACAAAGAAGATCAAAGTTGACAAAAAAGCACCAACCAACACAGAGAAACCAATAGAGAAATACCACCCTGGAGAATTTGTTGCTGTAGGACTTAAGCCAAAGAAGGGACCTCTAGATGTATACTTAGCAGAAGTAATAGACATTCTTCATAACGAAGTTAGACTTAAATACATGAGAAAGTCTGGCAACATGTATGTTTGGCCTGAAAAAGATGATTATTCACAAGAGGCTCTAGATGCTATCTTGTACAGGGTAAAAGCTCCACAAATAGTCAATGAAAGGGGTCATTTCAAGTTTAATGCAGCTGAATTGTCTAAGCTCAAGTCAAATCTGGAAAAAAATCATAAGCACTTCTATTTGAAATGACAATATAAAGTCAAGGTTTAATGTGTAGTGTCTGTAACCTTAAGATCAATCACATATGGGTCTGTGTTTGAGTCAGCACCTTGGGTTGAACAATACTTTAGTGACTATGATTTATTGAACATTCATTATACTTCAATATTTTACTCTTACAAACACTATTTAGTATTAAACTTTCAAGTGCTATTTACCAGTTCATAATTTTAACACAAGTATTGGACATATACCTGTTACAATGTGGTTTTATCATTTTATTAACTAATCAACATTCATTTAATGAATAATTCTAGTCAATGTGTTCATGTTGAATTATTTTTGAAGTGAATTTTATGGAGATATGTATGGTTCTGCAGCTGTATTGAAATGCTATAGTTTTGTAGTGTCTGTAACCAATTTTATGGACAATGTACTTCTGACTCTTATGGAAGTTTGCAATACTTTTGGCCAGTATTAATGATTTTGTTTGTTTAAATATTCTTCTTGGTGTTAGATAAATGCCTAAATAAGATTATTCTATGTCTTTTATGTTTGTTATGCAAAAGTTTCATGGTTAGGTTTTTTTTCTTAGTGATACCTTTGTCATAGATGTTTTGATTTTGTTATTAAGTTGTTTACCACTTCCAGTTATGTTGTTTACTTTAAATGTTGATATCCTGTTACTGATGTTACTGTGAAAAAAAATAAAGTTTTAAAGTTTTCATGCTGTTTTTCTTGCATGTTATACACCAAGTGTAGTGTCTGTAACTGTTGTTATACCAATGAATTGAAATAATGGTTAAACAAAATCGCATGCATGTTCAAGCTAAATCTAACTTGATCTGACTAGGGGACACCCTAGGGTATATAATGAGCTTCATTGAAATGTTCTATCAAACATTTCAATTTTTTAAGTGAGTGAGACTACTCTCAGCACCAATACCGTGTTTTAGCCGAATATGAGTCGTGTTATTCTGCAGAACTCTATGAAATGAGGAAATTCACAGAGCAAAACAAATAGTTTTTCCTTGTTTTTATTTTTAGACCTACAGAGTGTATATAACAGAACTTGCCAACAATTACACACATGTGGACCAGCCCTTTGTTGACTCCATGCTGCAGAATCTGACATACATGATAACAGGGCTGGCCCCAGGGGCCAATTTCTCTGTGCAGATCAAGACTGTCGATGTTGGGGCAACACAGTCAGCTCCTTTCTATTTCCAGACAGGTATGTGAAGTCACTATTTTAATTGAAATGAAAACACAATTATTGAATGGGGATGGGTTCAGGTGACAATTTTAATTTCAGATGATTGTTTTAAAAATTATTGATGATAATCAGTTTATTAGTTAGGTTATCCATAAACGCTTTAAATGATTGACAAAGATAGTGGACCACATATTAATCTATTTCTTATGCGTATACATGAAATAAATGTGTTCTTAACATAATCCAAGACAAAACTCACTTTGTTATGTGTTTCATTGACCAAAATAAATCAAAAGCTGGAAAAATAAAATATATCAACCATTATGAAATCAAAACAGAAAGATTAAATGAAGTAAAAGTTCATAGGGCTGCATTGGCAATCAATATTTAGCTGTTTGTAGTGAAACACTATGTGTCAGATATCTGTTACCTTTAACACAGTACTTAATAATTGATTGTGTTTTTAAAAGTTTGCTTTATGCCCCACCATGACAGTGGTAAGAGGCATATATGAGTAGTGATCTTGTCTGTCCATCCATGTTTCTGTTACACCTTGGTTAAGTTCTGCATTTAGGTCATTTCAGGCATTGTGATAGGGCATCTGTGTTCCATGAACACATTTCTGTTTGTTTCTTAAATCAATTTATTGGTACAGCTCTGTATCAGGCCACATTATAATTGCTGAGTTAGAAATCAGATAGATAGGTCTTCCAAAGTGCATCTAGGTATATACATACACCACTCCCTCGTTAACTCGTGTCCAGATAACTCGCGAACCCGCTTATACTGTGGGGTCAGGCATGGATCCCATTTTCTTTTGCTGAAAATACCAAAACAATTGGTCCCTATTTGTTGAACGTGAAGAAAATCGCGATCAAAATTGGTAAATGAAACCTTGATAGATTGCTTGCTTGTTTTATTGTCGAAAACAGTGGTTATTATCCAGAAATTTGAATCAACGTCAAGAAATTAGCAGCTTTTAATAAGAAGTCATATATTTTGTTAAATTTTCTTTCCAAACAACATTCTCAGTACACTGTAAATAACAATATTCGACAAAATTTAAATCAATGAAAATGTCACTAATGCCTACTGGTGGCAACACTTTAATAAACTAACCAATTAAATAAGTTTTGTCAGGTGAAATTTGTATTTGAGTTCTATATTTTAATTTGGTATCAGTGTAATCATCATGAATGCAATATGCCCTCTTGCATCCAAATGTGAGATATGTCATTCTACCGTCACAGCTATGTCTGCGAGCGTTTCTGTGAGAACCTAAGTAAGTGCCAACCATGTTTTGATCTCTGACTTGAGGAAATATTTGTTGTATTGTTACACTCATTTAAAAGCAAACCTGCTTTGTAATATCACATTAATTATGTCTGTTGTATCAAATCAAATAAAGGGGGTGGAATACAAGAAAAGTTAAAAGGCATGAAAATTCTAACTGCGTACGAGCTAGCGGTCACGCTCATGTGTCAGGTCAACTCATTTCAATTGATAAATCGAACACTGTTATAAATATAATTATGTTAGTAATATAATTAAACTATCTTAAATTAGCATGCTCATTTAAAAATTTGATCGAAGATAACAAAGGCAACCAAATGAAATATGTACTTGGTGAATAAAATACCTTTGTTTCACAGATACAGTTCATTATGGAGAAGTGAGTTCCAGAGTTTGTAGTGAACATAAAATTCATGAATTGGCACATAGAGATTTCCTCAGGGATGAAATGAAGTTTCACTGTTACTTGCAATGAAATCATGGTATCAATAGTTTACTCATAGAACAATAACATTTTTTAAAAAATCGAGTTTTGACGTTAACAGTTGTTTCACGAAATAAATGTCCCTGTTTTTTTAAAAAAAGGTATCTTGGTTTGTTTTGAATCAACAATAGCAAAAAGCAGTGATGTAATGCATACTGTTTTCGCATACATGCGATGGTTGTTGAAACGTCTTGGAGTAATGTTGTTAACGATCTTTCATAGGTTGGGTATCTTGAAATAAAGGCAGTTTACACAGAAAAACGAACAGCTGCATCAGAAATATCTCTTTATTCACACTTATTCCCAACGCAAGTATAAAATGAGTATTCATCCATTAAACAGCCCTGTTACCCCCTCCCTTCACCAGTTTTGTCAATCTCCAGCGGGGATGGCATCCCCTTCTTAATTTTTGTTAGTTCCTTCGGTAACTCATGCCCTTGCTTATAGTGTGGTCTATGTTTTTGGACCCTGTTGTGTGCAAGTTATCGAGGGAGAGGTGTAGATCCAATATAATTGCTAAGTTAGAAGTCGGATAGATAAGTCTACCAAAGTGCATCTAGGTAATACTATGCACAGTGAAACCCCACTATAACATGCTTCATTATAACATATATTCGGATATAACACGATCGTGGCGTGGCTCCCGAAATTTTACAATAATTTCACCGATTTCATTAAGCACTGCAAAGTTCTGTGCCAAAATAAACAAGATTTTGATTTAATAATTTTGCAAGATGTGTTGTATTCTTGAAGAAAAAAGTGTCTTACCATTGCATCTTTCTTTATATGAATAAAGATGTTAAACGTTTATGTTTGTGAATGCTCATTTCAGTTGTGTCAAAAGTCAATCACTGCACCTTGATCTTAATATATTTGTTAAAGATGTCAGCTCATTAAAAAGCTGATAAGTGTTAATCTTATTATTATTTGCCCCATGAACAATAAATTCATTAAGTCTTCTTTGTGTTTGTCTTCAATGCATTGTGTACAATCGTTGCTCAGACAATAGTCAACAGATGTTTGCTCATTCAACTGGCATACTCAACAAGGCACTAATGTGGTGGTTGATAAAAGATTCTCACATTGATTTATAAATCAATTAATTTAGGTAATTGCTAATCATCAAAGTCGATCTCACAGCTTAAGGTTGTTCAAGTTATAGGGCAGTGATTTATAAAAGCATCAAAATATAAAAGAAATAAAAAGCTGCCAACACAGTGTTGCACCTAGGATCCCAAGGGCAGGGGAGTTTGTGTCCCTCACCCTCCAGATTTGGGAGACACACAACATTTTAAAGGGACAGAGGTAAATTGTATTACATAATGCAATAGAAGGGCTAAAAACACGAGATAATCTTATTTCCTTCAAAGTTTTGCAACCTTAACTTTGTTATATTTATCTTGGACACTTACATAATTGCAATAAACATTTTATCATGTGATAAAGTAACTCATGAAAACATTAACATGTGTGAATATGTTTAACCTGAAATGAGCTGCACCATAGAATTTTCCTTTCCTGATCTTGCTCTCATTTAAGTTTACTCTTCACTCATTCTGTACCAGCACTTATTGTAATAAATATCCATCTTTTCTTAGTTACTTTTCTTTTCAAAGTAATAAATCATTAATCAAATACAAAAATTGTGTATTTGCATAAATTAGTCTCTTTTATTATTAATCTGCTTGAAAATAAATTAAATCTTCCTTGTCGTAGGTGTGACATTAAGCTCGAAAATACATTACACTACCGGCGGTCAAAGACTTTAGCAACTCAGCCACCTACCACAAACTTTTAATGTTTCCATTGCAAGATTCATTGTTTTGAAATGGATATTCACTGCTATCTTACAGTTTTTATCACCTTTACCAATTTTGGCCATTGCTAAAACCAGCATAGACATGGTTGGACAACCATGAAAGAAAAGTTGCAGGCTTATTTTTCGATTTTTTCCTGTCAAAAATCGTGCCCAGAGGGGCGCACAGGGTAAAGATTTGGGGGACATAGGACAAAAAAATGTGGGCCTGTGCTCTGGGTGCAACACTGCCAAAACATGCACATGGCTTGGCGGTGTTGTCAGACAATCGTCACTCAATCAGTTGATCAGTGAATAATGTCATCCCTTCCCTGTAATATTGTTTTTACTGTTAAAAAAAAGTTTGAAGCCCTGGACAGAATTAAGTCTGGTGTTAAGCAAATGCAACTAACTCGAAATTTAGGTGTTCACGAATCAACTGTCTGAGCAAACGTGACAGTAACAGGAAGCAACTGAAAATCAGTCAGTTTTTCCAAAAACAATAAAGTATTTTGATTCGTATCAGATAAATTTCTAGCAGTATAAAATTTATACAACACCATTTAATGACCTTGGGACATACACGTGCATTCTTACTGAACCATAAATGTGCTTCATCTTTCCGTACGTAATTGTTTGATTATCGTTTTGCATTGAATTCAGATATGACAGAATGACTAAATATTATACTTCTGTGTACATATTTTTTATGAAATTATTATGGATTCACTCTTATGCATGCAATGAGATTGGTCGGTGAGTACACGTGTTGATACTTTAACTATTCATGTTATACATTAGACATGTACATATATATGTACCAATGCATGTTTCTCAGAATAAAGTAAAATATTATATATACAATCTGTATGTTTTCACTACATGGGTATTTCTCATTTAATGTGGATTGATTTAAGATGGTAACTGTGCCAATGAAGCATGTAGTGTTGCGCCCACTTCTACTACCCCCCTTCCTTGTTTATTTGTTGTTGCATGTATCATTTTCTTCAGCTAACTGACTTTGTTGGTTATAGCATGATACCATAGTGCTATAGCGGGGTTTCACTGTACATAGATCATTCATTCATCCTTGCCTGGATGCAAAAAATGGATGGTCATATCTGTAGAACTTTTGATTTGGTTGGCTTGTTTGTTTCCATGTCACTTATGCTTGGCTGTGCAATACATGTACAGTAACACTGTTTCTACCAAAACTGATAACAACAAATTTATGACTAGAACATAGTGAAAATTTGCATACCCAATGAAGCATTCTATATCATGGAAATGACATGGTAAGTCCCTAGGGGTTCATTTACTTCAAAGTAAGTTAGAACATGGACTTTTTGCTATGTATGTATGTATGTATGTATGTATGTATGTATGTACGTATGTATGTATGTATTAACCTTTAAAGGCACCTCAGCAAAATAATGGCTACATGGTGCCAAATGAAAGTTAATTTCTAAATGAAAGAGTGATATTGTAATGTTAAAGAGATGAATAATGTTACCCTTTTATTTAAGTCTCAAAAATTAATTGATTGCTCTTATAATTGCTATACGGAAACATTCCAGCTGAATCATAATTTTTCAATATGTTTCTTCCACAGAGAAGTTTGAAGCACCTGAAAACTTCTATATGACCTGTAACTCGGAACCGATAATGACTTGTAATCTCGGTTGGGAGCGTCCCATGGAAATTCCTGAGGAAATGGTTAAGGTAAGTCATATTATATACATGTGCCGCACTAGAGTCAAATCTGTGTACAGCATCTGTCCTTTTAGAAGGGAGCTGAATTTCATTATAAGTAATACTGCAGTTTTTTGCTAGTTGAGGGCTTGAGTACAGCATGTCAGAGCACCAGGTCCCTCAGTTTTACCACTTTTCCCAATTTAAGAATTTTACTTGAAAATATTCTAATTTATCAAAAGGCTGCATTTGTAGATTTCAAAACTTTAGTAACATTTATTACCTGAAGTGTTGTGTAAAGTTTTGTGAGGGGCCAGAACCATAAACACCTATACAGTTGCATATTTGTCGATGTAAAAAAAACTGTATGAATAGAATAAATGGGACAGCAGACCTGTTTTTGGAATCATAAAACCTCAGAGCTTTGCTTTGCACTTGAGATCTTTCAGCCAGTCACAAACGAGTTTACTTTGGTAATGCCACTTTTGATTGGCTGAAGTGAAAACTCAATTGATTGGCTGAAGTGAAAACTCGATCTCATACTCAAGTTCAGAGTTTTGTGACATCCAAGCCTGGTATAAGAATAATTTGTCTCTTTAGAATCACACCAACCATAATTCAAACACCTCACCATTTCAACCATGCTGCATCTAAAAACCCACACTGAAAAATTTATAGATATTTCCTGGGCTTTACCTTTACAAAATGTGTTGATCCACTCTGAAAATTCAGGCTGGTACAGATTGTTGCATAAAAGATAATTGCCACAATTAGCACGCTCAATGAAGGTAAAAAGTAATTGATCATTTGTTATGAATATCAGCAATATTGAAAACATTTTTTGTTACTACTGTCATTAAAATATTGGTTGAATTATGTTATGGTTATACCCTGTTAAAACATCATACAGAGATGCTCTCCTGAACATTTGTTGTCATAAAAAGCAATCTGTCAATGTGGTTTGAACACTCCCCACCTTCACCCCAATTTCCATAAGTCAGTCCATTGTTGGCATTATCTGTAAGGTTTTGTGTATATATCATGATTAAAAGTTAACTGTAAAAGAATTTTTATGTGCAATGGTCCATCAAATCCAAATGTATACGTTTTTTCTTAAACTAGATGATGTTTTAATATTGTTATACAAAATCTTTGCGCACAAACAAAAATCAGATGAATGTACAGAAGTATGTACATTGAATTATACCTTCCATCCTTAACTCTAGAAGTGACCCATTGTGCATCAACACTGAATTATTAATTGTCGGTGCCACCATGAATACTGGGGAAAATACACTGGATAGCTCATCAGAGATAAATTTCCTCCAAATGCTAATCACATGAAACTGTAGATTTTTGCCTTAGCCAATAGAGTGAGTCTTTGTCATATCTACCTCACTTTATATTCTTCTGTTAGTATGTACATTTTGCTTGGAAAACTGGTCACTGCTGCAATAACAAATTGAACATCCCCGTGGCACATTTTATAAGCCTGCTATAAGGCAGAGTGAATTAAGTTATGATGTACATCTGTCCATCCATCCATCTGCTCCCTATTTAGTTTCTGCATAATAACTCAAGATCTTCACAGAGTACCATTATCAAACATTGTGGCTGGCTTTTACTTTGGGTTGGGAAGAAGCTTATCGATTTTGGAGTCATAGGTCAAGATCACTGTAACTGAAAGAAGAAAATGGTTTCTATATAATAGCATTAGTTCTACATCACAGACCTGAACCAGCCTTGTGGATATCTTGGGGTAAAAAAGAAGCCTAATAATTTTAAGATCAGAAATACATTACGTGTCACTGTTGCATTGTTTACCTTTCAGGGATGGAAATTACCCTCATCCACATTAAGAAAATTCCATCCTCCCATTAGATAGAAAGTTCTAGAAATCTAGAACTAGAAAGAAGACAGATCTAGTCTTTCCCCCCACCCCACCCCCAATGTAATAGGCCCATGCGCAGTTGCCATTCTCTTTCAAATGGATGACATCTTGTTCTGTTGAATTGAATCATGCTCTAGCAGAAATTCGCCTTTTCTCACCACAAGACATGTTCTGGCATTTAAATACTGGGATCTGTAATGTTTATGGTGCTTAAACCCTCAGTCCATTGTATTTTTAATCGTATAAGCTCTCTTGGAGGGTTTTGAGACATTTTGTTGTTCCATTTTGTTAGCAGTGTCCTTTATATTACCTATTTCATTTTTCCCTTTATATCTGGAATTATTTGTGACCTCCGTTTTTCACCTATATATCATTTTTAAATATCTGGTTTCTTGGTCAATTGACTAATAGTACTTGACAAATTTTTAGACTCTTTTAGGAGGTCTCATGCCATCATTATCTTCAAATAGTGTGTTTGGGTGGTCTCACAGCAATCATTATAACCAGTAGTGGGTTTCAGTGATTTCACTTGGGACAGTCCCAACACTCTTTATTAACCATTATCATAATGGTGTGTTTTGCTGGTCTCACATAGCTTGTTATCATCAATACCATATTAACAGATAGTGTATTACTGGTGTTAATTGTGTTTGAAGGAGGTCTCACACCATTCATTACTATTATCAACATTATTTATTATTGTTTCTTGTTTCAGAAATTTTCTTTTTACAGCAATAAATGTCACAGAGTGTGGGCAAATGCAGGTATAGGAAATCTCAGTTGGATACACACCCCACCTGCCTTTCTTGCACTAGCTGCAAACATATTGACAGTTGTCTGTTCTGTTGCTAATGGTCAGATGATGTATGGGATCTCGCTGAAAGTAGTCAGACTTTTAAGGGGAGTTGGAAAGGCCCTTCCTCCTCATCTCAGGAACACACGTCAGAGTCTCTCAAGACTCGGAAGAAGAAGATAACTCCATGATCCAAGGAGAATATGGGATCCTTCTCTGGGCCAATACTGAGCCAGAAGAAGATTAGCTCTTTGGTGAAGAAAAGCACCCCTTGATTCCAGGAGGATATGGGATCATTCTCTTCAGAGAAATATAAGGCCCTTGGATCCCTGACGGTCAATCCGTCTCAGTCAGTGCCTGTGAGGGTTCAGTCCAGGGTCCCTACCAAGGGAGAAAATACTAGGGCAGAGAGTGAGTCACACCTCCCAGTGAGGGTGGAGCAGCACCCTCTTCAAGCCCATAGCTTAGTGTTGGTGGAGAATTAGTTGCACACACAAACACACACACACATACACACACACCCATGAGGGAGGAGCAGCACCCTTTCCAAGCCTGTAGCCCTGTGATGGCAACAAGCAGATCGAGCAACCTTGAAAGGTGAGATCAGCGATCGCATTGTTGACCTTCTAAGGAGGGTTCCTCCATCAGATCAGAGTCGCCTGACTGGTCACCAGTTACCAGGCACTGGTCACTGGTCATCAGACACCAGTCACCAGTCTTCGAATACCCCATTCCTATCTGTTCGGGGATGCATCAGATTCAGGATGGGGTGCTCACTTGGAGCCAGAAGGGCTACTTCTTCAGGGTTTCTGGTTCCTGGAAGAAGCAACCCTCCACATAAACAATTTGGAAATTAAGGCGGGTCTCCGATGACAACACATCAGTGGTAGCATACCTCAGGCGACAAGGAGGCACACATGCTCCTTCTCAGTGCATAGAGGTTTGGAACCTCCTTCACTGGGCAACCTCATAAGGGATTACCCTATGGGGTTGTCATATTCCTATCAAGAAGAATATTATTATGGCAGACAGTGTGTCCAGGAGAGGCAAGGTAGTCATGGAATGGTCTCTACACCAATAATTAGTAGAGTCCCTGTTAAGACTGTGGGAGAGACCCTTGGTGGACTTGTTCATGATGAGACTGAACAACATGCTCCCCTTTTACATCTCCCCAGTCCCAGGTCAGAGGGCCTGGGCAGTGGATGCCTTCAGTCTGAGGTGGGATCGTCTGTTCACTTATGCCTTCCCACTGTTTAGAATGATTACATAAGTGCTCCACAAAGTTAGTATCTCCACTGCTCAGCTCATTTTGATAGCCACTCTGTGGCCTCAACAATCTTCTCAACCAGTCCAGGAAATGGTCTTGGCAGAGGGACTTGCTGTCACAGCACATGGAGTCTCTTCTGCACAACAGACCACAGATTTTCCACCTTAATGCCTGGCTCATCTCTAACGATCTATTCGCAAGGACAAGATTTTAAGCAAGGTTGCCAATTGCATTGTTCAGGCCAGGAGATTGTCCATGTCTGAGTTCTATTATGAAAAGTGGAGAATCTTTTGGAATTGGTGCAGTAGGAAATGCATTAATCCTAGCTGTCCCTCTGTGAATGCAGTGGCAGACTTTCTTCTATTCCTGTTCAAAGAGAGAGAATGCTTGGTTTCTACTATTAAGGGCTGTAGGGCAGTCCTCCCCAACATGCATAAGTTCTCAAAAGGCCTGTCCATTGGTTTGGATCCTCATATTTCCAATCTTATCAGGTATTTTGAGCTGCCGAGACCAGTGTCTCGCTCACTAATGCCCAGATGGAATCTCATGCGTGTTGTGGTCCTTGTTTAAAAAACAAACTACAAACCGCTTGGCAAAGCTTCTTTGGAGCAATTTACCCGTAAAACTGTTTTCCTGCTCTCCTTGGCATCTGTGATGCCATGTCTATAGAAAAAGGTTGTTTACAGTTTAACAGTAATTATGAGTCTGTTTCTCTTTTTGTCAACTCGGTTTTTTAAGCAAAAAAAACAACTTCCTTCAGTGGCTCCACTCCCTAAAGAGATCCCCAGTCTCAGTCATATATGTGCTGGGGATGGTCAAGATCAATTCTTATGCTCATGTAGGGTTTTACAGTTCTATTTGGCCACCTTGAAAGGGAGTAGGAAAGGTAGGAAACGTCTTTTTCTCCCTCTTAAGGGCTCTGCTGATATCTCAACATCCACTATTTCTATGTGGATTTTCCTCATGATCATCAGGGTTTATCAGTCCCTTACTGAGACAGAACTTTCATTCATGAAGATTAAAGCCCATGAGGTTCAAGCTATTGCTACCTCTTGGGAGTCTATCAAATGCATTCTTCATTACAGGAGGTTGTGAAAGCCGCATATTGGTAGTCACACACTGCTTTCTCCTCCTTCTACCTTTGGTCTTTGGCACACCAGAGCAAAGGCATATATTCTTTGGGGTCAATAATTGTGGCACAAAAAGTGGCCCAAGCTGGTACCAACTTACAGTAATGGATATTCCTACTGTAAGAGTGAGTATATCCTTTTTTATACCAGTTTTTTAGTCCATCAGCATCCCACTGTAGTGGCAAATTCAGCAACACTATAGTGACATGTATTGTATTACTGATATTAAAATGTAGTTATGATGGGGGGAGGGTAAACTTACATGTCACTATAGCCAGATTGTCTCCTCCCACTCTGCTCTGATATCCCACAAGTAGTCTGTGTCCCTAAGAAAGATGACAGCTACTGCACATGGGCCTATGATGTGGGGGGACAGACTGAGTCTGTCTTCTTTCTTGTTCTGGACTTTGAGAACTTTCCATATAATGGGAGGATGGAATTTTCTTATATAGACGAGGGTATTTTCCATGCCAGAAAGGTAAGGAATACAATAGCCCACCACCACCACTACATTTTGGTGGCAAAAAGTCAAAGGTCATGGTCACATTTGTTCTACACTACAGATCTGGCTCAAACTTTGTCAATTTGAGGTCAAAGATCAAGGTCACTGTAATCAAAAGAAAAAATGGTTTCTGCACAATAACATTAGTCAAGGAAGAAACCTATCCATTTTGGGATCAGAGGTCAATGTCACTGTGACTGAAAGAAGAAAAATGTTTCCTGCACAATAACATTAATTCTGTTTCACATACCTGGACAGAAACTTTGTGGATTGCTTGCACTTTGTGTAAGGAAGAATCCTGGTGATTTTGTAGTCAAAATCTGGGTCACTGTAACTGAAAGAAGAAAAATAATTTTTGCACAGTAACTTTAGTTCTACATTACAGACCTGAACTAAACTTAGTGGATGGCTTGCACTCAGAGTAAGCTAGAAGACTATTGCTTTTGGGTCAAAAGTTCAAAGGTCAAGCTCACTGTGGCTGAAGAATGAAAAATGGCTTCTGCACACAAATTTAATTTCTCAACCATGTAACTCCAGCAAAGTTTATGGATGACTTACACTTTGCATAAGAATGAAGCCTATTGATTTTGGGGTCAATGATCAAGGTCACTTAGACTGGAAGAAGAAAAATGGTTATTGCATAATAATTTTAGTTCTGGACTATATACCTTGACCAGAGTTTGTGGAATGTTTGCACTTCAGGATGGAAGAGACCTATTGATTTCGGGGGTCAAAAGGTCAGTGGGTAGTGCCTCAAAGAAAGATGGGTTATGCAGAATACATATTTATTCTAGAGTAGGTCCCTTAACCAAACTTTATTGGAAGCTTGCACTTTGTGTAATAAAGAAACTTAGAGATGGTAAGTCTGATAAGAAAATAATGGTTTCTGCACAGCAAGTTAAGCTCAAGACTGCTAACCTTGACCAAAGGTCAAGTTCATTGAGACCCATTTATCAATAATTTGCTCAGTCAGCCATGCCCTACTAGTGTACTATTAAACACAGGAGAGGCATGTAATGGGCCATTCTCAGGACTCTTGTTGAAATAAGTATGAGTTTTTAAGAGTCAGATGTACATTTGACTTTGTCCTTTTTTAGAAAATCAAACAAGTTTTCTGGCACAGGTTATAAAACTCATATGATTACTCTTTACAAAGTACATATGCATATACATTACACATGTATTTTCTTTGTCTTAGGGTTATGAAGTACATATGCATATACATTACACATGTATTTTCTTTGTCTTAGGGTTATGAAGTACATATGCATATACATTACACATGTATTTTCTTTGTCTTAGAGTTATGAAGTATATATGCTGAAGGAACCAGAAGGGAAGACAAAATTTGAGTAAGATAATGACTATAAGAAGTACCAGACTACCTCCAACACGCTTCTGACTGTAGCAAACTTACAGTCGGGATATCAATACAGATTTAAAGTATGTGTGGTTACGACACAGGGATACACAGGAAAATTCAGCTGAACTGAAGAAATTATAAATCCAGGTAAATTAGGACTTTGTTCTGTTTGTCACAAGTATAATTGCTCATAAAAAGTAAATGTTCTACTATTTTCAGTGAGAATATTCATTTTTATCCCGATATGTCTGAAATTAAACACAGAGTCTGATAGTTAAAGATCTTTTGTTATCTGATTATCAAAGGAAATCATTCAGTATTTCAAGTGTACAAAATTTAATTCAGTAAAAATTTTTATGTCAAATTGAAAGCCTTTTGATTTGAACAAAGATTTACTATATCTTTCGAGTCATCATTGATCAGAAAATCCCAAACCTCTGGATCATATGCATTAACTGTTGTTGAAAGAACCCTGAATCTTATTTGTCATAAATGAACAGTTGACAGAAATGTTTAACATTTTAAAGTAAGATTAGAATCTCATTTAAAATCAAGGAAGCTCAGGATCCACCCGCACCCTTCTTAAAAGAGTGTTGTGAATATTATGATACCTTCTATTTGTCCATCCTTTCCTCTGTCCATCCTTTACCATATTTTCTTTTAAACTTCTGAGTGAAATTTCTCCAAACTTGCTATTATATTTGTCCATATAGTAACTTCCTTGCCTGGGATTTTCCAGGAGGGCTCAAAGGGTCAAATGTAGTAACTTCCTGCCCTGGGATTTCCAGTAGGGCGCAAAGGGTCACAAATACTAAAATGTCAACTGCAATGATATTTTAATACCCTCATCTCTATGAAGGCAGGGGTATATAGGATGTGTTCCTCTGTCCAGCCATCTTTCTGTCTGCCATGCAATTTTGTTAGTGAAACTAGTCTCACAGTTTTCAGTGGATTGTCATAAAACTTTGTAAATATTATGGTCATCACCTTAACATGTGCATAATTACAAATCCCTCTCCTTTTACAACTTAATAAAAGTTATTGCTCTTTTTGACTCACAGATGAATGCAATGTACATGTCAAAATTTTTTTAATGTAACTAGTCTTACAATTTTCAGTAGATTGCAACGAAACTTGGCAATTGTTATGATCATTATCTCAAGATGCACATATTGACAAATCCCTTTGTTTCCGCAGTTCTTCTTAGAATTATAGTTTTTTCTGTCTTGTAGCTGAATGCGGTGTATAGCATAATCTTGTGAATGCAACTTGTCTCACAGGTTTCAAATGATCATGATGAAATTTGAGAAGTATTATGAGCATTATATGGAGATGTGCATGTAAACAAATCACTGCTCCTGCAAGTTTTGTTTGAATTATTGCCCTATTTGAATTGAAGCCTGATGTTGTGTATGACAGAATCGCGTGAATGCAACAATCTGTTTTCTTTGGATTTACATGAAACTTTATACATGTTATGATTATCATTTGAAGGTGCATATATCAACAGATCTACTGTCCTCTCAGAAGGTTTGTCAGAGCTATTGCCTTTTTTGTGTTGCAACTGAACACAGCATATGACAGAATCTTGTAAAATGTAACTAGTCCCACAGTTTTTGATGGATTACTGTGAAACTTGGTGCATATTATGGTCGTCATCATCATCTGATCTGTATATCAACAAATTACAGTGCAACTGCAATTTTCGTTAGAGTTATTGCACTTTTTGGTTTGGAGCTGGATAACTTGTATGACAGTCTCAGTTTTCAATTAATCACCATAAAGCTTTGTATATGTTATGGCCATCATCTAAGTTGCACATATCAGCAAATCGCTGTGGTCTCACATTTTTATGTTTGAGTTATTGCCCATTTTGTTCAGTGTCTGAATGCAGTGTTCTAATCTTGTAAATACAGCTTGTTGAGCAGTTGTTTATGGATCGTTGTGAAACTCGGTACATATTATTGTCATCATCTGACGATGCTCATATAGACAGTTCTTTTGTGCTCTTGTGATTTTTATGAGAGTTATTGCCATTTTCAACTTACAGCTGGATGGAATATATGATTTTGCAGTTTTCAGTGGATTGCTGTAAAACTAAGTACATATCAGGCCATCAGAAGAAGGTATGCATGTTGACCAGTTATTGTACTCAAACTATTTTCAGAAAAGTCATGCACTTTTTTGAGAATAGACTCATCTGCATCATGGTGGTAAGGGTGAAAAGCAGGATAGGTCAGGGTATATTTATGTGAGCAGAGTACTAACCATTCCTCTTATTTAATGATTTTTGCAGCATAACTTTATACATATGATTATAACACGATCTTGTGTAATATATATATCACAGCCAAACTAGATGCATTCTGTGATTGCTCTTATAATTTGCTATTCCAGTTGAATCATAATTTTTCAATTTGTTTCTTCCACAGAGGTGTTTGAAGCACCTGAAAACTTCCATATATTGTGTAACTCGGAACACTCAATGACATGTCATCTCCAATGGGAGCCTCCCATGGATATTACCATGGAAATGATTAATGTAAGTCATATTAGATGTTTAGCACTACAGTCATAAATCTGTGTAAAGCATATTTCCTTTTAGAATGGAGCTGAATTTCATTAAGTAACACTACTTATTCTTCCTATAGTTTAGAGCTAGAGCACACCATGTCAGAGTACCAGGTCTCTCAGTCTTAACACTTACATCAACTTACAATTTTACTTGAAAAATTTTGACCAGTCAGAAGGCTGCATTTGTATATTTCAAGTTAAATTTCAAAGCTTCGGTAACATGTATTTCTTGAAATGTTGAGTAAAGTTATGTGACAGGAACCAGAAAGATAAACACCTTATACAGTTGCAGTAAATAACTGTATCAATACAATGACTGGAACCTGTTCTGGGAATCATTCAACTTCTGAGCTTGATTTTGAGCTTGAGATTTTCCAGCCCATCACAAAGGAGTTTACTTTTGTAATGCCACTTTTGATTGGCTGAAGTCAAAACTTGATCTCAGACTCAAGTTCAGAGTTTTATGATCTCCAACTTAGATCTAAGAATAATTTGCCTCTTTAGAGTCACACCAACCCATCTGCTCATAATCTGTAGGCCTCACCATTTCGACCCTGCTGGATGTAAAAATGCACACTGATAAAGTTGTTGATATTTCCTTGGTTTTATCCATGCAAAATGTGTTGGTCCACTCTGAAGATTCAGGCAGCCACATGAACAATGTTGTCTAAAATATAATTGCCAAAATCAACACACATTTTTGACTTTTTAAGAATGGAGAGGTATAATTGGATCTAAGAAAGAGATTTGTTGGAAAGAATTTTCCACAAGAGTAGCTTATGGAAATAATGACTAAAACATGGACATCACTGAGATCACTGACAAAAAGATCATGCCCTGAATGAGACATATAATTCTAGAAAATAAAAATTCTGACCCATTTGTTAGAAAACGGATAAAATCAAAAATACTTTCTTAAGAGAATGCTGAAACATTTACTTTTCTATTCAGGAGAGTTCCTTAATTTAATCAAATAAAACATAAAACAGAGAAACCCAATGTTGTTCAGATAGATGAGCTTCTAATACTGTGGGTGAGTTAAATTATCATTGAAAATTGAAAAGCTTGCCTATTAAGAGAAAAATGAAAAGAATAGAATGATTTCTACCAAAGAGTGTTAAAATATATTTCTCTTTTATATCAAGCAGATCCTGTTTTTTCCAAAATTAAAATAAAACTGGACCTTCGCCAATATTTTATCACAAGTTTACAAATCTTTTGCTGTAAATTTACCTTCAGTGAAGGTAAATAATAATTGACCATTTTATATGAATATCAGCAATATTTAACACATTTATTGTTGCTGCTGTTATTAAAGTATAAATTGAATTGTGGTATGGTTACCCTGTTAAAACATACAGATGTTCTTCTTAGCATTTGTTTTCATACAAAGCAATTGATCATTGTGGTTTTAGCTCCCCCCCCCCCACCACCACCACCACAAAAAAGAAATTACTGTAAGTCAGTCTATTGTTCTCATTGTCTATCAGATTTTGTGTATCATGATTAAATGTCATCTGTACTGAATTTTTGTTCATCAAATGGTTCATCAGAATCCAGATGTATGCATGTCTTCTTAAACTTGATGTTTCCATATTTCTCTACAAAATCAACAACAAAAAAATATCTATATGCAGAAGAATGTAAGTTGAACTATACCTTCTATCCTTAATCAGATCAATGTGCTGAATTATGTACATTGATGTATACCTTCCATCCTTAACTCTAGAAGTGACCCTTTGTGAAGCAACACTGAGTCATTAATTCTTCCCACCATGAATACTGAGGAAAATACACTGGATATCTCTTCAGAGATAAGTTTCCTCCAATTGTTAATGACATGAAACTGTAGATTGCTACCTTAGCCAAGAGAGTCAGCCTGTGTCTTATCTACCTGACTTTATAATCTGCTTATAGTATGTACCTTCAAAGTTTAATGGTCAAGTCACTATAACTGAAAGAAGTAAATGGTTTCTGGATAATAACATTAGTTGTACATCACAGACCTGGACCAACTTTGTGGATGTCTTGGAGTAAGAAAGAAGCCTTTTGCTTTGGGGACACAAAATCAAAGTTCAAGATCACAGTAATTGAAAAAAGCAAAATAGTTTCCATACAATAACATTTGTTCTACACAACACAGATCTGCACCAGACTGTGTGGATGCTAGCACATGTGTTAACAAAGAGGCCTGGTTTCAAAACAATAACATTAGTTCTACATCACAGACGTGGACCAACTTTTTGGATGTCTTGTACTTGGGGTATTTTTAAGCCTGTTGATCTTGGGGTGAAAAAGTCAAAGGTCAAGGTCACAGTGACTGAAAGAAGAACAATGGTTTCCACATAATAATATTTCTTCCGCACCACACAGGTCTGCACCAAATTTAGTAGGGTAACGAAAAAGCCTGTTTTCTGCATAATAACATTAGTTCTACATCACTGACCTGAACAAAAAACATTGTGGGTGGTTTGCACATGGGGCAAGGATGAAGCCTATTGATTTTGGGGTCAAAGATCAAGATCACTGTGACTAAAAAAAGAAAAATAGTTCCTGCATAATAACAGTAGTTCTGCTTCACAGACCTAGACCAAACTTGGTGGATGGCTTGCATCTGAGATGAGGAAGAAGGCTTTTTGATTTGGGGGTCAAAATGTAATAAGCCAAAGTCACTGTGACTGAAAGAAGAAAAATGATTTTTGCACAGTAACTTTACTTCTGCTTTACAGACCCAGACCAAATATTAAGGATGGCTTACACTTAAAGTAAGGTAGAAGTCTACTGATTTAGAGGTCAAAGGTCAAGTTTATCATGGCTGAAGAATGAAAAATGGTTCTGCACAAAAGTTTTATTTCTTAACTTGTAACTTTACCAAAGTTTGTGGATGACTCACATTTTGGATAAGAAGGAAGTCTATTAATTTTGGGGTCAAAGATCAGGGTCTCAGAATGAAGGAAGAAAAATAGTCTTTGCATAATAACTTTACTTCTGGACCACATACATTAACCAACATTTGTGGATGGGTTGCACTTAAGGATGGAAGAGGCCTACTGGTTTGGGGGTTAAAAGGTCAATGTTCAAGGTCATTGCGCATCTGAGAAAAATGATATTTGAAGAATACATTTTATTCTAGAGTAAGTTCCTTGACCAAACTTTGTGGATGGTTTGCACTTAGGATAATAAATAAACCTATAGATTTGGGGGTCTAAAGGTCAAAGATCATATTAAGACTAAAATGATAATAAAGGTTTCTGCACAGTATATAAAATATAAAAAAGTTGGTACAGATTATTCTTTCTCATTTTTTCACATTTTAATACATAGATTGATCGGTTAATGGATAGTTAGATAGACTTGTTGTTGAAATAAAATAAAATAAAGAAGTCTTTCTGAGACAAATTATAAAGTATTTCTGAGATTCCATATGTCGTGGCTAATTTGCCTTCATCAGTGGATTCTGAATTTACTGATGAAGGCAAATTAGCGCAAACATATGGAATCTCAGATGAACTTTATTATTATTTTTATTATGAATATTATCATATATATATATATATATATATATATATATATATATATATATATATATATATATATATATATATATATATATATATTACATATTACTCTTCACTTTGACATAAACAAGTTGCTTTCTTCAGGGGACAACAAAGAACATACAGATACAAAAAGGATTGCATGCGTGGAAGAAAAATGCTTACAAATAACAACATACCCCAAAATACTCCACACTTTGACCATAGGTCCAGTTTAGTGAGACCATTTGGTTAATACTTTCCAGAGTTAACCATGCCTTACTAGTCTGTGCATAGAGAACTATTAAAAAGTATTAGTTCTATACCACACAAATCTGCACCAAACTTTGTGGATGCTTGCACATGGGGTAACAAAGAGGTATGGTTTCAACACAAGAGGCCTGCATAGAGAACTATTAAACATGGGGCAGGCATATAATGTACCATTCTCAGTACTCTTGTGAAATAAATATGTGCTCTTAAGAGTCAAATGTACATTCAACTTTGCCCTTTCTTAAAAGATCAAACAAGCTTTGTGGCACAGGTTATCACGCTCATGTGACTTACTCTCTACAGAATGCACAATCATATATTTTCTTTGTCTTAGGGTTATGAAGTATATATGCTGCAGAAACCAGAAGGGATGACTAAATCTGAGCAAGATAATGACTATAAAAAATACCAGACTACCTCCAACACATCTCTGAATGTAGCAAACTTATTGCCAGGATATCAGTATAGATTTAAAGTCTGTGTTGTTACAACTCAGGGATACAAAGGAAAATTCAGCATTGCTGTGGACATTATAAATCCAGGTAAATCAGTATTTTGTTTCATTTGCCAGAAGTCTGATTGCTCATAAAAAAATAAATGTTTAAATATTTTCAGTAAGAATGTTCATTTACATCCCCAAAGCTCTGGACTTAAAAAACAGAGTCTAATAGTTACAGATCTTGTATGTGACTATCACAGTTTTCAATGCATCACCATGAATCTTCGTAAATATTATGGTCATCAACTGAAGATATGCATATTGACAAATCCCTGCCCTTCCATAATTTAATAAAAGTTATTACCCTTTTTTACTTGCAGCTGAATATATTGCATGTTACAATTTTGTGAATGTAAGTAGTCTTACAATTTTCAGCAGATTGCAATGACACTTGGTAATTGTTATGGTCATTATCTCAAGATGCTCATATTAAGAAATCACTTGGTTCCTGCAGTTTGAGAATTATTGTCCTTTCTGTCTTGTAGTTGAATGCAGTGTTTAGCAGAATCTTGTGAATGCAACTTGAGAAGTATTATGAGCATCATAGAGAGATGTGCATGCAGACAAATCACAGCTCCTGCAAGTTTGTTAGAATTATTGCCCTTTTTGAATTGGAGCCTGATGTAGTGTATGACAGAATCGTGTGAATGTAATTATCTTATAGTTGCCTTGAAACTTTGTACATGTTATGGTCATCATTTGAAGATGCACATATCAACAAATCTACTACCCTCCCATAAGATTTATTGGAGTTACTGCCCTTTTTGTGTTGCAGCATATAGTGTATGACCGAATCTTGTAAAATATAACTAGTCCCACAGTTTTTGATGGATTACTGTGAAACTTGGTGCATATTATAGTCATCATTTGAAGATATACATGTCTTTGTGCTCTTGTGATTTCCTGAGAGTTATTGCCCTTTTTGACTTATGGCTGGTTGTATGTATGATTTTTATGAATGTTACTACTCGTGCAGTTTTTAAAAGTTTGTTGTGAAACTTAGTCAATATTAGGTCATCAGAAGAAGATATGTTGACCAGTCATTGTACAGGAACTATTTTTAGAAGAGTTATGCACTTTTCATGAAAATAGACTTATCTGCAGCATGTGGGTGGGGGTGGTGTGCGGGAGAGGTGGAAATATATTTATGTGAGGAGATGGTTCACCATTCCTCTAGTTCATTGTTTTTGTAACATAACTTTATACATATGATCATATATATTAAAGTTTGTTTAGCATAAGCAGCTATCCTTGATGCTGCTATTTGTTATGAAAATGATATGTCCTTGTAAATTTTGTAGCATGTAATAATTTCCTGTAGTAAATAAGTAGCATGTAATAATTTCCTGTATTAAATTAGTTGCATGTAATAATTTCCTGTACTAAATTAGTAGCAGGTTATAATTTCCTGCAGTAAATTAGTAGCATGTAATAATTTCCTGTAGTAAATTATTGTAAATCCACAGCAAGAGTATACATTTTTTGTGAATTTAGTAAACAACTAAATCGAAGACAGTTTTATGTGGACAGCAATAGTATCATGCAAAATGCAAATTGCCAGTGATCATACCACGAAAATTGTATGTGACAAATAATTTAGTGACAGTAAAAGTTATGATTTACAATATCTTGTATTTATCAAGTATTTTTCCTATCATCAGGAGTTGCAGCCCCTAGTTCATCCAAGAATGACCAGGTGACATTGACCAAGACAAAGTTGATTGCCATCATTGTGTCCATATCAGTGATAGTAATAGCTCTAGTAGTATTCCTGACAATTTTCATTGTCCGTCATCGGCGATTGCAGAGGAGCTTCCTGGCATATGCTAGAGGTCACTATGACACTCAATCAGGAACTACAACTCTGACAACTGCTAATGACCTAGGTAAATCTTATAATAATAATAATAATAATAATAATAATCTTCATTTAGTGGTGCTTTTCTTTTTAACCAGAGACATTGGCTATCAACTATTTTGCAACAAACAGATGACATAACAAGCTGAGCTGAGGCATTTGTACTTTGCTCATGGGTACTCAAGACAGTTTGTCAAATCCGAGTTTTGAACTTGTGATCCACTGGCTACAAGTTGAGTACTCTACCCTCTGAGCTATCCAACTCCTCAATCAATAGAATATCTTTTAACAGAAGAAATCCTTCTAGACTTATGCATTGTTTTTGCTTGGTTTAGAATGTGACTTCATAACTTTTGTCACACTATTCTCCACTATTCTGTTAATCTCTTCTACTTTTGGCATTCCATCCAGACTATTTTTTAGAGATTTTATTTCCAACAAAATGTCACCGCTTTCTTTCTCCCCAGTGGCCTCTGATTGAGACCTTCCAGGGCAGTTCAAAAAGCTCTCCAGACCTTTGTTTCCACAAAGTGAATGATGTTTAACTTCATTGCATTCTTTTTCTTTCTCTTCATCTTTCCTGGGCGTCATTTCAAATGGAGATATTTTGGGTGAAGTACGGTAGTGTGAATTCCAGTGAAATTAAGATAGTTGGATTTTGTTGTTTAGATTTTGTAAAAATGGGTTTGACTAAAGCATTCAAAATGCAACACTAAAAATACATATATCTACATAGTCAACATATGTGTATATTTGTTACCCTTGGTTGTGCTTTTCATCCTATTTGTAGTCTTTTCTATCCACAATGTTTACATACGACTTTACCTGCGTGTCATCATACCGGAAGCCAACACTCATAAATGTTAGTTAAATCATTGTTCATCATTTGGCAGGTTTTCATATTGCAGCATAAAGGTTTGGAATTTTCCCAAAATGCAGAAGTAACCAGTCTCATGCCAAAGCCAACTTCCACATACAAATTATATTTTTATGCAAATTAGCAATCATAAATTCTAAGCAATTCCTGTAATCTAGAAATGCCCGAGAAGTTGCCTTTGGTAAATTTGTAATGAAAATAGATGCAAGTCTAAGACCCAACTATCTGCAAATGTGTTTAGTATTGGATGGATATTGTTGCTTTTGATTGGTCGTTTTTTTTCTTCCTATTAACCACTGGCAATCACTGACTTCTCAGACAAAAAACCAGAGCTAAATCAAAGCAATTTTAGGTGGTTGTAGTGGCAATTTTAAAGACAGTTCTCAGCCAAGCAGAAAGAAAAACTTTTGTTAAGTCTGTCTCAAAAGGTACGAGTAGGTACATCCTTCAAGTTTGCTGTTCAAATAACTTCACTAAGTTGAAAATGATGGCTATAAGCCTTGACAACATGTGAGCCCAAGTTTTTTGAGCAAGTGAATTGATTTAAGTTTTAATGAGAAGTATGATTTGTAGCAGACAATGGCAAATGCAGTGGAAATTCTTGTATGAATATACACCATCTTAAAAAATCAGTGTGGGTAGTTTTCTGCAATGCATTAATGTATGATTGGATTATTTTTTTTCATTTTGAAAATGTTCACTAATATAACTGGTGAGATAGTTGACATGCTACACTGCTCCCTCAATAGCTCATGCCCAGATAACTTGCGAACCCGCTTATAACGTGGAGTCAGGCATGGATCCCATTTTTTTTACTAGAAAATACCAAAAAAATGGCCCCTATTTGTTGAACGTGAAAAAAATCGCAATCAAAATTAGTAAATGAAACCATGATATAACTGGTTATTACCCAGAAATTTGAATCAACATCATGAAATTGTCAACTTTTTAATAAAAAGTCATATATTGTGTTCAATTTTCTTTCCAAACAACAATAATTAACAATTTGTACAGGAATGTCTGCATTTGCCATCATCTGTTGGGGCCCCGGGTGGCCAAGTGGTCTAAGGCACTCGCCTTTACCGATCACTGCCATCTCACCTCTGTCTGCATGGGTTTGAGTCTCGGGCTCGACCAATGTGGTTATGTGAGAAAGCTTGCCAGTAGCTTCCTGTGGGTCGGTGGTTCTTCTCCGGGATTTCTCCCGGGTTCTTCCTCCACCAGATATACTGGCCGCCATGTACTGGCTATCATGTGCTGAAAAATGGCATTAAACCCATAAAACCTAAAACCTAAACCATCATCTGTGACATCATGCTTATGACCAAATTGAAATTTATCTGTTATCATTTTTTATTTGGTGAAGTATTTTTCATCAAACTTGAAAGATGCACCTATTGGACCTTTTGGCATGGACTTTAACTGAAATCAATCACAGATAATTTTGAATTTAAATTACATATTTATTACACTAAACTAGTTAAAAGTACATTCTTAATATGATATTGCAGCTTTTTCCTTTGTAAAATCACTGTTACCTCAGATGAGAAAATGGCCCTCCATTTTTCCCACCTATGGGCTATCGTGATCCCTTAAATATTGTCCAGAGCACTATAAGTCAATGTCTTGACAGTGATACAGTAGACATGATCTTGTAATGGGTATGAGATGTATTGACAGTGATACAGTAGACAGGATCTTGTAATGGGTATGAGATGTATTGACAGTGATACAGTGGACAGGATCTTGTAAGGGTATGAGATGTATTGACAGTGATACAGTGGACAGGATCTTGTAATGGGTATGAGATGTCTTGACAGTGATACAGTATACAGGATCTTGTAATGGGTATGAGATGTCTTGACAGTGATACAGTAGACATGATCTTGTAATGGGTATGAGATGTATTGACAGTGATACAGTAGACAGGATCTTGTAATGGGTATGAGATGTCTTGACAGTGATACAGTAGACAGGATCTTGTAATGGGTATGAGATGTCTTGACAGTGATACAGTAGACAGGATCTTGTAATGGGTATGAGATGTCTTGACAGTGATACAGTAGACAGGATCTTGTAATGGGTATGAGATGTCTTGACAGTGATACAGTAGACAGGATCTTGTAATGGGTATGAGATCACTTGACAGTGATACAGTAGACATGATCTTGTAATGGGTATAAGATGTCATGATGTCAGCAGGGAAATGGCATCGAGTCACTTAGTCTTTGATACACTGAATTTTCTGTGTATATAAATTTTCACATGCTTTGATAGTGATTCAGTTGTTTCTCCTTTAAAAACCAATAGAGGAATAATTTTAAATTTATATTTTATGTATCAAAGTTTAAAGGCAGCAATAAAGAGACTTTTATCTACATACAAATCTGTTGGGACACAAAATGGAAGATTTTTCTTTGTATAAAGATTCATTTTCGTCATAGTAAATATATGACTTAAGATCATCATGCAAAAATTGACACAGCTGTTGATAATAATAATGATAAAATGTTGATATAGAATGAAGTTAAGTTGATAAAAGATTGTCATTCAAATTATTTTGTTGTATTCTCTTTAAGACATTTGTATGCATATATTTGCCAAACATTGTTTTATGTAAAATGCACTTGGTACAGTATCCCTCTTGCATACATTTTATAAACTCGGAAATAAAATGCTGGAGTTTGGACAAATATGCCAGAGAGTGTTTTTCAAACCAAAAGTCACTTACATTTGTCTCTTCTAATTGATATCATTACAAATTTTACACCTATTTAAATACATTGAATAGAAGGAATTTATAAACCTTGAATAATGATTCCAAGATGGAGCTTGAATGAATATGCATTTATCTGATATTAAGTACTGTAACATCAGTTTTCATACCAAAATTCAACAAAATGTCATGAGACATATGAAATCTTGTCTACTACAACATTTGTCACTACAGTGTATAAAATGCTGGTAATCTTCTTAATATTAGGTTAAAAATGCTGGAAATCTTCCTAATGTTAGGTTAAAAATGCTGGAGACTCCATCTGATGCTGGAGATCTAACACATATGTTCTTGACATAATGAGATGCACCCAAATAATGATGGCATATTGATAGTGGTGATGAGAAATTTGTTGTCTTTTGACAAGTTGTTGATATTTCTGGATATTTCTCTTATTGCTACATGGCATTGTTTGTCTTGCCAATATAATATAATGCTGATCATTTGTTGTGCCAAACTTTTTTGTTAGTCTTTTTCTAGTGTCAGTATCTTATCATTTCCATCTTTCATCTTGTAATTTTTATGTTATGTCAGTGTGATCTAATTTCAATATTTAATCATGTGATTCTTTGGTTGTGTCAATACAATCTCTTTTCCATCTTTTGTCTGTGATTCTTTTGTTGTGTCAGTAGAATGTGATTTCCATTTTTTGTCTATTTGATTTTTTTCGTTGTGTCAGTATGATATAATTTCCTTCATTTGTTTATGATTCTTTTTGTTGAGTCGTATGGTGTAATTTCTATTCATTGTGTAATTTTTTTGTTGTGTCAGTGAGATGTCATTTCCATATTTCATCTTGTGATTCTTATGTTATGTCAGTGCAATGTCATTTTCATATTTCATTGTGTGATTCTTTTGTTGTGTCATTCTTTTGTTGTGTCAGTACTATGTCATTACTATATTTCATCTTGGGATCCTTTTGTTGTGTCATTGTGATGTCATTTCCATCTTTCATCTTGTGATTCTTTGGTTGTGTCAATATGATGTAATTTCCTTAAATTGTTAGCCTTAAAACTTTCTATTGTCATTGTTATGAATAATTCCCAATTATTCTTCTTGGTGAGATATATAAATAGTTCTTTTTTTTTTTTAAATGTACTACTTTTTATATCAAATAGTAGCCCCATGGGCTACCTCAGTGCAACATACAGTAGCCCAGACACACCATTATGGTATCCCATGGGTTCTGGGCAAAAGACATTTTCTAACCAGTTCAGATATTAATAAAAATTCTTTGTTAATTGTAAGAAATATATTATATCAATTTTAATAGCGTGCATTTTTATTTACTTACAGGAGAAGATGATGAACCACTAATAAGAGGATTTTCCGATGATGAACCTCTGGTGATAGCATGAGGTTACCTCCCCGCTCTACAGGCAATTCTACTTTACCCATTAGATTCCAGATGGCACACACAGAATAAAAATGTTGTATAAGACCAATAAAGAAAAAGAGCAGTTTTTTTGTTTCATAAAAGATTCTTAACTTTGTTTTGGTTGTCATTTTATTTGGACAGTCAAGTCATCATAGGCACATATTTGCCTCATTAGGTGCAGATATCTTAGCATACACATGGGTATTTTGGACATGTACAATACGGACATCACCATTAAGTTGTGCATTGAATTTCTTATTTGATAATATTTTAAGTAATACAGCCATAAATCTCTTTATATCTTTGCCTGATTCTGAAACATATGATGTATAGTTGTTCTAGGAACTGGTATACATTATAGTGGTATGAGTGTAGAGTTATGAAGCATGTATGTGATATTGCTATTTGTTTGTAGCTTTTCATTGTAAATTGGTTACAGCTGCCATGAGGAAGAAAAATTAAACCTCCTCTCATATTCAGAAATGTTATTATTTCTCGTATCCTTTGAGAATATAATTGCCAAACTAAATAAACTTATTATGCTAGATTCTGAGTTAAAACAGATGCATTTTATCTGAAATGTGTGTTGTGTATATGAATAAAATATCATATGTATTTGAAAATATAAAAAAAATATTTCTTTGATTCTTATTTCTATCATTGATCCAAACATCTGTTGATAGTGAAAAACATTACATAAGGATTTTTCAGAAACTATAAAAAAAATAAATTCTGTGGGTATAAATTTTCATGGTTTTGGGCAAAATGAAATTTTGATGTTGATATTATGGATTAGAAATGGATCATTTTGTTTGCACAGACTGATTACTGTTTGTGGCATCTTTAAATTCATGGTTTTCAGCAACCACAAAATCCTCAAAAGTTAGTACCCTTGTTGAAAAAAGAAATAGTGAATATACAGTAATTATAGTTAGGGATAGGAGACTTCAGTATACAGCTGTGCAGAGATTTTGAATTTTGATGCATTGTGTACTTTGTAAGGTTTTTTTTTTTAAATGAGACCAAACCAGTTAATGTATGAAATCTTAGTGAACATTGGTGGCATAGCTATCTTTGCTATAATATTTTCTTTTTTACTTTGTGTGTGTGTGTTTTTTCTGAGTGGGGGTGGGGATCTGTTTACACAAAGTTTTGCAAAGAAGGTCTTTCATCTAATGTTGCACTATGTTCTTGTTTCTTTTTTACAGCTTGAGCTATTTAAGCTTTTCTAGGATTTGTAGAGCTGATATGGATGTTTCTTTAAATCTTTAATGTGCAAGTCATTTTGTATCACAGCTGTAATTGGGCAATTTATGTAATCTGCCAACATTAGGGACATTCTGGGCAATGAAATATAATTGCAAATATATTAATGAATTGATCACCCATATGATGGATGGGTGCACTGTTTGATAGATAGGTAAACAGATAGGAAGATCAGGACTTGGACTTTACAAAATTAGGGCCCCACTCAATGAGTTGGTGGAGCCCTATTGCAATCACATTGTCTGTCCATCCATTAATAATTTGATCTCAGTAAGTTAATGTTGCTGGGAATTGTAGGATTTTGGTTTACCTTTTTATGATAATGAGACCTTGAAAGAGTTCAGCTGCCTATCCTTCTATATTTTGTTTCTACAGCATAACATTACAAAGGTTTGTTGGACTTCAATCAAAATTGGCATGCAGCTTTAGGTTAAACAGATTCTTATTTTGAGGAGTTATGGCCAATGAATGCCTGTTTACCTAACTTTGTTTTCCAGTTCTTCTGTTTAAGGCCTTGCCAAGTAAAACTTATATTATTTACATGTATATTTTCCAAATTTCTCTCCATTCCAATCTGCTTATATATGCATTTTTTGTTGTGTTATTACTTATAGACAGTTGACATTGACTCAAGCATTTTTTTTGTATACTATATGTCTTTAATTCTTATATTACTGTATTTATTTCTTGGGTATAACTATCTGAATTCATGATTGTAAACCAATCGTTGCGTAGTAATGATTTTAAGGAAAAATAAGGGCTCAATTTTTGTCAAAATTGTAAATCAATGTATCACACAAGTCTGTATTAATAATAGGATCAGAATTGTAAATCAATGTTACACACAAGTCTGAATTTATAATAGGATCAGAATTGTAAATCAATGTAACACACAAATCTGTATTAATAAAAGGATCAGAATTATAAATCAATGTAACACACAGGTCTGTATTAATAATAGGATCAGAATTGTAAACCTATGTAACACACAAGTCTGTATTAATAATAGGATCAGAATTGTAAATCAATGTAACACACATGTCTGTATTAATAATAGGATCAGAATTGTAAATCAATGTAACACACAGGTCTATATTAATAATAGGATCAGAATTGTAAATCAATGCAACACACAGGTCTATATTAATATTAGGATCAGAATTATAAACCAATGTAACACACAAGTCTGTATTAATAATAGGATCAGAATTGTAAACCAATGTAACACACAGGTCTATATTAATAATAGGATCAGAAATATAAACCAATGTAACACACAAGTCTGTATTAATAATAGGATCAGAATTGTAAATCAATGTAACACACAGGTCTATATTAATAATAGGATCAGAATTGTAAACCAATGTAACACACAGGTCTATATTAATAATAGGATCAGAATTATCAACCAATGTAACAGACAAGTCTGTATTAATAATAGGATCAGAATTGTAAACCAATGTAACACAAGTCTCAATTAATAATAGGATCAGAGCTTTAAACCAATGTTACACACAAGTCTGAATTTATAATAGGATCAGAATTATAAACCAATGTAACACACATGTCTGTATTAATAATAGGATCAGAATTGTAAACCAATGTAACACACAAGTCTGAATTAATAATAGGATCAGAGCTTTAAACCAATGTAACACACAAGTCTGTATTAATAATAGGGTCAGAATTATAAACCAATGTAACACACAAGTCTGTATTAATAATGGGATAAGAATTGTAAACCAATGTAACACACAGGTCTGTATTAATATTAGGATCAGAATTATAAACCAATGTAAAACACAAGTCTGTATTAATATTAGGATCAGAATTGTAAACCAATGTAACACACAAGTCTGTATTAATGATAGGATCAGAATTGTAAACCAATGTAACACACAGGTCTGAATTAATAATAGGATCAGAATTGTAAACCAATGTAACACACAATTCTGAATTAATAATAGGATCAGAGATGCAAACCAATGTAACACACAAGTCTGTATTAATAATAGGATCAGAATTGGAAACCAATGTAACACACAAGTCTGAATTTATAATAGGATCAGAATTGTAAATCAATGTAACACACAGGTCTATATTAATAATAGGATCAGAATTGTAAACCAATGTAACACACAAGTCTGAATTAATAATAGGATCAGAATTGTAAATCAATGTAACACACAAGTCTGAATTAATAATAGGATCAGAGCTTTAAAGCAATGTAACACACAAGTCTGTATTAATAATAGGATCAGAATTGTAAACCAATGTAACACACAAGTCTGAATTAATAATAGGATCAGAATTGTAAATCAATGTAACACACAGGTCTATATTAATAATAGGATCAGAATTGTAAATCAATGTAACACACAGGTCTATATTAATAATGGGATCAGAATTGTAAATCAATGTAACACACAGGTCTGTATTAATAATAGGATCAGAATTATAAACCAATGTAACACACAAGTCTGTATTAATAATAGGATCAGAATTGTAAACCAATGTAACACACAGGTCTGTATTAATAATAGGATCAGAATTATAAACCAATGTAACACACAAGTCTGTATTAATAATAGGATCAGAATTGTAAATCAATGTAACACACATGTCTATATTAATAATATGATCAGAATTGTAAACCAATGTAACACACAGGTCTATATTAATAATAGGATCAGAATTATAAACCAATGTAACACACAAGTCTGTATTAATAATAGGATCAGAATTGTAAACCAATGTAACACACAAGTCTGTATTAATAATAGGATCAGAATTATAAACCAATGTAACACACAAGTTTGTATTAATAATAGGATCAGAATTATAAACCAATGTAACACACAAGTCTGTATTAATAATAGGATCAGAATTGTAAACCAATGTAACACACAGGTCTATATTAATAATAGGATCAGAATTGTAAACCAATGTTACACACAGGTCTATATTAATAATAGGATCAGAATTATAAACCAATGTAACACACAGGTCTGTATTAATAATAGGATCAGAATTGTAAACCAATGTAACACACAAGTCTGTATTAATAATAGGATCAGAATTGTAAACCAATGTAACACACAGGTCTGTATTAATAATAGGATCAGAATTGTAAACCAATGTAACACACATGTCTATATTAATAATAGGATCAGAATTGTAAATCAATGTAACACACAGGTCTATATTAATATTAGGATCAGAATTGTAAACCAATGTAACACACAAGTTTGTATTAATAATAGGATCAGAATTGTAAATCAATGTAACACACAGGTCTATATTAATATTAGGATCAGAATTGTAAACCAATGTAACACACAGGTCTATATTAATAATAGGATCAGAATTATAAACTAATGTAACACACAAGTCTGTATTAATAATAGGATCAGAATTGTAAATCAATGTAACACACAAGTCTGTATTAATATAGGATCAGAATTGTAAACCAATGTAACACACAAGTCTGTATTAATAATAGGATCAGAATTGTAAACCAATGTAACACACAAGTCTGAATTAATAATAGGATCAGAGATGTAAAATTATATTTATGTTGTGTTGAGTTCAGCATGCTTTGTTTTTTTTACACAAAGAAATTCATGTTCATATTTTCAATGAATGTGGAAATATGCAGAAACACAGACAGAAAGCAGTGGTCAATGCAAAGGACAGAAACACAGACAGAAAGCAGTGGTCAATGCAAAGGAGTATTCAGTGGGTAGTTGGGAATAAGTCAGCCATATAACCTAGTCGAACCCATCTTTTCCAGTTAAAATAGTATTCATTTTAAGATACGTTAAAATTATAAAGTATTAAATATAATTACAAATCTGATGTAAGACAAATACATATAAAATACAAACCTTTAAAGAAGTTTGGAAAAACATACTATATACATGTAGTAGACAAAACTTCTTTTAATGCTGATAAGAGTTTTTTGTTTTAAAATGTAATGCTTTGTCTGTTTGTTTTTGAAATTAATCATTTTAATGTTTGCTTTTATCAACCCCTTCCACAAGGATCTGTAATAGAATTTAATTATGCAATCACACTGACTTCTTTTAAACCACTTCATTTTTTAATATGACCAATTAACAAATTCCTTTTCAACTGTTAGATGTTATTTACACTGATGATGAATTAGATACATCTTCAACAACTTCATTAAATGAAAGGAAATTGAGAAAAGTTCTCAGTAGAATGGTTCAGTCAAATTGCAAGACAAACAAGAAATTATAAATTATACATTTGAACTAATTAGACAAAATTATGACAGCTGGTGCATTTACAAGGAATGTGAAGGATTCGGTTCTAATAGGAACTTGAATGAATTAGCTGTAATTAAAAATGGCAGACAGGATTTGAGAAAGATCTCTTGAATTCCATTACAGTTCATTTCTCCATTCTTGAATTTTTTATGATTGCATCTGGCTTTATTGTGATTGAAAGGATTGCTTTTTCGCAGTAGTTTATACAATTTTATGTCACATAAATATTACAACATGCATTTTTTGCTAGAAAAGTAGACCTTACAAATACATGGCTTGCCTGTAAAAACATACAAGGAAAACCTTACACAGTAGAAGTCAAGGTTTCATACTATTTTTTGTTCTTCATTTCAGGCTGTAAATTCATAGAACTTTATACCTATGGCTGAAGTAGCGTTAACTATGTTAATAAATAAGCATTCATCCAAGATGCATACTTTATCATCTGTCTATATTGTTCATTACATGCATTATCATCTGTGAAGACTGACATTGGTCCACAAAACACAGTAGCTTGTTGAAATGGACAGAATTTACACTTGCATGGAAAGAAACAAATAATCAACATGTCTTCCATCAGTGGCGAGAATTGTTTCGGATAGTTAACACACTTTCTGCCACAGGTTTAATGACTGAGATTGAGATTCTATTCAAAACTTGGAGGTCAGTTAGCTCCAAAGATGTTGAAGATATTTGCATAAAAAGTTCAGACCTGGCTACCTTCTTCATATAAAATATTCCTACAAAGTTTTGAAAGCTTTTGCTTTGGTGAAGAATCTATCATTTCAAATTAATGAGCTTGGAGTAAACACTTGAATGTTTTACTGGAAAAGTTTAAGGAATTCCAGACCAGATCTATTTCTTGTGCAAATCTCGGATTTGATCATCCCGCATTGAAACTTCAGTGTATATAAAATGCGTAATCTTTTAATAAGGAAAAAAAACATATGATAAAACTACTAAACAAAATCGACACTGTTATTAATAAAACCAACATACCCAGTGGAACTTATTTCAAGTATAGAAAACCTGACTTTATTTTTGTGCACAGGAATTGTTTTAAATAAAGTTTATTTTTTAATCTTCTTGGCTATTTGTTCTTTTCTTAAAATTAATGCATGGGAATTGTCAATTACTCTTTAGCACATCTTTCTGAAATTCAGTAGAGATTTTTATGACATACCACAAGTGTTTAGGTTGTAATTGTCATTGTTGTTCATAATATAAGAAGTAGAAGTGGCAGTTCAAGCACACTTGCTATTGTTCTTTTGACTGATTTTCAAATTTCAGAGTGAGCTAGAATAACAGAATAATTGCAGACTTTGAAAGATGTTGTATCAGTTTTATATTCACTCTACAAACACAAAATTTATTAATAACTCAATTACTGAAATACAAAAAAAGGTCTTGATAGCGACCACTCTAGAACCCTTTTTCACATTGTGACAAGTCATAGACAAGTGCCTGGTATGGCAGAAACCAGTGCTAATTAATTTCATTGACTTCAGAAAGTCATTTGACTGCATACACGGAAGCTCACCGGCAATGATTCCCAGCAAATTCATCAACATCATGATGAGTTTCTACAGGGCAGTCAATGTGCAGTGAGAGTGGAGGGTGTGCTTGGTAGCTTCTTTGAGATCTGCTTGGGTGTCAGGCAAGGATGCATCCCATCACCCTTACTCTTTGGCATAGCTATGGATTGGGTTATGAGAAGACAAACGTGTGAACCAACAGGTATAAAATGGGTTGCAGGTCAGAAACTAAGCGAATTAGATTTTACAAATGACATAGAGCTATTGCAAAAGTCATGGCAAGGCATGCAAACCATGACATACTTGAGACAGAAGAAAAAAAGATTTGGCCTCAACATAAAATGGGACTAAGACAAAGGTAATGACAGTTGGAAATTGAGTAAAGAAAAACATGATCTACATTGGAGGTAGAAGAATGTGATCAATTTTGCTATCTGGGCAACACCTTTAGTCAAACTGGAGGATGTGATAAATTTTGCTATCTGTGCAACACCATTAGTCAAACTGGAGGATGTGATAAGGAAATACTAATATGCCTAAGTAAAGTGAACACTGCATTTGGAAAGTTGGGGAAAATCTGGGCAAGCAAGACCATATTGACTAAATTGAAGTGAGGGTATATGAATATCTGGTCCTCTCAATGTTTCTGTATGTGACTGATACATCGACAATGAAAGGACTAGCACAATGAAGTTGGAGGCAGCGCAACACAGATGGCTAAGAAGAATTCTGCACATCTCGTGGAAAGACAAGGTAACAAATTAAAAGGTCAGAGAGCTAACTTTACAAACTAAACTGGAAGACATCATCAGGGAGTGAAGGTTGGAATGGACTGGGCATGTGATGAGGATCGGTGATGTTTCAATTGCCAAGGAGACGGTGACAAGAATTAAGCCCAATGAAAAGAGAAAGGCAGGTAGACCACACACAAATTGGTTACACATGATAATGCATAACCTCAAAAGAGGAGGTGTCAGCTGGGACGACATCCCAGAACTGAATGCAGACATGATTACCTGGAGGAATCTGATTGCTCCATGTGTCACTGGCATGGGAGGACCTAAACTAATTCATGAATCCACCACTTACATACTACTATCATCACATTCCAAAATCACATTTAAATAACAAATCATATATAAAAAAATATTGACGGTGTATGTTGAAAGCATTGTTTGTCAATCTAACAACTGTGCTTGAAATTGTATGGTAGAGGTAACACCTGCACAACAAATTGTATGGTAGAACTAATAACTGTGCTAGCAATTCAATGGCAGAACTAATAGCTGCGTATGCAACATATAGCATTGTTGGTGGAGCAACAACTGCTCTAGAAATTTGATAGTAGGGAAACAGAAAAAAATTAATACTGTGTATGTAAAATAGAGCATTGTTGGTTTTATCAATGACTGCTCTATAATTTTTTTTTCGTGTATGCAAAATATAGCAATGTAAGAACTCCACCAGAAATTCGATGGTAGATTGAATTAGCAAAACAGTTCAACAGTAGAGTGATTATTACAGCATAGATGAACAAGGAAAATTACTATGATTATCGCAAAAAAGTTCAATATCATTAATTTGTTGCTGCAGAAATCCTACTGTATCAGCACAGTTAGCAACATCAAAGCATTTCAAAAATATCATCAATATCTTCTAAAACAAATACACTTCTATTGCTTCAAGCTTAAGCTGTGCAATCAAATCATTAATGAAAATGGAAAACATGATACGACTCGGGTCACAGCCTTGCCTTGTTTCTAATGTGCATTCGAAATAAATACTTCAAACTTTAGGTGTGCGGACACAGCGTTCAAATTTATATGCATATCTCTTAAAATATATCCTAATTTGCCATTGATACCTTTATCGAAAGCTTTTTTAAAATCTACAACAGACAGTACAATTTACCTTTTGTTTTAGTGATCTATTTTTTAACTAAATCCCGAATAGTAAACATATTGAGCTTCGTCTATCAGACCGTTGTCTTCCGACCATGTGTCGATACCCTCAATATATCAGTAAAAACCTTGCACAAAGTATCAATAAGGGAGATACTTCTGTAATTGTTTGGGTCGCTCTTGTCACCGCTCTCTTATATATATATATATATATATATATATATATATATATATATATATATATATATGAAAGTTTGCTTTGCGTAAGCAGCTGTTCTTGATACTCCTATTTTATATGGGAAGGAACTTGCAGTCGAGGAAATGATATGTCCTTGTTAATTTAGTAGCATGTACAAATTTCCAGTAGTAAATTATTGTAAATCCACAACAAAGATTTAACGGTTATATATATATATATATATATATATATATATATATATATATATATATATATATATATATATATATATATAATATGTATGCTTTGATATACCTCGAGTTGTATAATTTTCATTAAAAGAAGAAACTAGGCGTGCAGAGTTTCCTTTTAATGAAAAATGTATGCAAATAGTATATCAAAGATACAGCGAGCATACTATACATATATTTTATTTATACCACATACAAATGCACATACTTGTATTCCAGTCGACTTTAAGATAGACTACAGGACACAGTGTATTGACGGAGGGAGTGAACTCTTCACATCCCTTCCCAGTGTGACTGCAAAACAAAGTAGTTCTGCATCTATTTTAGTTATTCACGATCCTTTTGGAAATTGTTAATTTGCTTCTTGTTTGAGCTTCTATTTTCATTCATATTGACAAAATAAATAATAGAGAACGTTCAGGATTTAAATATGAAAGTTGTTTTAAATGAAGAACGTAGAGTACTACAAACATTGCATTACTATCGTCCCCAACAGTGAAAGCGCGGCCATTGAATCAAGGGCGAGTACACAGAATCGAGTGGAGAGTAGTTTTTAAAAGGAAAATAACGATCCAACAAAAGGTACTTCAAACATTTAAAGTAATTGGCAGTTGATCTAAGTCATAATTATGCTTTACTTTCCATTGCTACTGACCATACATTGTTTTTATCCTCTCTCTCTCTCTCTCTCTCTCTCTGTTGGTTGGTTTGTGTACTAGTTTTACATCATAGGTCCAGACACATTGTTGCATGCCATGGGAAAAATTCGCTACACTTCTCTTTCACGGATTTTCACCCGTGGCCTGCGACAATGGTAGAGAGAGAGAGAGAGAGAGAGAGAGAGAGAGAGAGAGAGAGAGAGAGAGAGAGAAAAAAACTAGAGAAAAAAAACTAGATCCATTGGGGTAAAACTGACATGTTGGCTGACCAACCAACAGGGAGAGTGGACTGGGGTGGGGGTGGACTGACTTATAAGATTGTATATATCGTCCATCTCTCCGTGTCTCTGTTTGTCGATTAGTCTTGTTATTTTACAATCATAGATCCAGAGAGAGAGAGACAGACAGACAGACAGACAGAGATATCTTGATCAATGGAGGTAAATCTGAATCATACTGATCAACCACTTGAGACAGAGAGACGGAGAGAAACCTTCCGACATCTTAATATTTTAAAAATGATCTGTTGTAGAACCTTATTATGAATAAAAAAACACAACAAAATAATGTGTATGTCAAGGAATTTACCGTTCAGCCTACTCGTCTCCACGTGTTATTGCAACTTGTATCATTGGTATTGTGTAGCACTGTAGAAAAATCCCCTGGAAAGTGTACACATACAATTATAAGGACTCCGGTTCCTCTAGGTTGCTTCATGTAAGTTCAAATCCAAGGTTTTCATCCAACACAAATTCTTTTTTCTCTCTCACTCCACAGATTTCCACGCATTTTCGTCCCTTACGGCATGAGAGAGAGAGAGAGAGAGAGGGAGAGAGAAAGAGAAAGAGAGAGCTGAGGTAATTTCGATGAAATTATGTTACATGTTTAATTTATTACAAAACGGGAATTGCTATTTGTTCTCATTATTTTCTTTTTTTTTATTAATAATTAATAAATGAAAATGCATTACTGATCTAGAGAGTACAGAAGCAATAGTCTCTTGAAACCATAATTATATGCTTATTAAAGCAATAATTATATGCATATTTATACGCCATGGGTGAAACACAATTTGATATACCAACAGTACTTGTATATCAAATTGCTTTATACAAAAACTTTAAAAGCCATGTTATTTTTAATGTATGTGGTATTAGGACAAATAATACTCCTACTCCCACTGCTTAGGAAAATAGCCAGATTCATATATGTTGTCAAACAGAGCGTTAATGAATGGTAAAATTGTTTTAGACGTGCACTTATAAAACGAATAGGTATCATGTCAGCGCCCTGGATTTTGTTTTTGATTTTAAGTAAACTTTTCACAATTTCACCATTTGCAATAGAAGTATTAGAGTCATCATCCTGTAGGCGAGGAGGTTCTTAACTAACAGTATTGTCATAGTCATCGAACTCTAACACTGGGTGCTTCAATACAAATTTAAAGTATTCATACCAGTTTAGGGGGAAAAATACTTGCTAATTCGTGTTGAGAATGAAGCGTTTCTTGTTTTAAAAGATGCCAAAATTATCGAGGATTTTTCCTCGCTTGAATTTATTTATTCATTTGGGACTCTTCTAATATATCTTTTCTTGAGTGCAATGATATATTTAAATAATGATTTATGCTCTCTCTATATGACTTCAGTTCAGCTTTGGTATCCGAGAATCTAAAACGTCGTAAACGGTAGTTTTTGTCATACTTTGCCTTATCGCATTCTTTATCCCACCAAGGAGGTTGTGTAGTTCTCACTTAAGACGCCTTGCATCTAGTCTGAACAATCAAACCTATATTCTGATGTAGTGTGGCTAATTTTCCAAGAAAGAAATCAATATCAGTTTCAAAGTCTCTGAATCCTACAAATGATTGTATATTGTCTTCTGTAAGACGAAAATATCCCCATTTACTAAGGGTACACTTATCATTATAAGTTTGCCCTTCACTCAAATGAGTGTTATGATAATCAACATTAACAGTGATTGTGGTTTGAGAAATGCTACCTTAATGTCCCACATCCTGACATAGTCTGAGTGAACAAGAAAGGAATATGCGTAGATTCATCGCATGTGCCAACTTCGAAACCGGTAACATAACTACATATTTTAGGAGGACATATCATACAATCAATTATGCTCTAACCATTGTGAATACTTGTGAACTGATTAGTTTTATCTTCGACAAGCATTCCATTCATCATATGAACATTACAATTTATGCATAAATCTATTAGGAATAAGCCAAAATTGTTATAGACTATATCGTCTTTTTGTATTTCTCTGCTTTGAGAAATTATCAATATCATAATCAACCTTACATCCATAAACAAAGTCAAGTGTGTCGTCATGGATAACATCCATGTCAAGTGTGTCATCAGGGGTAACATCCATAAATAAAGTCAAGTGTGTCGTCAGGGATAACATCCATAAACAGTCAAGTGTGTCGTCAGGGATAACATCCATAAACAGTCAAGTGTGTCATCAGGGGTAACATGCATAACTAAAGGCAAGTGTGTCATCAGAGATAACATCCATAAATAAAGTCAAGTGTGTCGTCAGAGATAACATCCATAAACAGTAAAGTGTGTCATCAGGGGTAACATCCATAAATAAAGTCAAGTGTGTCGTCAGGGATAACATCCATAAACAGTCAAGTGTGTCATCAGGGGTAACATGCATAACTAAAGGCAAGTGTGTCATCAGAGATAACATCCATGAACAGTCAAGTGTGTCGTCAGGGATAACATCCATAAACAGTCAAGTGTGTCATCAGGGGTAACATGCATAACTAAAGGCAAGTGTGTCATCAGAGATAACATCCATAAATAAAGTCAAGTGTGTCGTCAGAGATAACATCCATAAACAGTAAAGTGTGTCATCAGGGGTAACATCCATAAATAAAGTCAAGTGTGTCGTCAGGGATAACATCCATAAACAGTCAGAAAGTATTGTGGGTAGGTCTGAGTCCTATTTGACCTTCGAAATTGCTGCTTGCCCAGCAACTTGACACCAGCTACCTTTAGAGTGGACCAGATTTATTTAAGGATTTTACACTTTGTTTCGGTAGTTATTAGGCCAGGTCCACGAGGTTAAAAATGTATATAGTCTATTTTGTTCTCATTTTTGCATATCATACCACCAGTCGTGATTTCATTGTTTGTAATAGGTAATATGTACATATGTACATTGGATCCAGAATTTGTATTTATGAGAGAGAGAGAGAGAGAGAGAGAGAGAGAATTGTAATATATATATATATATATATATATATATATATATATATATATATATATATATATATATATATATATATATATATATATGTTAGCAATGAAATACTAAATTTAAAAAAAAACACAAAGTATTTATATACACACCCACACCCACACACACCCACACCCACCCACCCACCCACACACACACATATATATATATATATATATATATATATATATATATATATATATATATATATATATGACACTTTTACCTAATTACTGGAGTTATTAGTAATAAAGTTAATGAACTCGCATCTCATCTATAATGATTCAATATAATTGCTTTACTGTAATTCACCTTGATGATCCTGTTTCGGCCAGAATACTATAATGGGAGGGCTTCCAAACATTTTAGAAGGATAGGAACCAGTTTCGGGTGGTGTGACTACTTCTCTCAGCTAAACAGACACTGCGAAAGAAGACAAGAACTTGAACATAGTTTGGCTGTGAGATGATTTGATTACAGCTATTTCTTAGAAGTAAATTAATTTTACTTTGCACTGTATACATGTCCCCAACCTCAAGCATTGAATATTGGGTTACTATTTTCTCCACTACTGATGTTGCGAGGGAATTAACGTCGTACATGATTATAAATGGTATTAGGAATACTAACTTTCTTAGGCCATTTAACAATAAACTGCACGATCTCTTAAACGAATATATTGAAGATATAGTCGAAATAGGAAATCACAAATTGGCATTGTTGAGAGCATTAAAGCTTTGAAAAACAACTCTTTCAAAATTGTACCTGACTTATATTAGACCCTTATTGGAATATGCCCATGTAGTTTGGGAGTTTTTTGAAGCGAGGGGAATTCAATGAAAATAGAACGAACAGAGCCTGAAGCTGCCGCATTATCACTGGTTTAGCTTATTACGCAATTATAGAATGTTTATATTTATAATCTGCAGAAGACTGGGATGGAAAGGAGTGTCGTCATTCCCAGCAAAGTCTTCTGCAGAATTCTCCTCCAAAGGATTGATGCAGCCATAGATGATAAACTCAGACAAGAACAAGCAGGGTTCAGCAAAGGAAGAGGATGAATAGACCAGATATTTGCTCTGCGCAACATCATAGAGCAATGCCTAGAGTGGAATGTACCCCTTTACATCAACTTCATTGACTTCAAGAAGGCATTTGACAGTGTTCATCGCGAGAGCCTATGGAAGATTCTTAGAGCCTGTGGAATACCATCCAAGATAGTCAGCCTCATTGGGAAGTTCTATGAGCACTTCGAATGCAGCCTCATCCTTAACAACGCTCTTACAGAGTCGTTCCAGGTGAAGTGTGGTGTTAGACAAGGTTGCATCCTCTCTCCCATTCTGTTCCTCATCACCATCGACTGGATAATGCGCCAAACAACTTCCGACCATGCCTGAGGAATCCAGTGGACACCCTTCTCAAACCTTGAAGACCTGGACTTTGCTGATGATCTGTCTGGCATCTCATCAAGGCACTCTCATCTTCAAGAGAAATTGACAGACTCTGCAAATACGCTAAACAGACGGGCCTGCATATCAATGCAAAGAAAATCCAAGTGATGTGCACAAACGCAGCAGCAACTCTTCCAATTATCATCGATGGTGAGTCACTTGAGTTTGTAGACGACTTCACCTACCTTGATAGCCTAATTAGTAACAACAATGGTGCCAAAAAGGACATAAAGGCCAGGTTAAATAAAGCCAGAGGTGCTTTCAGCAGGCTTCGCCCTATATGGAGATCAAAACAGTACAGTCTCATGACAAAGATCAGTCTTTACAACAGCAGCATAAAGTCGGTACTTTTATATGGCTCCAGTGTTGGAGAGTTGTGAAGACAGACATGAAAAATGTAAATTCATTCCACAATGGCTGCCTCCGTAAAATCTGCAACATCTACTGGCAAAACAAGATCTTCAATGTAAGCCTATATGAGAAAACTGGATGTAAAAAACATTTCTCTGGAGGTCAAGATGCGCAAAATCAAATGGCTCGGACACGTAATGCGGATGCCACAAGAACGGATACCTAAGGTAGCTCTCAGATGAACACCAGCGGAGAAGCGTAAGCGTGGCCGGCCAAAGACAACATGGCGAAGGACAGTGATAACTGATATGGAAGAGATGGGACTTTCCTGGAGCGAAGCACAAACCATTGCTCAGGACCGACCCAGATGGCGGAAGATGGTTGCAGCCTTATGTCCCAGTTGGGATGAAAAAAAACCTTAAAAAAATGTATAATCAGGTTCTATTCCCTTGAGTGAAACTCGGACCAGACAATAACCTACAGACTTCTGTAGGATTTTCAACGGTATTGTCGCACGAGTTTTACAAGAATTGATTCGCCCTTATGTAAGAGAGATAAGCCCATATCCACTGCATAATAGGTCTGGCCACTAAGTCGGCTTAAGTGACGTTTACCGTCTGGGGATGTGGAGAAGGCGCAAAAAACTAATACACATTATTTCTTTTCATGTCGCAGGTATGTTATTCAAAGACGCATGTTATAACTTGAATTAAACAAGTTGAATTAAATTTGGATTTATTATTAAGAGGAGACCACGAACTAACGAAAGAGCAAAATCAAATTATAGGTTTGGTAGTACAAGAATATATTAAAATTACGAAACGGTTACATCCCAACAATGCTTGAATCTCTTCCTGTATCTGTGACATATGATGTAAATTCTTCTCTTTTCTACCTTCATTTTGTTCTTTTCTCCAATTATCTCCTTTCAATACTGCCACTATAATATTTATTTATAAATTTATTTTTGTTCATGTGCCAGCCATCTTAAATGTTTTGTATTAGAAAGCACTCTTTGCATGGGACAGGCGATAATAAGATGTTAGAAATGTTGAACCTATCTCAGTTGCAATGTTCACTAGAAAAATATTCTAAAGCCATCCTATCTGATGTCGACTTTAGTGAAAAAAACTTTGAGTTCTGAACGTACTAGTATCAGTGTCGTTTGCTTTATGAAGTCTTTCATTTGTTATTGTCTCAGTTTGGAGCTGAATGCTAAATTTGGATGAAACTAATGAGAATGCATTCAGTTATTGCATAGAAAAATGTCGTGTCTCACATTCATAATTGACTAAAAGATGACGCAAGATACAATAAAAAGACTAGTCAAATATATGATCAATAGAACGCGGCACACTAATGGCAGAAATCCACCTACAGTAAGTACATTTTTGTGGGCACACATACATGAGCGTTTCGGAAAATCAGGGGTCATAACTCAATTAAATAATGCTTTGTATTACTGACGATCAGAAAAATCAGCGCAATTTTATGATCATACTGCTCACCTCCGTAGCATAAGGAAGGGGTTAGAAAAGGTGCCCTAAACATTGCCTGCTTCACCTTAACCTTGGTCAGCATACCGCGGCTGATGGGGATCCCACCTTAGCGGTCGAAAACGAAGCAAGAAGACAAAGGTGACGCAACTCACCATCGGTGCCAGGAATGTATGCATACTAATGGACAGTACATCAACAGAAAGACCAGAGCGAAGAACAGCTCGATTTGATAGAGAACTGTCCAGATTCAGCATCCATATAGCAGCCCTGAGTGAAACTTGTCAAGATGAGGATGGACAACTCACCGAATTGGGAGCTGGCTACACCTTCTTCTGGAGTGGCCGAAGTAAAGAGGAACGACGTGAAGCTGTGTTGGGTTTGCCATTAAATCACTGCTAGTTTGCAAGCTCACAAATCTTCCAAAGGGAGTGAATGACAGACTAATGTAAATGAGACTCCCACTGTCTGGAAAAAGACATGCAACTATCATCAGCACCTATGCACCAACCATGACCAACCCAGATGAGATAAAGGACAATTTTTATGAAGATCTGGAGTCTCTTATTGCAGAAGTACAAGTGTGCCACAGACAGTTCATAGCACAAATTGGCCTGATCAGCCACTAACGTACTCACAAAAACCAAACCAGTTAGTGATGGCATGTTCATCTTCGAACTCGAAGGACGAACAACACAACAATAGACTTATACTGCATAAACGAAAATATTGTTTCGTATAATAACTCTATAAAAAAGTAAAGGTAATGGGTACCACATCCATCATCTTAATAACATAAATCTGCATAGCAAAATTGCCTTACAATTACATGAAGTAGCGTTGTTATTTATATTATATTATTATTATAATTATTATTATTATTAGTAGTAGTAGTAGTTGTTGTATTCGAAACAAGAATGTCTGTGTCCGAGGATCAGAGTATAAATCCACTAATTGATAAACAGAAATCTGTCATGTGAAGTCCACTGAAATTTTGTCAATCAAGCCCCCGTCCCTTTCCGAACAGAAGGATATCCACGCAGACATGCGTGAATCATACTGAATGTATGTATATGTATTTTACAGATATTGCCACTTTATTTATATCGATGAAATTACTTAGTTTATATCCTCTTAAAGGCTTATATCATTTTATTATATCAATTATGCAAACTGTGATTATGTGTTACAGCATAGAGATGATTGCTCCGAAAGGCAGTTAGCCATGAGGTATGAATAAAAACAGATTATGGCAGCGCTGGTAAGTGTTCATGTCGAGAAAATGTGAAACAGAAATTTAAACAAAAGAACAAAACATGGAACGAGGGACGTAGAAATCACCTTGCACCAAGTTTAGTCTGTAGTAATACAGAAATTGAGGACCATTGGGAAAACATTGGAAATTAAAGTATACAGGAAAGAATGAAAAGATGGTAGATCATTAATCTATCGAAACTCTTCCAGCTTATATAGACTATTGATCTGATTGGTATGAAAAGAATGAAACTAAAACAGCTGTTTTGAAGAAGATACGATCAAGCTAAATTTAATATGGAACATGGACATGCCAGACGGGCAAGTCAAATTACAATCATGCAGTTTTTATATTCACTTTCAAATAAATAGTTTTTGTGAATGTGTTATGTGGTTCGAGGTAGCTTTGAAAGTATGAACGATTCTATTATATAGTTTGTTGAAAGAATCCCAAAGGTATTGTGTAGCTACATTGGAACGAAAAAATGCAGTCAGGCGTTGTTACGGATATGTTTCCAGTAGAAAGGCAGCTACGAGTTTTCTCTCATAAACAAGAGCATGCAGGGAACAAGTGAATCAAGCCAAAGAACTGAAACATACTGGAGGGGGTTTTAGTGTAGCCATTCTGTAAATATTAAGTTATTATTATTCTATTAATCGAGCGTGAACAACAGAATAATATTTCATTCCTTTTCTTTGCAGCTATTACACCCAAATTCGTTTTGTTGAATGGGCTACGTTCCTACTTCCATATCAACCTTTAGTATATTTTTCACCTGTATGTACAAGATCTCTTGGTTCCCTTAGCTATAAATTAAAAAGAATACAGCAGCCATGTAAATCAAAGATGACGGCCCTTTTTCCAATCAATTCAAAATCAGGTAGAAGGTCAGGGATTTGAAATTAGTTTAATGAAGGCCTTGTTGACAGCAAGCAGCACGCTCCTTATTCTTGAAATATTTAATCTGCCTCCCACCCAAACATTTAATTTCCCTATTGTACGAACTTATTATGAGACGTGTTTTGTTCTATTTGATTCTGATCAATGACGACCCAAAGTAGGGTTTAGTATACTAAGTTAGTATATTCTTCATGACGACGAGTTACGGCGACTGAGTGGATATATAAGTACTGAAGACTCAGAGTAAAATGCAAAAATGACTGTGCAGTGTTTTGTTATGAGGCTAGCTATCAATTTTGCGCCAATCTTAAGGCAACATTTTCTGCAACAATAGGATAAGACGTTCAAATTGGTTCTGTGATGCTGTTATAGTGCGACCATGCATATTATCCTCTTGAATGGCAAATAAAAAATATAAAAAATGACGTAAAAAGTTTAGTTACTGTATATACTTAGCATAATAATGCTTGATCTTCCTAAATTGTTATGAAATTCATTTAGAAATTGTTCGAACCTTACCTTTAGTTGGCACCATAAAGCTACTCATTTGATGACGTGCCTTAAACCGCTACTACATGCATACACAAGCTCGGTATTTTGGAAATGCGCATAACTGTTGCAATTATAAGATTACATTCCGGGTACGTAGCGTTCATGAAGAGAAAAAAAAAACAATCTTGGCAATCCTGCCATTATAATGTCGAAATTAAGATCACATTAAGTGGGCGTCCCCATCTTTGATTGTGCATGTGCGCAAATCAGACATATTTAGTTTACAGTAACACCATTTTATAGCTTTAAGCAAAAAAGCCGAACTGTGTCTCTCTTTAGAACTCAGTGCTGACACGTTTTTTCTTAAAGTACATTAATGTTAGTTCATCACTTTCTCCCTATCTGAGATTATTGCGATGATGCGTGTTTTACTGCTGACTTTTTTCTGTATTTGTATTGCCTATTTGTAAAGAAACAATAATAATAATATTGCATGTAAACTACCTGCGATATATATATATATATATATATATATATATATATATATATATATATATATATATATATATATATATATATACATATATATATATATATACATATATATATATATATATATATATACACACACACACACATATATATAACCTTAACCCTTACGCAATAGGAACTTTTCCTACAAACCTTGTACCCATCGTTGAAGTTGTTTCTCAATATGTATTCCATATATAATTGCCTGCTATAAATGTATGGAATTTAATATTGTGTCATGCTCAAGGTCCAATTTACTTTTTTGCATTAATAAAAATTCCATGAATTACTAAAAGGTTTGTAGGAAAGGTTCCTATTGCGTAAGGGTTAAATACTGAACAAATCAGTGCTTATATTTTGGTAAGATTTATTTTGTCTGATCAATCTGTATAAGATAGTTACATATTACAAAACTGGAATCAAGAACACATAGGAATTTCTGATTCGGTAATTATAGTTGGATTTTCATATGCTGATGTCAATGTTGTCGTTGGCTCTATTGTTGCCGCAGCATCCGAGGCATTATTATCCTGAGGTACGGTTGGATACGCCATTGAGGAGGTTCGTTTGAAACAAAATGAAAAAGAGATTGACTTATAATTTATTAATGGCGGTGAAAAAAAAACAATCAAAGATGAATCTAAATCATATTTAATATCAATTCATGCTTATTACAGTGTACTTTAGATTTAGAAAATAATAGCATAACAGACAAATTTTCATGTGATCGTTTCATGGACGAAAGCCCTAATAACGCAGTTACTCAAGCGATAATGATTACAGGAAACTAACCAAAAAGAAGACAATGACAACGAGTACGTATATAATGACGATAATAAAATTGAAACTGCGGCCGTGTCGAATCGTCATCGGATGACCAGTACCGTTAACATAAACAAACACTACAACAAAATTTTAGTAGTGATAATTCTGATGACATTATTGATTAGGATAATACCAATTATAAGAATAATTTGAACTGGATTTAATGAAGCACACAAAAGATAAATATTATACGTTCTGGAGAACACCAATTAGCTTACGTGTAAAACCATTTTGTATTTTGCTGAATTCATAGTTGAAGGGAGGTAACCCAGTGTACAATGTACAATATAATTCACTGCAGTTGTGGCACTTCCTGTTGACTTAGGCCCAGTTTCCAGTGAATAAACGGCACCTCAAATTAAGGTGCAAAATCTCATTCACCACTCCTTACTCCCATCACAATATAAGTTACATCTTTATACGCTTCTGTGAAAGCTTGCTTACTGTTTGTTTGCATTTACTTATTTCAGCCACCTGTTGACCCCGAAATTAATCGGGTTCTTCCTTACCCAAAGCACAAGCCATCGGTAACGTTTGGTCCAGGTCTGAATGTAGAACTAATATTATTGTGGAAAACATTTTTGTTCTCTCATTTATCGTGATCGTGAACGACCTTTTGACTCCGAAATAGATAGGGTTCTTTTTAACCCTAAGTGGAAGCCATCCACATATTTTGGGGTTACTCTAGATATTCCAGAACTCAAGTTATTGTGCAGAAACCATTTGATTTCTTTCTGTCATATTGCCCTTGACTTTTGATCTTTTGACCCCAAATTTTACAGTGTTCTTCCTTACCCCAAGAGCAAGCCACCCACACAGTTTGATAGCTTTAGAGTGTAGATGGTGGATAATTTGAGGAGAAACGATATTGGTAACATACATATGGATGGGCATGGTAACATAATATGCTCTTCTTTATAGCATGTATTTAATAAAATGTCGTACGAGTTTAGCATATATGGAATTCACATTGCAGTCATTTCGTGCAGGCCCGCTATATTTGCCCATTGGATGATCATGTTCTCTGACTTTAATACCTTCCATTTTGTTCTCACAGATACGGCAAATATTAATCAATTCAAATGTCACTTGTCTTCATCTGTGAAACAATAGGTTTTTGATTTTTCATAGTTCAGTTCATTGCATATACGTTTTGCTCTCTTATCTCATCATAAAACACCTTAATACAATCTGTACCTCTGTAAATGATCGACATGAAATTCGTGTGCATTGTCTTTAGGTACATCCAAAATCCTAATGGGAAGTGATTGATTGTTTTCTCTGTCCAGCTTGGTGTTCAACAATCTATTATTTTGTCCTTAGTCTAGATAACACGCTGTCAAAGTCACAATAAACCACATAGGAACTATTAATTAGTGTTGATAATTTTTAAATTTGACAATTGAGCCTTCTTCAAGCATGATGTCAGCAGTATTCTCATAAAATTTTGATTTACATAGTTACAAACTCTTTCAGTATTCGAACTTGAGATGTTCTTGAACTAATTTCGTTTTTTCTATCCTTGTAAAGTCCTCTTATTTATTTAGGAAAAAATCTTTCAATATTGAAAAGAAAGCAGTATTTGATCTTTCAGATTGTTTACTAATTGTTGAAAACGTCTCCATTTATATAACAAAAATTCCTTTAATATTGGTATGAAAGAAATTGACTAGAAATAAATCATGAATTTGTTATATCCTTCACAACAAAATAAACATTTGAACTTTCAAGAGCTGAGAGAAGAAGTATTACTTTCATCTAACTCATCATTACAAATACTAATATTTTCATTTATAACATTGAGTTGTTCACATCAATCTATATCACAGTTTTAAAAGATTAAAATCAGATCTCCATTTTCCCAGTAGTTTAATATGGTAGATCTCGGGAGACCAACTGGTCTACACTAGGTAACTGCGCATGCCATTGTCCATTTGGTGCCAAAGGTGACCTGTCTGCCTAGGGCCCACGGGCTGGACAGTATCAGATAGCTGGTTCTGCGACTGATTATCTATGCCCACGAAAACGCCTGTCTCATCGATTGATCTTTTTTAAAACTTACATAAATAGGCAACCACCCTTCCTCTCTGGTACCAGAGTTAAAATGGGCCTATATGTGATTAGAGTAGACCCGTTCTTCCACATCATTCCTTCCCTCATAATGCACGCTAGGTAGGGTTGTATGAAGGCATGAAGGTATGAATCAGTCGAGTTCCATTATCCATACGAAAAGACATTTATCATACGAATACATATGTAGCTTCGATAGACGCAATGTGACAATATTACCTTTTATTGATACATTCACCAGATTAGGCTATATATATATATATACAATAGGTACATTTGGAGATTCCATTATATCTTCGTGAAAATTTTAAGTACTCACCTCTAGATCCAGACAAAAACCGTTAGAGATAGAGACAATCGCTCACCATTGCAAAAAGACTTTCTTCAAGTAGATAAAAGCCACTAAACCAACAGTACCTAAATTACTCTGCACATTAAAATACAAAAACAAATAAACAAATATTTCATCCACTACCGAAGCTTACAACTTGACAGTACATTATGACAAAACTTTACAAAAGTACACTTAATTATTTCATTTGAGCAACAACGTGTTTGAAACCTTACAGCTAGCTTAATACTAACTTGAGACAAAAGTCAGGTAATGATTCTAAGAAGGACTTTTTATTTTAAAAAAATAGTGAGCATCTGTCTGTTCGGAATAGGACAGGAAAATCTTAGAAAAAGAACAACAGGTAATATATGTACAAATGAAGAGAAAAATATAGAAAAGACATTTCAGTTGCAAACAGAACAATACTTGATGATGACTTAGGTTTGGTCAGTATGAGGAACATAAAAGATTAAAGTAACCAAACCAATATACTGTGTTGGAACTATCAGAATGATTAATGTATAAATTCGATTATAACAAACACAAGAACAAATACGGAGTGTGTTGGCTTGAGATCCAAGCAGTATGCAATCAAAGCAAATCAAGATAAGAAAAAAGTATGTAAGGGAATGAAGAAATGCTTGATGAAACAAAATCTGAGATTTGATATATAGAGGGATTATATATTCAATCACGAGGACAATTATCAAGAGATTTTATATATACAGGAATTATTTATTCAATCACGAGGACAGTTGTCAAGAGATGTGCATATTAAGATTATACAATCACGATATGTACGTAACAAAAAGGTACCGTATATACTCGCTTATATGTCGGGGTCAAACTGCATAATGAGCCGGCAGACCAGGGTCTATGTTCTTTGTTCTACTGACTAATTCTAAAGACATGCATATACCCAGATCTGCCGGCGCCTTACGCGACAGCAGATATGGGTCTATGCACTTTGCAGTTGGATCCGACTTATAAACGAATATATACGGTAGCTCTATCTCGCCACGAGGATAAGCTTTTTCAAATTGACTGTATTAATACTCTTTCTTACGACTATTTAATGTGAGTTAATTTAAACGAATTAAAGATGCAAAATCATATAAATAGAAATGTCGCACACCTTTTGTTAAGGAGATGTGTTGAATTGATATATGTAAGTTTAATAATGTGAATGACATCACTGAAAATGTAAAATTACCATTGGTACCAAAAGTTTATCAGAGCTTGACAAGGTCAAAAACATGCGTAGAACTTGCAAAAAATGCGGGTGTCCCTATAAACATTAACTACAAAATCATTAGAGAGTGAGGTATTCCATCGCCATTTAGATACGAAAAAGTTAGATATTAGAAAAATAAAGATGTTAAAATAAATCCATTTGCACCTACTGAAGTAGTTTTACAACTTGAAGGAGTTTCACGTACTGAAGGAGCTATGAGTACTGTAGAGACAAAACTGCCGAAAAGTGGAAAGAAAAGGACTACTAATGAAGAAAATGTGACAGAACAACCGTCATCTTACAATACCTGAGGATGTTCATTTAATCCATAAATATAAGTAAACCATCCAGAAAATTCTGATATTATACTTGATAAAACTGAAGGTCAAATGAAATTTCCCCAATTAATGTTGGAGTTAGTTAAATTTGTGAGTGACAATAAATTGTTCCGATGAGAAAAATAAGAGCAGAATTTTTAAAAAAAAATACATCTTGGGCGACGTTTCAGAAAAATCACTCGATGGGATCGAAAGACTCGAGGATGAGTTAGTTATCAGCAAACAACAAATTGAACATCTTGTGTTGTTTGATCCAACATTGTTCAAAAAGCAGCTGCAGCTTTTAACCAATCAGGCATCACTGTACCAATTGTTTTTCCATAGACCTTAATGTTAATGTTTGGTGAAATAAATATACCTTCTCTTCTACTTTAGCATACGTGTCACACACTGTCATCGAGAGCAATATTAGATTGTCAATTTGACAGTGACAGAACCAGGTACTCCATTGCATTTAAGAGAGATAACTCTGCTGGAACTAGACAGGGGTAAGAGTTATCCAGTCACAACAGACAAATTTTCAGTGATGTGTATCACATTTTTAAAAAAATCATAAAAAATACAAAACATGATCTACATATTAATTAACATAATCTATCATGTTGCTAAGAGACTCAACTTTTTTTAAGCCAGACAGAAACTACAACTCTTACATAATACACCAATCACAGCTAGTTTTGTTGTTTATTTCAGAATACAATGTTCCCTACACCTTAAGCTCCGCCCCCCCCCCCCCCCCTGGGCTTGCGCAATTGGTACCGTGATACCATCAGACAAGGCTAAGGAACCAACTAACGAAAGACATAAATGAAGGTTGTTAAGATACACCAAAAATTACGTGCCAAAAAATCGATCATTATTGCCACATTAAATATTTTATATCTTAAAATGATTCTATCTTTCGCAAGACAAATCAACAAGGATATAAGAATTTCATATGATTCAGTCAACATTTAAAACGGATGAATCTTTCGTGATAAAGGTTGTTAGACAGCAACAACGTATTATGTACGGTCTTTTTCAGTTTTACTTTGCACAACTATTCCCATATTTTTCCACTAAATTATTCGGCTCATAGAGCTTAATAATGCTACTTTTGTATTTTCACGTATTCAGTAACATCCTACACACAGTACTGCTTTCATTGTGTTATAAAGGACACTTTTGTACAACATTTTAGGATTTAAAATAGGACTGCCCTACAAACTAACTTTTGAAGAATTGTTAAAGATGGATGTGCCTGTAGAACGAGAACTCACTTATTAGTTCTCGTTTGTTGCCTGATACAATTGTTTAATAAAAATTTTGTTTGTTCGTCTTTATTTTAATAATCACTCTACCATTTCATTTTTGGAGCTGTTGTTTTATTTATTCAATCTACCATCGAAGTTCTGGCCCAGTTGTTACATGGTTATACACTGCGTACACAGTTCGTTTGTCCTACTGTAACGGTAAAAAAAAAATACGAGCATTAAATATTAAAATAACAGTGGACTTTCCACTTGCATTCATCTTACAAAAATTAAACTTGGATCACACAACGTTCGGGGGATTGAACCCAAACTAGTATACCCTGACTTATGTAACCTTGTACAAAGTAACGATATTGTCTGAATGAAACAAAAATAGACAATGACGAGATAGTAAATATGCCAGCTTTCACTTTTTCTCAATGCAGAAAGTAAAAATATATCCGTAAAAGTGGGGTTATAGAAGTTTCTGATAAAATGACATTTTCTTTCCAAGTGACTGTAATTGAAAACGAATCAGACTACATATTCTGACTCAAAACTAATCAGTACACTTCTCAAACAGACGAATCTTGACTGAATCCCAGAATCAATAATTTTCTTAGTTTTCGCAATATTCAAGACGAAAACCAAGACGGATTCCCAACTGGATACTCAACAGTCGCTCATATATCTGCACTATATGCATTAACAGAATTTATAAATTCAGAAAAGGAAAACTGTACTTCTAACTAAAAGAGTATTGTTTCTCATTTTCCCATATCTAGGTAAAGATTCTAGTCTTTTTTAAAGTCTATTTACTCAACATTCAATTCCAAATAAACTGGCTTCAGTTGAACAAGGTATCCACCTGACATAACTAGAAAAGAAAATGTTGGTGCTAAAAAAATATCAATAAATAGGTAAATATTCAAAACAATCAAATATGTCAATTATGTGTTAGGTATTCTTAAATGTACCTAAAGTAGCATCATGACATGATAATCTGTCAAGTCACAAACAGTGGGAAAATAATGGTTGAACTTAAAGTAGCATCATGACATGATAATCTGTCAAATCACAAACAGTGGGAAAATAATGGTTGAACTTAAAGTAGCATCAAGACATGATAATCTGTCGAAAGACAAAAACAGTGGAAAAATAATGGTTTAGCTAAATCTGATAGAAACTGAATACAGATACTTTTATGATTAGATCGCTATCATCTGTCCAATTTTTCTGTTCAACAAAACTTGTAGTCAAAAGAGGTTGCTCCAAGATTAAAACGGGATCCTGATAGATTACCGAGGATAAATTAGATAAGTAGTTGGAGTTACCGCTTGATGTCTATCAAGGTACAAATACTTTTTTTTCTGATTGATGACTGTGTTAATTTAGATGACGTCAAAAGAAAGAAAGCAACTAGCTTAACAAAACTAGTTTTAAGTGGTCGACATTTAGACATATAATCATGGGTGATTGTATAATCTGTAATCAAAGATTTCAAAGAGAATATACATTTTGGTTTTATTTTACAACAAGCAAAAAAGAAAGAAAAAAATGAATCGGAAACTGTGCTCGAAGAGACTATATTATTCCGGACGAAATGAAGGTAGATATGGTAGATACTTAAAACAGAGTAAAAGAAACAAACTTTTGATGGGACTTACGTATACCATTTGGTTTTGTCGTCTACAATATCTTGCCTTATCAGCCAAAAGCGATGTCATCATACACAGACAATGCTACTATGGTCATTTTTTATGCTATATACCTCATATATATCTCTGATCTGAGTAAATTCTTTCCTAGTAATTTTCTAAACAATAAATTATTTCGTTATTTATTTATTTTTTATTTTTATTTCATTTTTTTATATTTTTTCGGGTGGGGGTAGTTTACAAATTTTGATTTTTTAACAAACTTTCATTTTATCTTTGTCCATCTTCAATGAATAAAGTTTTGACCTTTGCCCGTAAAACTCTATAATGTGAAGGTCGTTAATCTCATCTTTTAAAAATATAGGGATTTACTTATAAATTTCTGCTAAACCACATATGTGATCATTAGGATAGTCACTAATGTCATAGAACTTGATGTTATCCTTCACGTCATTGTAACAGTTTTCTATCTCAACATGAAGGCATAAAAAAGCAATCATTAACAGTCTCTGCGTATCACCATTGTTTGTTTTTCGACTTGTAAACTTCGTACATAACCCATTTTGATAAATCTAACACTGTAAATCCACCGAAGATTGGTTTAGTTAATTTCATTTTCTTGCTTTTCAGACTAACTAAAACTAAATAAATCGTCAATAATTGTTCTCCTGGCAAATTAGAGATCTTTCTGGCATTTGAAAAAGAATTATTTTTTCATCTGTACATAGTTTTACACCTGTTCCTTTCTGGAGATTTTCCATCTGTTAACAAACACGCTGTTATTCATCAATTTAAAGAAGTCTTTCTCGAAATAATTTCGTACTTTTTTGCTCAAATTTGTATTCAGTTCTATGTAGAATATACGACCCGGTTGTTGTTCAAACAAAGCAATTAGGCATGTCTCTTCAAATGTTGAACCCAATTATATGCAAATATGTAAGTTTCGGTTGTGAATTACATTTTGCTCTTTATAACTCAATGTACACAACAATTTTGGTAAAGTTGGTTTTATACATTTGTTATCACTTATCAATTTCTTTTACAAGGGAGATGAATACTTTTCATCTGGAATTAGTTTCTCTGAGACAAATGGATACTTCTTGACATGGTCGTGCAAGTTTAATGGAATATCGAAATTCACCTTTAAAATGCAACTAGTGTCATATTCATCTGGTAATGTTCACACTTTTTCTTCTATCCATCTTGTTTTTGTTCATAAGTTTCCAATTAAATATTTTTACATGCATGTGTTGACGTATTGGGTTGTTATAATCTAGGTACATAATAAATGATCTGTACCTTTCGCACTCACCATAATTTGTTATCTTACCATCTTCGTCCAAGCAGCATTCACGAATTGCTTCACAATATATATGTGGTATATTATTCCACTCTCAATCATCAAGAAAATATCACAATATGTCAACACTTCTAATTCAACACTTGATATCGTTTTTTAGGTATCGTGTGCTAATCCAGGAGCACTGTAATAATGAGATGGAACTATTGTGTAATGTTTCATACAGACATTACAAAACTCCCCTAAAATGTCACGTAGCGCCAATATATATTTCATTATGTAGTAATAATAAACATCACTGCATGTTATAAGAATAAATGTTCTGTAACATGTACATACTGGTAGTTGTCATTTGTTATGTTTAAATCATTTATTTATTAGTAAAACTTTTCTATTGGTGGTATTGTTGTTGAAAACATTTCAAAATAATCAAAATGCTCGACATGTCTATAAAATGTTTCAGTGTTTCTGTAAATCTATCTTCACTTTAATTTTTAACTAGCTGTTCTAATCACTGTTATATGAATTTAAAGCTATCTATAAACATGATTATCCTTTTAACTGTTAGTTGTTTTCCTTGTCATTAAACTATCAACTATGAAATCCTTACTGGATCAAACATATTTTTCATCGTTGTTTCGTATTATTTTTGCCACTTCATCTGGATCATTTTAACCAATGTTTTGATGAACAGATGATTTTCATAACCAGACAAGACCGGGACAAACAATAGTATGTATTTTTAATATTTAAATTTTAAATTTAAAATCGTATTTCTTATGTGTTGGACCTCTATTCTTGCCTGTTAAGTGATCATGGTCAGACACATTTTATATGCCAGTTTCGCAAACTCAAATTTGATCTTCAATTATTATTTTCTCACAGATGAAAGATGCATATTTGTTTGAATTAAAGTGTTTTTCAACTCCCTCTTTGAATGCCATAGGTTTTTCATTTTTGGCTTTAAATCTTCGTATGCTTGTTTTGCGTTTTTCCCAACTCATTTTAAAATACTTCAGTACACCAGGTTCTTCTGTAAACTATATATATATATATATATATATATATATATATATATATATATATATATATATATATATATATATATATATATATATATCATGTATATTGACTTGATATACATACAAACCTCTAATGGAAGTTGTTTGTCAGATTGTACCGTAAACTGTATGTCCCAGATGGACAACGGCAAACGTCGCAACTCCGGTACAAAGACCTTCCACCATTGCAGTCATTTGTTCCACCGTAATGAATATAATTAACATACCAATATGTATTTTATCTCTATATTTCAGTTATTCAAGCAGGATTTATGTAGTTTCTCCCCATACCGTTGTCCCCTCTTCCAGTATTTCATACAGATTTACGGATATATCAAATTCATTTCAAACTTTGACAGTTCCCTGTATGTTTTACTGAATATTGTTTAAACCAATGGTGGTATGTATCTAAACTGTATAATGATGGTATCTGATGGTCTTTCTTGAGATATTTGTTTATTAAAATCAAATTAATTTATTTAAGTAGAATTGTTTTAATATATATTTAACTACCAGTTTTTTATAACTCGTGCAAATTTCAAAATTATTCTCAAACATGAAAAGGAAATTATTATATTAAATTTTGGCATACATTTTGATGCCCAAGCCTAGTGTCTGGGCGCTTAGCCCTGCTGACTGCTTTATTTCTCCACCAGTTCAAGGAATATCTCTCCTCTGTGCTGCTTTTTTCGTTCCCCGATACTAAGTCACTCACGCTCAGTTACTAGTGCCGCTAGTTCAAGGGCGGTTTACCCTGTTCATAAACCCACTGTGACAATTGAGGCCATGACAACAACGGATGTTAGACCTTACTTTCTAACCGTTTGCCAGATTGGAGAGAATCTGGAACCTTGCAATGCGATAAGGGGGGCTAATTGACCATTTCACCAAACATTTCCGCAGCTATTTATATATATATATATATATATATATATATATATATATATATATATATATATATATATATATATATATATATATGAGATTTATATGTACACCAATACCTGTGCCGCATATCATGTTGATGGTGCAGATAAATTTACACATACTCTACAGATGCAATTCGTACTTGTGATCAAGTGCATTACTCATAACAGTTACTATCACTGTTAAAACACGCGCTTTTGTGAAAATAATACCGTTGCTGCATTCAGAGGCAATAGATTCTTCCGTTGTACGTGGCATGAGTAAAGTATTTCGCTGAGGCATGGGCTGATAGTCTGACGAGAAACAAAAACCTATGGGGATTCCGGCCTAATTACCCACAGAAGTTTTCTGCCTTGCTTTCTTTGTAATATTTATTTACCTGTAAAATCCAAGGAGACGACAGTTTGCTACTTGTAATTCAGTCTGGCTGGTCTGGCAATTGTTTATTTTGAATTTTAGTGTTATCGTATCCATCAAGATTCAAACATTCAAAAATATTACTCGTCACCTCCCGAGTATGTGTATTTACTGAAGTTTTATTTGTTTATTCGAATCCCTACATGATAAGTAAAAGCACACAACTATTGCTAAACTTCTACTTTTACTTCAGAACTTGACATGGTACTTTGTCGTGCATCACATCCAGCAGCTGCCCATCTATACTTCTCAATATCTCGTCGAATTTTATGAACTTTTCTCCAGATAATTGATCACTAAGAGAAAAAAACCCGCATACTTTTAAAGAAATTAGCATTTTTCCGTTATGTTTTCAGAGAGAAGAATGGCGAATCCTCAAGGTTCACCTACCTTCTATCAGCTGTCAATCAAGCGTTGTTTATTCAGCATTTCGATGGACTGTGGCCCACTCTCTAGCCTGGCTCTGTTTGATTTATTACTTAATAAATTAAACCGGTCTAACTATAAAGACGATTAATTAATTAATGGACTGACATTTGTGTCAGTTTTACTTTATAACATGTACAGATTCAAACTGTTACAAATTCACTATCTTTCACGCAATCTTCGGCATATTTTCAACATGAATGAAAAGTTATTCTCAAAATGTGGTAACAATTTTCAGACAAAATCTTTTTTTTTTAAAGAGAATGCTATGCGAATTAATGGGCATGGTTATCTCTTAATTGTGGATTCGTCAATTACACTGTGATAGATTAACCTTTTACCGAGGAAAGTAATGCGATTGCTGATCTTGATTATCTGCAGTAAACTGACACTGGTGATTGGGATTCTATATCCTTCGACTGTTTATGTTATACGAAGAGAAATGGCCCAGATGAATTTGAATATAACTTTCATAACGACAGTTACTCCAGAACTGAAGCATTCCTTCACAGTAAAGTTAGTGCCATTTTAATAAAAGTGAACTTATGATACTATTAAAAATCTTCGAGAGTCAGCTATTCCTATTCCGTTTCCATTTCTTCCTCCTTCCTTTCTTTTTTACTTTGCTTCCTTCTATCTTTCTGCACCTGCTGGTTGCATATTTTCTGTCTCCAAGGACTTTTAAAAATAAGTTACATTGACCTGCTTGATAGAACTTTCTCGTAAATCAACTCTTCAAAATAGGCTGTAACATATTATAGTACATAATATCAACGAAGTTGCAACAACGACAAAGAGGTCATTTAGGAAGTAATCCATGATGGCGCTATTTCGACTGAAAGTCATATCACTCGAATAGATGGCGCAATCAAAGTAAATTATGGATTCTATCTTGCCCACGAGAGAGAGAGAGAGAGAGAGAGAGAGAGAGAGAGAGAGAGCCTTTCTTTATTCTGTTGTGAAGAGAATCAGGACAACCCTTTATATAAAGGAATTATGAACTCATAGAGGAAACTCATACACCTTTGATTTTCATCCATAGAAATGTCGTTATGGGCAATAAGTAAATCCAGACGATATTTTGTATTCTTGAGATTTAAACTGAAGTTTGTTGAGGATACAACATCATACAATTTTATTTATCACTTGGAACCTAATTCTGATACATTTTTATCACAAAAGTGTCATTTGTCACATTCTCTAAACTAGTCACTATTTTCTTTAGAGCATAGTGCAAAGTAGAAATAAATTATGGCGCAACACATGGCGAGGCAAAACACGCTTATACACAAATTCTAGGTTTATATGCAAAATTGCTTTGTCTGGAAGATTCAAAGATTCTTTGATTTTTAACTTACCATAGACGGTCCGCGTGGTTCAAGACCAAAATGTATAGTGCAATAAGGAAGAAATAACGCTTCGAGACATATTTGCTTTAAAGAGTTTACTCCTTTATCTACAGAAATCTACCGGTGGCTGTCGAGTGTAATGTGATATAGTGGAAGATTGAGTTTCAAGTATTTCATAAATGTTCTGTTTCCTGTCTATTTTTTACAATGCAACATGCGATTCAAACTAGTTTTCATTTTCATACAAATCTTGAGAATGCGGCACAAGAAATTGGAGGTAAAGTGGTATTAAACACTACCAGAAAGATGCTGGTGTGTATGCATCATATGCCATAACTACAGAAGCGCAACTATATTCAAATTAAAAATTAAACATATAACGTTTTCATTTTCATTTAGAAATAAAATGGATTGAAATTTGCATCACAATCGGATATTTGATTTTAATTCTAGGACAAGAGCACGTGTGTGTGTGTGTGTTTAAAGATACCAAAAAGAAACTTTTTAGTGACATATACCCAACAGTGCATAAGTAACACACTATTCTTTATCTACAGAATGTAATATCATTTTACAGTGATATATTCATATTTTGTGATTTTGCACAGACATTTAAGAATTAGATGCAACAAATAAAAGTCAACCTTTTGGGTCAAATAACTCATTACTTCTGGTTTTCCTTTATTAAAGCTGTACTCAAATTTGTTTAGACTTTACTATAGTATGAATGAGAGATGGGGAGGGTGGGGGCATAGGGAAAGTGCCTATATGCGCGCACAATCAGGTCAACAGTAGAGTAAAGGGATTCAGAAGTTTTTCTTATCGTATATCTACAGGTCGGTACGACTATTGAAGGAAGACATGTTTACGTGGAGGAAAGTAAATTGCTCGAAGGTAAAATATTCTGTCTCTATATGACTGCATTATAAGAGGGGCCTTTTATTATAAGCAGTAAATTCTCTGTCATAAGCTCTAAACGGTGATGATAAAAGACACGAGAGTGAAAAATTTAAGAATGTACTATAGCACCTGTAAATTTGGTATGAGAAGTCGGACATCAAAACAGTTAGAACGTTACGGATGACTATTTTGAAGGACGATTGGTCGGATTACTCTGGATTAGGTTTATATATTTCATTTTAGTTTGACTTTGGAAAGTTTGAGTATGTTGTAAATGAATGGGATAATTTATAATAATAAAACTGCTTTTCTTTATGGTGAGGAGAGTAGTGAAATGTTAAATTTTTGTAAGATATCAATGATTGACTTACTTATTATGTCATTGTACCGAATACGCTTCTTTGCAGATAGCTACTAGTCAATTTTGGAAAATTGGTTTAGTCTGCTCAGATGCAAAAAGAGGGGTTTAGACCATACATATCTCATTCTCGCAGGCGGAACGATACTACTACAACCCTTTCGCCATATTGGTTTTTAAAAATTTTGGGTTGTGTTTTCTCTTTACGATCTGCATTTTATCTTGTTGTACATTTATTTGGAAGGGTTTATCTTTCCAAAATTGTGTGCAATTCCTTTGTCACTTTTTTCGAACTTTACCTATAGTTTGCGCCATATAGCCATTAAATACATACATACTTCCATCTTCTTATTAAAGATGAATAACATTCTTGTTTAAAAACTGATTGCTGTCAAAAAATTCTTTGAGTGTTGTGAATTCTTTTTCATTATATTTATCTTTGCCAATAATTTATTTCCTAAAAAGTTACATTTCAAGTCGATATCTATTGCTATGCTGTTGTTTGTTGCTAGGCTTGTTCCTATCTATTTAAATCTGGGTGTATGACTTATGAGTAAACATTATGACGTCACAAATGAAACGTTTTGTCATGCATGCAATCAGAACAACGGTTACATAGATATATAACGGACGTACTGGCTCTGCCCAGTTGTCCGGATACAGACTGAAAATAAGGAACTCCACACTGCTCCTCAGGTGGCGTTGTCGTGTCTCTTGTATCGCCACTGCCACCACAAATTGATACCTGCAACTTTTGGCAGACACGCCTGCGTTTCTTTTTACCTCTTTTTTCAGGCGATTTCCAGAAAATAACGGAATATATTAAAATGGTAAAACTTCAGCCAGCAACTCTAGTATTCTTTTTGTTAACTTTTTATCTTTTTCTTAGCAAAATTAAATGCATTAAAATAAAAATGCCTCAAATGACAAATGCAACTAGCTGACCCCAGGATCACACGGTCTTGGCAGGCAGTGGCGTTGTTTACCTACGTCACTTGAGAGTATTTAGTCTGTTCCTGACATCTGGATGAATGCAGTACGTCTGTTATGCACCTCAAACAGGAGTAAGTTCGGGCCTTTCCGCCAATGATTGGAATGAACATTTGAAACTACTAAAGTAGCCGTCATTGTATATACATGGATCATGTTTACCAAATGACGTCATGTGCATACCGGAATCATCAGGGCGTTAATTACTGACGACTCCATTGAGATGACTTATTATTGGCGGAAACATTCCGAATTTCTTTTTTTCAAGCATGAGCTCATATGAGAATTTTCTTTTACTGAACTTGTGCAAAGAATTCTGCAAAAGTATTATAGTAATTTTTTTAGATGGTTCTATTTTGCCTAGTGTACTTTAGTGTGTCACTGAGTTTTCCACCTTTTTCCGACTCAGTCGAACGATAGTAACATCGCTCGGCCATTTCAGTCAAGTCGAGATTAACCTCGGAAGTGATTCTAAATTTGATGGGTTTGGTGATTCGTCTCAAGCAGAGTGCACCACATATGTTGCAACAGAAAAGGCCGACAATGTTCCGATTGTGACTTGTCTCCTTCCGCCTCCATATTGTGCCTTATCGGAACGTTCTCGGTCTTTCTCCATCGCATGCTTGAAAAAAAAACCTGGGACTTAAATAATGGCCATTTTGAACTGCCCTCAAGACCATAGTTGTTATAACGTGTTAACAACTTCAATGACTAGATGATGCGTCACCACTAACAGCAACGTAACCATCAGTATCAGGCTATTGAAACCGAATGACTTCTTCAATTTGTTCATTACAAAGTTACAGGAATAAAATTAAAAATGAAGGTATTTAATTGATTATTGAAACGTCGTCGAGTGTTATTTTCAGCACCTATCATTTTATAAGAATCTGTTCTGGCACATCTAGCGGATGTTCGTCCGCCAAAAACTTACCACTCTGGGAAGTATCACTACTATTAACTCCGAGTCTCTTTCAGAGTGTCGAAGTTACTCTACTCGCATCGGAAAGAGACGAGGATGTTCTGAATGATATTGTGCCATGTAAAGAAAAGTTGTTGTGAATATAGTTCTCAGTGGCGGCAAATTACATCCGAGGTTTCTTTCTCGACTCGACGGAAAAGGTCGAGAATGCTCCGATTATCAATCGAAGTATTTTTCCGAAGTGGAAATTTGTAGAAAAGCCACGAGGTGTTCCAACTGTATGGACCTATGTAGCTGTGGCTCTGGCTGGATACAAGGAAAAACGTTTTCATTTGTGACGTCATACTGTTTACCCATACGTCATACGTCGAGCTTTAAAAATATAGAGAATATGTAGTAGGGAAATGCCTAGCAACAGGCAACAACATAGCAACAGTGGCAGACATTAGATTTTATTTCAAAAGAAATAAATTAAATCACTATTTTAAAAGTTCAATTAATTCCTTTTACAGCAATGAAACAAAAGGTTTCAGAGTAATCTATTTTTGAATCAGAAAGTTATATCTCTTTTGTAAGTGGAGTACCAAAAGGGAGTAACTCTAGATGAAATATATTTCAAACTGCTCCCCCAAATAGCGCAAGTTTCACAAGACTCTCGCTTAATTTTCGACTGATAACTTTAATCTGCCAACAAAATAAGATTAGAATATTTCATACGGCTTTAGCCGAGCTGACTTATTCACGAATCCCTTATCTCGATGGTAATGATCAAATATGTAAGCGAGCCAACAGTATAATTTGCCTTGCTATGTGTAGTTATTCTTAAGACTTGCAGACTTATAGCGAGCCGAACCGATTCTTCGTGCAATGCACACTCCCTTACTATACCTAACAAATTACTTATTGCGCTCGATCTATTTCGAAGTGACCTTGAGCTGTTGCTACCAATAATGTATATTTCTGTCATAGGAAATCCAAATATAGTTTACTAAAACAGAGGCCGCTCATCTGCTATGCCCAGGTTGTATCACGGTAAAAAGCTTCTTCTAACAGCTTATAGGGGAGTCATTACTATCGATCTACGTAACTCTCTCTCTCTCTCTCTCTCTCTCTCTCTCTCTCTCTCTCTCTCTCTCTCTCTCTCCGCAGTGGTGGTTCGCAGTGACTGCAGTCTGTCTACCTAAAGAAGCTACGATCTTCCACTGTGCCAACTAGGTCGACCCGTACTGGGGTCTGCACAGTTCTGCGGTACACCCGATGGATCCCTCAGTCTGATTCAAGTAGATCTGACAGGCACCGATAAAGATTCGTGCTCTGGTCACCTTTGAAATTCCCTGTTCACTTATTTTTAGTATCCTATCAGATCGAGTGTTCCCTTTCGTCATACGGGGAGGTATTGTTACAAACGGATTGATCCGAATGACTTTTTCACTTTTATAAATATGAAAGTAGTAAAATGATTCGGTGAATGGGAATGTCAATATAATATGGCCTTGTATCGATTTCCGCCAGATCCGCATTAAGTCACAGATCTCGATTTTTAATCAGATTGGGGAATCCCTAATACCTAAAGTGGCGGACGACGCAAACATCTGCATCATCACATCTTTGTAGTCCTATACAACCTATTTTTCGGCCGATTATTGGGTTTGAGAAATATTATTTTTTCCATCACCGAACCCTATAATTAACCACATAATCACCAACATCTCGAATTTACAAATGAAGATCCAATTAGCTCAGAACCCGAGATAATTACAATATTATTGGAGGATCTCTTACCAGGCTGAGTCATAGGATCGAAACCACTTTTTTTTCTCTGCAAAAATTCCGAGGGTCTCTTTATTTATTTGTTTAGAGCATTCATACAAGATTCGGAGAAAAATCATCATTTTACATTATGTGCTTCTATATCGACAACAGAGAGATCGCTGGCAAAATAAAAGTAGGTTGATGTTGGCATAATAAGTTCGCCAGTGTTTTGCGATTGTAACAGTTTTGTGGTATCCCTGTAATACACAAGGTAATATCACAGGGATGTAAATTAATTATATGCAGCAAATTAGCGAGTACAGTGCTTCCAACATGTGTGTGAAGTTAGATTGAAAATTATCTTCCATCTACTCAAAAAATGTATTAGAAAAGTAAATTGACATGAACGAGTTCAATGAGTTTAAAGTAACGACAGCAAGTAGTGTATTATTCCAAATATGGTGTGTGGGACTACATAAATATGGACATGCGCATTGAGGAACCCGTATATTGTAATGAACTCGGAAGGACTAAACATGTTATGTCAGCACGCATTGAGGTTGTTCTTCTTTACGGGCAGATACTGTCATTTACAATTCCCAAATTTACTTCAGGTATATTTCGTTGTTCAAATACGCGATCAAAAACGAAGCTATGGGAGTTTTAATAAATTAAAGAAAACTTCCAATGCCCTCAATGCAGTGTACTATAATGCATAGAGAAAAGGAATAATACAGGGCATATCGTCATTTATGATGCACATAATAATTGCAACGGTAGCATATAATATACTGAGAAGAGAGAGAGAGAGAGAGAGAGAGAGATTAGTGCTGCCAAGTACTAATTTTAATTTTAAAAAATGCAATTGTTTATTAAAGTCTAAGTAATTCGTTACTCATCATATATATATATATATATATATATATATATATATATATATATATATATATATATATATATATATATGCACACACACACTTTGAACGAGTTATTCTAACTTCCATAAAATTTATGTTGTCATTGGACTTCGACAAATAATTATAGCAAGTGCATAAAAAAATGTCGCGCATAAATTAAGGCTGTTACATGAGTAACTAGGGTTATTTATCTAGATCTATATCCCAAAACATTGATAACTGTTACCTGATATTTATCTAGATCTGTATCCTAAAACATTGACAACTGTGACTTGGAATTTATCTAGATCTGAATCCCAAAACATTGACAACTGTGACCTGACATTTATCTAGATCTGTATCCCAAAACATTGACAACTGTGACCTGACATTTATCTAAATCTGTTTCCCAAAACATTGACAATTGTTACCTGATATTTATCTAGATCTGTATCCCAAAACATTGACAACTGTTACCTGACATGTATCTGCATCCCAAAACACTGACAACTGTTACCCAACATTTACCTAGATCTGCATCCCAAAACATTGACAACTGTGACCTGATATTTATCTAGATCTGCATTCCAGAACATTGACAACTGTTACCTGACATGAGGTTTACTTGGCTTTCTTGACTACAAACCTTGCTTAGAATTTCAAACATAACTGAAATAACTTATATTGGAAAATTTCCGCGTAGTTTTATTTACTCGACTTTTGCAGTCGAGGGAATAAAAGCAAAAATTAAAATTAGAACTTTCCAAAATCGCAAAAATTCAACATTTCCCATTACGCAACAGTCTATATAAAGCAGATAAAGGTTCAAGTATTGTGTACACATGAAACGGAAAAAGGACGCTATATATGTAATGAGAGACGTTGAAACACACGCATGTTACAACAGTACATTTCAAGATCTAAGTCGTAAAGAAGTGTTGATATTGCATAACACGCAGCCGACCAAATAACGATGAATAACTAAACCGTTTTACCAAAAGCAGGTTGTCAATAAATTTCGTTATTTTCTAACATACATCTGAACAAACTTAAAACTCTTGAACGTCTGATCGTCACGGAATAGTTGTATTATAGCATGTTCAACACCAATGTGCAAATATATTTTCTTGACCTAACAGTCTAGCAAGTAAATATTGTAATATAAAAAGAAAAAAATCAATTAATCCAGTATTGTTTGTAGACTGAACACATTTTTTTTAAAAAGTCGTGTACTATCATTATATATAGTTTGTTATATTATAGTTTGTTCTTCAATTGTTTATATATATTTATTCAATTGTTTATATATATATATATATATATATATATATATATATATATATATATATATATATATATATATATATATATAGTGACGTCTGTGATACAGGCATCCCCATTCATTTACGTACCATTGCTTATATTATACTTTGTATATAAAAAAGGTCACAAATTAGGGCGGGCAGGTGAAGTCGAATTACTTTACAGAGAACCGTACGCAGAGCAAAGGTGTGTGTTGAAAATGTTTATTTTGAATTCCTCGAAGGATTAAATATGTGCCTAATTCTGCGTAAATGATTAGAATCTGGCCTTGCTAAAACGCCCTATGAGACTTTCAGAGCTTTATAGTGGTTACAGCGTTGGGCTCCTATGCAAGAGGTCCCGGGTTCGAATCCCGGCCAAGCTATTGTAAAAATAAAAGATATAAATATATATATATATATATATATATAATGAAAAATGGCACCAAGAGCTACCTCGTTTGACGCTCAACACTAAGAACTTCCTTTGGCTGGACAGGCAGTGGACAAGATAGAATACTTGCAAGGGAAGGTTTAAGACACTCCCGCCTCCTATCTTCCTATCTATGGGAGAAATAGGGTGGTGGTAACATGACATCACTGGGCGGAAGTCTTACAAGTTGAAGTCAACGGCCAGGGCGGAAGGGTTCCAAAGATGAACCTAACGGCCACATGTTCGAGTACAGGGCGAACCATACAGTAACATGGATATCGGCTGTGTTCTGTGGCCATCGGCAAGTTGAAACGGCCCATGATACGCCAAAGATGACGAAATGACAATAAATAGATTTCACATACCGGATCGGTCGCAGCCCGGGTTACCAATGACCGCGCCATCCTCTGGACACCAGGACGGAAGTGATAACTATGCTACTGGTGCAACTACCATCAAAGTACGGGCAAGAGATAACATCACCATTGGAACATGGACCAGCAGGGAAACTCGAAGATACCAGCTTCAAACTCTCATAGACAAGACACCCAAGAAGGATATTCTGGTTATTCAAGGAGACTGGAATGCTAAGGTAGGAGAAGACGCACAAGCAGACTGGCGAGAAGTCTGTGGTCCATACTGTAATAAGCAGACGAATGAGAGAAGACTCAAGCTCCTGGACTTCGCCACATACAATAACCTAGTGCTAACGAACACCCTGGACCCCACAAACTATCCAGAAGATGGACTTAGCACAGCCCAGAGGGAAAACATCACAACCAGATTGACTACATCTTGGTGAGAAAGCTCTTCCGGTCTAGCGTAAACATTGCCAGAACACGTAGCTTCCCAGGAGCTGATATAGGAAGCGACTATAACTTGCTGATAATGACTATCAAACTTTGTCTGAGGGAGACCAATAAGCCAAGACAAGTTAGGATCAGGTTCGACCTTGAAAAACTTAAAGATCCAAGTGTGGCACAAGCATTAGAAGCATCAATAGGCGTCAAATTTTGCACCACTCACAATTCTGGGACATGAAGAAATAAACCTAGACTCCTTGATCATCACCTTCAACAAGGCAGAAATAGACACAGCCGGCGAGATCCTTGGCAAGCATCGTAGAATAAAGAAGCCTTGGGTCACAGCAGATATCCTCGACCTCTGCGATGTGAGGAGAAAACTGAAGAGTAAGCGAGGAGACAATGAAGGAGCAAAAAAATACAATGAGATTAACAATAGGATTAAGAAGGGCATAAAGAAAGCAAAAGAAAGCTGGTTAGAGGACCAATGGAAGGAAGTCGAGAAAAGATTGAACCAGAATGACAGTAAAAGGACATACCAGTTGGTGAAAGATCTGACAACAGAGAAACAGGGGAGATCTACTACGATTCAGGACAAGGCTGGTAAGAGTCTGACAGAAAACCAAGACATTCTTAACAGATGGACGGAATACTGTTCGGAGTTTTACAACCAGGAGACTTCTGGAGACCAAGCTGTACTAAACATACCACTGACCACAACATAGGTTGACCACCCGATCCTCAGGGAAGAAGTAGAGGCTGCAGTAAAGGCACTAAAGAAGGGGAAGTCAGCTGGGGTAGACAATATACCAGCAAAACTTGTTCAAGCAGGAGGAACTTCCATGATAGATGTCCTTACAACAATCTGCAACCAAATCTGGCAAACAGGAGAATGGCCCACCCCATGGACCCAGTCTCTGATCGTGACTCTTCCTGAAAAAGGGAATCTATAACTGTGCCAGAAATACCGAACAATCAGTATCATCAGTCACCCAAGCAAAGTTATGCTTAAGATCATCCTCAATAGACTGAAACCCCAAGCAGAGCACATCATTGCCGAAGAACAGGCAGGCTTCAGAGCAGGATGTAGCACTACAGAGCAGATCTTTAATCTTAGAATCCGCTGTGAAAAATATCTCCAGCATCAACAGAACCTCTATCATGTCTTCATTGACTTCAAGAAGGCTTTCGACAAGGTATGGCATGCAGCCTTGTGGGCCACCATGCGGATATACAACATAAACGCAAAAAACTAATCCGCACTATGGAAACCCTGTATGACAAGGCGACTAGTACAGTTCTCGTCAATAGCAACATAGGAGACTGGTTCAGAACCATAATAGGAGTCAGACAGGGTGCCTTCTCTCACCCACTCTCTTCAACATCTACCTGGAAAGGATTATGTCCGACGCCTTTGGAAGACCATGAGGGCAGTGTCAGTGTTGGAGGCAAAACAATCACCAACCTGCGCTTCGCTGATAATATCGATGGCTTAGCAGGATATGAAGAAGAAATGGAAACCTTAGTAAACCGTCTCAATCAAGCATCACTAAGATATGGGATGGAGATCAACGCTGAAAAGACAAACCTAATGACAAATAACCCGAGTGGCATCCAAAAGGAAATAAGAGTGAGTGGACAGAAGCTGGGCACAGTAACAAGCTTCAAGTTCCTAGGTGTTATCGCCTCTGATGAAGGTTCAAAACCTGAGGTTCTTTCCAGGATTGCGCTGACAACAGCTGCTCTGGCTAGGCTGAAGCCTATTTGGAAAGACAGCAACATCACGCTTGGGTCCACGATCAAGCTTATGCGCTCCCTCGTCATGTCCATATTCCTATATGCATGTGAGACATGGACCCTAACAGCAGAATTAGAGAGAAGAATCCATGCCTTAGAGATGAGATCTTATCGAAGGATCCTGAAAATCCAATACTTAGACCACGTCTCTAATGCGGAGGTGCGCACTAAAATCCAAGGTGCAATTGGACCTTATGAAGATCCGCTCACCACTGTAAAGAAACGCAAACCAAGATGATATGGTCACGTCTCACAATCAACTGGCCTGTCAAAGACAATGCTACAGGGCACAGTGAGAGGAAAGAGAAAACGAGGCAGACAGAAGAAGAGATGGGAAGACAATATCAAAGAGTGGACAGGCATGGACTTTGCAAAGTCCCAAAGAGCAGTGGAGAACAGGGCAAAATGGAAAGAGATTGTCGCAAAGTCATCAGTGGCGCCCCTACGACCAGCAAGGTTACTGGATAAATGAAGAGAAAAAAAAATGAAATGCACTGTTTATCTGATTTCATATAATAACTTGAATATTTTAACGATGTCACTCCTGGATGAAATGCGTTTCGCATATTTTCATATTATGTTTACTGTACATGGGATTACAGCTCCTATATGCATACTTAGACACATTACTGAATACCTTAAGTACACTATTGTGGTACAAATTATGCTTGAGGGAAAATAGCAATAACCTCCCACCGAATGGTAGTGTTAGGTACCAAGTTTTCTGTCCAGAGAGATGATTGACAGAATCATTTTTTAATTCAATTCTTTATTTCTTTTGAGCACTACATTCTTCAGAATTATTTAGAACAAAAATGATATCGGACACGGAAGGCATTTTTTTGGCACAAGGGGAGCAATAATACAGACTAGATTACAGACGCAAATTCGGACAGAAATTATCGAATGTTTTTGAATAGTATTATTAATGCAAATATTAGAGGCTGTACTGCCTTGAATAAAAAGCATGTTAAAAATTCTTTAGCCCCAGTTTTCAAATTATCTTTATTCATCAAAAGGTACTCAGCTCAAACTTGTATCCTTTGATGACATTTTAAAAATGATTGCCTGATGTTAATCGCGTGTACTGTAAGAGTATATCAAACACAAACTTGCAAACACATGTATGGACTGGCAGATGTACTTTTGCCGCACGCGAGAAAAGTTAGATTTGTCTTCATATTTGTTTTTCTAGTATATCTAGACTCTTTATAAGAATCAACCTGTGTATTAAGACCACCCGTCTGAAAAATACACAATTAAATTACCAGCAAACATAATTTCATGCCCTTTTCATTTGTATTTACAGATACAAATAATAAATAAAATTCAGACTTGCTTTTATTATATTAGAGAGCATACCCAAGACAAAACAAATTATTTCAAAACCTTATATTGAGGAAATCGAATTTTACTTTTACTTAGCAATATAGCCTTAATGCTGTAGAGAGTCAAACTGTTTTGGCCATATCAGAATATTTTTCGCCCAATGCTTATATTTTTCGCAAAATGTCGATTTGGCAAACGACTATAGAAACTGTAGGCACCAACCGACGTGTCAACCAACTAACTATCTACCTAACTATCTATCTAACAACCAACCTTACTACATACAAACATACGGGGTCCATAACTTTCTTTCAGACCTGTGCTAATCACAATATAGTGACAAGTAAATGTCATTAAAATGGGACACTCCCCTCTATTTAGCAAGCAAGGTCAATTACTGTTTTCAGATAGTACATTCTAATATTTCACCATGCGTCATGTGCGGTATGATAAACTCGTAACTATCATAGTCCAATAATCAAATCTATATATATGTGTGTGTGTGTGTGTGTGTCCCTGATATTACACAGATACTACCCACTGATATTGCACATGTGTGTGTGTCTCCTTGATATTAATAGTATGTTACAAATGCTGGAAATAAATGTATACTCGTGACTGGAAAATTGTTGTAGTATATGAAAAGGAGTATTATTATTTAAAAGCAAAGTTTCGTGTATTTTATTTTTCAGCCATTTTATTTTCAAACTGATTCAGACTAATGAAAATTAGTATCAGCATTTGAGACTGAAAATATTTTTTATATCGTAAATATTTTATTCCAAGATACCTTTTTATTTCTTAAAGAAAGGCTGGACTTAAGAATAAGTTATGATATTCGCCACCCTAATACAGAGAGCTCATTTACTTTCAGAAATTTTGATATATTGCACTTGGTGCGTTTGATAAGTAATCAGTCACGAAGCAGTCGAATCTGTTGCATGGAAGAAATTATAAGATTATATAAAGCTGGTTTGTTGTTTGGTATTTCACAGCACTTTCAGCAGTTTAATTGACTTTGTTATACCGAGGAAATGACAGGTAAGCGCCTTTCCCAAGGAATCAACAATGAGGCAGGTGACCCAGGCTGGCCTGGGCGGGTAAAATTTCCAATTAAATCTGAGAATTAGTTAAATAAATACTATTATATTCCTTTGACGTCAATCCAAAGCAATAATCATGCCGATAATAATTTAAATTGCTATTATCTATGCATACCGTCTTATGTGTTTGCGTTACATTCAGTACTTTGAACAATAAATAGAAGTTACATAGACATTTCTTCTAGATTCAATTTCACTTTTCGCTTCTCTTCATTGGAAAAATGTATCACTTGTCGCTAAGATAAGAAATGGTATTTATAATTGTTGTTTATCAATAATGTGAAACACAAATTTCATATAAAGTTTAATAAAATATTTTTCTTCAGCGAACTACGGCTGATAACACACTATAAAAGTTATCGAAACTAGTCATTATGTTTAACCTTGTTGTCTTCTGTAATTTTTAACTGTTATCATACAGTTTATTCTATGTTTAATTTGTCATTGAAGGTGCTCAGGACTAATTAAAATAATAAGATTTAAGCTTTTATTCACTTAAAACAGCCACAAGCTTGGGATAAGACGATTACATAAAATGGCATAGGGGATCGTAACATATTTAAATGAACAAAGCAAAGTGTGTACTTTCTTATTAAACAGAGCAAAATCTGCTGTGTCGAATCGTATTTAAGATCAACACTATAAGCATGATATATTGAAAGTATATTTACATAATCAACAATGTATACACTGAATATGAAATTATGTATACTTACATAATCAACAATGTATACAGTGAATATGAAAGTATGTATACTTACATAATCAACAATATATACACTGAATATGAAATTATGTATACTTACATAATCAACAATGTACACGCTGAATATGAAATTATGTATACTTACATAATCAACAATGTATGCACTGAATATGAAATTATGTATACTTACATAATCAACAATGTATACACTGAATATGAAATTATGTATACTTACACAATCAAAAATGTATGCACTGAATGTGAAATTATATATATATATATATATATATATATATATATATATATATTCTTACATAATCAAAAATGTATACACTGAATATGAAATTATGTATACTTACATAATCAACAATGTATACGCTAAATATGAAATTATGTATACTTACATAATCGACAATGTATACGCTAAATATGAAATTATGTATCTTAAGTATTAGATTAATTTGTCCTATTCCTGTAGAGGCCTTTACATGAATATACAATTTTAAATTTGATACAAATATTTCTCATTATTTATGACTTTTGGACTGAAGTTCTCTGTACTTGTAATTACTTGGTGTATTAATATATTTGCCTTTTAATCTAAGTGAAAGTTCTCCCCTAAAAGTATTGCATTCGAATATGAAATGAACTTCGTCACCAAATTATAGTTTCCGAAACAATGACACTGCCTATCTTCACGAGGGATGTTAGGCCATCGGCCCATTTCGATTCATTAATAATGACCTCTTGTTCTAAATGTCGCGAAATTTGTTCAATATTTCTCTGGTTGGCAGATGAGGTATTGTCTTAATGACAGCTCCGACTTGAATATTCTATAATTTAAGATTTTGGATGAATTAGTTAACTGAGAATTCCAATTTATATAACGCTGATACTTTAATCGTCTCTCGATTTCACTAACAGTACAGTCTGTCCTAAGTTCCAGATTTTCCTGTTCACACCACAAATGAGGGAGTCTTGTATCTTCAAGTGTTTTCCTAACGTTATATATCAATCTAATTTGATAATTTTGATTGACAGAATCATGCAAATGCAGAACTAGTCGGTACATAATCATAGCCAACTTATTATCTGTACTTAGCAGAATTTTATCCAAAATGAAATATCACGAATTTTAAGAAATGCAAATGATGGAGCAATATTATCATTGTTGTGATTTGATTATAACAATCGCTTGCAGTTGCAAAGATTACTGATTAACATATAAATCTGTATTTTGTTTTCTGTCGTACTAACACAAATTACACGTATTGACTAGATTTTTGCAATAGCAGAACTATAGCATGTGTATAAGCTCTCTCTCTCTCTCTCTCTCTCTCTCTCTCTCTCTCTCTCTCTCTCTCTCTCTCTCTCTCTCTCTCTCTCTCCTAATGAGAAAATCTGAGTAAACTTTACGCAGTAGTGATTCAGCAAATTCTCACCGTTTGACGCAATCCCACGGTATCACGTTTTAATGTCAACAACTGATTTCCCTTAACCGTGTTCCCGCATGTAGTCATATTAGTCAGACAACTTCGAAGAGCATGACTGAATTTAAATAAGCACACTTAGAATTCATTCTCTAAGTAGCCCATACACCCATATCCCGATTATTTGAATCGTGTTAACGTATGACCTGAAATTACAAGTATTGAATAAATTTAGATTGGATAGGAAGGCTGCCTTTGTTCCTAAGTCACTATGTGGCCCATTTTTTTTTTTTTTTGTATAAAAAGCCGAGCGATCCGAAACAAAAAGCAAACAGACTTGGAGACGAACTTTTAGGTGACAGTTCTATCCTAACTAATTTTTAACAGAGAAATCACCCGAAAGGTAAGTTATTGATAAAGTTTTGTTTGACTTTTCAATATTTTCATTGTGATTTTATTATAATCGAATTTAGAAAAATATAATTTAGATCTTAATACCCTGTTACATAATTTGGCTGTACAAAAGTTGAATATTTGTTAAACTTTAATACGTTCTATCTTCCAACTTATTTTCAAAGATAACTATACTCCGATACATAGCATGTTAAGACAGTTGTATTCTGTTAGGAACTAGTTAGATTTGTGATGAAATTGTCTACAATACCTCCTTGCTTTGCAAAAGCAAAAATATATTTTCATTCAGTCTTGCTCTAAAATCTTCTATTTCTGGTATTATTTTAATCAAAGCGTTGCATTTAGTGGTCTTAGTAGCTAGAGTGTCAATCATTCGACATCATCACCATTTGCAACTTGGTTTTAGGTAGATTTTTCAAAAATGTATTATCCAAAATTATTAATACATTTTCCTCTCTGATATGTTGGTCTCAATTTATAATTATAATTTCGTGTATACACCTTACAATTCTAAAAAAGAAATCCAGTGGATTTGTGCATATTGCTGATTGTTAAAATGCCGCTTGCCTTACGAATGAGTTATCGTGCACCTCGCGCCCTTACCTTCGACCTTGTTGCATCCTTTTTTGAGGTTAGGGCGCTGATGGCTGAGAGCGAGGTAATAGGTACCGTTACTCGTGGCACGGGTTCGATTCCTGCTAACAAAGAATTCTAACTCTCCAACCTGTTTGATATTTTGATGTCATTATATATATATATATATATATATATATATATATATATATATATATATATATATATATATATATATATAAACACTAGAAAAGTAAATGTAATTTTTATCCATTAGTTTTACAAAATACCTTTTCTTATCCAATTTGTTGATGAGATGTCAAGATTCAATTTATCTTAAAAAGACGTTATTTGAAACAGTTTTATTTGAAACATTTCAACTGCATTATTTTCAACTGCATTATTTACTGAACAATAAATTCATATATAATTTCTCCCGGTTCTTCACATATACAGCAATTAATTTAAATATTTTGCTTAGCATTGCTTATTTATTCGGAGTGTAGAAAACTTGTTCAAAAATTAGTTTGGAGAACATTTCCTATGTTAAGCTGCATAACCAGAGAGAAAAGTAACCATATTATGTTTATTTTCTTTCCAGCAACATGAGAGGGACAATCTTTGTTTTGGCGGTACTAATCTTCCAAATTTCCTGCATTTATTGCAGGCCTGCTGAACAACGAGGAGGTGATCGTGAACAAAATTCCGGAACCCAGTCTGACAAGAGAAAGCCACCACCTCCCCAGGGACAGGAAATACCAGACCAACAGCGTCCTAAGACTGAGGGAAGAACAGAACGACCCGAGAAAGAGAACGATCAAACCCGACAACCAATACCTCATGGAGAAAACGGAGAAACCCTACCACCACGACCTCGGGTAGAAAACGGACAAACCCGACCACCACGTCCTCATGGAGAAAACAGACAAACCCGACTACCACATCCTCAGGGAGCAAACGGAAAAACCCGACCACAAAACCCTCACGAAGAAAACCGTCACACCCGACCACTAAGACCTCAGGAAGAGAACGGTCAGACTTCATCACCAACCCCTCAAGGAGGGAATGGACAGACTCCATCACCAACACTACAGGGAGATAACGGTCAGACCCAACCACCATCCCCTCAGGGAGAGAATGGCCAAACTCAACAACCTTCCCCCAGTGGACAGAACAGCCAAACGCCCCCACCCCCACCTGAGGGGCAGAGCGCTCCAAACCAGCCACCCTTCCAATTATAGAATGGTCAAAATATTGTATAATTTTGCTATACATGAAAATAGATAATTTCAAACACATTACGATAACTGTACAGCATACAATGTGCAAACAAAAGTGACTGTGTCATTTGTGTGCAGTGTAAATGAAAGAGGTATGTGTTAGCTGACACTCGATTCGGCAAATTGAAAGGAATTTTTTTTCTTCTTCTTTTTTTTACACGAGACATTCGTACTATCATTTAATCATTCGTCTATATAATGTTATTGAAATCGGTTCATTCAGAGGCAAGTAGTATTTTTGTTGCACTCACTATATGGAATGTCATGCCAATTATTCCATGTTTTGAAATTGTATATAATATGTGTAATTTTGAATTATTTTTATTCACTCATATTTTAATTTCCACTGGAGTACCAGAAAAAGAAAACGTCTCTATGTAGAGACCAATAGAAGTAAGGTCACATTGATCTAATTTTCTATATATTGTATAATACTTTACGGTAGTAACACTTCTTGTCATCAATGGTAGTTTTAGCGTTGTTTTAAAGCGCAGAGTTAAGTAAATGCAGCCGTAGATATGACAGTTGAAGTGTTCATTTGACCTAGAAACAGACATGATATTGATTAATAAATTCATGCATGTTTTGTCACTTTATGTGCAATACCATGATACAATTTTTACTTTTCATATACAAATCGTTTGCATTTTCGCCCGCAACGTTGACAGCCGGTCTGGTGACGTCATGTATATTGAAAGAAATAAAATTTTGGTTGTCAATTAAATTTTAGTCTCCAATTTTGCATTTTGCTATACGATGAGTATTAACTCTCTCTCTCTCTCTCTCTCTCTCTCTCTCTCTCTCTCTCTCTCTCTCTCTCTCTCTCTCATAATAGTTGCTAGACATACACACATACATACATACATACATGCATACATACATACTGTTACACGCAATGGGTCTCACTACCGAACAAATCAACCAACACCTGCGTGAGTCTGGCTTGAGGTCCATTGTTTCCTCTATTTGAACGGACTTTAAGACAACAAACGTTGTCAACTGAAGGGTTCTTAAACGCGCAAACTCTAATTTCACACTTGCATGGTATTTCTTGTTTCACATTTGCATGACTCATCAGTAGGCCTTTCTAAGCCGAAGATTAGTATTTCACGCCATACGCCACGAGACACGACTCAACCACCTACCACTAAGAATTATTCCTATCTCAAATTACTAAACACGAATACTTAAAAAATATACGGAGAATTCCCTATCTTAAGAAATTAGCTTTCTTCCTTGCCGGTCTAAAAATAAAGACGATTAATTAATTAATGGACTAACATTTGTGTCAGTTTATAACATGTACAGATTCAAACTGTTACAAATCCACTATCTTTCACACAATTTTGGTAATATTTTTAAATGAACAAAAATATATTCTCAAAAAAAGTGGTAAAAATTTTCAGACAAAATCTTTGATTTTTAAAAGGCATGGTTATCAGTAGTATAGTGGGGCGAAATAGGTACAAAATTTTTTGGGGCCTCTACAGGTACGTACTGGAGTTTAACATTGGGGGCCTCTACAGGTACGTACGGGAGTTTAACATTGGTGGGCCTCTACAGGTACGTACGGGAGTTTAACATCGGGGGCCTCTACAGGTACTCTATGGGATTTTAACATGGCGGGTGTTTTTAATGTGGTGGGAGTTGTTTGAGTTTAGGATAAAGGGAGGAGGGTTCGCTTTAGGATTCCAATTTTCTTTTATTGGAATCCTCCTTCTCCTTCTCCTTTTTAACCGGTGAAGACGTGGTTTTTATATATATTAGAAGTTCGGACGTGAAGGAAAAAACATCCCTTTCACCTAAAAAACTAAAAAAACATCACTCCAATACCCTCGCGTCTGACGTCATTCTTTCTACGTCATTCTTGGCTTCGCGGAGTTTTACACTCCATAACCTCTGACTTAAAAAAAGCGCCGACCTAAAAGAAACTACTTTTGATTAAAAAACCATTAGGTCGATAGAAAGAGATAGAAAGATTGTGCGTGCATCTCTACTCTAAAACAAAATAACACAAAAAAAAAACCATTAGATCGATAGAAAGAGAGAGAAAGATTGTATGTGCATCTCTACTCTAAAACAAAATAACACAAAACCACTTACTTTTTTTCTCTCCAGTCTGGTGTATTCATCCAATTTTTTTTTACAAAATAATTCAGCAATATAACATATAACACCAAAAAAACACACAAGAAAACAAAGTTCACTTTCTGTAATGTTTGTGTGGCTTGAATCGAAACACTGGAGTCATAGTTTCCTTTTCTTTTTCATTCTCATTGTCTCTCTTGTGTTTCTTGAATTTCTTCTTCATAGGAATCCTAATCGTCACAGGAATCATGTCTTCCATTTTTTCTTCTTCATCATTCTCACTGTCTTCCATTCTTCTTGCTCTCTTCTTACTTTTCTTGATGATATGTTCTTCTTCTTCTTCTTCTAGGTTTGTTGTTTTTGAATCGGCTTCCTCCCTCTCCTCTGCTAGAGTTTCTTTTTCTTCTACTTTCTGAGGGCATTCATAAGACCAATGTCCTGGTCCTTTACAATGATAACAGATATCTTTTCTTCTGTCTATCTTTTGCTGTTTACATTTGGGGCAATCTGGAGCCCAATGTCCTTTCTTTTGACAGATATAACAAGTATCTTCACTTTTATCTCTGTTTTGGTGTTGCCGTTGTGGACATTGTGTAGCCCAATGACCTTTCTCTTTACAGATATAACAAGTATCTTGTCTTTTATCTCTGTTTTGGTGTTGCCGTTGTGAACATTGTGTAGTCCAATGACCTTTCTCTTTGCAGATATAGCAAGTATCTTGACTTTTATCTCGAGCGCAGTACTTTTCCATCTTCACAGTTTGAAAGTACAATCACCAAAGACTGATTCTGAAGGTACGAAGGTCTCTCTTTATATACTCTCCTCTCTCTATATAAAGGTGCCTTGGTAATAAAAACAATTTCATATAAGTCCAATACAGTTCAATTCATTTCCATAGTTACCATTTCATCGTCTTCTTGTTCTGATACTTCAGGAAGATTCTTGTTGACAATTCTCTCATAACTTTCTTCTGGACTCTCATTGATAAACTCCAACATAATAAAATGTCCATTATCATCTTGAATCCACTGCCGTTTTTGACAAATCTTGTAAACTTTACGTTGATTTAATCCAAAACATCTTGCCACATCACTAGTGGAATCCATTTGAGTATATAATCCTGAATTCAAGTCAGTTAATTTCACAGGTTTCACAAATCCTTTAGTGACTTGACTCTTCTTCTCTGGCTCTTCCCATCTAGCTTGAAATCTTTTCTGAAACTTCTTCGAAAAGACCGACTTACAAATCCCAGTACAGCAAAAGTAGATACTTGATGAAACACAATCAAAATATTGAGCAGCCTTTGTCATACTTTCAAATCTTCTTTCCTCAGTCTTACCAACCAACTGACACAACACACTTCTAGCACTTCCAAAATTAACTCTTCTTTTTTCTTTATCATTCTTCACATGTTTATGTAAACAAGTTCGTTCACTAGCAGTCATCACTTGAAGATTTTCTATTCTATCATCATCAAGTACATCATTGAGATGTACCACTCGACTCTGTCTTGGTAGATCCAGTCCATTGACCGCTTCAAAGACAAATCTTCCTCGATTTATATGTTTCCTCTTCTTTCCTTCCTTACCAGTAACATTAATATCTATCAATCCAAATAAATTTAAAATTCCTTTGACTTTCCTTCCAGACTTCAAATGATAGACATTTCCAAGTATGTCAGCAGCATAATTATTATACACCTTATGAATGTACTTATTCAGTTCAATTCCAGTATCTTGACTTTTATCTTGACCGCAGTACTTTTCCATCTTCACAGTTTGAAAGTACAATCCCAAAGACTGATTCTGAAGGTACGAAGGTCTCTCTTTATATACTCTCCTCTCTCTATATAAAGGTGCCTGGGTGAAATCTGAATCAGTTTCAAAGTAAAGTTCAAGATGAAAAGATCACGTCCAAACCATGATAAACCAGAAGAAGAAGAAGAAGAAGAAGAAGAACAAACCAAGAGGCCACGACGACAAAGGTATTCCGTGCCGCCTGAAACACCCTTAGAGGAAGTACTGGCTCAAGTCCATGCCAGTGACTTTGAAGACGAAATGAGTGAACAACAACCTGAAACCCAAACTTCCAAACCACCACTCCCACATAAAACCAAAACCACTACTACCAACACCAGAACCCCTTACCAAGAAAGTCCTACTACCGCTACCGTGGCTCCTGAAAATTACTATCGGATTCGAGAGACACAAAAAATCACTTCTCGAAAATTTAGGACCACGGCCTATACACATACGGTTCACTTCAAAGACTTCAAGTCCGAACTACCTCCCGAGAAAGCGGCGCGGTTCATTAGTGATTTGTGGGAATCTGTCTTAATCAATTTTAAACGGCAATGTGGAGCCAAAGAAGAGGATCGCTTGAGACTAGCCATTCATTATGACCAATTGAAGAGTCCTGTTTGGATTGAATTTAGCAGTCCGGCAGAATTAACTCCAGACAAAGTCATGTCCAAAATAGAACATGTACAACAATCCAATGACAAATTTACTATCACCGATGGAAAGGCCACCCTTTACATGACCCACGTTTCTCCACCTCGAGGAAGTGGACAAAGAAGAAAATCGTTATTGGTGGACGATCTTCGTACTACCAAACACAGTGTCGTCCAAATTAACAATACTGAAGATTCAATGTGCTTGGCTCGAGCTATCGTGGTGGGTCGTACCTTTGCTAACAAGAACGAGAGCAAAGAATGGAAAAAAGCCTGGAATAACATTCGACGATCACAAAGACCCCAACAACGAAAAGAAGCAGAGCTCTTGTTGAAACAAGCAGGGATTCCTAAAGAGACCGTGTGTGGTATTTCTCAAATGCAGCAACTTCAAGATGTTTTGACTCCTTATTATACGTTAAAAGTTCACCCTCAAGAAGAGCGTGGAGCTCTACTGTTTCGAGGCCCTGATTTTCCTGAAGGAAAATACATTCATCTATATCACCATCAAGAACATTTTGATACCATTACTAGTATTACTGGATTTTTGGGATACTCTTACTACTGTGAGAAATGTAACAAAGGGTGTAATAGTCGGGAGCGACACATTACTTGTGGAGCGAAATGTCGAGGCTGTTTATCTGACCCACCATGCCTTCCTGATCCACAACAACATCACATTTATTGTGAAACCTGTCGACGCCGTTTTGTCAGTCCTACTTGCTACGAACAGCATCGCAAGACCCAAGGTCAGCAACAAAAATGTGCTTGTGAGTTATTACAATTGTGTTCTACGTGTGGACAACTGATTCGTACCAACAACTCCAAGAGACACGTTTGTGCTGGCAAGAAAAAATGTTCTATTTGTCATCAGATCGTCGATTTTGATCAGTGATGTTTTATTCAAAAGTTTGACAAGACAGAGAAGAAAGAAATAAAGAAGAAGAAGAACAAGAAACAAGTAGATTTCATCTTTTTTGATTTTGAATGTATGCAAGAAACAGGCACTCACATTCCTAATTTATGTGTAGCCCATCGGGCTTGTGATCAGTGCATTCAAGAATCGATTCATTTTCACTGTCCTCATTGTAGTCGGATTCCAGGAGGACAGTGAAAAAATCTTTCGTGGAGTGAATACTTTGTCGGAGTTTGCTGAATGGGTTTTAGACCCTACCACCCACGACACTTGGAGCGAAGAAGACATTCATCGTTACGGAGATTGTCATCGGTATGCGACCGTCATAGCTCACAATTTTTCGGGATACGATGGACAGTTTTTACTTAATTATTATTTGAACCATGGAACCGAACGTCCTGAAGTCACCATGAACGGAAAAAAGCTCATCTACATGAAAGTAGGACAAGTTCAATTCAAAGATTCGATGAGTTATTTGGCCATGCCTTTGAGTCGTATGCCAAAAACGTTTGGCATGACAGAAATGGCCAAAGGTTACTTTCCTCACTTCTTTAACGCGGAAGCTAATCAACAGGCCGTCCTACCTCATTTACCTGACCTTCATGATTATGACCCCGACGGAATGCGACCCGAACAGCGAGAAGCTTTTCACGCTTGGTACCGTGTTCACCAGAACGATCCCTTTGACTTTCAAGAGGAGATGCTCAAATATTGTCGATCGGATGTAGATATTTTAAGACGTTGTTGTGGAAAATTTCGAGAGTTGTTTCTCGATAGTGCGGAGGTCGATCCTTTGAAAGATGCAGCTACCTTACCTAAAGCCTGTTCCTCAGTCTACAGACAAAATTTCATGCCCGAGAACCAACTGGCCATCATCGACTCCAACACGGGGGTTTTTGCTAGTCGTCAATATTCGGTCAAAGCTTTACGTTGGCTTCATTACTTATGTCAAAAAGAAGACAAATGGATACAACATGCTAGAAACGGAGGAGGAGAAAAAAAGATTGGAGGTTATTCCATGGATGGTTGGGATTTAGAAAACCCACACATTGTGTACGAGTTTCGGGGATGTTTGTTTCACGGATGCCCTACTTGTTATCCTAACCGAGACATGAAAACCCCTTATTCAGATTCTACCATGGATCAGTTATATGAACAGACTTGTCAACGACGACTTCAGTTAGAAAGTCAAGGTTACGAAGTGATAGAAATGTGGGAACACGAATACGATCGACGTTTGAAAACCGATCCTGAATTTAAAACCATCACTCAAAGTTACGACGCAGCCGACATCGAACCTTTAGATCCACGCCACAGTTTATTTGGAGGACGAACCAATGCCACTCGTTTGTTGTACGACGTGAACGAATCCCAAGGAGAAGAAATCAAATACATTGACGTGTGTTCTTTGTATCCTTGGGTGTGTAAATATTCTCGTTTTCCTACTGGACACCCTGAAATTTTAACAGAACACATTGACGTGGAACACATTCGTCAATACGAAGGATTAATCAAATGTAAAGTTTTACCTTCCACAAACTTGTTTCATCCCATCTTACCTTACCATTGTCAAGGAAAATTGATGTTTCCTTTATGTCGGACGTGTGCCGAAACGTGTAACCAAGATCATCCCTGTCACCACACGGAGGAAGAACGGTCGATGATAGGAACGTGGGTCAGTGCCGAATTGTTTCGGGCATTGGATCGTGGATACCGTTTATTGAACGTGTATGAAATCTGGCACTTTCCAACCACCGCCCAATACCAAAAGGACGACGCCACTAATCATCCAGGCATTTTTTCGGGGTACGTGAACCAATTTCTCAAACTGAAACAAGAAGCTAGTGGTTATACTTTGTGGTGCCAAACTCCTGAAGACCAAGTCCGATTTAAAGAAGAATACCGTGACGTCGAAGGCATCACTTTAGAAGACGTAGAAAAAAATGAAGGAAAAAGATCATTTGCTAAAGTGATGTTGAATTGCTTGTGGGGAAAAATGGCTCAACGAACGATCTTACCCAAAACGGAATACGTGGACGATCCTTATCGTTACTTTAAACTGGTGGACGACAAAAGTATTCTAGTCAAGCACGTCGAAATTGTCCGTGAGGATTTGATCATTGTCAATTTCGAAGATGAACCCAAGTTTGTCAAACCTGACAAGTTTAGTAACGTAGTCATTGCCGCCTACGTGACTGCTCATGCTCGTTTGAAATTGTATGACGAAGCGTTAGAAGTCTTGGGAGATCGTGTTCTGTATTTTGATACTGACAGTTGCATTTACATTCATCGCCCCGGTTGTCCCCACCCTACTATTCAAGGAGATCGTTTAGGAGCCTGGACAGACGAACACCCTCAAGATACTATTTTGAGTTTTGCTAGCGGTGGCCCTAAAAATTATGGGTACCGATACCGAGACCCTCAAGGTCAACTTCACACCCAATGCAAAGTCAAAGGATTGACTCTGAACTATCGAACTAACCAAGTCGTAAACTTTGAGGTTTTAAAAAATGCTTTTCTGTCTGGACAAGTGAAAGATTTTCAAGTAGCCACGTTAGAACCTCACAAGATTGGACGCCTACCAAATCATAAAATAGTGACTCGACCTGTTCAAAAAGTGTATCGTATCGTGTACCAAAAAAGAGTGAGACTTCCAGATCACATCACTTTACCTTACGGACACGCCGATTTGGAGAAGTATAAAAAAGGAACCCCTTCCAAACCTAACCCTTCATTCTCACTTTCAACGTTAACCAAGAAGCAAGAAGAAAAAAAAGATGAGTCACCACGACTTGGAGTGTGATGCAGTACCATGCGATGAAACGGATTCTGTACGGTTTGGTATTGACGTTAATGACAACAAGGTGAATGTGGGTCCCTATTTGCATATCAGAATACCTGTGACTTTACTTGGTTATTCCAAGTATGAAAGTCGACTGGAGTCATTCCAAGACAAGTGGCCAAAATTTCTAGAAGGACCTAAACCGGAAGGTTTAGCTAGATCTGGATTTAAATACACGGGAGAAGGAGATAAAGTTCAATGTTTTAGTTGTGGTGTGAAACTTTGCCATTGGGAGCCTACCGACTCAGCTTACATTGAACATGCCAGATGGTCTCCGCACTGTCAGTTCTTACCTTTAGTCGCCTTAGAACAGTTTGGGTACGATGAGCCAGATGCCAAACAGAAGAAGTAGTAGTTTTTAAAAAAAATTCCATGTCGGAGGAGAATACTTCTTCTTTAGAAGAATACGGAAACTTTTACCAGAGTACATTCGTGGCTTGCCTTTGGAAGTGCGCGAAAAGATTTACCAAGAGTTTGCCAAAGATCTAGCCCGTCACCACTAAGTGTCTATTATTAGGCACAGCCTGGCTATAAAAGAGTGGGTATGCCTGAACTCTACACGCCACTCGTGAAACGGATTCCGTGGAAGGAAATCATAGATCATGTTCAGACCTTAGAGGATTATAAAAAAGTGATACAAGAACTGTGTCCATTAAATTTTGGACGTTATGTGGTGTGTGTCTTAGTGACTTCTTATCTTGGAATTCGTTTTCCAGGACATTCGTTGTGGACTATTTTTGAGGACAAGTGTTTGCCTTGGATTCTTTTGAACGATCCGTGGTTGTTTTGGACTCAATTGTTGTTGTTGAGTTCCAAAAAACAATATGACCCTGTGTTCTTCTTCGGACTTAGTAGAAGAAGAAGAAGACTATAAAAACTTAATTTTATCAGTCCAAGAAAGACACATTGTACGTAAAGCGTTGAGAGTGGTGATGAAAATTAGTGACGCACTTCCATGTGAAGAAGACATTCGTCACACTTTATCTGTGTATAAAACATTTCAAGAAGTGTGTTTTGCTAGTGAGTTACACCAACACCTTTTCCATTGGAAAGATGTACGACCCTGGAGAAACCTTGGTTTCCAATATTGGTTACAAGAAGTGGCCCAGTTCAGCAAAGATTTGGCCACTTGTTCATAAGGTTCTAAAAGTGAAAAAAGGGGAACCTCGATGGGAAACCCTAAAAGAAGAAAAAGAAGAAGAAGTACCTGACACCACCACTGTGGTTCCAATACCTCTTGAGGAGGAACACCACCACCACCCTTCTTTACCACCACTGCTACCGTCAGAGGATTCAAAAAAACAAAAGACGACCAGAAGAATGTCACCCCAAAACACAGTGTCTTTCATGACTAGGACACGAAACTATTGTTGTACATTGACGTGTTTATATGACAGTTTGATGGTTTCCGTAGGAGCCTTCATTGTGTACCTGATGATTTTACTTGGCTATTTTCTCACTCGTACTGTAAAAAATGAATGACTTGTAAAAAAAATATGTTATTTGTTGGTTAGCTGGTTACTTTTTAAAAAAAATAAAATAAACGTGTATGAAAATCGTATAAAATGCCTTGGGTTTTTTGTCTTCTTCTCAAAAATCTTCTTACCTCAATCATGGCTACATCATCCTCTTCTACCTCGTCTGCTTCCTCCTCCTCTTCTGTGGTGAAAGTGATTGACGAAAAGTTAGATCGTCAAAGTTGGAATGCTTTGTATCTGCGCCATCCATTTAACATGTTAATTGCTGGACCGAGTGGTTCAGGTAAAACCGAATTTGTCAAACGATTGATCGAACACAAAACTGATTTGTTTGATCGTCCACCTCAACGTATCGTGTGGTGTTACAAAGAGTGGCAACCGTCTTACTCGTTATTGAAAGAAAGTCAAGGAGAAACCATTTCCTTTGTGGATGGTATTCCTCACGAAGACGATGGAATTGTGTCTGACGTGAGTCAAACCCATTTAGTTATTTTTGATGACATGTTAGGAGAAGACGAAGAAGAAATTAAACTTTGGTTTACACGAAAAGGACACCATCGTAATGCTAGCATTGTCTACATTACTCAAAATTTATTTCAACAAAGTAAAGCCCATCGAACCATTAGTCTGAATGCTCATTACGTGGTCTTGTTTAAAAGCCCCAGAGACAAATCTCAAGTACAAGTGTTAGCCAAACAGTTAGGAGCTCCTTGGCTCAATTATGCGTACGACGATGCCACTCAAACCCCTCACGAGTATTTACTCATCGACTTAAAACCGACCACTCCTGACTATTTGAGATTTCGTGCCAGTATCTTTCACTCTTGGAGTGAAGAAGGGGGTCCTGTCATTTACACGTCCCCTTCAGCCCATTTTTGAAAAAAACTATAAAAACAACCTACGACGTCATTTCTGTCTCACACTCTTTTTGGAGAGAAGATGACTTCCTTTCAATCTCATCCTTCGGCTAAATTGATTCGTGCCTTGTATGGTATCAGTCGTGAAAAAAATGCACAAGTCTGTGCTCATTTGTTAGAAGCGAGTCTTAAACAAGAGTTACGATGGTTTACTTTGACAGCACGTCAATTACTACAGGGCATCATTCACATCCCTCATCAAACTCAACGTTTTTTTCAAAGACATAAATCGGCATTGTCACAACTGGCTGATCCTAGAATCGATTCACGGACTAAAAAACAAATCATTTTAACTCCTGGTGGAAGTGGTTCTTTAGGAGGGGTTATGATTCGTTCCCTTTTGAAATGGGATCCTAATGATACCAAAACCAAAACAACTCCTAAAAAGAAGAAGAAAAGTCCAAAGAAGAAGAAAACCAGCCCCAAGAAAAAGAAAAGTCGTATTCAAAAGAAGAAAACCACACCTACTGCCACCACTAACACCCGACGTAAAAGAGGTACTGCTGCCAGGACGCAAACGAACACCCGCAAAACACCACCAACCTTACCATCACCACCAGCAGTGACAAGGTCTCCTTTTGCGTCCACTTCTTCCTCTTTGTCTTCTTCACCCCCTTTTACCATGATGCCTGTCAAACCAGACTTAAGATCCGTGTTTCCTAATTTGATGCAAAAATGGAAACCTATTTCTAAAGTTACCCCGTCGGGGCCGTCGACTTCAGCTGATTTAGCCATGGCAGCAGCCACCCACAAAGTACCATCCCCTAAAACCAAAGTCCAAGAAAGAACTGGCATCTTACAAAGTTTAGTGGATTTATCCAAACAAGAATTGAGACGATTTAGTCCCTTGAAAACACCTCAACGTCGAGTCAGACCTGTCGTGAAGTTGGTACGTCGTGCAGACAATCAGTGGAGACGTATTCCAGTATAAAATAGAAGGGTGAAAGGCCAAAAGACTTCAGACTTGTTTTCTACCGACTTAAAAAGATGGCTCCCAAACGTGTACACCACCACCTCCAAGAAAAGAAGAAAACCACCAAAAAAGGACGACTTCCCCCTCGTCTAGCTAAACATTGGGATGTCTTGTCTGTCTTGACCAAATCCAATTCTCCCATGCGAAAACAACTCATTCAAACAGCTCCTAAAGAAATCATCGATACCGTGTGTGAATGTTGTTTGAACGTGTTGAAAGGAACGGTACCTTTGTCCAAGATACAGAAACAAAAATTAGGAAAACATCGGAACGTTCTTCGTCAAATGGTGAAAAAGAAAATACCTCTTCAACAAAAGAAAAAAATGTTGGTACAACGAGGAGGATTTCTACCTATGCTGTTAGGACCGCTGTTAAAAATAGCCGCTCCTTTGTTAGGAACGATTGCTGGACCACTTTTAGGAGGGGTCATGCGATAAAAAAAAGAAGATAAAAAGGACCACCCTTCTCTGAAAAGACCACACCTTTTTGGTACCTTTGAATGAAATGGAAGGACGAAAACTGACTTTAGTACCTTACAAACGATGGATGGAATTTCATCGTTGGAACGAACAACGGATACCTCATTTACCACCCAATCTTAATCTTAACGAAATGTCTCAGTTACAACAAGAATTACAATCCCTGATGGAACAAAACAATGTGTCTGAAACAGAAAAATCCCAACGGTACGGTCAACTTTTACAACGTCTACAACTCTTTCGCCAAAAAGCAGTCGACGAAACAGCTTCACCCACTCTGAGAGATTTTAAGGCTCTGATGAAAAGCGAACCTAAAGTGACCATCAAAAAAGAAAAAAAAAGAAGAAGAAGAAGAAAAAGAGTTTTTACTAACTCCACCTCTTAAAAAAATAAAAAAGTTAGCCACCCCGGATTGGATAAAAAAGAAAAGGTCTACCCCTTTACCCTCAGAAGAGAAAAAGAAAGAAGTAAAGAAAGAAGTCAAAACAGAACCGATGACTCCTGATCAAACTCCCTCCTTTACCCCAGTAGCACGTCGGACACGTAAACAACAACAACAATCCAAAAAGATACCTCCTCACGAAGAAAAGAGTATTGGAACTTGGTTAACTTATTCTTGAGGAAATCATCATCATCATCATGGAGAAACTGTTAGCCACCATTTATTGCAATCCTGGTCATGCTGCTGGTTACGGAGGAGTTCAAAAATTATATCGAGCTGCTAAAAGTCAATTGAAAAGTGTACGTTTGCCTGAAGTACGACGATGGTTACAAGAACAATCGACGTACACGTTACACAAACCTATTCGACGTAAATTTTCTAGAAGTACCACTCAAGTGGAAGGGATCGATCATCAATGGCAAGCCGATTGAGCCGATGTCTCTCATTTAGCTACTTACAATCGTGGTCACAAATATTTGTTTTGTGTCATCGACGTGTTTTCCAAATTTGCTTGGGTCGTGCCTTTGACTTCTAAAAGCAGTACCGAATTGGTACGAGCCTTAAAATTGGTCTTGAAACAAAGTGGACGTCAACCTTTACGATGGCAAACCGACAAAGGTACCGAATTTCTAAACCAAGCTTTTCAAAAAGAATTGAAACAAAGACACATTCATTTTTTTACGACCGAAAATCCTGAAACCAAAGCCAGTATCGTGGAACGTTTTCAAAGAACTTTGAAAGAACGCATGTGGAAATATTTTACACATCAACATACTCTCAAGTACATCGACGTGTTACCTCGTTTGGTCAAAGGGTACAATCAATCGTACCATCGTAGCATTGGATGTGCCCCCGAAGAGGTCAGCCCTGAAAACGAAGTGTCTGTGTTTGATAAATTATTTGGTTTACCCCAGCAGAAGAAAAAGAAAAAGACACCTTTGTTGGAGTTAAAGACGGGAGATTGGGTTCGCATCGGAAAAACCAAACGTACTTTTGACAAAGGTTATTTACCTAACTGGACTACCGAATTGTTTCGTGTCACTACCCCCGTCCGTGGACGTGATCCTCCCGTCTATAAATTGGAAGACATGCACGGTGAAGTACTCAAAGGAACATTTTACTTGCCTGAGTTACAACGAGTGACTAAAAAAGAAGACACCTTGTACGACATCGAAAGCATTCTCGAACAAAGAACACGAAAAGTTGGTAAACGACGAATAGAAGAAGTCAAAGTACGTTGGAAAGGATATCCCCCTAGTTTTGATTCTTGGATTGCGGCTTCTCAAGTCGTCGACTATAAAAAGAAAAAGAAGTAAACTCACAACATGCCATTCAACACAGTAGCTACTCAGACGACAACTTCAACGACTCCTTCACAGAGTTCTTCTTCTCTTCAAGAATTACAAAAACAACCACTTTGGGTGTGGTGTGGAGAACGTGTGCCTAAAAATCAAATCGTCTTTTTCTGCCAAATCTTTGTAGTGTATTGTGTCATCGGAGCAGCGATTGCTAATTTGAGTTTACAACAAGGAGACAAACAATTGTGGACCATTTTACTGAGCAGTTGCATCGGTTATCTTTTACCCAGTCCCTCTTTGAAATTTACGACCACGACCGACAACAGTCACCACAACAACGCCAGTCCATCTTCTTCTTCTTCGTCCAGTTACCACCACCACAATACCAGTCCTCTTTTGGAACCTTTTGAACATCCTTCTTCTGTTCACTTGAGTGACACCTCGGACACCAGAACCACCACTTTGGAACTATGAATGACCAATTTTATTTAACGTTACCTAGTGACAGTTCCATGGATGTGTTTCCCAACAACACCTTATGTTGTTTCACGGCCAAATTACCTCAAGCCATTCAATTGGATCACGATGCTCATTGGGAAGTGAGTTTGGTAGAAATCATTCATCCTACGCAAATCATAAACATCAACAAAACTCAAAACACTATGGTTGTACAAATCTTGAACAAAAAAATACATGATCACTTGGTAAATAATGATCCTGAAATCTGGAAAGAAGACCCTGAAGATCCAGACATGAAAGGATCATTCAAAAAGTTAGTACCAGATCCTAAATCTACTAGTCCTATTGTCTATTCTCAGATTACCCTGAGAATTCCTACAGGGTATTATTTTAGTCCTGAACATTTGGTGGACACCATTAGAACCCAGTTTGCACGCCAATTGCAATATGCCATATCAGCAGCCAATAAATTTGTAAGAATTGCTTACCATGCTTTGGCACGACGTTTAATTGTCCAATTTTTCAAAGAGAGAGGGCAACTCCTTACTGAGAAAGATAAAAGTTTACCTTTGGAAGAGAGAAAATACTTGACCATTGAATTTTGCTCTGGATTGTTTGGTATTTTGGGTGGAAATAAAGATTTTACCGCTGAAAGTGATTTAGAGTTTGGAACCAATGTAGAATTTGGACATAAATTTAAACATCCTATTGAATTGAATGGTGGACTGAATTTAATGTTTGTCTACTCCGATGTGGTGGAGTACAACGTGGTGGGACACACCTCTGCTCCGTTACTGAGAGTCATTCCTTTCAAATTGGATATTGGTGGTGGTGGTGGTTCTAGTGTTACTGTGGACGAAGAGGGTGGAAGTACTACTACCACTAGTAATGCTAGTGTTGGTGGCAACACCTTTCACGTTCACTGTGAATTTGTACATCCTCATTATCTTCCAGTCAGTAAATCGTATTTTGACAGTGTCCAGATTAGTATAAAAGGAGATTTAGGACAAAGTGTTCCATTCATTGACCAAGGAAAAGTCACGGTGAAACAACATTTTCGAAAAAAACAAGTTCTCTAACGAATTGTAACCAAAAAAATGTATCCAGTGTACCAAGGAGTGGCTCGACAACGAGGACATGGTTTAGGAGATATGTTAAAATCAGCTTTTCGGACGGTAGCTCCTATTTTGAAACCGATGGTGACTCGAGGATTTCATGCCTTAAAAGATGCTGCTTTGACACAAGGAAAAGAATTTTTGCAAAACGTCCTCATCGACAAACAAAATCCTAAAGAAGCCTTTTTGAGAGCAGGCAAAAATGTGTTGATGACGACTGGTAAAGATCTTTTAGGTCTCCGAGAAAATCCTATAAATACGCTTCACGCTTCAGACTCTGGCATTACTTCACAGCAGCAAGGACAAGGTAGAAAGAGACGACAACCTCAAAATCCTTTCAAAGTTCATAAAATAACACACGACAGTAGTACTTCCAGAAAAAATAAGAAAAGAAGAAGAACTGGTAGAGAATTAGACGTATTTGATTATTAAACTGTGAAAATGATGCACCGAGATTCTTGCGAATGTACCAAGTACGAACTAGAACTGTTTTCTATGCGTCCCACTATGATGACAATGCAAGAATCCCAATGTGTGGAATTTCATCCTGTATCGTCTTTGACGGATTCAGCTCCTATCGAATTTGATATCAAAGGACAAACCGAAAATTACATCGATCTGAATAACAGTTACTTGTACCTGAAACTGCTAGTACAAAAAAGTGACAACAGCCTTCCTGTGGAAGCTTCCCTAGTAGCTCCCGTCAATAATTTCTTTCATTCTTTGTTCAGTGGAGTAGATTTGTACTTGAATAACAAACTGATCAGCAGCAGTTTGGATACTTACCCTTACCGTGCTTATTTGGAAAATCTCTTGTCGTACGGAAAAGATGCCAAGAACACTCATCTGGATGCTTCGGTGGTCTGGAAACCTGACACCGCGGGTGCCTTCAACGACATATCCCCGTCAACAGGGGCGAGGATTGATCAGACTGATGATGCTGCTCATAAAATAATTCCAGCAGATCCCCATAATGTGGGATTTAACGAACGCCGAAAGAAAATCAGAGGGAACAGTTTAGAACTGATGGATCGTTTGCATTTGGACATGTGGTTGCAAGACAAGTATTTGTTGAACGGAGTAGATGTACGTCTGAGACTGAATCGCAGTAGTGCCGCTTTCCATTTGATAGCTTTTGCTAACGAGTGGAAAACCATCATTCAACAAGCCAAACTTTATGTGCGACGTGTAGAAGTCTTACCCAAAGTAGCTAACGACATCAGTCAAACCTTGAGCAGAACCACTGCTAAGTATCCTCTTAGACGCGTGGAAGTGAAAACCTTTACTGCAGCCGCTGGACTCCGATCCATAGTCGAAGATCACATCTTCCAAGGACAGCTCCTTAAACGTTTGATCATTGGTATGGTTTCTAATGCAGCCTTCAACGGAAACATCAGTCAGAATCCATTCCAGTTTGAACACTTTAACGTCACCAAGATAGATGTCAGTCGAGATGGCAAGACCTTGTGTACCAGACCTTTTGAACCTGACTTTGGTGGCGAGAGAAATTACTTACGATCTTACTTGACCCTGTATGAAGCCACAGGACAGTTCGGCCGCGACAGTAGCCACGGCATTACGTACGAGGATTATGCAGGAGGGTATGCCTTGTGGGGATTTGATTTCACTCCGGACCAAGGCAGCGATGAAGGACATTTCCACCCTATAAAATCAGGCCCCCTTCGTGTGGAACTTCAGTTTGGTCAAGCTCTAACCCAGACAGTGAACGTCATCTTGTATGCAGAATTTGATAACACTCTAGAGATCAACAGTTTGAGAGAAGTCATTGTAGACTATTAGAAGAAACAAAAGATACAGAACGTAGAACCTATTCAGATAGATGAGGGATTTTGTGAAGTGGTTCAACAGTCACCAACTACCACAAAGGATAATGATAATGACGAAGTCATTCATTCAGTACCTCAAATAGAAGAAAAAGAAGAAGACAAAGAAGAAGAAAACCATTCCGTTCCTGTGTTTACTGGATTTATGGTTTGTCGATGGCCAGAACACGAAAAACAGTTAGTGACCTGTTATGCTCAGGAATTGAGTCCAATCATTAACAGTCTGATTAAAGAGCAATGTTATGGATGTCAAAACGATCATCCCAGTCAGATACAACACGACAAAATGTATGATGTTGACAGGCGAAGAACAATTGGATGAATATTTGGAAAGTATTTGGAAACGGCCTGGACACAACTCTCAGATGAACACGTGTTGACACAGTGGTATAAAGTCTTACAGACTTCTTCTTTTCCTCCATTGACTTCTCTGGAGATCAAACGGATCGAAGGACTCATTCATCAGAGTGCAGAAACTATCCGACGTGAATATTCTTGGAATTACAAGACAACAATTCAAACATAAAGTCAGGTGTGAATTGATAGTGAGTTATTTCCATTGTTGAAGACAAAAAAATGGATACCAGGGAACTTCATTACTTATTGAATCGCAGTTCCTATACTTCTTCTTGGAATCCTGTGGTATGTGCTAAAGATGAACTACCTCATCGTAAACCAAAACACGTTCATGCTTATGTCATCAATACTGACGACAGTCATCTACCAGGAACCCATTGGATTGCCGTGTACTTTCCCAACGATCACTGTGTGGAATATTTTGATTCTTATGGATTACCTCCTTTGGAAAAAGACATCATCGAGTTTATGAGAAGAAATGCCGTCTCGACTCGATTCAATAATGTGAGACTACAAGGATCTGATTCTATGGTGTGTGGACAATATTGTGTTCATTATCTTCATCAACGCAGTCTTGGATATTCCTTAGAACATTTACTGACTTATTTTGATAGTGACTATGTTCGAAACGATGCTAAAGTACAACAATGGTTTTGTCAACGTTATGGTTATCTCTTGTCTTTAGCTCACCATCGTAATGTACATCAAAATGATGATGTCCATGTAGAAAGTTTGACATTTACTTTACCTTCCCAACGTTGTCAACCTTGTAAATATGTTCCTGTTTGAAAAAATTTTTATGGTTGAATAGTTAGTTTTTTTAATGTTGGAATAGTTCTTGTTGAATAAAACAAATTTGTGAATTGTTGAAAAAAAGGTGTTGTGTAGTTTTTTATTGAATTTGAAAAAAAAAATAATGAATATGTTCTTTCTTTCTCTCTTTCTATCGATCTAATGGTTTTGTGTTATTTTGTTTTAGAGTAGAGATGCACGCACGCACGCACTCTTGAATTTGAAAAAAAATAATGATTATGTTCTTTCTTTCTTTCTATCGATCTAATGGTTTTTTAATCAAAAGTAGTTTCTTTTAGGTCGGCGCTTTTTTTTGAGTCAGAGGTTATGGAGTGTAAAACTCCGCGAAGCCAAGAATGACGTAGAAAGAATGACGTCAGACGCGAGGGTATTGGAGTGATGTTTTTTTTTTTTTTTTTGTTTTTTTTTTAAAGTGTAAGGGATGTTTTTTCCTTCACGACCAAACTTCTAATATATATATAAATTAAAAGTGTAAGGGATGTTTTTTCCTTCACGACCAAACTTCTAATATATATAAAAACCACGTCTTCACCGGTTAAGCTAACAGGACCACCCTTTTTCAAGAAAGATTAATTCTTCCCACACTCTCCCCCATAATGTAGTGACGAAGACAACGTCTTCTACTATCAAAAAACACCCTCCACCCCTTTTTGATGGTAGAATGACGTTGTCTTCGTCACTACATTATGGTAAGACTCCCAATGTTAAACTCCCGTACGTACCTGTAGAGGCCCCCAATGTTAAACTCCCGTACGTACCTGTAGAGGCCCCCAATGTTAAACTCCCGTACGTACCTGTAGAGGCCCCAAAAAATGTTGTACCTATTTCGCCCCACTATACTACTGTTATCTCTTAATTGTGGATTCGTCAATTAACCTTTTACCGAGGAAAGTAATGCGATTGCAGATCTTGATTATCTGAAGTCCACGGACATTGGTGATTGGGATTGTATATACTTCGACTGTATATGTTATACGAAGAGAAATGACCCAGATGAATTTGAATATAACTTTAATAGCTACATTTACTCCAGAATTGGAGCAATTCTTAGCTTCACTGTAGAGTTAGTGCCATTTTTGTAAAACTGTACTTATGATACTACTAAAAATCTTCAAGAGTCAGCTGTTCCTATTCCGTTTCCATTACTTCTTCCTTCCTTTCTTTTCTACCTTCCTTCCTTCAATCTTTCCGCACTTGCTGGTTGCTTTTTTTCTTTCCCCAAGGACTTTTAAAAATAAAGTTACATTGATCTGCTTGATAGAACTTTCTCGTAAATCAACTCTTCAAACATAGGCTGTAACATATGATAACACATAAAATCAACGAAGTTGCAACAAAGACAAAAAGGTCATATAGGAAGTAATCCATGATAGCGCTATTTCGGTTGAAAGTCATATCGCTCTCAAACAGATTGCGCACTGAAAGCAGATTATGGATGATATCTTGCTAACAAAAGATGAGAGAGAGAGAGAGAGAGAGAGAGAGAGAGAGAGAGAGAGAGAGAGAGAGAGAGAGAGAGAGAGAGAGAGATTTTCTTTATTCTGCTGTGAAGAGAATCAGGACACCCCTTTATATAAAGGAATAATGAACTCATAGAGGAAACTCATGCACCATTGATTTTCATCAATAGAAATGTCGTTATGGCAATAAGTAAATCCAGACGATATTGTGCATTCTTGATATTTAAACTGAAGTTTGTTGAGAATACAACATCTTATAGTTTTATCTATCACTTGGAACCTAATTCTGATATATTTTTATCACAAAAGTGTCATTTATCACATTGTCTAAACTAGCCACTATTTTCTTTAGAGCATAGGATAAAGTAAAAATAAATTAATGCACAACACACGCTTATACACAAATTCTAGATTTATATGCAAAATTGCTTTGTCTGGAAGATTAAAAGATTCTTTGATTTTTAACTTACCATAGACGGTCCGCATGGTTCATGACCAAAATGCACAGTGTAATTCGGAGGAAATGACGCTTCGAGACATATTTGCTTTAAAGGGTTTATTCCCTTCAGCTACAGAACTCTACTTGGGCTATCGAGTGTAATGTCATATAGTGGAACATTGAGTTTCAAGTTATTCATAAATGTTCTGTTTCCTGTCTATTGTTTACAATGCAACATGCGATTCAAACTAGTTTTCATATTCATACAAATCTTGAGAATACGGCACAAGAAATTGGAGGTAAAGTGGTATTAAACACGACCAGAAAGAGCCCAGTGTGTATGCATCATGTGTCATAACTACTGAAGCGTAACCAAATCCAAATTAAGAACTAAACAACATGTAAAGTTTTCATTTTACTTTTCAATTAGAAAAAAAAGTGATTGAAATTTTACATCACAATCGGACCTTTTTTAAAGCCAGAGACAAGAGTACGTGTGTGTGTGTGTGTGTGTGTGTGTGTGTGTGTGTGTGTGTTTGTGTGTGTTTGAAGATACATAGAAGAAATATTTTAATGACACATACTCAACGGTGCACAAGTGCACTACTATTCTTTATCTACAGTGTGTAATATCATTTTGCAGTGATATGTTCATATTTTGTGATTTTGTTAACACATTTAAGAATTATATGCAACAAATAAAAGTCAACCTTTTGGGTCAAATAACTCATTACTTCTGGTTTTCATTTATTATATCTGTACTTACTTTATTTTAGTCTTGCTCTATAATATGGATGAGAGATGGGGGGAGGGGGGCACAGGGAAAGTACCTATATATACGCACAATCAGGTCAACAGTAAAGTTTATGGGTTGAAAAATATGTCTACAGGTCGGTACGGCTATTGAAGGAAGACATGTTTACGTACAGGAAAGTAAGTTCCTCGAAGGTCAAATATTCTGTCTCTATATGGCTGCATTATAAGAGAAGGCTTTTATTATAAGCAGTAAATTCTCTGTCATCAGCTTTAAATCGCGATAATAAAAGACACGAGAGTGAAACATTTAAGAATGTGCTATAGCACCTGTAGATTTGGTATAAGAAGTCGGACATCAAAACAGTTATGACGTTACTTTGACTTTGGAGAGTTTGAATATGTTGTAAATGAATGGGATAATTTATAATAACAAAACTGCTAGTAGCACGACAGAGATATTTTTGCCTTTATAGTGAGGAGAGTAGTGAAATGTTAATTTTTCTATGATACCAATGATTGCCTTACTAATTATGTCATATTACCCAGTACGCTTCTTTGCAGATAGCTACCAGTCAATTTTGGAAAATTGCTTTGAGTCTGCTCAGATACAAAAAGATAGGTTTAGACCATACATATCTCATTCTCGCAGGCGGAACGATACCATTACAACCATTCCGCCATATTGGTTTTTAAAATGAATTCAGTATAAATTTATTCCAGTAAGATTAACTTCCCTTGGATTCTGTTCCATCTTTACGATCTGCATTTTATCTTGTTGTACATTTATTTGGAAGGGTTTATCTTCCCAAAAATGTGTGCAATTCCTTTTTCGCTTTTTTCAAACTTTACCTTTAGTTTGCACCATATAGCCACTATTGTGCTGAGGTGCCGTAAAATGCTATTACATACATACTTCCATCTTCTTATTAAAGATGAATAACATTCTTGTTTAAAAACTGATTGCTGTCAAAATATTCTTTGAGTGTTGTGATTTTTTTTTCTTTTTCTTATTGTATTTATCCTTGCCACTAATTTATTTCCTAAAAAATTAAATTTTAAGTCGATAACTGTTGCTATGATGTTGTTTGTTGCTATGCTTGTTCCGATCTATTTCAATCTCGGTGTATGACTTATGGGTAAACATTATGATTTCACAAACTGAACGGCATTTGCATGCATGCAATCAGAACAACGGTTACAGAGATACATAACGGACGTACTGACTCTACCCAGTTATCCTGATACAGACTGAAAATAAGGTACTCCACACTGCTCCCCAGGTGGCGTTCTCATTTCTTTCGAAACGCCACTGCCACCACAAGTTGATACCTGCAACTTTTGCAGATACGCCTGCGTTTCTCTTTACCTCATTTTTCAGGCGATTTCCATAAAATAACGGAACATAATACAATGGTAAACCTTGAGCCAGCAACTCTAGCACTCTTCTTGATAACGTTTAATCTTTTTTTCTTCGCCAATATTCAACGCAAAAAACACTTCAAAAGACAACTAAAACTAACTGACCCCAGGATCACACGGTCTTGGCAGGCAGTGGCGTTGTTTATCTCTGTCACTAGAGAGCATTTTAGTTTGTACCGGACATAAGGGTGAATTCAGTACGTCTGTTATGCACCTCAAACGGGAAGAAGTTTGGGCCTTTCCGCCAATGATTGGTAGCAACACTTGAAACTACTAAAGTAGCCGTCATTGTATATACATGGATCATGTTTACCAAATGACGTCATGTGCATACCGGAAATCATCAGAGTGTTAATTACTGGCGACTCCACTGAGATGACTTATTCTTGGCGGAAAAATTCCCAAGTTCCCCCCTTTTTTTTCAAGCATGAGCTCACATGAGAACTTTCTTTTACTGATCTTGTGCAAATAATTCTACAAAAGCATTATAATAACTTTTTACATGGTTCTATTTTGCCTAGTGTACTTTAGTGTGTCATTGAGTTTTCCACCATATTCCGGCGATTTCCCTCTTTTTACACTGTATGACTTATTCGAACGATAGGAACATCGCTCGGCCATTTCAGTCAAGTCGAGAATAACCTCGGAAGTGCTTGTAGGAATATCTATAAATTTGATGGGTTTGGTGATTCGTCTCAAACGGAGTGCACCACCAATGTTGCGACAGAAAAGGCCGACAATCTTCCGATTGTGACTTTGTCTCCTTCTGCCTCCATATTGTGCCCAATCGGAACATACTCGGCCCTTCTCCATCACATGCTAGAAAAAATCTCGGACGACAATAATGGACATTTTGAACTGCCATCAAGACCATGGTTGCTATAACGTCCTAACAACTTCAATGACGTCACAATGATTAGATGATATGTCACTACTAACAGCAACATAACCAACAGATTCAGGCTATTGAAACGGAATGACTTCTTCAATTTGTACATTACAAAGTTACAGGAATAACATTAAAAATGCAGGTATTTCATTGATTATTGAAACGTCGTCGAGTGTTATTTTCAGCACCTATCATTTTACAAGAATCTGTTCTGGCACATCTAGCCGGATGTTCGTCCGCCAAAAACTTACCAATCTGGGAAGTATCACTACTATTACCTCTTAGTCTCTTTTAGAGTGTCGAAGTTACTCCACTTGCATCGGAAAGAGACGAGGATGTTCTGAATGATACTGTATAATGTATCGAAAAGTTGTTGTGAATATAGTTCTCAATGGCAGCAAATTACATCCACGGTTTCTTTCTCGACTCCACAGAAGAGGCCGAAGATGCTCCGATTGTCAATCGAAGTGTTTTTCCGAAATGGGAATGTGTAGAAAAGCAACGAGGTGTTCCAACTGTATGGACCTATGTAGCCGTGGCTCTGGTTGGATGCAAGCAAAAACGTTTTAATTTGTGACGTCATAATGTTTACCCATACGTCATACATCGAGCTTTAAAAATATAGGCAATATATAGCGAAATGCCTAGCAACAGGCAACAACATAGCAACAGTGGCAGACATTAGATTTAATTTCAAAAGAAATAAATTAAATCACTATTTTAAAAGTTCAGTAAAATCCTTTCACAGCAATGAAACAAAAAGTTTGAGAATAATATGTTTTTGAATCAGAAGGTTATATCTCTTTTGAAAGTGGAGTACCCAAGGGGAGTAAATTTAGGTGAAATATATGTATAATTAACAACCTTTTTTTTTCTCAGGTGCTGCTGATGTTGTACTTGCAAGCTTTGCATTCAGTTTGATTGCAGGTATTTAAATCTCCTGTTGACAGTTTTCTGTCACAGTAGATTATTGTTGTTAGTAGCATTCATTCACAAAGCTCAGTTATGTACTGTTTCCACTACTTCTTCATGCAGTTTTCTCAGACGTAGCGTGTATTAAGTATACTGTTAGACGTTAAAAACTCAGATTATCCTTCACAAGTATTTAAACAAGCATTAATTATTACAGTTTCTCCTCAAAGAACTATTTAATTCCAGTCTAACCGAAACCATGAGACAGTCTAATTTTCGTCGAGCTTGTATATTATATTTTCAAAAACTCTAGATGTTATTTATGACGGCACGGACAAATAACCAACTGATCTAAACTCCCCGCGTGGACATGTCTTATATTGTGTTGCCTTACTTAACCCTCTAATTATGTAATGAAAAATCCCTATTATTTAGAGCGTCTCCATGTTCAAAGTGTGTAGTTATTCTGACAATCATTGCTAAAATAAAACAATCTTTAAACTTCCGTGAGGTGCCATAAAATGTTGCTGGCGTGTAAGTATCTCAAAAAATTGAGACTTGTTGCCAGTAGTATTTATTGTTGTACATCAGAGACATACACCAATATGTTGGTTTGGTTGGTCTAGGCCCGCGTTAAGTATTTTATTTCTGTTATTATTCTTAAGAGGTATTTATAGATAAAGGTTGATGGATGTCTGTGCTTTTATACAGTTTACTTTGTACATTGTATTGAGATGTTTTTGTTTTGATAATTAGAATTTTCAAGATAGTAATTATTTATTTTTAACTGTTTTGTTTTCTACTTAGTTCTTATTAGAAAATAGGGTCGAGAACTGGAGTGAAATTATCCCATCTAAATATTAGGATAGACAAGTGCGCATGATGAAACGCACTGCCAGCATCACGTGTTCCATGATGATCAGAAGGTGTGTAATTTTGGCCAAGCGAGATTTGCTGAGGAATTGGCGGAGTCGGAAAATTTTAATGTTCGCAGAGGCTTTGAATTCGCCATCTGTTCTCTGCCTCTGAAGTACAACCAGAGTGCCTATATGGAATTTCTAAATAACTGGGGAACGGTAAGAAATATAATATTTGAGTTTTTCAAATTGCATATGTGATAACCATTGTTACCTGGACGCGCACGTCTCGGGAGTAATTTACGCATTACATATGTGCTCGTATTTCTGTGTCTTCAACGTCATCTCCCAAGGTACCTTTCTTCATAAGCACATACAGCAATATTATACAAAAAGATAATCAAATACTTTGCAGAAATGGCTACTAATTAGTGTTTCATGCACTTGCATATGAAAAAATGCAGGGTATCGATATTACATCTTCAAGAAACCATTAAAAAAAAAAAATTAAAAAAAAAAATGACGCTGTAAGGTAAATGACAAAAGGTCGGACACAGTGTTCCTACCAGTGACTTTACTTCTTTGTTTTGCTTCTTTGTACCAGAAAGCAATAAAAGGAATATATCATAAGGGTGAAATCGCCGGTTAAACAAGATACTATATCCGGGATAATAAAAAAAATTAAAAAATTAATTGGACAGTTTTCTACAACCAGACAGATGCCGAACATTTGTCATTACGACCTATTTGCTTACGTCACTAATTAGAATCCTTTGTTCGAACTACTTTCCGCTTTGCGACCGTGTACGGTAAGAAATATAATGTTTGCAGTATTTGAAATTGAATAACTGGGGAACGGTAAGAAATATAATATTTGAGTTTTTGAAATTGCATATGTGATAACCATTGTTACCTGGACGCGCACGTATCTGGAGTAATTTACGCATTACGTAAGAACTCGTATTTCTGCAGTAAATTTGCAGTATTTGAAATTGCTTATAAGATAACCATTGTTACCTTGACGCGAAAGTCTCTTGAGTAATTTACGCATTACGTAAGAACTCGTATTGTGTCTTCGACGTCATCTGCCAAAGGCACCTTTCTTCAAAAACACATACAGAAATATTATACAAAAAGATAATCAGATACTTTGCAGAAATGGCTACTAATTAGTGTTTCATGCACTTCTCGATGCGAAAATGCAGGGTATCGATATCATATCTTCAAGATACCATCAACAACAAAAAATATGACGCCGTAAGGTAAATGACAAAAGGTCGGACACAGTGTTCCTACCAGAGACTTTACTTCTTTGTTTTGCTTCTTTTACCGGAAAGCAATACAAGGAATATGTCATAAGGGTGAAATCGCCAGCTGAACAAGAGACTATATCCGGCATAATAAAAAAAAAAATTAATTTGACAGTTTTCTACAACCAGACAAATGCCAAACATTTTCATTACTGGCCTATTTGCTTATGTCACTAATTAGACTCCTTTGTTCTAACCGCTTTCCGCTTTGCGAGCGTTTATTTATAATGCATCGTAACAAATAGCGCCGTACAAATTTGTTCCTTTTTTTCCTTTTTTCTTGAAACGGCTCTGTAAATATTCACAGCGAAACATCATGTAGATTATGTACAGTAATTACCTTCTTTTGTTTGTTCTTGTCTCATTTGTGTAATGTTGTTGTTGCTGTGGGTTTAGTGCCATTTTTCACCACATGATAGGCTATACATGGCGGCCAAGGTATCTGGTGGAGGAAGAACCCGGGAAAACTCTGGGGAGAACCATCGACCCACGGGAAGCTAGTGGTAAGCTTTCTTACATACCCACGTTGGCCGAACCCGAGACTCGAACCCACGCAGACAGAGGTGAGATATCAGTGATCGGCACTCTGCAACATCGCCGCTAAATAAGCGCCTCTGCTAAATGGCGATTTACTCTCCGAGTTTTGATAGTATCCCTACGCCTCCCAGCTCAGAGGACACGTCTGTACGTTAGGTGTAACAGAATAGTTCCAAACACTTGGTACCATTACTTTGTTTTTTTTTTCGTGACTTGCTAAGGTCACTCTAATATATATCTTTATTTAATTTCAGCTAAGTCAAATTCTTTGGAAAAACATATGTTAAAATGTCTTGATGCAAAACATAAAACTGCCCATGCTTATTAGAGCACTTCCGTTGTCAAATCTTCAGTTTCGGAGGTGCGTAGTTTTGCAGGTTGTCAAGCTCTTCAGTTTCGGAGGTAAGTGTATCTTGCATATAGTCCTCAACCCCCCCCCACACACACACACACACACCTCATTTGTGTATTCCTCCCGTGTATCTTATACACAATTAGAGCAGACTCACTGAAAGGGTATCTTATAAGGAAATGTCTAATTGAGCTTTAAATAATACTGATTGGTTAATTTGATGTCTTCAGAAACTGACATCAACCTTATTGCAGCATATAACCATGGAAGTGGAATTTGAATCCAAGACCATAAACATATTGCGAAGTACTTTAAGCCAGTTTTTGCAACATATCATGAGAAATTTAAGTCACTTCCATTCAGTTCTGTATTTTAGTTAGTGAGGGAAAGGAGGGGGCTATAATTGCACATACGTATGGTAGGTTCGAATAGAAACTGATATTTTCTTTCTCAAAAACAGTTTCTGTAGTCCGTTTAGGTCCTTTCTGAATTCAAAGGGTGTATTTATATCGCAACAGACTGGTATATTGCACTCTTCTTTTCCCGTAATTTGTTTAAAAAATGCCACGAAACGGCTATGCCCCCATGAGAAATTAACTAGGAACGTTGTCGATGAATAAATCTCATGAATGAAGTGTTAAAAATGTTAATAAACTATTTCATTGGTAAGTTACATTAAATGAAATGGCCACGTTTAATCCATACTACATGTATTTTATGAAAGTGCAAGGTTCTTGTCCTGTGCTTAGTTAGCTTAGAAATCTTACAAATGTGAGTACTTTATGACAAAAATATTTCAGTTACGTTGTAAACAAAGATTACGACAACTGCTGTGGGTCCGAAAACCTACCACTTCTTTAAAACAAAAATCCCCAAAGCTTTGAATACCTTAAAGACGAAAATATGTGTTTAGATGGTCGAACGACAACTCGTCTTCCTGCCTACCTATGTAGACGTAAACCACTTCTCTCAGGACATGTCACTCCCTCCTCCACATACGCGTACATACAAAAACACATACACACACCAATCCTTAGTGTCGCAAAACGTTTGATCTGGAAAGAACGCAGAGATGTCAGAGTTCCATCCCACTTTAAGTGAATTTAACAATGCATTGTTATCAACAATGTTATCGCAAGCCGAACCGATTCTTCTTACAATGCACACTCCCTTACTATACCTGAAAAATCACTTACTGCTCTCGACCAATTTCGAAGTGACCTTGTGCTGCTCCAACCAATAATAAATATTTATGTCACAGGAAAGCCAGATATAGTTTACTTAAGCAATGGCCGCGCATCTCCTATACCCAGGTTGTATCACGGCAATAAGCTCCCTCTAACTGCATATAGGGGAATTATTACTACGGATCTCTCTCTCTCTCTCTCTCTCTCTCTCTACTCAGTGGTGGTTCACAGAGGCCGCAGTCTGTCTACCTCTGGCTACCTAAATAAGCGACACTACTGTGGTACACCCGATGGATCCCTCAGTCTGATTCGAATTGAGATCTGCTTATAATAAGTAGATCTGACATGTACCGATAAAGGTTCGTGTTCTGGTGACCTTTGGAATTCCCGGTCCACTTACTTTTAATAACCTATTAGATAAAGTGTTCGATTTCGTATTAGGGATTAGGGGGAGATATTGTTAGAAACGGTATAATCCGAATTACTTTTTTTTCACTTTTATAAATATGAAAGTTGTAAATTGATTGGTAAATGCGAATGTCAATAGAATATGGCATCGTATAGATTTCCACCAGATCCGAGTTAAGTCAGTGATCTCGATTTTAATCAGATTGGGGAAATCCTAATACCCAGAGTGGCAGACGACGCGAACATCTGCATCGTCACATCTTTGTAGTCCTATACTACCTATTTTTCGGCCGATCATTGGTTTTGAGAAATATATTTTCCAGCATCGAACCCTATAATTAACCACATAATCACCAACATCTCGAATTTACAAATGGAGATACAATTAGCTCAGAACCCGAGATAATTACAATATTATTGGAGGATCTCTTATCAGGCTGAGTCATTCGATCGGAACCACTTTTTTCTGTGCAAAAATTCCGAGGGTCTCTTTATTTATATGCTTAGAGCATTCATACAAGATTCGGAGAAAATACATCGATTTACATTATGTGATTCTATATCAAAAGAGAGATCGCTGGCAAAATAAAAGTAGATTGTTGTTATCATAAAAGTTCGCCAGTGTTTTGCGATTGTAACAGGTTTGTGGTATCCATGTAATACACAAGGTAATATCACAGGGATGTAAATTAATTATATGCAGCAAGTTAGCGAGTACAGTGCTTCCAACATGTGTGTGAAGTACTCTAAAAATGTACTACAAAAGTAAATTGATATTAACTAGTTCAAGGAGTTTAAAGTAACGACAGCAAGTAGTGTACTATTCCCTATTTACTGTAAATATGCGGTGAGGGGAGTACGTAAATATGGACATGCGCATTGAGGAACCCGTATATTGTAATGAATTTGGAAGGACTAAACATGTTTTGTCAGCACGCATTGAGGCTGTTCTTCTTTACGGGCAGATACTGTATATATATATATATATATATATATATATATATATATATATATATATATATATATATATATATATACACACACACACACTTTTAACGTGTCATTCTTACTTACATGAAATTTATTTTGGCATTAGCCTTCGATAAATAATTATAGCAAGTGCATAAAAAAATGTCGCCCATAAATTAAGCCTGTTACAATAGTAACTAGGATTTTTTTATCTAGATCTGCATCCCAAAACATTGACAACTGTTACCTGACATTTATCTAGATCTGCATCCCAAAACATTGACAACTGTTACCTGACATTTATCTAGATCTGCATCCCAAAACATTGACAACTATTACCTGACATTTATCTAGATCTGTATCCTAAAACATTGACAACTGTGACTTGGAATTTATCTAGATCTGAATCCCAAAACATTGACAACTGTTACCTGACATTTATCTAGATCTGCATCCCAAAACATTGACAACTGTTACCTGACATTTATCTAGATCTGCATCCCAAAACATTGACAATTGTTATCTGACATTTATCTATATCTGCATCCCAGAACATTGACAACCGTTACCTGACATGAGATTTACTTACCTTTCTTGACTAAAAATCTTGCTTAGAATTTCAAAAATAACTTATATTGGAAAAATTCCGCGTAGTTTAATTTTCTCGACCTTTGCAGTCGAGGGAAGAAAAGCAAAAATTAAAATTAGAATTTTGCAAAATCGAAAAATCTTAAAAATTCAACAAAACGGACATTTCCCATTACGCAACAGTCTATATAAAGCAGATAAAGGTTCAAGTATTGTGTACACATGAAACGGAAAAAAGGACGCTATATATGTAATGAGAGACGTTGAAATACACACATAGTACTATAGTACATTTCAAGATCTAAGCGAAAGAGAAGTGATGATATTGCATAACAGGCAGCCGACCAAATAACGATGAATAACTAAACCGTTTTACCAAAAGCAGGTTGTCAATAAATTTTGTTATTTTCTAACATACATCTGAACAAACTTAAAACTCTTGAACGTCTGATCGTCACGGAATAGTTGTATTATAACATGTTAAACACCAATGTGCAAATATATTTTCTTGACCTAACAGTCTAGCAAGTAAATATTGTAATATATAAAGAACAAAATCAATTAATTCAGTATTGTTTGTAGACTGAACACATTTTTTTTTTAAGTCGTGTCGTATTATTATATATAGTTTGTACGTCATATTTGTTTCTATTAAAAGTCGTGGCATTGTACTGATACATTCTGTCATATATTGACGTCTGTGATACGGCCCTCCCCTTTCATTGCGTACATTATACTTTTGATATACAAAATGTCACAAATTAGGACGGACAGGTGAAGTCGAATTACTTTACGGATAACCGTACGCAGAGCAAAGGTGTGTATTGAAAATGTTTATTTGAATTCCTCGAAGGATCAAATATATGCCTAATTCTGCGTAAATGATTACAATAAGACCTTGCTAAAACGCCCTAGTAGATTTTCAGAGTTTTATTATCAGGTAAATACACTGTTTATCTGATTTCATAAACTGACTTGAATATTTTAACGATGTCACTCCTGGATGAAATGCGTTTCGCATATTTTCGTATTCTGTTGACTGTATATGAGAGTACAGCTTCTACATGTATACTTAGGCACACTACTGAATACCTTAAGTACACTATTGTGGCACAAATTATGCTTGAAAGGGAAAAGAGCAATGCCCGCCCATCGAACGGAAGTGATAGGTACCAAGTTTTCTGTCCAGAGAGATGATTGACAGAATCATTTTTCAATTCAATTCTTTATTTCTATTGAGCACTACATTCTTCAGAATTATTTAGAACAAAAATGATATCAGACACGGAAGGCATTTTTTTGGCACAAGGGGAGCAATAATACAGACTAGATTACAGACGCAAATTCGGACAGAAATTATCGAATGTTTTTGAATAGTATTATTAATACAAATATTAGAGGCTGTACTGCCGTGAATAAAAACCATGTTAAAAATTCCTTAGCCCCAGTTTTCAAATTATCTTTATTCATCAAAAGGTACTCAGCTCAAACTTGTATTGTCTGATGACATTTTTAAAATGATTGCCTGATGTTAATCGCGTGTACTGTAAGAGTATATCAAACATAAACTTGCAAACACATGTATTGACTTGCAAGTGTACTTTTGCCGTCACGCGAGAAAGATAGATTTGATATCATTTTTGTTCTTTTGGTATATCTAGACTCGTTGTAAGAATCAACCTGTGTATTAAGACCACCCGTCTGAAAAATACACAATTAAATTACCAACAGACATAATTTCATGCCATTTTCATTTGTATTTACAGATACAAATAATAAATATAATTCAGACCTGCTTTTATTAGAGAACATACCCAAGACAAAACAAATTCTTTTCAAAAGCAAAATGCAAACTTCATCGAAATCGAATTTTACTTTTACTTAGCAGTATAGCCTTACTGCTATACAGTGTCAGAATATTTTTCGCCCAATGCCTATATTTTTCGCAAAATGCCAATTTGGCAAACGACTATGGAAACTATAAGCACCAAACGACTTGTCTACCAACTAACTATCTACCTAACTATCTACCTAGCAACCAACCTTTCTACATACAAACACAAGGGGTCCATAACTTTCTTTCAGACATGTGCTAATCACAATATAGTGACAAGTAACTGTCATTAAAATGGGACAGTTCCCTCTATTTAGCAAGCAAGGTCAATTACCGTTTTCAAATAGTACATTCTAATATTTCACCACGAGTCATGTGCGGTATAATAAACTCGTGACTGTTATTGTTCAATAATCAAAGATATTTTTAGTGTCATTTGATGGTGAGTCTATATGGCTATCTGACAAAAAGAGCTACTTTAGAAATGTTTTTATTCATGATACTCGGTATATATATATATATATATATATATATATATATATATATATATATATATATATATATATATATATATATATATATATGTGTGTGTGTGTATGCATGCGTATGTGTGTCCCTGATATTACACAGATACTACTCACTTATATTACACACACACGTAAATATGTGTGGGTGCGTAGTATATTACAAATGCTGGAAATAAATTTATACCTGTGACTGGAAAATTGTTGTAGTATTTTAAAAGGAGTATTATTAAGTTAAAAATAAAGTTTCGTGTATTTTATTTTTTCAACCATTTTATTTTCAAACTGATTTAGACTAATGCGAATTAGCATCAGCATTTGAGACCGAAAATATTTGGTATATCGTAAATATTTTATTCCAAGGCACATTTTTTATTTCTTGAAGAAAGGTTGGAGTTATGAATGAGTATTGATATACGCCACCCTAATTCAGAACGCGCATTTGCTTCCAGAAATTTCGATATATTCCACTTGGTGAGTTTGATAAGCAATCAGTCACGAAGCAGTCGAATCTGTTGCATGGAAGAAATTATATGATTATATAAAACCGGTTTGTTGTTCGGTATTTCACGGCACTTTCAGCACTTTAAATGACTCTGTTATATTGAGGAAATGACAGGTAAGCGCCTTTCCCAAGGAATCAACAATGAGGCAGGTGACCCAGTGGTAAGATTTCCAATTAAATCTCAGAAGTGCTAAAATAAATACTATTATATTCCTTTGACGTCAATCCAAAGCAATAATCATGCGGATAATAATTTAAATTGCTATTATCTATGTGTACCGTCTTATTTCTTTGTGTTATGTACTTTGAACATTAAATAGAAATTACATAGACATTTCTTCATGAATCAATTTCACTTTTCGCTTCTCTTCATTGGAAAAATATATCACTTGTCACTAAGATAAGAAATGGTGTTTATAAGTGTTGTTTATCAATACTTTGAAACACAAATTTCATATAAAGTTTAATAAAATATTTTTCTTCAGCCAACTGATAACACGCTATAAAAGTTATATAAACTAGCAACATCATTATGTTTAATCTTGTTGTCTTCTGTAATTTTCAAACTGTTATCGTGCAGTTTATTCTTTGTTTAATTTGTCATTGAAGGTTCTAAGGACTAATTAAAATAATAAGATTCAAGATTGTATTCACTCCAAAATGCCATTTATGATTACATAAAATGGCATAGGCGATGGTAACGTATATAATTGGACAAAGCAAAGTGTGTGCTTTTCTATTAAATGTAGCAAAATCTGCTGTGTCGAATCGTATATGAAGACAATAAGCATAATATATTGACAGTATACTTACATAATCAACAATGTATACAGTGAATATGAAATTATGTATCGTTAAGCATTAGATGAATTTGTCCTATTCCTGTCGAGGCCTTTACACGAATATACAATTTTAAAATTGGATACAAATATTTCTCATTATTTATGACGTTTGGACTGAAGTTCTCTATATTTGTAATTACTTGGTGTATTAATATATTTGCCTTTTAATCTAAGTGAAAGTTCTCCCCTAAAAGTATTGCATTCAAATATGAAATGAAATTCGTCACCAAATTATAGTTTCCTAAACAATGACACCATCTATCTTCACGAGGGATGTTACGCAATCGGCCCATTTCGATTGATTGATAATGACCTTTTGTTCTAAATGTCGCCAGAATATGTTCTATATTTTTCTGGTTGGCAGATGAGGTATTGTCTTAATGACAGCTCTGACTTGAATATCCTATAATTTAAGATTCTGGATGAATTAGTTAACTGAGAATTCCAATTTATATAACACTGATACTCTAAGCGTCACTCGATTTCACTAACAGTACAGTCTGTTCTAAGTTCGAGATTTTCCTGTTCACACCACAAATGAGGGAGTCTTGTATCATCAAGTGTTTTCCTAACGTTATATATCAATCTACTTTGATTGATAGAATCACGCAGATGCAGTACATAGTCAACTGATTGCCTGTACTTAGCAGAATTTTATCCAAAAAGAAATATCACGAATTTTAAGAAATTTATATGATGGAGCAATAGCATCATTGTTGTGATTTGATTATAACAATCGCTTGCAGTTGCAAAGATTACTAATGAACATATAAATCTGTATTTTGTTTTCTGCCGTACTAACACAAATTACATGAACCGAATAGATTTTTGCAATAGCAGAACTATAGCATTTGTATAAGTTATCTCTCTCTCTCTCTCTCTCTCTCTCTCTCTCTCTCTCTCTCTCTCTCTCTCTCTCTCTTAATACGCAATGAGAAAATCTGAGTAAACTTTACCCAGTAGTGATTCAGCAAATTCTCACCGTTTGACGCAATCCCATGGAATCACTTTTTAAGGTCAACAACTGATGTCCCCTACCCGTGTTCCCACATGTAGTCATATTAGTCAGACAACTTCGAAGCGCATGACTGAATTTAAATAAGCACACTTAGAATTCATTCATTAAGTAGCCCATACACCCATATCCCGATTATTTGAATCGTGTTAACTTATGACCTGAAACTATATACAATGATCCAGTCAACACTGAATAGGTTGCCTTTGTTCCCAAGTGACGATGTGGCCCATTTTTTTTTTTTTTTTGTATAAAAAGCCGAGCGATCCGAACAAAAAGCAAACAGACTTGGAGACGAACTCTTAGGTGACAGTTCTATCCTAACTAATTCTCTACAGAGAAATCACCCGAAAGGTAAGTTATTGATAAAGTTTTGTTTGACTTTTCAATATTTTCATTGTGATCTTATTGTAATCGAATTTAGAAAAATATCATTTAGATCTTAATACTCTATTACATAATTTGGCTGTACAAAAGTTGAATATTCGTCAAACTCTATTACGTTCTATCTTCCAACTTATTTTCAAAGATAGCTATACTCCGATACATAGCATGTTAAGCCAGTTGTATTCTGTTAAGAACTGGTTCGATTTATGATAAAATTGTCTACAATACCTCCTTGCTTTGCAAAAGCAAAAAGATATTTTCATTCAGTCTTGCTCTAAAATCTTCTATTTCTGGTATTATTTTAATCAAATCGTTGCATTTAGTGGTCTTAGTAGCTAGAGTGTCAATCATTCGACATCATCAACATTTGCAACTTGGCTCTAGGCAGATTTTAAAAAAAAATGTATTATCCAAAATTATTAAGACATTTTCCTCTCTGATATGTTGGTGTCAATTTATAATTATAATTCGTGCATACACCTTACAATTCTAAAATAGAAATCTAGTGGATATGTGCATATCGCTGATTGTTAAAATGCAGCTTGCCTTAGGAATGAGTTATCGTGCGCCTCGCGTCATTACCTTCGACCTTGTTGCATGCTTGTTTTGGGTTACGGCGCTAATGGCTGAGAGCTAGGTAATAGGTGCCGTTACTCCTGGCACGGGTTCGATTCATGCTACCAAAGAATTCTAACTCACTAACTCTCTAACCTGTTTGATATTTTGATGTCATTATATACACTAGAAAAGTAAATGTAATTTATATCCATTTGTTTTACAAAATACCTTTTCTTATCCAATTTGTTGATGAAATGTCACGATTCAGTTTATCATTAAAAGACGTTATTTGAAACAATTGTATCTGATACATTTCAACTGCATTATTTACTGAACAATAAATTCATATATATAATTTTTCCCGGTTCTTCACATGTACTGTAATTAATTTAAATATTTTGCTAAGCATTGCTTATTTATTCGGAGTGTAGCAAACCTGTTCAAAAATTAGATTCGAGAACACTTCTTATGTTAAGCTGCATAACCAGACAGAAAAGTAACCTTATTATGTTTATTTTTTTTTCCAGCGACATGAGAGTGGCAATCTTTGTTTTGGCGGTGCTAGTCCTCCAAATTTCCTGCATTTATTGCAGGCCTGCTGAACAACGAGGAGGTGATCGTGAACAAAAGTCCGGAGCCCAGTCTGACAAGATAAAGCCACCACCTTCCCAGAGACCAGACCAACAAAGTCCCAAGACTGAGGGACGAACAGAACGACCGGAAAAAGAGAACGGTCAAACCAGACAACCACTACCTCATGGAGAAAACGGAGAAACCCTACCACCACGACCTCGGGTAGAAAACGGACAAACCCGACCACCACGTCCTCAGGAAGAAGACGGACAAACTCGACCACAACACCCTCACGAAGAAAACCGTCACACCCCACCACCACGCCCTCAGGGAGGGAACGGTCAGACTCCATCACCAACCCCTCAGGGAGGGAATGGACAGACTCCATCTCCAACACCACAGGGATAAAACGATCAGACCCAACCACCATCCCCTCAGTGAGAGAATGGCCAAACTCAACCACCTTCCCCCAGTGGACAGTACAGTAAAACGCCCCCACGCCTCACAACCAGCCAGCCTTCCAATTAGTAGCAATTTTTTTGCACTCACTATATGGAATTTCATGCCAATTATTTTATGTTTTGAAATTGTATATAATATGTATAATTTTAATTATTTTTTATTCATTCATATTCTGATTTCCGCTGGAGTACCAGGAAAATGAATCGTCTCTAGGTAGAGACCAATAGAAGTAAGGTCACATTGATCTACTTTTCTATGTATTGTATAATACTTTACGGTTGTAACACTTCTTGTCATCAGTGGTCGTTTTAGCGTTGTTTTATAGCGCAGAGTTATGTAAATACAGCAGTAGAGATGACAGCTGAAGTGTTCAATTGACCTTCAAACAGTTATCGAATTGATTCATAAATTCATGCATGTTTTGTCACTTTATATACAATATCATGAGACAAAATTTTACTTTTCATATACAAATATTTTGCATTTTTGCCCGCATCATTGCCAGCCGGTCTGGTGACGTCATGTCTATTGAAAGAAATAAAATTTTGTTTGTGAATTTAATTTTAGTCTCCGATTTTGCATTTTGCTATACGATGAGAATTAACTCTCTCTCTCTCATCATCATCATAGCTGCTAGACATACATACATACATACATACTGTTACACGCAAATGGGTCTCACTACCGAGCGAACCAATCAACACCTGCGTGAGTCTGGCTTGAGACCCATTGTTCCCCCTATTTCAACGGACTTCAAGACAAAAAGCGTTGTCAACTGAAGGGTTCTTAAACGCGCAAACTCTAATTTCACACTTGCGTGGTTTTCTTGCTTCACGTTTGTATGACTCATCAGTAAGCCTTTCCAAAAGACACGACCCAAACACCTACCACAAAGAATTATTCCTATCTCAAATTACTAAACACCCATACCTAAGAATATACAGAGAATTCCCCATCTTAATTACCCACATAAGCTTTCTGTCTTGCTTACTATGTAACATTTATTTACCTGTAAAATCCAAGGAGACGACAGTTTGTTACTTGTACTTCAGTCTGACTGGTCTGGCAATTGTTATTTTGAATTTTAGTGTTATTGTATCCCTCAAGATTTAAAAATACAAAAATATTACTCATCTCCCGTGTGTATTTACCTATTTTTTATTTGTGTTCTGGAATCACTACAGGATACGTAAAAACACACAACTATTGCTCAACTTCTACTTCTGTTCATTACTTGATAGGGCACGTTTACGTGCATCACATCCAGCAGCTGCCCATCTATACTTCTCAATATCTCGTCTATTTTTATGAACTTTTGACCAGAATCTTAATCATTATAACCTCTTTCAAGAGAAAAACATACGCATACTTTTAAAGAAATAGTTATGCTAATTAGCGGACGGAGCATTATTCCGTTATGTTTTCAGAGAGAAGAATCGCGAATTATCAAGGTCCACCTACCTTCTATCATCTGTCAGTAAAGCGTTATTTATTCCACATTTCGATGGACTGTGACCCACTCTCTAGACTGGCTCTGTTTGATTTACTACTTAATACTGTCTGTGTTATTAAGCCAGTCTAACTATAATGCCGATTAATTAATTAATGGTTTTATATCTGTGTCAGTTTTACTTTATAACATGTACAGATTCAAACTGTTACAAATCCACTATATTTCACGCAATTTTCTTAATATTTTTACAATGAACGAAAATGTATTCTCAAAAAGTGGTAACAATTTTCAGACACAATTTTGATTTTATAGAGGGCTAGGTTATCTCTTAATTGTGGATTCGTCAATGACACTGTGATAGATTAACCTTTAACCGAGGAAAATAATGCGATTTCTGATCTTGATTATATGCAGTATAAGGACACTGGTGATTGGGATTCTATATACTTCGACTTTATATGTTATACGAAGTGAAATGACCCAGTTAAATTTGAATATAACTTTCATAACGACAGTTACTCCAGAATTGAAGAGAACCTTAGTTTCACTGTAGAGTTAGTGCCATCTTTTTAAAACTGTACTTATGATACTTCTAAAAATCTTAAAGAATCAGCTGTTCATATTCCGTTTCCATTTCTTCCTCCTTTCTTTCTTTTCCATCCTCCTTCCTTCAATCTTTCCGCATTTGCTGGTTGCTTATTGTCTTTCTGCAAGAACTTTTAAAAATAAGTTACATTGACCTGCTTGATAGAACTTTCTCGTAAATCAACTCTTCAAACAAAGGCTGTAACTTATGATAACACATAAAATCAACGAAGCTGCAACAAAGACAAAAAGGTAATCGTGGAAGTAATCCATGATAGCGCTATTTCGTCTGAAAGTCATATCGTTCGAACAGATGACGCAATGAAAGCAAATTATGGATTCTATCTTGCCAACAAGAGAGAGAGAGAGAGAGGGGGGGGAGTGAGCTTTCCTTTATTCTTTGTGAAGAGAATCAGGACAACCCTTTATATAACGGATTATGATCTCAGAGAGGAAACTCATAAACAATTGATTTTCATCAATAGAAATGTCGTTATGGGCAATAAGTAAATCCAGACGATATTTTGTATTTTTGAGTTTTAAACTGAAGTTTGTTGAGGATACAACATACTATAATTTCATCTATCACTTGGAACCTAATTCTGATAAATATTTTATCACAAAAGTGTCATTTGTCACATTGTCTAAACTAGCCACTATTTTCTTTAGAGCATAGGACAAAGTAAAGATAAATTATAGCACAAAACATGCCGAGGCAAAACACGCTGATACACAAATTCTAGATTTATATGCAAAATTGCTTTGTCTGGAAGATTCAACGATTCTTTGACTTTTTACTTATCCTACACGGTCCTCATGGTTCGCAACCAAAATGCACAGTGCAATTCAGAGGAAATAACGCTTCGAGACATATTTGCTTAAAGAGTTTGCTCCATTTAGCTACATCATTCTACCGGGGACTATTTAGTGTAATGCGATATAGTGGAACATTCAGTTTCAAGTTATCATAAATGTTATATTGCCTGTCTATTTTTCACAATGCAACATGCAATTAAAACTAGTTTTCATTTTCATACAAATCTTGCGAATCCGGCACAACAAATTGCAGGTAAGGTGGTATTAAACACGACCAGAAAGATCCCGGTGTGTATGCATCATAGGCCATAACTACCGAAGGACAACCAAATTCAAATTAAGAACTGAACAACATATAACGTGTTCATTTTCAGCTAGAAATAAAAGTGATTGAAATTTTTCATCACAATCGGACCTTTTTTTATTCAGGGACATGAACCCTTACGTGTGTGTGTGTGTGTGTGTTTAAAGATACATAGAAAAAATATTTTAGTGACACATACTCAACGGTGAGTAAGTGAAATACTATTCTTTATCTACAGTGTGTAATATCATTTTACAATGATATGTTCATATTTTGTGATTTTATTAGCCCATTTAAGAATTAGATGCAAGAAAGAAAAGTCAACCTTTTGGGTCAAATAACTCATTACTTCTGGTTTTCATTTATTAAAGCTGCACTCCCTTTATTTTAGACTTTGGCTATAGTATGGATGAGAGATGGGGAGGGTGGGGGCATAGGGAAATGCATATATACACGCACAATCAGGTCAACAGTAGAGTAAAGAGGTTCAGAGCTGATCTTATCTCATATCTACAGGCCTGTATAACTATTGAAGGAAGACATGTTTACGTGGAGGAAAGTGAATTGCTCGAAGGTCAAATATGTCTCTATATGTCTGCATTATAAGAGGGGCCTTTAATTATAAGCAGCCAATTCTCTGTCATCAGCTTTAAACCGTGATGATAAATGACACGAGAGTGAAAAATTTAAGAACGTGCTATAGCACCTGTAGATTTGGTAGGAGAAGTCGGGCAAGAAAACGGTTATGACGTTACGGATGACTATTTTGACGGAAGTCTGGTCGGATTACTCTAGGTTAGGTTTACATATTTCATTTTACTTTGACTTTGGAGAGTTTGAGAATGTTGAAAATAAATGGGATAATTTAAAACTGCTAATAGTCGACAGGGATATTTTTGTCTTTATGGTGAGGAGAGTAGTGAAATGTTAATTTTTGTATGATACCAATGATTGACTTACTTATTATGTCATATAACCCAGTACGCTTCTTTGCGGATAGCTACTAGTCAATACTGGAAAATTGGTAAAATTTTGGAAATTTGCTTTGAGTCTGCTCAGATACAAAAAGATAGATTTAGACCATAAATACCTCCTTCTAACAGGCGGAACGATACTATTACAACCATTCCGCCATATTTGTTTTTAAAACGAATTCCTTGTACATTTATTCCATAAGATTAACTACTCTTGGTTCTGTTCTATCTTTACGATTTGCATTTTATCTTGTTGTACATACGATTTGCATTTTATCTTGTTGTACATTAGTTTCGAAAGGATTAATTTTGTGCAATTTCTTTTTCACTTTTTTCGAACTTTACCTTTAGTTTGTACCATATAGTCACTACTGTGTTAAGGTGCCGTAAAATGCTATTACACACATACATCTTCTTATAAAGGATGAAGAACATTCTTATTTAAAAACTGATTGTTGTCAAAAAATTCTTTGAGTGTTGTGATTTTTTATTTTTTTGTTTTTTTGTTTTTACTCATTGTATTTATCTTTGTCAATAATGTATTTCCTAAAAAGTTACATTTCAAGTCGATAACTGTTGTTATGCTGTTGTTTGTTGCTAGGCTTGTTCCTATCTATTTAAATCTCGGTGTATGACTTATGGGTAAACATTATGACGTCATAAATAAAACGTTTTTACATGCATGCACTCAGAGGAACGGTTACATAGATACATAACGGACGTGCTGGCTCTGAAAAATAGGTATTCCACATTGCTCCCCAGGTGGCGTTCTCATTTCTCTTGAAATGCCACTGCCACCACAAATTGATACCTGCAACTTTTGGCAGATACGCTTGCGTGTCTTTTTACCTCATTTTCAGGCGATTTGCAGAAAATAACGGAACATATTCAAATGGTAAACCTTGAACCAGCAACTCTAGTATTCTTCTTGATAACTCTTCTTTTTCTTGCCAAAATTCAACGCAAAAAAATACCTAAAATGACAACTAAAACTAGCTAACCCCACGACCACACGGTCTGGGCAGGCAGTGGCGTTGTTGACCTACGTCACTAGAGAGTATATTAGTCTGAATCCAGTACGTCTGTTATGCACCTCAAACGGGAACAAGTTCGGGCCTTTCCGCCAATGATTGGTAAGAACACTTGAAACTACTAGAGTAGCCGTCATTGTATATACATAGATCATGTTTACCAAATGACGTCATGTGCATATCGGACATCATCAGAGCGTTAATTACTGGAGACTCCACTGACATGACTTATTCTTGGCAAAAAAATTCCCAAGTTTCTTTTTTTCAAGCATGAGCTCACATGAGAACTTTCTTTCACTGAACTTGTACAAATAATTCTACAAAAGTATTATAATAATTTTTACATGGTTCTTTTTTGCCTAGTGTACTTTTGTGTGTCACTGAGTTTTCAACCATTTCCTGGCGATTTCCCCCTTATTACACTGTCTGACTCAGTCGAACGATAGGAAGATCGCTCGGACATTTCCGTCAAGTCGAGAATAACATCGGAAGTGATTGTAGGAATACCTATAAATTTGATGGGTTTGGTGATTCGTCTCAAGCGGAGTGCACCATATATGTTGCGACTGAAAAGGCTGACAATGTTCCGATTGTGACTTTGTCTCCTTCAGCCACCATATTGTGCCCTATCGAAAAGTCCTGGGCCTTTATCCATTACATGCTAGAAACAAACCTCGGACGTAAATAATGGCCCTCAAGACCATGGTTGCTATAACATCCTAACAACTTCAATGACGTTACAATGAATAGATGAGTGTTATTTTCAGCACCTATCATTTTATAAGAATCTGTTCTGGCACATCTAGCCGGATGTTCGTCCGCCAAAAACTTATCAATCTGAGAAGTATCACTACTATTACCTCCGAGTCTCTTTCAGAGTGTCGAAGTTATTCGACTCGCATCGGAAAGAGACGAGGATGTTCTGAATGATATTGTGCCATGTAAAGAAAAGTTGTTCTAAATATAGTTCTCAGTGGCGGCAAATTACATCCGAGGTTTCTTTCTCGACTCGACGGAAAAGGCCGAGGATGCTCCGATTGTGAATGGAAGAATTCTTTTCCGAAATGGAAATGTGTAGAAAAGCCACGAGGTGTTCCGATTGTATGGACCTATGTAGCCGTTGCTCTGGTTAGACGCAAGCAAACACGTTTTCGTATATGACGTCATAATGTTTACCCAGGCATCATACACGGGACATTTAAAAATATGGGAAATATATAGGGAAATGCATACCAACAGGCAACAACATGGCAACACTGATAGACATTAGATTTAATTTCAAAAGAAATAAATTAAATCACTATTTTAAAAGTTCAGTAAAATCCTTTCACAGCAAAGAAACAAAAAGTTTTAGAATAATGTTTTTGAATAAGAAAGTTGTATCTCTTTTATAAGTGGAGGGGAGTAAATCTAGGTGAAATATATTTCAAACTGCTTCCCAAATAGCGCTCGTTTATCTCGAAGCGCCACTGGCACCACAAATTAGTTTCTCTCACTATTTTTACAGAAACGCATCCTTTATGTTTTACTTCATTTTTCATCAGATTTGGAAAACAGTAACAGAAAATATAGACATTATAAACTTTGATCCTTTTTCCCCGCAAATTTAATGCAAAATTGACTGAAATGACAACTCAAAACGAGGCTGACCCCGGGGTCACAGAATCTGTGCATGCAGTGGCATTGCTTTTCTACCTCACTGGAAAAAAGTTTACATAAATTTATAAGGAATTCCTTATTTTAAAAAACCAATATGGCGGAAGGGTAGTAATGGTTTCCTTCCGTCTGCGAGAACGAGATATGGATCGGATACAAGATATGACTTAAGACGTCCTGTTGTACTCCAAATATAACTAATGTGGAGTTTGACAGTCACCACAAAGGGCAGAAGTAACTTACTATTCAGAGTTTGGGCACTGTATTTAAATAAAAAAACATTTCTCTCCGCACACAGACCTTTTAGAACAAATGTCGACAAATCTAAAAACTCTGCCTTACAATACATCATGAACACCAACCACTTAGGAACATATACTTTAATAAATAAATAAGGAAGTGGTAAAAGTTATGCCTTTATTGCATGAGTGTGTCCCCAGTATATACACATTTTCACTAAATAGAATTTAAAATCGGTTATGAAACCATAAATAACCGGTACGTCAACATAAACGTTATGAGAGATAACTTTTCATGGCTAATTGAGCAATTAGAGCAACATCAGCCTTTTCCGTCAAGCCAGAAAAAAAGAAACCTCAGATGTGTAAGGAGGATTGATTTCCACATTTAGGAGAAGAAAAGAAAAACAAGCAAACAGCATGACATTTTTGTGCAGAAAAGCAGAGGACAGCCTACTATCTGTTTCTTGAATGTATGCGGACTAAATAACAGGTAAATTAAACATATTCAAGATAAGAAATATCTTGCTAATTGAAAGTAACTTTAGAATATTTGTTTTTGATGAATCAATACTTTAGTTTTTTTATATACTCAAGGATGTAATATTTGATCACTTGATTCTGTCACGTGATAGGTTCGTTTTCATTAAGCAATTCAAAATGGCTGCCTCTGTGACACATCTAAGGGGTTTTCGCTGAAAACGGCACGGATGCTATGATTGATCTCAAGAGAAGCCCATTGTCAGCGCTGTTCCTTAACTGACCTATCGCCAGAACAGAGATAACCATTCCTGTTCATTAGCTCAGATTGCCATATAAAGGTAAATTGGAGCTAAGTGTCTTTCTTAAGGACACAAAAAGAGAGCCGATCCGGACCTCTCTGGGCGGGTTTTGACATTCTTCCAATCGAGCTACCGTGCCTCCCTAAAACATAATAATCAATGCGAGAAACCGAAAACATTAAAGATAATGTTAAGAAATACATAAACTTAGCTCGCATTTCTTCGGCATTATAATAAAGTGCTGAAAGTGCCCTAAAAAACGAATTAACCAACCAACGAGCCAATCCATGAATTTGTATATGCTGTCTTATCTCATATAGGATGTATAATGTATGAATAGACAACTAATTAACTCACAAAGAGGGTACCACCACTTCCGGTCATTAGACAAAAGGTATTGGGCAGGTACAATATATATATATATATATATATATATATATATATATATATATATATATATATATATATATATATATATATATATATTCAGCTTCTCATCAATTTTCCACCAATCTTACACGAGACAGAGAAGTTCCTTGCATTTCATGCATATACCGGTATCATAAACGACCACATTTTAAGCTGACGAATCTCCAGACATCACCTATATACCACCAGCTGTCACTAATTTGTTCTTATTTGAAATTCCAATGAACCGGTATCCAATCTTGTCCAGAGAAACGTGAGAATCATTGCGTAATGATACATGTTGCGCTAATTTTTTGCTGACTAAGAGGAGGAGTGCCGCACCAGTGGTTAGACACCTGGATATTTTCCCTCATATAACATGTATAAATTCAATATGTAATAACTTAATTTTGTTTTTCGTTCCATTTCTGTAACATTTGCACTATCAATTAAAAATATCCCCTCAATAATATTCCAAATTAAAGCTTCTATTTTACAGAAAATGTTATGTTTCGTGAGTAGGCGTGATTATCTCCTATCTAACGATTCGTCAGTTGTTTTCACTGGTATTGTGGGACCTCGAATAAACAGAGACCACCAGTACAATCGATCTTTTTTTTTTCCAGTTAGCAAGTAGTGTAGTAACTGCTTGATCCCAAGAACTTAAATCAATGACAATTATTTTTCCCTAAAAAGTTAATCATCAAAATTAATAAACAGGTCATCGAACCTAAAGAATTTCTCTGATATTTTGATAGCGGCATTGTGAGCATTTGACTTCCAAGTACAAAGGAATTTAACAACGAAAGTTGCACGTAACTCGCGTTGACTCTGTGTACTCGAATTTTCAAATAGTGATAACTGAGTAGGACTTAGTCTTAATTTAATGTTGCAGTCTCCACCAGTTTTAAATAATTGGATTGTTCTGATTTCAACAAATTATTCTTCAATTCAAAATTAAATACTAAAATCTCATTTTCTAAATTCAAACGTTTCCCTAGCCTGCATAAATAAGGTGTGGTCATTACGACATTGCTATTCTTTCACGAAAGATATAGTTATACAAAGCATTTGACGCTTAAGAAAATACTAAGCAGGAACTTTGTGTCTTTTGAAATGTATAATTAAGAACCTTTTGTTCTTTTCTCAGGTGCTGCTGACATTGTACTTGCAAGCTTTGCATTCAGTTTGATTGCAGGTATTTAAATCTCCTCTTCTGTTGCAGTAGATTATTATTTTCAGTAGCATTCATTCACAAAACTCAAAACTACTGTTTCCACTACTTCTTCAGTTATTTTTCTCTGAAGTTGCGTGTATTAAGAATACAGTTGGACGTTAAAAACGCAGATGATCCTTCACAAGTATTTAAACAAACATCAATTATTAAAATTTTCTCCTCAAAGAACTATTTAATTCCAGTTTAACCGGAACCATGAGACAGTCTAATTTTCGTCGAGCTTGTATATTATATTTTTCAAAAACACTCGATGTTATTTTTTGACGGCACGGACAAATAAGCACCTGATCTAAGCGCCCCGCGTGGACATGTCTTTTAGTGTGTTGCCATACTTAACCCTCTAATTATGTAATGAAAAATGCCTATCACGAAGAATGATGTTTCAAGAACTTAAAAAATATAAATAATAAATAAATTTCAGTCGCAGATTTAAATCTGTTAGCTCAGATTACAACTTAGAAAGGTTATATTTCACGTGGAAAATTATTTAGAGCGTGTCCATGTTCAAAGTGTGTAGTTATTCTGACAATCATTGCTAAAATAAAATAAAAAATCTCCAAACTTCCGTGAGGTGTCATAAAATGTTGCTGGCGTGTAAGCATCCCTAAATATTGAGACATGTCGGCAACAGTATTTATTGTTGTACATAATAGACATACACCAATATGTTGGTTTGGTTGGTCTAAGCCCGCGTTAAGTATTTTATTTCCGTTATTATTATTTCTCTTGCCTAAAAGGCACTTCTGATTTCTAACAGCGTTTCTTATCGTGGTAAAGGTTAATGGATGTCTGTGCTTTTACCGTTATACAGTTGACTTTGTATATTGTATTGAGATGTTTTTGTTTTGATAATTAGAATCTTCAAGATACTAATTATTTATTTTTAACTGTTTTGTTTTCTACTTAGTTGTTTTTAGAAAATAGGGTCGCGAACTCGAGTGAAATTATTCCGTCTAAATATATTAGGATACATAAGTGCGCATCATGAAACGCACGCCCAGCATAACGTGTTACAGAATGATCAGAGCGTGTGTAATTGGGCCGAGCGAGATTCGCCGAGGAATTGGCGGAGTCGGAAAATTTTAATGTTCGCAGAGGCTTTGAATTCGCCGTCTGTTCTCTGCCTCTGAAGTACAACCAGAGTGCCTATATGGAATTTCTGAATAACTGGGGAACGGTAAGAAATATAATATTTGAGTTTTTTCAAATTGCATATGTGATAACCATTGTTACCTGGACGCGCACGTCTCGGGAGTAATTTACGCATTACATATGTGCTCGTATTTCTGTGTCTTCGACGTCATCTCCCAAGGTACCTTTCTTCATAAGCACATACAGCAATATTATACAAAAAGATAATCAAATACTTTGCAGAAAATGGCTACTAATTAGTGTTTCATGCACTTGTCAATGAGAAAATGCAGGGTATCGATATTACATCTTCAAGAAACCATTAAATAAAAAAAAATAAAAAAATAAAGAAAAAAATTACGCTGTAAGGTAAATGACAAAAGGTCGGACACAGTGTTCCTACCAGTGACTTTACTTCTTTGTTTTGCTTCTTTGTACCAGAAAGCAATAAAAGGAATATATCATAAGGGTGAAATCGCCAGTTAAACAAGATACTATATCCGGGATAATAAAAAAAAAATTAAAAAATTAATTGGACAGTTTTCTACAACCAGACAGATGCCGAACATTTGTCATTACTGACCTATTTGCGTACGTCACTAATTAGAATCCTTTGTTCTAACTACTTTCCGCTTTGTGACCGTGTACTTAAGATGCTTCGTAACAAATAGCGCCGTACGGCCTGGTTCCTTTCATTCCTTTTTTATTGAATCGGTTTTGTAAATATTCACAGCCAAACATTGTGTTGATTATGTACAGTAATTACGTTCTTGTGTTTGTTCTTGTTTGTGTTTGTTCTTGTCTCGTTTGAGTAATGTTGTTGTTGTTGTTGTTGTTGTTGTTGGTTTAATGCCATTTTTCACCACATGATAGGCTATACATGGCAGCCAGGCTACCTGGTGGAGGAAGAACCCGGGAAAACCCTGGGGATAACCACCAACCCACGGGAAGATACTGGTAAACTTTCTCACATACCGACGTTGGCCGAGACCGAGACTGAAAAGCCCTCGGTCCCCCCGCCCGCCCCGCCCCCCTCGTTTGTGTATTCGTCCCGTGTAGCTTATACACAATTAGAGCAGACTCACTGGAAGAGCATAATATAAGGAAATGTCTAATTGAGCTTTAAATAATATTGATTGGTTAATTAGATGTCTTCAGAAATTGACATCAACCTTATTGCAGCATATAAGCATGGAATTGGAACTTGGATTCAAGATCATTAACAGATCTCGAAGTACTTTAAGCCAGTTTGTGTAACACATCATGAGAAATGTAAGTTACTTCCATTCAATTTTGTAATTTAGTTAGTGGGGGAAGGAGGGGGCTCTAATTGAACATATGTATGATAAATTCGAATAGAAACTGATATTTTCTTGCTCAAGAACAGTTTGTGTAGTTCGTTTAGGTCATTTCTGAATTCAAAGGGTGTATTTATATCGCAACAGACTGGTATTTTGCACTCTTCTTTTCCCGTAATTTGTTTCAAAAATGCTATGAAATGGCTATGCCCCGTGATAAATTAACTTGAAACAGGAATTTAAAAACATCTTAATAAACGATTTCATTGGTAATTTACACTAAATGAAATGCCAAGTTAAATCCAAACTACGTGTAGTTGATTAAAGTCCAAGGTTCTTGTGCTGTGCATTGTTAGCTTATAAATCTTATAAATGTGAGTATTTTATGGCATAGTTTAAGACACGTTGTAAACAAAGATTACGACAACTGACGTATGTCCGAGAACTTACCACTTCTTTAAAACAAAAATCCCCAAAGCTTTGAATACCTTTAAATATGAAAATATGTGTTTAGATGGTCAAACGATAACTCGTCTGCCTGCCTACCTAGATAGACGTAAACCACTTCTCTTAGTAAATGTCACCCAGTCCCCCACATACACACACAAACACATATACACACCAATGCTTAGTGTGGCAAAATTTTTGATGTGGAGAGAACGCAGAGATGTCAGAGTCCCATCCCACTTCAAGTAAATTTAAGTTTACGTTGTTATCAACAGTCTTAAGATAGCGGCCAGTAATGGAACTCGAACACACACCAGGACTGAGCGAAGAGATGCTATGAATCGTGCGTCCCTATATAGCAGTCGCTATCACCGGAGAATTGTATTCTCACTTGATATACGCTGCCAGTATGTACTGAACATTATCACAGTGCTTATCGGTAATTTGCGAACCAGAAATATAGCAAGAGTAATCTTTCTTTTATCAATGTAAATGGTCACAAGTTTCACATGACTCTCGCTTAGTTTTTGACTGAGAACTTGTATCTGCCAACAAAATAAGATTATAATATTTCATACGGCTTTAGCCGAGCTGAATCAGTCTGTGTACCTAAATAAGCGACGACCTTCCACTGTACCAACTAGGAGGACCCGAACTGGGGTCTGCACAGTACTGCGCTACACCCGATGGATCCCTCAGTCTGATTCAAATTGAGATCTGCTTATAATAAGCAGATCTGACATGCACCAATAAAGGTTCATGTTCTGGTCAACTTTGGAATTTACTGTTAACTTATTTTTAGTATCCTATTAGACAGAGTGTTCCATTTCGTTAAACGGGGAGGTATTGTTAGAAACGGTATGATCCGAATGACTTTTGTCACTTTTATAAATATGAAAGTTGTAAATTGATTGGTGAATGGGAATGTCAATAGAATATGGCCGCGTATCGATTTCCACCACATCCGCGTTAAGTCACGGATCTCGATTTTAATCAGATTGAGGAAGGTCTAATACTCAGAGTGGCGGACGACGCAAATATCAGCATCATCACATCTTTGTAGTCCAATAATACCTAGTTTTCATTGGGTTTGAGAAATATATTTTCTATCACCGAACACTATAAATAACCACATAATCACCAACATCTCGAATTTACAAATGGAGATACAATTAATTCAGAACCCGAGATAATTACAATATTATTGGAGGATCTCTTACCAGGCTAAGTCATAGGATCGGAACTACATTTTTTCTCTGCAAAAAATTCCGAGGGTTTCTCTATTTATTTGCTTGGAGCATTCATACAAGATTCGGAGAAAATACATCATTTTAGATTATGTGCTTCTATATCGACGACAGAGAGATCACTGGGAAACTAAACGTAGATTGTTGTTGGCATAAAAGTTCGCCAGTGTTTTGCGGTTGTAGCAGGTTTGTGGTATCCCTATAATACACAAGATAAAATTAGAGGGATGTTAATTAATTATATGCAGCAAATTAGCGAGTACAGTGCTTCTAACATATGTGTGAAGTTAGATTGAAAATTATAATTGAAACTACTCTAAAAATGTACTCCAAAAGTAAATTGATATGAACGAGTTCAATGAGTTTAAAGTAACGACAGCAAGTAGTGTATTATTCCAAATATGGTGTGTGGGACTACATAAATATGGACATGCGCATTGAGGAACCCGTATATTGTAATGAAGTCGGAAGGACTAAACATGTTATGTCAGCACGCATTGAGGCTATTCTTCTTTACGGGCAGATACTGTCATGTACAATTCCCAAATTTACTTCAGGTATATTTCGTTGCTCAAATACTCGATCCAAAACGAAGATATGGGAGTTTAAATAAATTAAAGAAAACTTCCGATCCCCTCAATGCAATGTACTATAATGTGTAGAGAAAAGGAATAATACAGTGCATAGCGTCATTTATGATGCACATACTAGCTGAGAGAGAGAGAGAGAGAGAGAGAGAGAGAGAGAGAGAGAGAGAGAGAGAGAGAGAGAGAGAGATGTTAGTGCTGCAAAGTGCTAATTTAAAATGAATGAAATTGTTTATTTCTGTCTACGTATTTCCAAAGTCCAAGGTAATTCGTTATTCATTATATATATATATATATATATATATATATATATATATATATATATATATATATATATATATATATATATATATAAACAAACACACACATACACACTTTGAAAGCGTTATTCTTACTTGCATGAAATATATGTTGGATTGGATTTCGACAAATAATTATAGCAAGTGCATCAAAAATATCGCTCATAAATTAAGACTGTTACAATAGTATCTAGATCTGCATCCCAAAACATTGACAACTTTTACCTGACATTTATCTAGATCTGTATCCCAAAACATTGACAACGATTACCTGGCATTTATCTAGATCTGGATCCCAAAACATTGACAACTGTTACCTGACATTTATCTAAATCTGCATCCCAAAACATTGACAACAGTTACCTGGCATTTATCTAGATCTGTATCCCAAAACATTGACAACGGTTAAAGGACAATTATCTAGATCTGTGTCCCTAAACATTGACAACAGTTACCTGACATTTATGTAGATCTGTATCCCAAAACATTGACAACGGTTACCTGACAATTATCTAGATCTGCATTCCAAAACACTGACAACTGTTACTTGGCATTTATCTAGATATGTGTCCCTAAACATTGACAACGGTTACCTGACATTTATCTAGATCTGCATCCAAAAACATTGACAACTGTTACCTGACAATTGTCTAGATCTGCATCCCAAAACACTGACAACTGTTACCTGACATTGATCTATATCTGTGTCCCTAAACAGAAACAACTGCTACCTGACATTTATCTAGATCTGCATCCCAGAACATTGTCATCTGTTACCTGACATGAGGTTTACTTGACTTTCTTGACTCCAAATCTTGCTTAGAATTTCAAACATAACGGAAATAACTTGTATTGGAAAATTTCCGCGTAGTTTTATATTCTCGACCTTTGAGGTCGAGTTAAGAAAAGCAAAATTAAAATTAAAATTTTCCAAAATCGTAAAATCGCAAAAATTCAACAACACGGAAATTTCCCATTACGCTGCAGTTTATATAAAGCAAATAAAGGATAAAGTATTGTGTACACATGAAACGGAAAAAAAGGACGCTATATATGTAATGAGATACGATGAAATACACACATAGTATTACAGTACATTTCAAGACCTATGCGGAAGAAAAGTGATGATATTGCATAACACGCAGCCGACCAAATAACGATGAATAACTAAAGCGTTTTACCAAAAGATGGTTGTCAATAAATTTCGTTATTTTCTAACATACATCTGAACAAACTTAAAACTCTTGAACGTCTGATCGTCACGGAATAGTTGTATTATAGCATGTTCAACACCAATGTGCAAATATATTTTCTTGACGTAACAGTCGAGCAGGTGAATATTTTATTATATAAAGAACAAATTCAATTAATCCAGTATTGTATGTAGTGTGTGTTCTATCATTGTATATAGAGTGTACTTCATTTGTTTCTATTAAAAGTCGCGACTTCCTACCGATACATTCTATTTCAGTTTATTCTTCTTCTTCTTCTTCTTTTATATATATATATATATATATATATATATATATATATATATATATATATATATATATATATATATATATATATTGACCTCTGTGATATAGCCCTCCCCATTCATTTACTTACCATTGCTTACATTATAATTTGTATATAAAAAGGTCACGAATTAGGACGGACAGGTGAAATCGAATTACTTTACAGATAACCGTACGCAGAGCAAAGGTGTGTGTGCCTAATCATGCGTAAATGATTATAATCTGACCTTGCTAAAACGCCCTAGTAGATTTTCAGAGTTTTATTATCAGGTAAATACACTATCTGATTTCATATACTGACTTGAATATTTTAACGATGTCACTCCTGGATAAAATGTTTTTCGCATATTTTCATATTCTGTTTACTGTATATGGGATTACAGCTCCTATATGCATACTTAGACACACTACTGAATACCTTATGTACACTATTGTGGTACAAATTATGCTTGAAAGACAAAACAAATTCTTTTCAAAAGCAAAATGGAAACTCCATCGAATATCTCATATCGAGCAAATCGAATTTTACTTTTACCTAGCAGTATAGCCTCACTGCTGTACAGAGTCAAACTGTTTTGGCCAGATCTGAATATTTTTCGCCCAATGCTTATATTTTTCGCAAAATGCCAATTTGGCAAACGACTATGAAAACTGTAGGCACCAACTGACTTGTCTACCAACTAACTATCTACCTAACTATTTACCTAGCAACCAACGTTTCTACATGCAAACATACGGGGTCCATAACTTTCTTTCAGACATGTGCTAATCACAATGTAGTGACAAGTAACTGTCATTAAAATGGGACAGTCCCCTCTGTTTAGCAAGCAAGGTCAATTACTGTTTTCAAATAGTACATTCTAATAATTCGCCATGCGTCATGTGCGGTATAATAACCTCGTGACTAGTATATTTCAATAATTAAAGCTGTTTCATTTGATGGTTATGCTATATGACAAACAGAGCTACTTCAGAAATGTATTTATTCATGCTACTCTGTATATATATATATATATATATATATATATATATATATATATATATATATATATGTGTGTGTGTGTGTGTGTGTGTGTGTGTGTGTGTGTGTTAGTACACATATACTACCCACTGATTTTACACACACGTATGTGTGTCCCTGATATTAATAGTATTTTGCAAAAGCTGGAAATAAATTTATACCTGTGACTGGAAAATTGTTGTAGTATTTTAAAAGAAGTATTATTAAGGTAAAAGCAAAGATTCATGTATTTTTTTTTTCAACCATTTTATTTTCAAACTGATTTAGACTAATGAGAATTAGTATCAACATTTGAGACTGAAAATATTTTTTATATCGTAAATATTTTATTCCAAGGTGCATTTTTTATTTCTTCAAGAAAGGTTGGTCTTAAGAATAAGTTATGATATACGCCAAAAATAATACAGAACGCGCATTTGCTTTCAGAAATTTCGATATATTCCACTTGATGCGTTTGATAAGTAATCAGTCACGAAGCAATCGAATCTGTTGCATGGAAGAAATTATAAGATTATATAAAGCTGGTTTGTTGCTTGGCACTTCACGCCACTTTATTTGACTCCATCATAGCGAGGAAAGGACGGGTAAGTGCCTTTCACAAGGAATCAACAACGATGCAGGTGACCCAGGCTGGCCTGGGGGAGGGGGGGGGGTAAAATTTCCAATGAAGTGGTTTTAAATAAATACTATCATATTCGCTTGACGTCAATCCAAAGTAATAATCATACGGATAATAGTATCAATTGCTATTATTTATTTATACCATCTTATCTGTTTGTCTTACATTCAGTATTTTGAACAATAAATATAAATTATATTTACATTTCTTTTGGATTCAATTTCACTTTTCGCATCTCTTCATTGGAAAAAATGTATCGCTATTCACTAAGGAAATAAATGGTGTTTATCAATATCATGAAACATACATTTCATATAAAGTTTAATAAATACTTTTCTTCAGCCAACTTCGGCTGATAAAACACTATAAAAAGTTGTATAAAATAGCTATATTATTAAATTTATCCTTATTGCCTTCTGTACTTTTCAAACTGTTATCATGCAGTTTGCTCTATGCTTAATTTGTCATTGAAGGTGCTCGGGACTGATTAAAATAATAAGATTCAAGATTTTATTCACTCAAAATAGCCACTAAAGTGCGACATGATGATTACGTAAAATGGCACAGGCGATTGTAACGTAAATAATTGGAGAAAGCAAAGTGGGTACTTTTATATTAAACATAGTAAAATCTGCTGTTTCGAATCGTATTTAAGATGAACACTATAAACATACTATATTGAAAGTATACTTACATAATCAACAATGTATACACTGAAGATGAAATTAAGTATTTTGTAAGTATTAGATGAATTTGTCCTATTCCTGTCTACGCCTTTACGTGGCTATATCATTTTAAATTTTGATACAAATATTTCGCATTGTTTAAGACTTTTGGACTGAAGATCTCTGTATTTGTAATTACTTGGTCTATTAATATATTTTCTTTCCAATCTAGGCGAAAATTGTCTCCCAAAAGTATTGCATTAGAATATGAAATAAAATTCGTCACCTAATGATGGTTTCCGAATAAATGACACCGTCTTTCTTCACGAGGGATGTTAGGCCATCGGCCCATCTCGATTGGTTGATAATGACCTCTTGTTCTAATTGTCGCAAAAAAATGTTCTATATTTCTCTGGTTGGCAGATGAGGTATTGTTTTAATGACAGCTCCGACTTGAATATCCTATAATTTAAGATTCTGGATGAATTAGTTAACTGAGAATTCAAATTTATATAACACTGATCCTTTAATCGTCTCTCGATTTCACTAACAGTACAGTCTGTCCTAAGTTTAAGATTTTCCTGTTCACACCACAAATGAGGGAGTCTTGTATCATGAAATATTTTTCTAACGTTATTTATGAAGGTACTTTGATAGTTTTGATTAACAGAATTACGCAGATCCAAAACTAGTAGGTACATAATCTTGGTGAACTTACTATCTGTACTTAGCAAATTTTATTCAAAAAGAAATATCACGAAATTTAAGAAATTTATATGATTGAGCAATATTATCATTGTTGCGATTTGATTATAACAATCGCTTGCAGTTGCAAAGATTACTGATGAACATATAAATCTGTATTTTGTTTTATGTCGTACTAACACAAATTACACGTATTGACTAGATTTTTGCAATAGCAGAACTATAGCATGTGTATAAGTTTCACTCACTCTCTCTCTCTCTCTCTCTCTCTCTCTCTCTCTCTCTCTCTCTCTCTCTCTCTCTCTCTCTCTCTCTCCTAAAACGTAATGAGAATATCCTATAATTTAAGATTCTGGATGAATTAGTTAACTGAGAATTCCAATTTATATAACACTGATCCTTTCATCGTCACTCGATTTCACTAATAGTGCAGTATGTCCTAAGTTCAAGATTTTCCTGTTCACAACACAAATGAGGGGGTCCTGTATCATGAAGTATTTTTCTAACGGTATTTATCAATCTACTTTGATAGTTTTGATTGACAAAATCATGCAAATACAGAACTAGTCGGTTCATAATTTTAGTCAACTTAACTTAATATATATACTTAGCAGAATTTTATCCAAAAAGAAATATCACGAATTTTAAGAAATGTATATGATGGATCAATATTATTATTGTTGCGATTTGTTTATAAAGATTACTGATGAATATATGTCTGCATTTTGTTTTCTGTCGTACTAACACAAATTACACGAACTGAATAGATTTTTGCAATAGCTGAACTATGTGTTTACGTTTCTCTCTCTCTCTCTCCTAAAACGTGATGAAAAAATCTGATTAAATTTCACACTGTAGTGATTCAGCATATTCTCACCGTTTGACGCAATCCCATGGCATAACCTTGTAAGGTCAACAATTGATTTCACCTACCCGTGTTCTCACATGTAGTCATATTAGTCAGACAACTTCGAAGCGCATGACTGAATTTAAATATCATACTTAGAATTCGTTCATTATGTAACCCATACACCCATATCCCGATTATTTGAATGGTTTTAATTTATAACGTGTAACTATAACCAGTGATCCAGTCAACACTGAACCGGTTGCCTTTGTTGCGCAGTCACGATGTAAAACTATAAACAATGATCGAGTCAACACTGAATAGGTCGCCTTTGTTCCCAAGTCACGATGTGGCGCAGTTTTTCTGTATAAAAAGCCGAGCGATCCGAAGCAAAACACAGACTTGGAGGATAACTCTTGGGTGACAGTTCTAGCGTAACTAATTTTCTGGAGCGATCACCCTAAAGGTAAGTTATCGGATAAAGTTTTGTTTACTTTTAAAATTTTCGTTGCGATTTTATTGTAATCGAATTAAGAAAAAGATCATTTAGATCTTAAGGTTAGATTTATGATGAAATTGTCTACATTACTGCCTTGCTTTGCAAAAGTAAAAATATATTTTCATTCAGTCGCGCTCTAAAATTTTCGATTTCTGGTATTATTTTAATCAAATCGTTGCATTTAGTCGTCTTAGTAGCTAGAGTTTAAATCATTCGACATCATCAACATTTACAACTTGGCCCTAGGCAGATTTTAAAAAAATGTATTATCCAAAACTATTAAAATGTTTTTCTCTCTGGTATGTTGGTGTCAATTTATGATTATAATTTCGTGTATGCACCTTACAATTCTAAAATAGAAATCCAGTGGATTTGTGCATATCGCTGATTGCTAAAATGCTGCTTGTCTAACGAATGAGTTATCGTGCGCCTCGCTCGCTTACCATCGACCTTGTTGCATCCTTTTGTAGCGTTACTCGCGGCACAGGTTCGATTCCTGCTAATAAAGAATTCTAACTCGCTAACCTGTTTGATATTTTGATGTAATTCGATATATATATATATATATATATATATATATATATATATATATACTTTAAATGTAAATATAATTTATATCCATTAGTTTTTCAAAATACCTTTTCTATCCTAATTGTTGATGAAATGTCACGATTCAGTTTATCCTTAAGATATGTTATTTGAAACAAGTGTATTCGAAACATTTCGACTGCATTATTTACTGAATAATAAATTTATATATATATATTTTTCCCGCTTCTTTAGATGTACTGTAATTAATTTAAATATTTTGCTAAGCATTGCTTATTTATTCTTAGTATAGCAAGCCTGATTAAACACTAGATTCGAGAACACTTCTTACATTAAGCTGCATAACCATACAGAAAAGTAACTATATTGTTTTTATTTTCTTTCCAGCAACATGAGAGTGACAATCTTTGTTTTGGCGGTACTAGTCCTCCAAATTTCCTGCATTTATTGCAGGCCTGCTGAACAACGAGGAGGTGACCGTGAACAAAATTCCGGAGCCCAGTCTGACAGGAGAAAGCCACCACCTCCCCAGGGACAGGAAAGACCAGACCAACAACGTCCCAAGACTGAGGGACGAACAGAACGACCCGAGAAAGAGAACGGTCAAACCCGACCATCACGACCTCAGGTAGAAAACGGACAAACCCGACCACCACGTCCACAGGAAGAAAACGGACAAACCCGACCACAACACCCTCACGAAGAAAACCGTCACACCCGACCAACACGCCATCAGGGAGGGAACGGTCAGACTCCATCACCAACCCCTCAGGAAGGGAACGGTCAGACTCCATCACCAACTCCTCAAGGAGGGAATGGACAGACTCCATCACCAATACCACAGGGAGAAAACGGTCAGACCCAACCACCCTCCCCTCTGGGAGAGAATGGTCAAACTCAACCACCTTTCCCCAGTGGACAAAACAGATAAATGCCCCCACCTGAGGGGCAGAGCGCTCCAAACCAACCACCCTTCCAATTATAACATGATCAAAACATTGTATAATTTTGCTATATATTAAAATAGATTATTTCAAACACATTACGATAACTGTACAGCATACAATGTGCAAACAATAAAACTGTGTAATTTGTGTGCAATGTAAATGAAAGAGGTATGTGTTAGCTGACACTCGATTCTGCAAATTAAAAGGAATAGTTTGTTTTTTTGTTTTTTTTACATGAGACATTCGTACTATCATTTATTCATTTTTCTATATAATTTTATTGAAATCGGTTCATTTAGAAGCAAGTAGTAATTTTGTTGCACTCACTATATGGATTTTCATGCCAAGCAATTCATGTTTTGATATTGTATATAATATGTATTATTTTGAATTACTTTTTTCATTCATATTTTAATTTCCACTGGAGTACCAGTAAAAGAAACGTCTCTATGTAGAGACCAATATAAGTAAGGTCACATTGATCTAATTTTCTATGTATTGTATCATACTTTACAGTTGTAACTCTTCTTGTCATCAGTGGTGGTTTTAGCGTTGTTTTATAGTGTAGAGTTAAGTAAATACAGCCGTAGAGATGACAGCTGAAATGTTCAATTGACCTTGAAACAGATATGGAATTGATTCATAAATTCATGTATGTTTTGTCACTTCATGTGGAATACCATGAGACATTTTTACTTTTCATATACAAATCTTTTGCATTTTCGCCCGCAACGTTGCCAGCCGGTCTGGTGAGGTCATGTCTACTGAATGAAATACAATTTTGTTTGTGAATTAAATTTTAGTCTCAAATTTTGCATTTTTCTATACGATGAGAATTAACTCTTTCTCTCTCTCTCTCATCATAGTTGATATAAATACATACATACATACATACATACATACATACATACATACATACATACATACATACATACATACATACATACATACATACATACATACTGTTACACGCAAGGGTTGTTTTCACTACTGGGCGATTAAACCAACACCTGCGTGAGTCTGGCTTGTTTCCCTGTTTCAACGGATCTCAAGACGAATCGTTGGCAATTGAAGGGTTCTTAAACGCGCAAACTCTAATTTCACACTTGCATGGTTTTTCTTAAATTCTACAAATAAAAAATATGTTTGCATAATTTTACCAATCTTAGGTACAAAAGTAAATCGACAGATAATGTAAAAATATGAAGAAAAAATAATTATATAATCTTAACAAAGTAACATAATTTATCATGAAAAAGGGGTGGTTGTTGATTCCTACACACACACACACACACACACACACACACACACACACACACACACACACACACGGATATATATATATATATATATATATATATATATATATATATATATGCAGACACCTTCTGTCTTGCACATGTATTACGTTAACGACTGCTACTGAAGTTGACAGACAATTTAATAACAGTACTAACTGATTCAAAATTCATATCATTAAAAAATTGCTTCTAAATTTCATATTAACTTTAATTCGGCATGATTAAGAACACTTTAAGACGAAAATGTGTGCCCACATTTCTCATACTCCATACTGTCTGTCTAACTAGCTGTCTGTCTGTCCGTGTCATATGCCGACCTATATATGGGAATTTTTGTTAAGTGCAAAATGAAATTTATAAAATTGGTCGAATCATTTATATTTTTTGCGACTTTGGCGAACAAAAAAGTGTATTTATTCGACGAGTTTCATAAAAAATCTTTTGGAATGAGCGCAAATCTAAAATTGTATTTATCACATAAAAAACTGATTTTGTTTCACAAAACCGCAGAATATTGAAGGGAAATTACTGTGAAATACATTTGGATGCATCGGCCATTACGCCTTTGCCTTACCTGACGTCATATGTGATGTCATGAGATGTTATTATACGTGTTACATATAAAACAATTATGATATCGGTATACGAGTATTAGATTCAATAACACAGCAGTCGAATGATATATGTAATCCTAATTCTTTTTCGTACATATATACATGTTGGTTACCTATATCCCAAACCTACCTACCTATCTACCTACATGTATGCCATATAAACCGTGCTGTATATATCTACCTACCTACTTATCTACATACATAGATACATATATACATTTTCCAAACCTACCTACCTACATACCTGCATGTATTATAACTATCTACCTACTGATATACCTGCCTATGTGCACACACACTCATATATATATATATATATATATATATATATATATATATATATATATATATATATATATATATATATATATATATATATATATAAAATTACAAATATACACCAGACAGAGCGGAAAGTGCTATTCGTGGATCATACAGAAGAGTGCTTGATAACATTAACAGAATTTTTAAATACGAATAAATAATATTATCATACAGGATAGAGAATTTAATTCGTACCCTACGGAGATTCGAACCCGGGTTTGCGGGTTACTGCAGCCATCGCCTTGCCTGTATTGACCAACCCCTATACCATCTCGACCATTAAAATTCTCCAACCTGTTTGATAATATTATATATATATATATATATATATATATATATATATATATATATATATATATATATATATATATATATATATATATATATATACCTGCCTACCTACCTGTCGACAGACATAGCACATTTTTCGGAGACTAGGTGATATTTGTCTTAAAGATTTAAGACAGAGTATAATGAAGGAAAAGGCACGAAGACCGGTGATTTTTTCACATCGAACAGGGACGATCATAAAATAATATGAATTTTTTTATTTTTATTTAAATCACTCTGTAGTAACTACTGGGCCAATGGTCGCCAAAATTTTGCTAAAACTCTGAGCCATTGGTTGTCATAATTTGATTAAAAAACCTGGGCCACCTAACCTCTGGCATTCGTGTAAGGCAACTTGTTTTTGAAATGTTACAACTTCTTTGGTCACTGGTCTTCAAAATCCACTAGTCCAGGCCACCAGTTTGTTAATAACAGGGCCACCCGCGACGCAGCCATGACATCCCCCGCCAAAAATATAGGATAAAAGTCACCGCTTATCGGCATATTTTATATAAATAAATCATGGACTTCAGATTACCCTTATCCTGCAACTCAGTTTAATGCACCAGTTGATAAAGAAATAAAAAAATGTCTTTAACTAGATAACATATATTACAGAGAAATGCCTATTTTACATACAAATCACTGAACATTTTCAACAACTACACCCTTAAAATTTGACAGTGATGATTCAATCAATAGATACATGGCAGAATGTGATAGGAAATGTTTGTAAAATCAATTAAACTGGACAGTATGGATGGCAATATTAAGATGTAGAATATCTTATTGTCATTTATCTGATACAAGCATTCCAGAGTTAGTAAAATCAATATATAAGTTTCAATTACGGAAACTGCTGTCTGAATGCTCAATACCATTACCATATGATTAACCTCTCAAATAATGGTAACTTTTCTTTACTTTTAGACTCAATGTTAATAATATTTTCTTGTCAATCAGTATAGAATCAACGAACATTTCCTTCTATCGTCATAGACATTTCTTAGTTTTCGAAATTGATTCGTGGAATCAATATTTCTCTTATCTAATGTCTCATGCATTTCTATAATAACATCCAAAGATTCTGACAAATTTGTTTCAGCAAAAGTATTTGTTATATGTTTCCTGATTGTATTATCTTTCTTTGCAGAAATTTCTATTGTTAGAAGAATTTCGTCTGCCTTAGTCCATATACTACCTATCTTTTTTCCAACCTATTGATTCCAAATTTTGCGTTTGTCTGTTTAACTAGCGATATAGTTAAATTATATATTTGGGAGGGGGGGGGGGCAGGGGAACGGGGGTGGGTGAGTGGTAGAAGGGTATCAACCTTTGACATTTGAACATCAGGTTTACCAAGTTCTTCCAAATATAATGTTTAATTTATAATTTTTAAATTAGTACTAATTCAGCTATACTCTTCTTCTCTTAACTTAAAATGATGTATGATATATTAATTGTGTAGATAATCATGAACTTTTTGACCAGGATTAGGATAATTATCAGTAATATCTTCTGTTTCTTTAGAAGGTTCTTCTGCCATGTGATGCAACTTGAAAAAGAATTAGATTTGTTTTTGTAATATAAACAAGATATAACGGGATGGGACTTCTACTTCGCATATGAAGACGGAATAACAGAAGCCTACAAGCAGGAACTAAACATTTTTATAGTAAATGGAATATACAAGGAAATAACTGGTAAACAATCAACCGCCAATAAAGAGTTTTTTAAAATGGTTTCAAGAAAGCGTTTGAAACTTTGGTAAATGTTAGATCAGCTAAAGTATCAAAGTCGTTGTCAGATGCAATAATACTAGGAATAATATATTCGATGAGTAACTGTCTTCCAATTGATAATGAATTACAGAAAGATTTGAAAGAAGACTACTTAACAACAAGCGGAAATAAATACTTCAGTGGGATTTTCTCTCGTAGGTATGAATTATGAATTTAGGTATTAAGTGCTACCCTGATAACTTTTAAGCACATCAATTTTAGAAAGGAATGACGTAAAGTTTTAGAAAACCAGGACCTAGTTACGTTAGAAAGTCAGTTACTATTTAACATATTTGTACCCCAAAGGTAACTTGAAAATAACTTGAAGATAACTTGAAATTAATTTAAAGATAATTTGAAGATAACTTAAAGGTAACTTGAAGATAACTTGAAAATAATTTAAAAGTAATGTGAAGTTAAATTTAAAATAACTTGAAGATAATTTGAAGGTAACTTGAATACAACTTGAAAATAACTCGAACAGCTATTTAGGAAAACTTTACTTACAAAAAAAAAACGGAATGAAGCGAACAAGATCTTGAAAGTAAAAGTGAAGAAAAATAAAAGGTTCCAGAATCACCGGAGAACGTAACTTCAGAAAAGATCAAAGATTCCCGTAACATTGAACTTTGAACACAACTTAGAAAACGTTCACTTGAATTTTTAAAAGTAAAATCTGAAAAAAATTAAAACGATTATGTCCACAGAGAGCAAAGATTTAAGCAAGCATCATTTTTGTGGTGTTCATATACAGAAGAACATTTATTACTTGATGGCTGTCATAGTTGTTGCTATAGGAATATGAGTTATATATTAAAAAGAAAGAACATTTATTACTTGATGGCTAGCATAGTTGTTGCTATAGGAATATGTGTTATATATTAAAAAGAAGAAAAGAGAATCAGTTACGGGGATTACTAAGATATACTCAGAATGTTCAAATAAAGTAAATCCATTTCCAGAAATGTTGTAGATTAAAAGATTGGTTAATAGATGAGTCCTGGGAAAATTTAATAAAATTTATATTTATAAATGGCAAGCAGAACGAATGGACGGGACGAGATATTAAAATGTTTAAAACATTTACCTAAAATAACCAAACACATGGATTACAAACCAGGCAAATGGCCTCGCACGAAAGTTTTTAATACTAATACTTATTTCGAGGAACTTGATGTGTAGATTCATCTTTGTCAGTTATGTTAGCAACAATATAAAGTAAAATATAGTTGTAATGACCTACTTTTTTAGCTAAAGTAGTTGTGTTATCTTTCTGGATTATATAACGGCGAAGCAGGCGAAACAATTCTACTGGTTTATTCTTAGCACTGGCCTTCTAATTGTTATCAGTTATAAGCGTAAAAGAATAAATCAAAGAATCATTTAATCCAGTATTGTTTGAAGACTGAGCAATTTGTTTTTACAAATTGTCTTGTATGATTATATATATTGCCCATTAATATGTTTTTCTTATGTCGTGACTTTGTACTGATAAGTACTGTCTCTTGTCGAAAGTCTTTATTTATATATTTTCTTTATTTAATAGAATTTTCCAAAGTTTTATTACCCGGTAAATACAATGTTTTTCTGCTTTCAGCTACTAACTTGAATATTTTAACTATGTCACTCCTGAATGAAATACGTTTCATATTTTTGTTATAGTTTTACTAATTCTTATTACTGTTTATGGGATTACAGCTCCTATATAATATTTAGATACACTACTGGATACCTTTAGTACAATAGTGTCGTACGCATTATGCTTGAGGCAAAATAAGAATAACCGCCCATCAAACTGTTAGGTACCAACCTTTCTGTCCACACAGCTGATATAACTGAATCATTTTTTTTCTCAATTCAGTTCTATATGTATCTTCACCATAACATTCTTCTTCATAATGATCTAGAACAAATATCGGTCACAGAAGTCATTTCACCACAAGGAGAGCAATAATGCAGACTCAATTACGGATACAAACTCATTCAGAATCTAAAGGTTGTTTTAAATTACTATTACAGATATTACTAATATTACTATTATTAATATTATTATTCATATTACAGCTATTAATACAGATACGCTGAAAACTTTAGATTTGCTTCAATTGTTGTAGTATATCTAGACTCGCTGTAAGAATGAATCTGTGTAGTAAGACCCCTCGTCTAAAAAACTACACAGAAAACATAATTTCATGAATTTGCATCTGAATTTACAGATACAAATAATAAATAAAATTCAGGTCCGCTTTCATCATATTAGATAATATCCCTAAGGCAAAACAAAAACAAATTTTAAAAGCACAATGGAAACTGCATTGAATATCTTAAATAGAGCACATAGCATTTTACTTTCACTTAGCAGTATTGTCTATATGCTGTATAGTTTTAGCCCAATGTTTACATTTTACGCTAATTTTGCGAATATGGTAAACAACTATGGAAACTAAATGCACCTACCTGTCTGCCGATCAAATAACTATCTACCTAACTACTTACCTATCAGCCAACCTTTCAACATACATACATACATACACACACACATACATACATACATACATACATACATACATACATACATACATACATACATACATACATACATATACGGGCACACTATAGCTTTATTTCTGACAGAAGCTATTCAGAATAAAGTACAGGTAAACAGATAAATCTCTTTAAAATGGGACAGTTGACTCTACTCGTCAAGTAAGTTAAATTACTGTTTTCAATACTACATTCAAACTTTTCACCACTGAGTCATGTGCGGTATAACAAAATCGTAACTAATATACTTCAATAATCAAAGCCACTTTTAGTGTCATGCGACAATCCATGTCACAATATGTGTGTGTGTTTGTGTGTGCATCCTGATATTATCAGTCTATCACAAAAGCAGGAGCAAAATTAATACATCTGACTGGACAAGAGTTGTAGTAGTTTAAAATGGAGTATTATTAAATTAGAAACAAAGTTGCGGGTATTAAATTTTTCAACATAATTTTTTCAAACTGACTGTGACTAGTAGGAATTAGTATCAGCATAGAGATATAAAATATTCGGTATATTGTAAATATTTTATTGGAAGATGCATTTTTCATTCTTGAAGGAAGACAGGACTTCAGAATAAGTTAAAATCATCGTCACTCTAATACAGAACGTACATTTCCTTTCTGAGATTTAGATATTATTCCACTTTGTGGCTTTGATAATTAATTTTTAACTTTTGAACTAAATAAATCCTTTGTATTTGTATGTACTTGGTCTATTAATATACTATCTTTTAAATCGAAGTGAAAGTTCATCCCCAAAAGTATTTTGTATTCGAATATGAAATATAATTCGTCACCTAATTGATGGTTTCAGAAAAAAACACCTTCCATCTTCACGAGGGATGTTACGTCATCGACCCATTTCGATTGGTTGATAATGACCTCTTGTTCTCTGGTTAGCAGATGAGGTATTGTTTTAACAACAGTTCCTACTTGAATATCCTATAATTTAAGCCTCTGGATGAATTAGTTAACTGGGAATTCCAATTTTTATCACAATGATAAGAAATAATCCTTCAATCGTCTCTCAGTTTCACTAACAATTGAGACTGGACTAAGTTAAAGATTTTCCTGTTCACGCCACAAATGAGGCAGGCCTGTATCCTCAAGTGTTTTCCTAACGCTATTTATCAATCTATTTTGATATGCATGATTGACAGAATCATGCAGATGCAGAACTAGTCGGTACATAATCTTAGTCAAGAACTAGTCGGTACATAATCTTAGTCAAGAACTAGTCGGTACATAATCTTAGTCAAGAACTAGTCGGTATATAATCTTAGTCAAGAACTAGTCGGTATATAATCTTAGTCAAGAACTAGTCGGTACATAATCTTAGTCAAGTCAACTTACTATCTATATTGAGCAGAATTTTATCCAAAAGAAATAGCACGTGTTTTAACAAATGTATATGTTGGAGCAATATTATCCTTGTATCGATTTTTGTAACAAATTGCTTGCAGTTGCAGGAATTACTAATGAACATACAAATCATGTTGATAGTCAATACTTTGTTTACTGTTATATAGATTCAACTTACGTGTATTATATATTGGAACCAAATAATACAAAACTATATATTTACAATAGCAACAGAACTATAGCACGCCTATAAATCTCTCTCTCGCTCTCTTTCTCTCTCTCTCTCTCTCGATCCTGAAATGCACTGAGAAAATCTGATCAATCAAATGTAGTGATAAAGCAAATTCTAAACATTTGACGCAATACCACAGTTCTCACGTTTTAAGTTCAAAAACCGGTTTCAGTGCTTTCATTCACATACCCTACCCGTTTATTCAAATAAGCACACTTAGAATACATTTATTAAAAAGCCATAAACCGATCTGCCGATTATTTAAATCGTGGTGATTTGCAACGTGAAAAGTAATCACCCATGAACCAGTCAACAATGAATAGGTTCCCTTTGTTCCGAAGTCACGACGTGACCCAGTTTTTCTGGATAAAAAGTCAAGTGGTCCGGAGGAAAAAGATAAACATACTTGGAGAGGAACTCTTAGGTGACAGTTCTATCCTAACTAATTTTCCACAGAGAAATCACCCAAAAGGTAAGTTATCTGATAAAGTTTTGTTTTTCTATTCAAATTTTCATTGTAATTTTATGGTAATGTAATTTAGAAAAAAGATCATTCAGATCTTAATACTCTATTACATAAAATGGCTATAAAAAGTTGAATGTTTGATAAACTCTAATACGTTATATTTGCCAACTTAGTTTCAAAAATAACTTTTCTCCAGTACCTCCATAGCATGTTAAGCTGGTTGCATTCTTTTGGCAAGTTATGATAAACTAGTTTGCATTAATTCCTTGCTTTGTACAAATAAAAAATAAAAACATATTTTAATTCAATCGCACCCGAAAAGTTTCTATTTCTGGTATTATTTTAAGCAGATCGTTGCATTTAATGATCTTATAAGCCAAATGTTTCACATCATCAACATTTTAAACTTGGCTCTAGGTGGATCTTTTAAAAATGTATTTTCCAAAATAATTAAGATATATTTTACACATGGAACTTTTCAAATTGTAGATATTTGTGACCATACCTATAACAATTAGTTTTTGAGAACGGCAACGATTTTCTGTATCAACATATAACTGATAGACATTTAGAGACAGACAGACATTTAGAGACAGACAGACATAGTGTGCGCTCCAGGGATAAGCGCATTCCCCTTTGTTTGGTATGACGGTGTAAATTTATAATTATAATTTCATTAGTTACGAGAACGTTAAGCTGCATAACCAGTCAGAAAAGTATCCATGTTATTTTTGTTTTCTTCCAGCATCATGAGAGTGACAATCTTTATTTTGACGGTCCTTGCCGTCCAAATTTTCTGCATTTATTGCAAGCCCGCTGAACAGCGAGGAGGTGACCGTGAACAAAATACCGGAGCCCAGTCTGACAAGAAAAAGCCACCACGTCCCCAGGGACAGGAAAAAACAGAACGCCCCGAGAAAGAGAACGGACAAACCCGACCACCACGTCCTCAGAGAGAAAATGGACAAACCCGACCACCACGCCCTCACGAAGAGAACCATCACAGCCGATCACCACACCCTCATGGAGGGAAAAGTCAGACTCCATCACCAACACCACAGGGATAAAACGGTCAGACCCAACCACCATCCCCTCAGTGAGGGAATAGCCAAACTCCACCACCTTCCTCCAGTAGACAAAACGGACAAACCACCCCCTCCTGATGGGCAGAGCGCTCAAAACCATCCAGCCTTCCAATTACAGAATGGTCAAAACATTTAATAGTTTTGTTATAAATAAAAAATAGATACTTTCAAACACCTTAGGATAACTCTATAGCATAAAATTTGCAAGCAAATGTGTCTGTGTCATTTTGTGTGTATTGTAAATGAAGGAGCTGGGAGTTAGCTGACAATTGATTCCGCAAGTTGAAATTAAACAGTTTTTCAGATGAGACATTCGTTCAATTATTGATTCATTTTTCTATATAATTTTATTGAAATTGGTTCATTTAGTGGCAAGTAGCATTATTGTTGCACCCATTATATGGAATTTCACGCAAAGTATTTCAGGTTTTGATAGTGTATATAATATTATCATTTTGAATTATTATTATTCATTGAAATTTTAATTTCCACTGGATTACTAGAAAAGGAACATATCTCTATGTAAGACCAATGGACGTAAGGTCACATTGATCTACTTTTCGGTGTGTTGTATAATACATTACGTTTGTAACACTTCTTGTCATCTATGTTGGTTTTAGCATTGCAATATGGTGCAGAGTTAAGTAGAAACAGCTGTAGAGATGACAGTCGATGTGTTCGAGTGCCAATAGACTTTGAAACGGACATGTAATTGATTAATAAATTCATACATGTTTTGTCACTTCATTTGCAATACAGTGAGACAGTTTTTATTTTTTCATATACAAATCTTTGGATTTTCCCCCACAACTTTGCCAACCGGTCTAGTGACGTCTTGTTTATTGAAAGAAATAAAAGTCTGCTTGCGAATTAAATGTTTGTCCCAAGTTTTGCATTTTGCTATAGGATGAGAATTAACTCTCTCTCTCTCTCTCGCTCTGTCGCTCTCTCTCTCTCTCTCTCTCTCTCTCTCATCCCAACCATCGCAGTTGCTGCACATACATGCATGCATACATACATATATGATAAGGGCACCTGATTTGTGGTTGTATGTAAGTGGAAATCATTAATTCGTAAAGTAAATTGTATTTAGATTTCACACGGGATGGTTATAGTAGCTTACAAAATGAGAATTTTTGTGATTACTTCAAAATCTGAGCATTGGATCTAAAATGGGATGACAAAAATGTGACGAATATATTAGAATGCCTTGCAACCGACAGCCTTTTGAAACCGTATGATGATATCTATGAGCTCTTTTGTATCATAGAGGATTTTCCACACAGCGAAAAATTCATCACTAGAACAATATTTGGTATGTAGATAAAAAATTTTTTGTCACTCCCAATAGTTGTCAGATAAATCGACTTGTATCCCCTATTTTGTCAAATGGCTATAAAATGCTAAGTTTTGAAAGTTTAGAATAATTAAGATAAATAAAATGCAACTTACGTTTCACCACAAGAAGTTAGATGTTCACAGATAAGCTTCAAATTTTATAGTATATAGGGTATCGAGCTGATTACCTATATCAAATTTAAATAAAAACTCACACTATAACCTTCTCGATGAACATAAATTCTACAAAATAAAACATACCAGATTCATAAATATTCCGTACTGTCTAACTCTGTATTTGCATAACTCTGCCAGTCTAAGCCACAAAAGTAGATCGACAGATAATGTGAAAATATGAAGAAAAAATAATGTTAACAAAGTAACTTATAATTTACAGGAAAAAAATGGGTAGTTGCTGATCTCTAACAATGCACACACACACGCTTTCTGTCTCATGATGACAAGTGTCTTTGTCTTATGTATGGCATGAACAAAACAGCTTTACATTCGACTGCTATGGAAGTGGACAGACAATTTATTTATAGTATTGATTCATTCAAAATTCATATCACTTAAATAAATAAAACTTTGCCCTTTAATTTCATCATAATTTTAATTCGGCATGTTTAAGAACACTTTAGGACGAAAATATATTCCCACATTTCTCATAGAACATACTGTCTGTTTAACTAGTTGTCTGTCTGTTTATGTCATATGCAGACTTCTTAAATATGGGAACTTATGTGAGTGCTAACTTCAAATGAAATTTATGAAACAAGTCGAATCATTTATATCATTTGCCTCTCTTAGCGAATAAAAAAGAGTAATTATTCGACCAGTTTCATAAATTTTATTTGGAATGAGCGCAAAATCTAAAATTATATGTATCACATAAAAGAACTGATTCTATTTTTAAAAAAACGCCAAATTTTCAGGGAATAACTGTAAAATACATTCGGATGCCTCAGTCATTACGCCTTTCCTTTACATGACGTTGCTCGAGATGAACTGTGATCGTTACATATAGAACAATTATGATATAGGTGTTCTAGCATTAGTCTAAATAACACAATAGTCGTGATATATATATATATATATATATATATATATATATATATATATATATATATATATATATATATATATATATATATATATATATATATCTTAATTTTTTCTCAAACATTCATACATGTTGGATACCTATATCCCAAACCTACCTACCTCCATGTATGCTGTATAACTACTCACCTACAGACATACCTACCTACCAACCTATGTACCTTCATACATACATACATGTTGTATATGTATCTACCTACGTATTTATATACATAGATACACACATGCATATCCCAAAACTAGCTACATACCTACAGATATACATGCCTGTATGCATTATAAGTACATACCTACCGACACCCCCCACTTGTATGTATTGTATGTATTATAAGTACCTACATACCTACACCCCGACACACACACACACACACACACACACACACACACACATATATATATATATATATATATATATATATATATATATATATATATATATATAGAGAGAGAGAGAGAGAGAGAGAGAGAGAGAGAGAGAGAGAGAGAGAGAGAGGGAGAGAGAGAGAGAGAGAGAGAATTACAAAAAAACACCAAACAAAGCGGAAAGTGCTATCCATGGATCCTACAGGAGAGAATGCTTATAACATTAACATAATTTTAAATACGAATAAATAATATTATCATCCAGGTTAGAGAAGTTATAATTCGTACTCTACGTAGATTCTAACCCGGCACCCATCACCTTGTCTGTAAGCACCAACCCCTATACCGTCTCGACCATGCACACATCACCAAAAAATTGATGCTACAAAGTCGGTGGTCTAGGCATTCGTGCATAGCAGACACACCCGCATGTCGAGCCAGTATATTTGTAATTCTCAATAATAATCTCTGTTTACCTTGATTTCTGTCGTAGGAATCTCTGACACGTCAAATAGTTGAAAATGGATAAGCTGGAGCTATCGTAGCGTGAGTTGGAGAGGTCGTAGGGTGAGATGGAGTAATCATAGGATGAGCTGGAGTAATCATAGGGTGAGCTGGAGAGATCATAGGGTTTGCCGGAGTAATCGTAGGACTAGCTGGAGAAGGCGAGATGCAGAGATCATGGGACGAGCTGGAGAGATCGCAGGGCGATCAGGAGTAATCGTAGGGTCAGCTGGAGTAATCGTAGGGTCAGCTGGAGTAATCGTAGGGTCAGCTGGAGTAATTGTACAGTGCGCTGGATAGATCGTAGGACGAGCTGGAGAGGACGAGGAGGAGAGTACGAGCTGGAGTAATCGATAATTAATTGTAATAGGGAGTGAACTAATGGATAATTCTATGAGGAAACTGTTTATTAGGGTTTTCAAATGTATCAGAAAATTTGCTTCGCTGAACCCCGGTAAAATGCACTGACTTTATTATTTCATATAAGTGCATTCAAAAATCACACAGGGGTGACTCAAACCGGTGGCAAAAAGGAAAATTAAAGTATATAATCCCAGGCAACCATATTAATTTGATAGCGACCTCTGAAAGTCGCATGATTAAATTCAATCCGGACGACAGAAGTTCTAATTGTTTGGGGGGTGGGCTGGTGAAGGGATTGATGATGGGAAGAGGATCGATTTACTATGGGGACGTGAGTTGGGCCACTTTGGGGATAATGGGGGGTCGGGGGGGGGGCTGATGGGAATTTAACATTATGGGCGTCACTATGGGGGTATATGGAAATTAAACATTACGTTTGGATCACTATACACTCAAGTAGTACAGAGATGGTAAGTTCTATGCTACCCCCTTGTATTTTGATTAATTTATTAAAGTTTCAAAAGTGGCCTAGTTAAACAGAGTGAGTTTAAAACTTTGAAAGATATTGGAACGGCTTCGCTGCTACGCAAGCATCAATTAAACTGACAAAATTATCATTGTTCTTCCAGATTTTAAACGAAACATTATTGAAGATTAAAGGAGTGACCTATAACCTGCCATCTCTATAGTACAAACATTCTCATTCCAAATATTATGTGTGCCCTAGTAAAGTTACCGTGCATCTACACGAGTTGTTTACATTCCAAACACAAGGTGTGGTGTAATGATTTTCAAGAACTCCTACACTAATTATCCACTTTCCTAATACAAGGTGTTGTCTAGTGATGTTCAAATACTCCTATACGATTTGTCTACATTACAAACTGTGTATCATCTCTAAAACGAGAATGCTGCTTCACAACAAGTCTTGTACCGAAGGTGCAACGAGAATATGGTATAAGCTGTCTGGCAACAAACCTGAACAAATTAGGTAGTCCTTGGTTAAATGAGCAAAAGTTAATGTACAATTAGCTTAAGACCCTAAGGAGTGAAGTTTTGTCGGAGGCTACATGAAAACTATTTTAACTTTTTAAAAAACTTTTGGTTATGAAGAATTCATGAGAAAGTATGCATTTTCAACGATGACAAGAATATCCAATAGTAAGAATTGTATCTTGAAATCTGGGTGAAACTATGATATTCGTTTTAATTATCGGATTATAAATAGATGGAACAAATTACTCTTTAAATGTCTTACATAATTTTGTTCTTAACAATGACAGACACATTCAGTTGTTGTATATGTGGCTCTCTATTTGTACATAAGACACCTATGATATTTTATGTTTAAATTACAATTATATTTTAATTTAGATGTATGAACCATGCAGTCTGAAATAAAGAATTCTTATCTTATCTTATCTTATTAATACTCATGAGTTTTAAACCAATCATAGAAGGTATTTCTATAAAACAAATGTTAATGATCTCATACAATACAAATTAACTGTAATTTTATTGCAAATGTGTTTTTAAATAGAAAGATGTTGAACATGATACTATACATTTTGATAATTTTTTAGAAACTTTTACCAGAACTAAAAATCTAAATTTAAACGATTTGAATAAAAATGTTTTCTTGTTTTTTGTTTTTTTTTAATTAATTAATTTTTTTTAAAATTTTATTTATTTATTTATTTATTTTAAATCTCAGCGTCATATGTGACCTTATTCATATGACAATAGATACTTTGGAAATGTTCTGCTCAATAAGAATGCATTGAAATTTGAGAATTGTCTCGGTCATTTCTTCTGGAACTATATTTTTTTATTTGAAACAAAATATAAGCTAGCATTTTATCAATAATATAAGTAATATTTATTCCTTCTCATTAAGAGTTGTATTTATCAGAAAATCAACATTAATTTAAATGTATTTTATTCAAAATAAAAGAAAAATAAAGGGTCTTTTGTACTGTTATAGAAAATTATTACCCACAGAAGGAGCTTCGGTCAAACTTTATATATAGAGGATATCTACTTATTTCGAGCAGATAGAAGGAAATATTTTACGAGTGAAGTGCACATATTGTATTGTCACGAGAGGCGAAACCACGAGTGACAATACAAAATGTTTCCACTTCACGAGTGAGATATTTCCTTTTATCTACTAAAAGAAAAAACCTAGATTTTGCTTATTATATAGTTTTGTAAACCGTCGATTTACTGACTGTTTGAATTAAAGTGGCGTGTCGACCCTTTGGTAATGCGCTACTATTAAGGTCCTATCAATAGTCGCTCCTGACACGTGATTGGTCATTTCTTAGTTGCGGCAGACATGTGGCTAAACTGAGGTGATATCACTGAATCTTTTTTTTTTTTCAATTCAATTATTTATTTCTCCATGGCACAACATTCTTCTTCATAATTATCTAGAACAAATATCGGACACATAAGGCATTTCTGGCACAAGGAGAGCAATAATACAGACTAGATTACAGGCACAGATTACAGACACAAATTCAGTCGCAAATTACATTTTCATAAAATAATATAAGTTATATTAGGGGATGTACTGTTATCAAAAAGCGTATTTAAAATTCTTTAGCCCCACTTTTTAAAATGTCTTTGTTTAAGTAAAGGCACTCAGCTCAAACTTGTTATCCTTTGACATTTCCAGAATAACTGCCCGATGTTATTCTCTTGGATTATAAGAGTATGTCAAACATGAACTTGCAAACAGACGTACGGATTGGCAAGTGTACTTCCTGACACTGTTGCATGCATGGTCATGAAACTTGATGTGTGCATTCATCTTTATCACTTATTTTAGTAACCATAAAGAGTAAATTGTGGTTCATCATCATCAATCTTTATTTCCTCTTTTCAGAGATAAGGATGCAAACAAAGGAAAAAGAAAACAATATTGAATTGAATTGAATTTGTTATATACAATTAACAGAGGTGTACATGTACCGGCGAAGCAGGCGAGACATACCAGTCTAAAGAATTTCCTGTTGGTTCATTCTTAGCACTGACCGTTTGATTTGCATAAGTTATAAGCGTGAGCGAAGAAATCACAAATTCATTGAATTCAGTGTCGTGCGTTGACTGATCACTTTTTTAAGAAAATTGTGTTTTAACAATATAGATATTATCCATTTAATTTGTTTCTCTTAGAAGTCGTGGCTTTGTACTGATAAGTACTGTCTCTTTTCGACAGTCTTTATTTATATATTTTCTTTATTTTATATAGTTTTCCTAAGTTTTATTACCCGGTAAATACAACGTTTTTCTGCTTTCAGCCACTAACTTCAATATTTTAATGATGTCACTTACTTTAATATTTTAACGATGTTACTCCTAGATGAAATGCGCTTCGCATATTTTAGTATTTTGACTAATTCTTTTTACTGTGTATAGGGTTGCAGCTCCTACTGGATACCTTAAGTAAATATTGCGGTACCAAGTATGCTTGAGGCAAAAAAGCAATAACCACCCATGGAAAGGAAATGTTAGGTACCAACCTTTCTATCCACAGAGTTGATATAACTGAATCATTTTTTTTTCTCAATTCAATTCTATATTTATCTTCAGCATAACATTCTTCTTCATAATTATCTAGTCATTTTACCACAAGAAGAGCAATGGTAATGACTCGATTACGGACACAAACTCAGACAGAATATACATGCTGTTTTAAATCAATATTTAAGATATTACTATTATTAATATTATTATTTGTATTACAACTATTAATACAGATACGCGGAAACAGTTAGATTTGCTTCAATTGTTGTAGTATATCTAGACTCCTTGTAAGAATGAATCTGTGTATTAAAACCACTCGTCTGAAAAACACACAATTAAAATACCAGAAACCATAATCTCGTGCATTTTCATCTGTATTTACAGATACAAATAACAATTAAAATTAACGCCAGCTTTCATTACATTAGAGAACATACCTAAAGCAAGACAATTATTTTAAAAAGCACAATGGTAACTGAATTGAATAACTTAAATCGGATTTAACTTTTTACTTAGCAATATTTCTTAAATGCTGTACAGAGGCAAACTGTTTTTGCCAGATCTCTATAGTTTTAGTGCAATATTTACATTTTTCGCAAATTGTGGTTATAGCAAACGACGATAGAAGCCGAAGGCACCTACCTGCCTGTCGACTAAATAACTATCAACCTAACTACCTACCTATCAACCAACCTTTCAACATATATGCATACATATACAGTACACACGATAGCTTTCTTTCAGTCAGAAGCTAATCAAAATATAGGACAAGTAAGTATGTAAATGTGTTTAAAATGGGACAGTTACCTCTATTCAGCAAGTAAGTTCAATTACTGTTTTCAATTCTACATCCAAGCATTCTACCAACGAGTCAGGTGTGGGTTAACAAAATCGTGAACTAATATACTTCAACAATCAAAGCCATTTTTAGTGTCATGCGACAAACTCATGCCACAAAGGCAGCAACTTATAAAATAACTTTCTTTGTGCCACTCGGAATATACACACACACACACACACACACACACACACACACACACACATATATATATATATATATATATATATATATATATATATATATATATATATATATATATATATATATACATATGTGTGTGTGTGTGTCCCTGATATTAATATACATGTGACTGAAGAGTTGTTGTTGTATTGTAAAAAGGAGGAGTATTTAATTCGAAACAAAGTTTCGGGTATTTAATTTTTTCAACATAATTTTTTCAAACTGACTTGACTATTAAGAATTAGTATGAGCATTTGAGACATAAAATATCTGATATATCGTAAATATTTTATTGGAAGATACATTTTTATTTCTTGAAGGAAGACAGGACTTCAGAATAAGTTATGATCTTTGTCACCCTAATACAGAACGTGAATTTGCTTTCTGAGATTGAGATATTGTTCCACTTTGTGGTTTTGATAAGTAATTAGTAACTTTTGGACTAAAGAAGTTCTCTGTACTTGTAAGTACTTGGTCTATTAACATACTATATTTTTAATCAAAGTGAACGTTCTTCTCTAAAAGTGTTTTGTATTCGAATATGAAATGAAATTCGTTATCTAATTGATGGATTCCGAAAAATGACACCGTCTATCTTCACGAGGAATGTTACGCCATCGACCCGTTTTGGTTGGTTGATAATGACCTCTTGTTCTAAATGTTGTGAAAATTGTTCTATATTTCTGGTTAGTAGATGAGGTACTGTTTTAATGACAGTTTTGAACTGAGTATCTTATAATTAAAGCCTCTGGATGAATTAGTTAACTGGGAATTCTAATTGTAAGAACAATGATCAAAACTGATCTTTAATCGTCTCTATTTGTCACTAACAATCCTTAATGGGCTAAGTTAAAGATTTTTATGTTCACACCACATATAAGGTACTCCTGTATCATCAAGTATTTTTCTATTTATCAATATACTTTGATATTTATGATAGGATCATGCAGATGCAGAACTATTCAGTACATAATATTAGTCAACTTACTATCTGTACTTAGCAGAATTCTATCCAAAAAGAAATAACACGAGTTTTAAGAAATGTATATGATTGAAGAAAATTATAGCCTTGCTGAAATATTTTCCATAACAAATCGCTAGCAGGTGCAGGAATTACTGACGAAAATATAAATTATGTTTTAAATCTATATTTTGTTCACTGTTGTACCGTTACAGATTTCATGTATTAAATCTTGAAACCAAATAGTACAGCAATATATCTTTGCAATAAATGAACTGTAGCGCATGTGTAAGTTCTCTCTCTCTCTCTCTCTCATATGCAATAAAACAAATCTGATTATATTTCATATTGTAGTAATAAAGCAAATTTGAAACGTTTGACGTTATCGAATCGTCTTCACGTTTCAAGGTGAAATACCGACTTCAGTGCTTTCAGTCACATCTCCTACCTGTGTTCTTACATATGGTCATATTAGGTATAAACATTCGCAGCGTGTGGCTGAATGTAAATAACCACACCAATAATTCATTCACTATATAATCATACGCCCATCTGTCATTTATTTTAATCGCGTTATTGCTAACGTGAAAATATAATAACTAATAAACTAGTCATCACTGCATGAGGTTGCTTTTTTTCCGAAGTCACGAGTTGGCCCGCTTTTTGTTGTATATAAAGACCAACGGTCCGACGCAAAGAAAACTGACTTTGAGAGGATCGATTACGTGACAATTCTAGTCAAAATAATTTTCTATAGAGAGATCACTACAACGGTAAGTTAGTTATAAGCTTTTGTTTTACTTTTTGAACTTTCATTGCGATTTTATTGTAATCAAATTTCGAAAAATATCATTGAAATCTTAAAAATCATTAACATAATTTGACTGTAAAATTGTCAATATTTGTCAATGCCAAATACTTTGCCAAATTATAATTTCAGAGATAACTTTTCTGCCATAATCTACTGAGAATTGACTTGGTTTTAAAATGAAATACTCTACATTACTTCCTTGCTTTCTAAATTAAAAAATATTTTAATGCAGCCACGATCCTAAAGATTCTATTTCTTGTATTATTTTAATCAAATAGTTGCATTTAATAATCTTAGTAATCCGAGTTTCAATCATTCAGCATCATCAACATTTGCAACTTGGCTCTAGGCGGATTTGTTAAAAATGTAAACTCCAAAACAAATAAGATATTTTATATAAGGAACGTTTACAATTGGAAATAAAACAATTTTTACCATGGCTATATCAATTAGCTTTTGTCAACGGCAAGGTTTGTATTTATCAGCATTATCTGATAGATAGATAGATAGATAGATAGCTGTGTGTTTACACTTATCTGTTCTAATCTATTTTTACAACTACCAGTCGCTAGGTAACCGGCAATAAACACTCAGCTACATGCGCGAACACACGGGATTTCTTTTTAGAAATCCAAAGCAAATGCATGAAATTATGAATATAAATTAACACCGATATACCGAACAGAAAGTAAATGCGCTTATCCCTTATCCATGGGTCGCACATTATCTATCTCTCTCTCTCTCTCTCTCTCTCTCTCTCTATATATATATATATATATATATATATATATATATATATATATATATATATATATATATATATATTTATATATACCCACTTAACTGAAAAAGTAATGATTATTTATACCCAGTATTTGTACAAAATGCCCATTCTGAAAGATCTTTTTATAAAGTGGCACGATTCATATTATTATTCAAAGTTGTTTTCTGAATCAAATTTGTTCAAAAGATTGTTACTGCAGTATTTGCTTAACAATAAATTCATACCGATAAAACACACACACACACACACACACACACACACACACATATATATATATATATATATATATATATATATATATATATATATATATATATATATATAGAGAGAGAGAGAGAGAGAGAGAGAGAGAGAGAAGTTTTCGGTTCTCCACTTGTACTGTAATTTAAATTTATTGTTAAGCATTGCTTGCTTATTTGGAGTAGAGCAAAACTGTTGATGAATTAGTTGGGAAAACATTTTCTTGGTGTAATACTTAACTTTTAAGCGGCATAACCAGCCAGAAAAGTAACTATATTATTTTTATTTTCTTCCAGCATCATGAGAGTGACAATTTTTATTTTCGCTGCACTAGCCGTCCACATTTCCTGTATTTATGGCAAGCCTGTTGTACAGCAAAGAGATTCATCCCCTTCTGGTGGTGACCGTGAACAAAATTCCGGAGCCCGGTCTGACCTGAGAAACCCACCTCGTCAACAGGGACAGGAAAGACCAGGCCAACAATATCCGGAGGGTGAGAAAAGACCAGAAAGCCCTCAGAAAGAAAACGGTCAAATCCGACAGCCACGACCTAAGGTAGAAAATACTCTGACTCCATCAACAACCCCACAGGGAGAATACGATGAAGAAAATGGTCAAACAGCATCAGTCGTAGAGATGACAGACGATGTGTTCGATTGCCGATAGACTTTGAAACAAACATGGAATTGATTCATAAATTCATAAGTGCTTCATTACGTTATGTGCAATACTGCGAGACAATTTTTACTTTTCATATACAAATCTTTTGTATTTTACCCCGCTACGTTGCCAGCCGATCTGTTGACGTCATGTCTATTAAACTATCTTAGTTGCTGGACATACGTACATACATTCATACATACATACATTCCAAATCTGATAATTGGATCTGAAATGGGATGACACAGTTGTGAGGAATATATTAGAATGTCTTACGATCGACAGCCTTTAGAAACCGTATGATGATATCAATCAGCTCTTTCTTATTATAAGGATTTTCTAAAAGCAAAAACTCCATTACTAGAACAATGTTTGGTATGTATGGAAAATTTGTAAGTTTGTCACTTCCAACAGTTAAATCTTTCAATCAACTTGTCTTTCCAAATGGCTGTAAAATTCAAAGTTTTAAAAGTTGAGAGTAATTTCGAAAAATAAATTGTACTTTACGCTTCACCATAATAAGTTAAATGTACGCCGATGAGCTCCTGATTTTATAGCATATAGACAATCGACCCCAATTAGCTATGCAAATTTAAATTAAAACTCACACTATATCTGTCTAGATAAACATAAATTCTACAAATAAAAGATTGACAAATATTCCGTACTGTCTGATTCTGTATTTGCATAATTCTGCCAGTCTTAGCTATAAATGTAGATTACCAGATAAAGTGAAAATATGAAGAAAGAAAAATAATTTCATAATCATAACAAAATAACTTATAACAGCTTTACATATATATATATATATATATATATATATATATATATATATATATATATATATATATATATATATATATATAGTACATTAACGAGTGTTATGGAAGTTAACAGACGACGTAATTATAGTACTCGTTGAGTCAAAATTCCTAACACTTAAAAAATAAAACATTGCTTGTCAGTTTCATAATAATTTGAATTTGGCATGCTTATACACACTTTAAGACGATATTGTATCCCCACTGTTTCATATTTCATTCTGTCTGTCTGTCTATCTAGCTAGCTGTCTGTCTCTGCCATGTGCAGATTTCTATAGACTTATATATACGTGAGTGCTAAATTTCAAATGAACTTTAAGAAACGAGTCCAAGAATTTATATCTATTGCTCATTTTGGCGAACAAAGTTTTGCAATTATTGGACGTGTGTCATACATTCTATTTGGAATGAGCTCCAATGTAAGATTATATTTATCAATTCAAAATACTGATTTTATTGGAGAAAATATTGTAAGGAATTGACTGTGAAATGCATTCGGATGCCTTGAACATTATGCCTTTCCCTTATATAACGTCATTCGTGATGTCATGATATATTATGATACATGTTACGTAATGAGCAATTATGATATTGGTATACTGATATTAGCCTCAGTAACACAGCAGTCATGTGATATATGTCATCCTAATTGTTTACATGCATACATCCCTACATGCATACATACCTGTATCCTAAATCTACCTACATACCTACACACATATATGTATGATGTATAACTACTCACCTACCGAATACCTACCTAAGCAGCCCCCATATATATATATATATATATATATATATATATATATATATATATATATATATATATATATATATATACATGTTGTATGCCTACCTACCTACAAGTTGTTTCTCTACCTACCTATCTACTTACATGCATACATTTCCCAAACCTACCTACATACACACATACATGTTGTATACCTACCTACCTGTCACGGAATTGTATGATTTATATCAATATGTATATGTGATCAAAAATGTACAGTGTTACCCGAGGGTGGTTTATATTTTTCGGCTCTAGTTATTTCGAAATACTGAGCGCGATTCACCCCATGCTGCACGTGCAAATTGCCTGCAGTGAACACCTAAGTACCTAGCTGCGCATATCTGTCACAGCTAGGGTACATATAGAGCAAATTCCCTATAAACAAATTACACTACGACGAGTCTTGTCAGAAAGCTTACCTCTTTACGGGAGCAAATCTTCAGCTGTAGAGGTATTTGAAATTTAAGATTGTATTCTTTATCACTATTCGTTTTATATGACAGAATTGTTTCATATATTAGATGTTTTAGAATTTATTCTAAATTCTACAGAGAGTCAATACCTAAGTTATACAACGCCACGATATTAGAAATACTATAGCCTGGTTCAAGATAGCTATTTGTTGTAACTGAACAGACGGATTTTATTTATTGCATGCGCAACATATATCAATGCAAAAGTACCAACCGTGTCATATGTACTACACGGTTTAGTTGTTATACTTTTAGCTGCCTTGTGTGGTGCCTTTGTGTCTTTGTATATGGTTTGGTGATGTGGAGTCACAGAACTCTGTGTGGTTTCTGGTGACGTGTACTCTGTGTCTGGTGACGTTGGCTCGGAAGAGTGTACTGGTGTTCTCGATGCGAGGGACCAAGGCTTCGCGTCCAGCGGGTCTGTGTTGAATGTGAAGGCTCTCGAGGGATCCTTCAACAGACTGGGAGGGGTGGACCATGCGTGGTGGCTCCTTGACCATTGACTAGAGCGGGTGGAACTGGAGATACATCTTGGACGTCAAATGGGCGCCACGATAGTTATATATATATTACGTGTTCCATTTTATTGTTATTTTCACTATTGCTATCTGAGCAAAATTACATGTATTCACATTTCAATATCACTATATGTGATAGATTCATAATTTCATGCATTCCCATTTCAATATCGTTATATGAACGATAGATTCATAAATTCATACATATTCCAATATCGCTTGATGAATTGATAAATTGATGAGTTAATAGATTGATGAATAAATGAGTATTATATTGATAAGTGCATAAATCACATGCTTTGGTCACCCTTGGTACTTAATAAGACCTTGTTTATATTAGGGTGTAGATCATATACTCTTATTTGTTGATTGGTGATAGGATGTTATTCACGTTTGTTTAAAATTCCATTCGTTAAATTCATCTTTGATTTTTCTCGTTGACTTACTTGTTGTTGCTAGTTCCATGTTAGGAACTTTATAATTTTCCTTATCTTTTTGTTATAATGGTGTCAGATTTGTTCATCTTTAAATTGCGTTTATAAATAAACATCTTATTAACGCAGTTGCTTTTGGTGTCTTCACTAATCCAGTCCCAACCCGGCTTCATCCTGTGACACTACCTACCTATCTACATACACACATACATGTTGTATACCTACCTACCTACCTATCTACATACATATATACATAGCATATGATTTGGGGAGAATGTGGTATTTGTCTTGAAGACAGGGGATTAATTAAGTAAAAAGGCAGAAAGAACGGCGTGTTTTCCACAGCTGACTGGGACGGTCATTAAAATAAAAAGATATTGTTTTTTTTTAAATCATAGTGGAGTAATGACTATGTTTCCAAAAGTTGCGATTTTCAAGTGTGAATTTAGCACCTACGAATCTTGTTACGGAGTTAAAATGCTACGCTTCATTCTGGAAATATATGCATATGTTACACACTCTAAACTTCTTGGTGAGTTGTTCCTGTATAACTACGGTTTCCAAGGTGATATGAAAAGGTGATGAGCGACACTATATTGGATTTACGATTTAATTGGGATCCGTCATAGCAATAAGACACCTTCGTTTAAAAAACCAAATTTCCGGAAAATAACATATAATAGCGTTACTACAGTGTGTAAATACTTAATTCACGTACCTCAGCAGGTAATTAGAGGTCACCAAAGCAACCTCTTTATTAGACCTGGTTTGTTCGATATAGGCAATATTGGGCTATTTTTATTTCTTGAAGTAAATGAGTGCTTCCTTAAAATACAAGAATAGTTGACTATCATAAGAGAATTGTGTACTCGGCACTCACAATGTAAAGAGAACAGTGTATTCAGCAAGAATCTACTTTTATCGATGTTATCATGTACCCTTTTCTCTGCCTATGCATGTGTAGGTAAAGGGTGGGTGGGTGATTGGCCGAAATGTGCAAAACAACGGTTTTCAAATAAAATTAGTAATCTAAAAGAAAATAAAAATAGTTTGCTTGAAAAGGTTGAGATTACCTCCTCCTTGAATATCGTTCTCAAGTCAGACATGTATTGTATAATGCCTGCGCAGAAACATCGGACAGTTTGTTGGTTTGACTTGACGGAAGGGGTGGGAGAGGAGATTTCTGGATATTTTTATTTCAAAATGTTAACAGCTAAAAATGGGTCGATACGTGAGTAAAATTGAGTTTTCAAAATATTGTGGTTAGATTTAGCGATCGTAATTACTTTGGCAGCGTACGCCAGACACTCTTAGGTGCGCAGATACCTAGGTCTGCATTGCATCGCCTATGCGAAATTCCTAGTGACCGCTGATTAATCCTATCCAGTTATTGCTAAATGATACGTTCTCCTTGGAGGGTACTACCAAAACTTCAAACGTTCTGGTCTTTTTCAAAACCGATCACTTCCATCTAGGCAATATATGATCTTGGACTACATGCAAGATATATTTACCTCCGAAACTGAAGAGCTTGGCAACGTGTAAGAAGTACACACCTCTGAAACTGAAGAATTTTGACAAAAGAAGTGCTCTAGCGAGCATGGGCAATTTATCGTTTTACAAAACCACATGTTAACGCATTTTTTCGAAGAATTATACTAAGTCCAAATTACAATCAAGACATATATTAGATTGACTTTAGCAAGTCATCACAAGAAGCAAAGTAAAGAGATCAAGTATATGGAACTATTTTGGTAGAATACTAACATACATATGGGATTGACAAACTGGTCGGCGTAGGGATACTATACAAAACTGTATTATCGCTAGTCTCACTCGCAACACAAACAACCCAGTAAGGTTTAATGAAACGACGGCTTACATTAGTAACTATCTCAGCCAATCGGACGCATCGAATCATATCTAAATTTGACAGATTTTATTTTTTGTGAGGTTGCATCCACTGTTTTACACACAACACAAATATTTTTAATCTTACGTAGTGTTGACCTCTATTCAAAGCTATCGCAAACACGACAAAAAGGACGTGTGTATTAGGCGCATGTTTCCTTGGTTTGTTTGTTTTGAGCTGAACTCTCGCGTGACTTCTCGCCAAGTCTAGTGGGCAGAAAGTTTCCCAATTTTATGTCTCCATACCTGTTGTTTGTGTAGGAAGTAAATGAGAGCAACAGGCGTTAGGGTACCAGTTTAGCCACATGTCTGCCGCAACTACGAACTGACAATCTCATGGCAGCACTGACTGTTGATAATGCCTTAGTAGTCGCGTTTTACCGAAGGGTTGACATGCGACTTTAATACAAACAGCCAGTCAGTCACACACATGTCAGCCATGTAGAGAACTTACCGTATTTTAGTTGAATTATATAGTAACTTTGAACATCAATACCTAACAAAAACAAAACATTATCTCCTTTCAATCTCGTCATTATAATATTTATTTATGAAATTAATTTTGTACAAATGCCAGGAATCCTAAATGTTTTGTATCAGAAAGTAGTATTTGTATGAAAAAGTCTATAATAAGTTGTTAGAACTTTACAGCCGATTTCAATTGCATCGTCTGCGATAAAAACATGTTTAGACAAAAAAAAAGGGCCTAATTTTATTAAATTCTTAGTTTAAACTCATAAGCACAATCATGCTTGACAATTCATCAATAAATTTGTAATAAATATTAAAATGAATATGCTAATACAGTAGGAGAAGTGAAAGACCTTTTGCAGTTGGGTAAATTAGGGCAAAACCAGGCTTTACTAATCACAGATACTTTATATATACAGTCATTAAATTGTATGGGAGTGTTTCCGTTTGAAATCAGCACAAACACTTAGGTTGAAGTGACAAATAAGTACGTTTCATGCTTCAGTGACAATTTTCATTCTTACATTTACACACAACTCAGTTTTCTAGACACTGTTGCATGTAAGGTCATGAAACTTGATGTGTGCATTCATCTTTATCAGTTATGTTAATAACCATAAAAAGTAACTTATGGTTGTAATGACCTTAATTTCTTGCTTTTTTGGCTATGCTAAGTTTTTGTAATGTGTATCGGCGAAGCAGGTGAGACATACCATTATAAAGAATTTCCTGCTGGTTCATTCTTGGCACTGACCTTCTAAATTTTGTCAGTTATAAGCTTGAAAAAAGAAATAAAAAATTAATTGAATTTAGTGTTGTATGTTGACTGATCACTCTTTTTAAATTGTGTTTAATCAATATAGATGTTGTCCACTTAATTTGTTTCTCTTAGAAGCTGTGACTTTATACTGATAAGTACTGTCTCTTGTCGACAGTCTGTATTTATATATTTTCTTTATTTTAAATAGTTTTCCAAAGTTGTATTACCCAGTAAATACAATGTTTTTGTTTCTGTTTTCAGCTACTAACTTGAATATTTTAACGATGTCACTCCTGCATGACATACGTTTCGCATATTCATATTTTGACTGTTTCGTATCCTTATATATGGGATTAAATCTCCTATGTACATACTAAGATACACTACTGGATACTGTAAATAACATATTGTGGAATAAAATTATGTTTGAGGCAAAATAACAAACATCCACTCATCGAAAGACAATCTGAACCAACTTTTCTGTTCCCAGAGGTGATATAATTGAATATTTTTTTTCTCCAATTAATTCTTTATTTCTCTTGAGCATAACATTGTTCTTCAGAATGATCAAACATCAGACATAGAAGGCATTTTTGGCACAAGGAGAGCAATAATGCAGACTAGATTACGCGAACAAATTCAGACACAACTTGTAGAATTATTTTTTTAAAGCGTGTTGAAAATAATGTATCCCCACTTTTCAAAGAGCCTTTGTTTAAAATAAAAACGAACTCATCTCAATTTTTAAAAAAATAATTTGATGAAATTTCCAGACTTATTACCCGATGTTAACCTCTTGCACTATAACAGCACATCAAACACGAAATTTGCAAACACATTTACGGTATGCCAGGTGTACTTTTGTCGCTACGCTGGTAAAGTTAGATTAGCTTCAATTGTTGTAGTATATCTAGATTGGTTGTAAGAATGAACCTTTGTATTAAGACCACCCGTCTAAAAATACACAACTAAAATACCAACAGATGTACTTTTATGACATTTGCATTTGTATTTACAGATACAAATAATAAATAAAACTCAGGCCCGCTTTCATGATATCATAGAACATACCCAAGACAAAACAAATTATTGTCAAAAGCACAATGGAAACTGCGTTGAATAATTTAAATCGAGTAAATGGGATTTTACTTTTTCATTAGCAGAATAGCCTATATGCTGTGCAGTATCAAACTGTTTTCGCTGGATCTGTATAGTTTTAGCTCAATGTTTATATTTTTCGCAAATTGTGCATTTGCCAACGACAAAATGGTAACCGTCGACATCCACCTACTTGCATACCAGATAACTATCTGTATAACTACCTACCTATAACAAAAGTCCTAAATACAAATAAACACCCGATTTGAACATGTGAGTCGATATATTTTTTATTACAGGTGCTATTCACAATACAGCACAGGTAAGCAGGAAACTGTCTTTAAAATGGAACAGTTACCTCAGTTGAGCAAGCAAGGTCAAATACTGTTGTCAAATACTACATTCAAATATTTTACCACTGAGTCACGTGAGTTACGTGCGTGTTAAGAATATTGTGACTAGTGTATTTCAAAAATCATAGCTAGTTTTAGTGTGGTGTGATGGTTAAGCTATGGGACAACACATTGCAACCATGGAATTTTTTTCCCCGTGCTACTCAAAATATAATATATATATATATATATATATATATATATATATATATATATATATATATATATTAGTCTGTTTACAAAAGCTAGGACACAATATATTAAACATGACTGAACAATTGATGAAGTATTTTAATTTTTTCAGTATAATGTTTTTTTCTCAAACTGAATTAGACTATCAAGGCTAGAATTAGTATATTACATCTAAAATATTTTGTCTATCGAAAAATAGTTTATTCGAAGATACATTTTTCTTCCTTGAAGGAAGATTGGACTTCAGAATAAGTTATGATCTTCGTCACACTAATACAGAACGTGCATTTGATTTCTGAAATTTCGATTTATTTCACTATGTGTTTCGATAAGTAATCAGAAGCAAAGCAATACAATATGTTGCACACTTTCAATTTCAGTTATGTTTATTTAAATTTAGAAAAGTGATTGGTAAGAATATTATTTATCGGTCATATAATTTTTTTTTTAATTTTTCGTGGAGAGGTATTTCCAATGCAGATTCTTAAGCACAAAGTTGCCCGTGTCATTGAGTACGAATGTTTACATGATTTTTCAGTGGCGTGTTCAAATATGTTTATATGTACCATTATTTATATGTACCATTATTTATATGTACCATTTTTTTTATCATTCATATATATATATATATATATATATATTTAATCATTCATATATATACATGTATATATATATATATATATATATATATATATATATATATATATATATATGTGTGTGTGTGTGTGTGTGTGTGTAAACAAATGATTTTATTGCTGAAATCGTCAGCATTCTCAATGTTTTGGATGATTTTCGAATATTAAAAGACATAGGTGGATGTAGATAGCAATGTAGTGTAAAACAGTGTGCACAGATGGATTGATAGACAAGACAGAGGTATGTTTATTTTTGGTTTTTCTGCTGCTAAAATTATATATTGCCACAATCTTTGACTTCAAAGAACAAAATTTCAATGCTGAGATATTAGTTTTTCAATTATTCCTTAAAAGTCGATTTCCAAGTTTATGTTTCAATTTTTAAAAAATTAGATCTTGGATTTATTCCTAAATAAATGTATTTGGCTTGTTTTGCGCCACCCTATACATATACAGAAGGAACCAATTTACAGAGAGCTCATATGTAATCCCTTGAAATCTTTTGGTAAAACAAGAAATTGGATGAACAAAAGAAATTTTAGCCACACTGCACGGATATTAAAATCTCATAACTATACCAACACACCAATGTAGAACAGTCACACATATCTCTGTACTGGGCTACGTCATATGTGTACCCAGTTGTGCATGGCATTGTGCTTTCAATATTCGATGCTCAATATTAAAATATTGAATCCATTGGTAGTAGCTTATGATGTAGCTTACCTTGTGTCCTTGAAAAAAAAGATTAAATGTTTTAAAGTTTTATTTTTGTATTTTGCTGCAATAATATATGCCGTTTATTTTAAAATTATATGATCAAAAGATTCAAAATTTTAGAGATAAAAATGTATTTTGAAACTATACGTTATAATATGCACTTGTTGCAGAGACATGATCAACCATAATGTTATTCTGTAAGAAACTTGTCTGTCAAGATCCACCCTAATATATAACTATGATAGTCCATTAATTCAAACACACAATACAAATAATAGTTCTGAGTATGGCAAGTCGACTCTAATATTAGAAGATATTTGTATGCTTGCACCTTTACGTGGTCGACATATAGTGGTCGACATATAGTGTTAGATTTTCCGTCCGTCACACCGTCCTGCATTGCGTGTCCGGTCTATAATTTTTCAATGGGTTGAAATATTTCGATGAAGCTTTGCATATATACGTATTTCTACTAGACAATGTGTCGCGTAAAAAAAACAGACCCTCGGTCAAGGTCACATACGGGTTCAAAGGTCAATATAGGGATTTTCTTGTCAGGTTCATAACTTTTCAATAAAACTTAGCACAAATGTGTATATTCACTAGATCGTGTGTTGTGTACCACGCCAAGGCTCGTGTTTTCAATCTCAAGGTCAGAGAGGAGGTTCAAAGATTTTCATGTCTGATTCATAACGTTTGAACGAACTGAGGGATTCTGATGAAACTGCGCGTAAATGTGTATCTTAAAATTACATAATGTATGGCTTACCACAACAAGGCCCATTGCCCCCAAGGTCAAGGTTTCAGACTTGCGAACCTTTCAAACTTTTCCTTCGAAGTTATGAACCCTCGATCAATGAACCTTTGGACTATTGACCCCTCTATTATTCGAACTTGCGAACCTTCGGAACAATGGAACTTTGGGCTAAAATCTTCGGACTTATGAACCTTCAGACAAATGAACCTTCGGAACATCGAGCAGTTACCAAAATAGCAATAAACACCCATCGAAAGAAAATGTGAAGTGCCCACTTTTCTGTCCAGAGAGGTGATATAACTGAATCATTTTTTTAAAAATCAATTCTTTATTTCTCTTGTGTATAACATTCTTCTTCAGAATTATCAAAAACAAATATCGGATATAAAAGGCATTTTTTGCACAAGGAATGCAACAATATAGACTAGATTATGGGCACAAATTCATATTCAGATCCAGCTTATAGAGTTTTTGTTTTCTTTCAAGCGTGTTTAAAATTATTTAGCTCGACTTTTCAAAGAGTCTATGTTTAAGAAAAAGCAGTCAGCTCAAATTTTTGTAATTGGATGAAATTTCCAGATTTATTACCCAATGTGAATCTCTTGCATCACAAGAGTACATAAGAATACATCAAGCATGAAGTCTGCAAACACACGTACGGATAGGCAAGTGTTCAAGTGTACGCCCGATATGAGTCCATAACTTTTGTTCTGACAGGTGGTAATCACAATATAGTAGAGGTAAACAAGTAACTGTCTTTAAAATGGAACAGTTACCTCGATTCAGCAAGCAAGCAAGGTCAATTGCTGTTTTCAAAACTACATTCAAATATTTCACCAATGAGTCATGTGTTGTGTGTTACCAACGGCGTGACTTGGTATCTTTCTATAATCAAAGCTAGTTTTAGTGTCATGTGATGGTTAAGATGTGCGACACACCGCAACTTCTGAAATTTATTTTTTCATGCCACTCGCATTATATATATATATATATATATATATATATATATATATATATATATATATATATATATATATATATGTGTGTGTGTGTGTGTGTGTGTGTGTGTGTGTGTGTCCCTGATATTTATAGCCTGTTAGAAAAGCTGAAGCAAAATTGATTAAATGTGACTGAAAAATTGATGTAGTATTTTAAAAGGAGGATTATTAATTTAGAAACAAAGTTTCTGGTATTTAATTTTTTCAGCACAATTTTATTAAAACCTGAATTAGACTATAGATACTAGTATTAGCATTTCAGTTCTAAAAATATTTGGTCTGTCGTAAATATTTTATTTGAATATAGGTTTTCCTTTCATGAAGGAAGATTGGACTTCATTATAAGTTATGATCTTAGTCCCCTAATACAGGACGTGCATTTGCTTTCTAAAATTTCGATATATTCCACTTTGTGTTTTAATACGTAATCAGAAACGAAGCAATACAATATGTTGCACACTTTCAATTTCAGCTATGTTTATTCAAATTTAGAAAGGTGAGTTTCCTAAAAAAAAGCAATGCTGGTAATTAATAAAAACAGCAATAACACTAAAATTGTCTATATCTGCAAATGAGATTTTGGGTACTGGAAATTAAATTCCAAGTTATTAAAGCAAATTTAATATATTCATTTGATTTTAAAAAAATCTATAGCCATCACAGTAGAAGAATAATATTGTAAAGTTTATAAGAAAAAAAACACTTCAGGTGAAACAAACTTGTAATTAATTATTTTTTGAAGTTCATAAAACAGTTATAAGATCAGAACCAATTTGGTATTAACGAGCTTAGCAAACAGGAGAAACCACATTTCATGAAAACGGAAGCCAAAATACACACCTTACATATATTCTGAATCAAAATAATGACTCCACTATTATGGAAAAAAAACCCTTAAAATACCCCCCAAAAAATTTAAAAGAAATGAGGAAAAAACAGGTGGAAGGGGTTATGATTAGATAAAAAGCAAGATGGTCAGAGTTTGGTCAAAAACAATTCTAAATAATTTCTTAATCTTGAAAAGAGAAATTACATAAACAAAAGAATATAAGAATTAATTATGGAAGATGGAACATGGGTAATATATAAAAAAGATATATTAAATCAAAAGAAAGTTTTTTCTGACAAATTATACAAAAACAAAAATTATTTGCAAACTCATAACCGCTTTTTTAACCATGATATAAAACACATTCAGATCTTGAAAGGAATTCGTGTGATGATAAGTTAACGTTTGGGGTATGCAGTTTAGCACTGAAAAATATGAATAATGAATCTAGTCCCGGTTCCGATAGATTTACCTTTTGAATTTTACATATTCTTTTGAAAAGATGCAAGGGTTTGTATTAATGTCTTTAAAAGCTGGATACGACATGAAACATTTTTCTTTCTTCAGAATTTCAATTTCAGGAAATCTTTAATTGCATTCCAAAAAGAAGATAAAGAAAGGAGATTTCTATTTTTCTTTTCTTTTTTTTGGGGGGGCGGGTTAAAATTGGAGGCGAATCTCACTGCTTAATTTAGATTACAAGATTGCTTCTACGTCTATTGCTGGTAGAGTCATCGTATTCGCGTGGATTATTGTCGATTGTCAATAGGTTTTATGAAAAGGAGATTTATTGATGAAAACAGAAGAATTTTTGTATGATCTGATGCATTATTGTGGGGAACAAAATGGATCTGATCTTCTCTAATTGATAGACTTTGCAAAAGCTTTTGACTCTGTTGAATAGGATTGCTTGGTAAATGCTTTGAAACTTTTAACATTGGAGAATCCATTTGTCACTGGTTCAGGGTAGATTACAATAATTCAAAAGCTCATTAATAGTGAACATTTCTCCCCAGTTTTGAATTAATAGAGAGGTTGTTGCCAGAGAGACCCTTTTGCACCCTACGTATTGATACTATGAATTGAACTTCTTGCACTGGAACTAAAACAAATACAAGTATTACAGGCATTTTTTATAATGAAAAGGAGTTCAAATTAGGACAGTATGCTTGTAATGATTTTCTATCATTAGATGGTTCTCCGTTATCCTTCAAGGCAACCATGCAAATTTTTTATTACTTTGATTTGGTATCAGGCCTGCGCGGTATTATTTATAAATCAAAAGCTATTGAGATGGGAAATAGCAAAAATTGCAAATAAAAAATGTATGTCCAGAAACTGATATTAACTGGCCAACGTCCAGTTTTAGATTACTGGCGGTAGACTTCTCTTTAAACTTGGAGGATACGATAGGACTTAATTATTCAACGAAGATAAAGACAGTACAGAAACTGCTTCGAGCGGAAGAAATATATCCCTATTTCGAAATGTTACTGTAGTAAAAGCCTTGATTTTTCCCAGATTCATTCATCATTTTCAGCTCTACCAAATACTCTATCCCGTGTAGAAATGAACTGAATAAATCACGAGATGGTTAAAAGAGACACTATTAGAGCTTCTTTCAAGTAAAGGGAATTTCATATGATTAACTTCCACTCATTTTTGTATTATATAACATTTTCCTGGTTTAGGCGTCTTTTAGTAAACGAAGATGGTTTAGGGCAAAATTGTGTTTTCTGAACAAATATTCGGAAAATTTCGGGGTATATACTTATTTAAATTAGCGAACACTAAATTTAAAGATATTTTTTAAAACCATTGAAAATACATGTTGGCGTGATGTTGTATTTTATCACTATCGATAAATGAACAATCCACTTTTCAAGAATACTTGTCTTAAGATATTTTGAATTTAGTTATATAGATAATTTCAAATTATACTCAAGATGGAGAACAAATGGAGTTGGTCTTATTCGACATCTTTTTGATGCCCACCGATCTCTGTTAAGCTTTGATGGAATAAAACGAACAACACAACTAATAATTTCATATAGTACTTTGTTCTTATCTCAAAGATATCAGCGAAGTGGAAAAGAAAAATTAGAAGTTTTTTTTTTTTTAAGTGGAAATAGTTTTCATGTAGCCTCTGACAAAACTTCGCTCCTTAGGGTCCTTAGGGTCCTTAGGGGAAGTGAAAATAATACATTTATCTATAAAGACCTGATTAGAGCTAAGCTACAAACGCCAAATGGTTTATATGAAATTTGGTCCATGCAGCTAGAGGGTGCAATTGGCACAGATGAATGGACCAGTTCTTTTGTTTTGGTTAAACTTTGTACAAAAGATATCAAACTGATTAGCTACAAGTTTTCATTTCCTCATAGAAATATTGTCACAAACTATTTTTTTAAATATTCATTTCAGTGATAATGATAAATGTACCTTTTGTAACGATGGAGCAGATCACAATGAGCATTTATTTTATGATTGTCCAGTTTAGTGAACACTTTTGGAAATTATTTGTGGAATGGATCAGAGCTTATGACCCGAAGTTTAGAATTACACAAAATATTTTTTTTAAAGAGGAAATAACAATTTTGATAGGCGTATTAATTTCTAAATTAGCTTCCAAAATATATAATATGCAGATCACGTTGTGTATTAAAAATTCCAAATCTCACCTATTATAAAAGTTTGTTTTATCATATATCACGCTGGAAAAATATGCAGCTAAAATGGATAACAGGACTGATGAGACTGAGAAAAAGTGGACCTTATTGTCTACTTTTGGTATGTGATTTTTCTTCTTTTTTAAATCTTAAAGTTGATTTATACTTTCATGTGATTTTTTTTTTTTTTTTTGGGGGGGGGGGGGGCGTTTTGGTTTCTTTTGCAAAGGAAATAATATTACATTTCAAGAAAACAGTCAATTTCAATTTCATAGCACCTTGGGGTTTGTGTGCAAGTGTTCTTTTGTGAACAATATTTGTGTGTGTATGTGTGCATTAGTGTCTTTGAGTCTTTGTTTAATAAGTTTAAGTCAGCAAATATATCATATGGTCAGGATACACACAAGTAAAGGTTATTCCCCGTACACCAGGTCAGGGGGTGATGTAGAGACATAGAGTAATATGTGCAAATCATAACAACTTATGTTCAATAAAAAAACACAAAAATCTGTTGCACTGAATAAATTATATAATTATATAAAGTTGAATGGTTGGTTGGTTTTTAGTGGCCCTTTCAGCACTTTATGTGACTCTATAATGCCGAGAAAATTAGAGGTAAGAATCTTTCTCAGGGACTCAATGAAGCAATAGACCCGGGCTGGCCTGGGCGGGAAAATTATACCACTTAAGATCTCAGTATTATATTTTCTTGGCGTCAAGCACAAGCAATTATCGAGCGCAAAATAGTTCGTTGTTGTTGTTGGCTTAGCGCCATTTTTCAGCACATGATAGGCTATACATGGCGGCCAGTATGTCTGGTGGAGGAAGAACCCGGGAAAACCACGGTAAGAACCACCGACCCACGGGAAGCTACTGGCAAGCTTTCTCATATACCCACTATGTCCGAGCCCGAGACTTGAAACCACGCAGACAGAGGTGAGATGTCAGTGATCTGTAATGGCAAGCACCTTAAACCACTCGGCCACCCGGGGCCCCCAAAATAATAGTTAAAATGTTTAGCATCTGTATATACTATATATATATATATATATATATACTATCTTACATGTTTGCCTTTAATACTTTGAACAATAAATAGAAATTTTAAAAACAATTCTTCTACATTTAATATCTCTTTTCGCTTCTCTTCATTGGAAAAAGGTATCATAGCTGAACACTTAGATAAGAAATAATTTATATAAGTGTCGTATATGAATGTATTGAAACATACATTTCATATAGAGTTTAATAAAATATTTATAACCAGCCGACTTCGGCTGATAATACATTTTTAAAATAGTTATATAAAATAGCTACAGCATTATATTTACACGTGTTGTCTTTTTGTGCTTTTTATGAACAATAGACGTTATTTATTTCTTTATTCATGTGTTTATTACTCTACGTTTAAGTTGTTATTGAAGGCGCAAAGGACTGATTACAATAATAAGATGCAAAATTGTATTCACGCAAAAGAGATAATAACATGGAAGATGATGATTACATAAAGGAAGGGTAATGTGCACGCATAATTGGAAAAAGGTACAAGTGTGGACTCTTGCATTCAATATAGCGAAAACTACTATGTGGAATCATATTTAAGATGAACACAGTAAGCATAGTATATTGAAAGTACACTTAATCAACAATGTATACATTGAAGAGCAATTATTTTTTAAAACCTATTACAATAACTTGTCATAATTATGTCGACGTCCATAGATAGAGAGGCAATTATTAATATTGATACAAAGATTTTTCGTTCTTTATCACTTTTGGACCAAAGAAGTTCTCTGTATTTGTAAGTACCTGGTCCATTAATATACTTTCTTTTTAATCTAAGTGAACATTCTTCCCCAAAAGTATTACATTCAAATATGAAATTCAATTCGTCAACTAATTAAGGGTTTCTGACCATATCTTCACAAGGGATGTTATGACATGGGCACATTTCAATAAGTAGATGGTGACTTCTTGTTCCAAATTTTGTGAAAATAACAGAACTGTAGCAAGTGTGTAAGTTCTCTCTCTCTCTCTCTCTCTCTCTCTCTCTCTCTCTCTCTCTCTCTCTCTCTCTCTCTCTCTCTCTCTCCAATAAGAAAATCTGATTAAATTTCATATTGTAATGATTCAGCAAATTCAAAACGTTTGACAGAATCCCATGGTCTTTACGCAGCGCTCTGAGTCATATAACCTATCCGTGTTCCCACGTGATTTAATTTAAATAAACACACTTAGAATCCATTCAATAAGTAACTCTACACCCGTCTGGCGCGCATTTAGATCGTGTTTTTTTTTATCGTGAGAATAGAATAACCAATGCACCAGTCAACACTACCTTTGTTCCGAAATCACGAAGTGACCCAGTTTTTCTGTGCAAAAAGCCGAGCGGTCTGGAACAAAAATCCAAACTTGCAGAGGAACTTTTACGTGACAGTTCAAACCGAAATAATCTCTACAGAGTGATCGCGCCAAAGGTAAGTTATCTGAAACTTTTGTTTTAGCTTTTAAAATTTCATTGTGATTTGGTCAATTCAGTTCAGGAAAACATCATTAAAAACATCTGTATACTTTCTTGCATAATTTGTATGCTAAAATTTCAATATTTGTCAAGGCCTAATATTTTAAATCCGCCAAGTGATTATTTTCGGACAAAACTTTTCTCCAATACTCCAATAGCATGTTAAGCCGGTTGCATTGTATTGATGAAACCGTCTAAATTACTTTCTTGCTTTGTATATATATATATATATATATATATATATATATATATATATATATATATATATATATATATATATATATATATATATATATGCAATAAACTGTCAACGAACAGTGCAAAAGTAGTTTTTAACTAGCCTAAGCGCTTGCTACTCTCATTGAGTCTTTGTCAAAAGCAAACACAAAACAGAGTCTAGACAAATATTAAACACAAAAAAGCGTTGAAATTACAAAAGTTTACGTAACTATTTCTGATGGAATTAAAGCTTGAAAATGTTTGTTTCGTCTGGTTGTCTTCAACTTGATTGATGATGTAAACTAGTTGATATTGACTTACAAAGGGAGGATCCATAGCGCCATCTGTTTTTGAATGCAAAGTGGTGTAACCGCAACTTATATCCCGGTTATTTCATTATTTCTGTAATGCGAGTAATGACCATAGCTGTAATAACACCAGGAAGAACTACAAAAACAGTCGTAATTATAGATGAGTGAGTGAGTAATGAGCAAAATGAATGAATTATTTATTTTAAAAAGTGGTTGTTATGTGTGTGTGTATGTGTGTGTGCGTGTCAAAGAGGTTAGAGATTTATAATTTGATCCACGCAGGAATCGAACCCGTGCCGCAAGTAACGGTGCATGTGGCCAAGCTCTCATACACCACCATCCTTAACCTCACGGTTATACGCTCATCCCACATTATATATTTGGATACATGATTACACGAATTTTGTTTATAGAATGACACCAATATAATTAAACAGATTAGAGAGTTATAATTCATTGCAAGAATTGAACCCGTGCCGCTCGTAACGGCATCTTTTGCCTATCGCTGATGCACCAGTTCCCTAGCCCTCAGGGCCAAATAGGGATGGAACAATGTCAAAGGTTAGGGCATCTAGGTGCACGAGAATTCAGTCGACAGGCAAGCAGCATTGTACCAAACACCAATATATACAAACCCACTTGATTTCTGTTTTATAACCGCAAGGCATATAAATAAAATTACAATTCCAATAAATTAACACCAGTATACCAAACAGGAGGAAAGCGCTTATCCCTGGATCCCACATTATATGTTTGGATACATGACTATGTGAAATAAATTTATATAGAATGTCACCAATATAATCAAACAGGTTACAGATTTATCATACATTCCATGCTGCAATGGAAACAGTGACGCCACGTGCATAGCTATCATGCACCAGCGCCCTATATATATATATATATATATATATATATATATATATATATATATATATATATATATATATATATACATATATATATATATATATATATATAATGACACAATACGATAAAAATGCTCTCTCTCTCTCTCTCTCTCTCTCTCTCTATATATATATATATATATATATATATATATATATATATATATATATATATATATATATATATATATATACCACGACGTTCTAAAGTACTAATCCAGTGTGTTTCTGCATATAGTTGAGTATTAAAATGCGGATTGCCTCGCGTGTGAGTTATCGTGCACCTCGAGTCACGGCCATACGCTCATCCCCCATAAAGGATGGAACAAAATCAAGCATTTCCTATGTATAATACTTAGATTTTAAGCTGCATAACCAGCCAGAAAACTAAACATATTAGTTTTTTGTTTCTTTGCAGCATCATGAGAGTGACATTCTTTATTTTGGCGGTCCTAGCCGTCCATATTTCCTACATTTATTGCAAACCTGCTGTACAGCGAGGAGGTGGGTAGAACTAATTCATAAATTAAATTACATTATTTGAGGTATATTTGTTAAAGTTTGCTTGTAGTAGATGCATAACAGTGTGTACATATATTTACTAAAAGGTGCACAGATTTAATAAAACAATCAATGTGATTACTATCAAGATCTGCTTATCAATAAGAAAAACTGACAGGCACTGATATAAAGGTCATGGTCTGTTGACCTTCATATTCACGATACAAATTACGGTTTTCTTACTGCTGAAAGTGAAGAACGTCATTTGAAACATATCTTTGCTTACAATAACTCTCCTTAACATGAAATACAACGTTTTATTTGGCGGGCTACTAAAAGAAAGTGGACAGAGAATTCCAAAGGTTACCAAAACTTGTATCGATGCCTGTCAGATCTAATTATTTATAAGATTTTGATTCTATTCTGATTCATAAAGCAATAAGCTTATTTTATTTGTTTTTGTTATTGCTGTTCGCGGTGGTTTACAACTGCATTCGTCTTAGAACTAATGTTGGATACCAAATGTGGATTCGTTTCCATAGCTGCTAATAAAAGTTAGAATTTGTTGCACAGCCTATGTGGTCACACTGAAAAATTGATTTGCAAATATTAATATGATTCAGATTTTGTGTCTCTTCTTCACTTGGAATCTTATTGCGGGATAGGAAAATTGCACCGATTGTTGCAAACCGAACATGATTTATTATCATTATCTTTATTATTATTATTATTATTATTATTATTATTATTATTATTCCCATTTTGTGATTGATGTTCTCCCTCTCTCTCTCTATCTATGTATGTATATATATATATATATATATATATATATATATATATATATATATATATATATATATATATATATAACAGGAAACAGAGGTAATCCTCCATCCGAAAATAAAGAAGGTCACCCACAACTCCCGGATCAAGGTCAAGTTCAGGTTACGGGACATCCAAGCGGCCACAAGGGTTCAGGTCAGGAAGGTATAACGGACGGACAAGAGCCAGGGACAAACTCCTAAGCCTAGACAACGTCGAGGATCGAACCAGCGTCAATCCAGTTCTGGCGGTGACAGAAAAAAGCCAGCACGTCCTCCGGTACCAGACCAGCAACCTCCCACGGGTGAGGGAAGATCGGAAGAACCTGAGAAAGGGAATGGACAAACTCCACCACCGCGTCCTCAGGGAGAAAACGGACAAACCCGACCACCTCACCCTCAGAGAGGGAACGGTCAGACTCCATCACCAACCCCACAGGGATAAACGGTTGGAGCCGACCACCATCCCCTTAGAAACAGAATGGCCAAACTCCACCAGTTGAAATGAATAGTTTCTTGCATGAAATATTCGTACAAACATTTATTAATTCGTCTATATAATTTTATTGAAATTGATTGACTTAAGGGGAAGTTTGTTTTTTTGGCGGACCCACTATATATTTTTTGTGAATATGCATCATTTTGAATTATTTTTTATTTATTTTTATTTTAATTTTCAGTGATTACGAGAAAATAAACGTCTCTACGTAGAGACCACTAGAAGTAAGGTCACATAGATCTCTTTTTCTGTGTATTGTTTGATACATTACGTTTGTAATACTTTCTGTATTTTCCACTGCAACGTTGCCAGCCGGTCTAGTGACGTCATGTCTATTGATAGAAATAAACTTTTGTTTGTGAATTAAATTTTAGTCTCAAATGTTTCATTTTACTACACGATCAAAATGCTCTCTCTCTCTCTCTCTCTCTCTTTCATGCGCATCTCATCACAACCACCTTAGTTGCTGGATATATATATATATATATATATATATATATATATATATGCATGCATACAGACAAGCAGACATGCATACAAACATGATAGGGACACCTGCTCTGTTGTTGCATGTAAGTGTAATTCACTAAATTCGGCAAGTAAACTACATTATTTCACATGTGATGTTGATAGTAGCTTACAAAACGGGCATTTGTTTTTAAATACTCCATTCCAAAATTGTATCATTGGTTCTGAAATGGAATTAAAAAATTGCAAAGAATACATTAGAATGTCTTAAAGTCGACAACCCTTTAGAAACTATATGATGATAATGTGATCTATGTTTTTTTTTCTTTCTTTCTATAACGGATTTTCTACAGAACGAAAATTTCGCTACTAGAATAATATTTGGTATGTACAGAAAATATGCATGTTTCTCACTTGCAACGGTTGCCACTTAACATTTTGGATAGAAAGATATCAACTATTTTGTCAAATGGATGTAAAATTCCAAGTTTTTAAAGATTAGAGTAGTTAAAACAAAAGCCTATTCCCTGTGTCAATTTAAGGTATACGGAGATTCGAGCCTATTCCCTATGTCACTTTAAATCAAAACTCGCACTATATCTTTCTAGATAAACAAAAGGTCTACAAAGAAAAGATAATAGATTGACAACAATTGCGTGCTCTATAACTCCGTCTTTGCATAGTTCTGCCAGTCTTAGATACACAAGTATAGATCGACAGATAATGTAATAATCTGAAACAAATACTTTTTTATCTTAATAAAATAACTTATATTTATTTATCAGGTTTTTCTCTTATGTTTGGCATGAACAAAACAGCTTCAAATATAGCATGTCAGCTTTGCTATGGAAGTTGACAAACAATTGAATTACAGTACTCATTGATTTGAAATTCAAATCACTTAAAAAATAAAACTTCGCTCTTTAATCTTAATCTGGCATATTTACATACACTTTAAGACGAAAATGTATGCCCACTTTTCTCATCCTTCATTCTGTCTATCTAACTAGCTGCTTGTCTGTGCTAGACTGATATAGAGGAACTTTCGTGAGTGCTAATTTCAAAAATTACATTTATGATACGAGTCCAATAATTTATATCTATTGCGACTTGTTTTATCAATTCTATTTGGAAACGGCACAAATATGAGATTATTTTCATCACATAAAAAAAACTGATTTTATTTAACAAAACCGCAGAATGTTGTAGGGAAATAACTGAAATGGATTCGGATGCCTCAGTCATTACGCCTTCGCCTTGCATAACGTCATTTGTGATGTCCTGAGCTGTTACAATACATGTTACATATAGAAAAATTTTGATATCGGTATACTAGTATCGCCACTACACGGTAGTTACGTGTTATATGTCATCTTACATGCAAAGATATGTAGCTCTCTAACCACGTACCTACATACATACATACATGTCTGTCGTATAAGTACATACCTACTGACCTACCTACCTACCTACCTACCTAACTACCTACATACTACATACATGCATGTTGTATACCTACCTACCAACCTACCTATCTACCTAACTACATGCTTGTATGTATGCCTACCTATCTACTAACTACCTATCTACTTAACTATATACATGCATACATCCATCCATACATACATACATGTATACATACATACTTACGTGCGTGCGTGTGTGCGTACGTCGGTACATACATACTTAAATACATAGCATATGATTCGGAGATCAGCAGGTATTGGTCTCGAATACATAGGTTAATCAAAGTAAGATGCAGGAAGACAGTTGTGTTTTCCACAGCTGACATGGACGCTCATTCCAAATCAACGCTATTGTTGTTGTTTTTTAAATCACAGTGTAGTAACGCCTGTATGTTTTCCGGAAGTTACGATTTACAAGTGGGAATGTGGTACCCATGATTCTTTTTACAGAGTAAAATATGCTATGGATATAGTGCATACTCTTCAATTTCTTGGCGAGCTATTCATGTATAACCAGGGTTTCCAAGGTGATGTAATGGTCATTTTAGCGATACTGTATTGGATTTGCAATAAGACACCATATCTTAAGACCTCACAATTTCCGGAACAAAAAAAAACAACAACAATATACATGCGTTACTACATTGGGTAAATACTAGATTTTTTTTTTAACATACGGGTAATTTTTGGCTATTCTTATTTCTTGCATTGTCTATATCAACTCAATACAAGAAAAGTCTTCTATCCTAAGAGAATGGTGTACACGGCAGGCACTATGTAAAGAGAACAGTGTACCCGACAATAATCTATTTTTATCGATGCCACTGGTTCCGCTATAGCTATGTATGCGTAGTTATTGGTTGGGTGGATGATTCACCGAATCGAGCAAATGAAAGGTTTTCAAGCAAAATGCGTTATCTATAAAGAAACTAACAATAGATTGCTTGAAGAAGAAAAAAAATGGTCTTGTCTGCTCCTTGGATATCCTTTTAAAGTCAGTCAGGCATTTTATAGTGCCTTCGCAGATACATCAGACACTTCATAGGTTTTACTGGAGTGACTTAAATTTATCCAGCGATTATAATTACGTTGACAAAGTACTCCAGACACTCCAAGGCATGCAGATACATAAGATTGCATTGTATCGTATTAAACAAATTCCAAGTGATCGCTGACCATTCCTATCGTGAAGGCAATTAACAGGGGGAAAAATTGGAATGGAGAAGTGATATATTTATATTAATTATACACCTATCATAGTGTAACCAATCAGAATCTTTTGTTTATGTAATGTGACTGGCTATTATAATTATATATTGCACAGTTTCTGAAAATAAACGTACATAGGCTATATTGGATGCCAGAAATCTATATTGGATGGTGAAAACCTCTATTGTACACATATATTGTAAATATTCTCGCCTGATTTAGTCTTGGTCACCCGCCCTGCTACGGCTTTCATCGCTATGAAATGGAAACACCATATGTAGATACAGTCTTGCCTGGCCGAGACTACACTTGATTCCCTCTAGTTATTTCCCTTGCTGAGAATTTGCTATTCCAACATTCATACCTGGTTATGCTCTGTACGTTTTTTTTATATGAATCATTCCATTTTTAAAAATCCCTTGCCCCACGGCCGAAATAAAATCTTTATACAAAAGTTCTTTCTTAAGTGTTTTTCTTGTTTACTTTGTCTTGAAGACAAATGGAATTTATACCCTATAACGATCAACGGTAGTTTTATTGATCTTAAGTAAAATAATAATTGTTGTTCTAACATTTAATACTAATATAGTTTTATCAAATTCTGTTCATTCGTCATCGTTGAGTGATCTGCACCTTAGTTGTCATCACAAAACTTTCTAGACGAAAATTATCGATCGCTATGAACTTCTACATTGGTGGCATGGCACTAAACTGAGCCAAGAATGGGAAATTTTGATTTGTATTTCACCTATTTCAATTTTTTTTTATCTGATAGAAATGCATAATTTTGAATTGTTTTTTTTTCCCTCATATTTTAATTTTCACTGACTACAAAAAAAGTCTCTAGGTAGAGACCACATTGATATAGTTTGTTCTCTGTAGCATAATACATTACGCTTGCAATATGTTCCTGTGATCTATGATGGTTTTAGCATAGCATCATGGTACAGCTGTAAGTAAAACAGATGTTGAGATGATAGTTTAAGTGTTCATTTGCCCATTGACATTTACATAGATGTTGTACCGATTCATGATTTATAAGATTTTCCACTTCATGTGTAAAACATTATACCGCGCAGGAAACAAGTGGAATGGAAACGTAAAATTTGTCCACACATCTAAGTTATACAATTGTATATAATATTAGTAGGGACAATACCTAAAAGAAAAAAAGGAATATTTGTCAATGATTTCTACTTTTACTAACCTGACTAAAATACTCAATATGAAGATTTTTACATTTCCATTTGAAATTCAGAATCCTTGGTTACTTTTGGAAATCTCGAGGATATTCCTTTTAACCATAAACTGTTGATTATTAGTGAGATGCGTGTACCCATTTTTGCTGTTCTCTATGTTTCCTAAGCAGTAATCCGGTTTTACATTTATTTATTTATTTTAAAGATTTATTGATTGCTTGAAGTGAAGCCTCAGTTGATGTTTTGTTATTATCTCGTGTGGACTCGTTATCCCATAATTATGGTATCATGATGGAGAGAGAGAAAGAGAAAGAGAGAGACAGAGAGAAAGACAGACATAGACAGAGAGAAAGAGACAGAGAGCAAGAGAGAAAGACAGAGAGAGAGAGAGAGAGACCGAGACAGAGAGAAAAATAGAGAGACAGAAACAGAGAAAGAAAGGGAGAGAGAGAGACTGTGTATGTGTGTGAGCGCGCGCGTGTCACGAATCCTCCCTTTCCAAACATCAGCAACGTTAGCCACTGTGGACGGACACTGTAATTTTAAATGATGTAAAAAAGCCCCAGTTTTGAGCCGGGCTCAAGGTTGGGAGTTCCGCCAGCCTAACAACCTTATGTTCTCTCCATTCGCGTTCCGAAATGGCCACCCAACCGGCTGGCCTCGAACCGACTAACAGTCTTTTCGACGGTAGTCACCAACCTGCTCCCCCTCTCTCAGTTCCCACCATGGCTTTCCGGTGTTGAGGCAAAACACCACAACTTATCTAAAATATGCCCCGTTGGCCCGCCGGATCCCAGCTGGTCACCCAACTGGCTGACCGCTGGCCGGCTGAGGCAAAATACCCCTTCTACTACTACTATAGGCGTTTTCTATAATGTAAAGGAGTTCAAATTAGGGCAATATGCTTGCAGTGATTTTGTATTATTAGATGGTTCTCCGTTGTCTTTTAAGACAATCATGCAGATTTGTTATGACCTTTGATATCAGGTCTGCACTGTAATATTTATAAATCAAAAGCTATTGGGCTTGGAAATTTAAGAAATATCGAATGACAAAATATGTAAAGAAATTTATATCAACGGGTCAACGTCGAATTTTAGATTACTGGAAGTAGACTTCTCTTTAAACTTGGAAGATATGGCTGAACTTAATTATTCAACGAAGATGAAGGAAGTACAGAAACTGCTGGGCTGGTGGAAGAGAAGAAATTTTGCCCAAGTTCGACAAGTTACTTTTACAAAATCCTTGATTCTGCCCAAATTCACTCATCTTTTTCAGCTCTATAAAATTATCTACCCCATATAGAAAATGAACTGAATAAATCATGTTTCCAGTTTACTTGAGGCGGCAAAACTGAGACGGTTAAAAGAGTCACTCTTATATGTTCTATTAAAGAAGGGGAATTTTACATTGTTATATACAATTATCCTGGATTAGGCGTCTTTTAGTAAACGAAGATGGTTTATGGCAAAACTTGGTTTCTCAACAAATATTCGCACAATGTGTAGGTACACAGTTATTTAAATTTTAAAATTAAAAGAGAATTTTAAATCCATTAAAATACATATTGTCGTGATGTAACATTTTATTACTATAGAAAAATTGTACCATCTACTTTTCAAGAATACTTGTTTAAGGATATTTTGAATTTAGATCATATGGATAATTTCTTATCATATCCAAGATTCAGAACAAATGGTGTTGTTCTTATTTAACATGATTTAAATGCACCAGGATCTCTATTAAAGTTTGACGAAATAAAACAAAAATCCCCAAACTAATATCTCAAAGGTATTAGCAACGTAGAAAAGGAAAATTAAAAGTTCTTTTTTTAAAGTGGAACTAGTTTTCATGTAGTTTGCGACAAAACTTCACTCATTTGGGTGATAGAAAATAATACATGTATTTATACAGACCTGATAAGAGCGCTACAAAATGTCAAATGTTAAACATGAAATTTGGTCCATGCAGCTAGAGTGAGAAATTGATGCAGATGAATGGACCAATTCGTTTGTTTGGGCTAAACATTGTACAAAAGATATCAAACTGATAACCTGTTATTTGCATTACTTCATATAAAGATTGCCACACACCATTTTTTTAAAAAAATATTCATTTTAATGATAATAATAAATGCACCTTTTGTAAAGAGGGAATAGAACATACTGAGCATTTATTTTATGACTGTCCAGTTTATTGAACCCTTTTGGAAATTATTTGTGGAATGGATCAGAATGTAAGACCCGAAGTTTAGAATTACACAAAAGACTTTTTAAATAGCAAATAACAATTTTGATTGGCTTGTTAATTTAATAATTCAGCTTGCAAATCATATAATATACAGATGACGTTTTGCATAAAAAAAATTTCCAAATCTCACCTATTACACATTTTGTCTTATTATATGAAACGCTGGAAAATTATGTAGTCAAGTGAATAAAAGTGGACCCTACTTTCGACTTTTTGTAAGTGATTTTTTTCTTGACACTTTCATGCTTTTTTTTTTACTTTTTGCAAAGGAAACAATATTACATTTCAAGAAAACAGGTAATATCAATTTAGTAACACCCTGGGGTTTGTGTGCCGAGTGTATCTTTCTGAACACCATTGTGTGTGCATGTGTGTGTGTACTTTAGTGTCTGTGTGTCTGTGTTTAATGTGTTTAAGCAAGTAAATATATGTAAAGGTCAAAATACAAAACAATTTAAGGTAATATCCCTTACACCAGGTCGGGTGCTGATGTAGAAGAATATGCAGAAATACTGATAACTTATGTTCAGTAAAATACAACAAACTCTGTTGAAGGGAATAAATTATGTAACTATATAAATTTGGTTTGTTGGCTGGTTGGTTGGTTATCAGCGATACTTTCAGCACTTTATTTGACAATATTATTCCAAGGAAATGAGAGGTAGGAACCTATTTCAAGGACTCAACGAGGTGGGTAAAATATACCAATTAAAATCTCAAAAAGGGTTATAAATAAAAAAGATTATATTCGCTTATTGCCAAACCCAAGCAATAATCAACCGCATAACAGTTAGAATTGTTAGGATCTATTCACACACTCTTATTTGTTTGTGTTACATTCAATACTTTAAACAATAAGTAGAAATTACAACAAACAATCAAAAATCTTCTAGATTCAATTTCCCTTGTCGCTTCTCTTTATTGGAAAAGTGTATAATCGCCGAACAATAAGGTAAGAAATAATTTATAAGTGTCATATATCAATAAATTAAAACATAAATTTCATACAAAACGTAATAAAATATTTATAACCAGAAGACTTTGGCTGATAACACATTATAAAAATATTTACACTTTTTGTCTTTTTGTGCTTTTCATGAAAAGGAAATACATACATGAATAGACTTTATGTATTTCCTTAGTCTTATATTTATTCTCCTGTCATCAAGTTTCCTCTATGTTTATGTTGTTATTGAAGGCTCCAAGGACTCAAGAGTCAAGACTTTATTCACTCAAAAGAGCCACTAACATGTAACATGACGATTACATAAAATGTCACAGGGAATGGTAACATACATGCATAACTGGACAAAATAACGTGTGTACTTTCACATTCAACATAGCGAAATATACAATGTCGAATTGTATTTAGGATGATCACAGTAAACATTGCATATTGAAAGTATACTTAACCAACAATGACTATGTTGAGATAAATTCTGTATTTTAAACTATCACATCAATTTGCCCTAATTCTGCCAATGCCTATACATAGAGACAATTTTTAATATTGAGACTAAGATTTCTCATTATATATGACTTTTGGACTAAAGAAGTTATCTATATTTTTAAGTACTTGGTCTATTAATATACTTTCTTTTTAATCTAAGTAAATATTCTTCCCCAAGCGTAGAGCATTCACATATGAAGTGAAATTTATCACCTAATTGATGGTTTACGAATACATGACACCGTATATCTTTTCACTAGGGATGTTATGGCATTGGCACATTTTGTTAAGTAGATAATGACTGCTTGTTCTAAATTGTGTGAAAATAACAGAAATGTAGCAAGTGTGTAAGTTCTCTCTCTCTCCCTCTCTCTCTCTCTCTCTCTCTCTCTCTCTCTCTCTCTCTCTCTCTCTCTCTCTCATAAATGCCATGAGAAAATCTGATTAAATTTCATATTGTACTGATTCAGCAAAATAGAAACATTTGACGCAATCCCATGGTCTTCACGTTAAAAGGTCAAAAGCTGATTTTAGCGCTCTCGGTCATATACCCTACCCATTTTCCCACATGAATGAATTAAATATTCACACTTAGAATCCATTCCATAAGTAATCAGTAACCGTCTGCACTCGCCATTAATGCCTTCCTGGAACCTTTACACGTTTTACCTCCGCGCGAAACAAAGTTCCTACATCACGGGTTTCTTCCTACGGTTTGTTTTGTAATAACTTTCTTTGGTAATAATTGTTATTAACATACTTCTTGGATCAGTTCTAAAAACATTATGATAAAAGAAAGATATGGATAATTTTAGCAAATACGTACACCGGTTTAGGCTTACTCACCATTCAAACTTACATAGCACCAAGCTCTATGTAGGCCAATGGGTTTACAACCAGGAAATATAATTATACAACTTTCTTGATGTTGTCTGAAGCAATAACATTAATAAACATTTACCAATCCGTATCAAGCATCACATTTGTTTTGTGCAACATTTGTTCAGTTATGTTCTACAGAGCTACCTGTAATAACTGGCATTACTTTCCTTCAGGGAACCTTAAAAATTGTTGATTTCCTTAGGTCATCCAAAGACTTTATTATAGAAACAATTTGATTTCAACCAACGCACCTTCAATGTATTTACTAGTATGTCTTTAGAAGCATTGTTAAATTCTGCAAAACGCAAGAAAATTACCTTTTAGACGCATTCTTTCTGTTCGAAATTTCTATTTTTACGACATCAATTGCTAAAAAATATAAGCATATTGAATACGATTTACTAGTATATTAAAGAATCAAGTGTAGCAATCTAGACCTGAAACGCCTTGTCAAAATAATTGTACCGCATTAACTGAAACACCACCTTCCATTGCTCCCAGAAGTCACACACACACACACACACACACACACACACACACACATATATATATATATATATATATATATATATATATATATATATATATATATATATATATATATATTTATATATATATATTTATATCTTTGCTGATCCCCAAAGGCAACAGACCTGGACATTTGGCCATATATTGTTATTAACAGCCTTACATGCTTCCATGATGCGTAGGTGATTACTACCCATATACATATTCGTGCATACATTCCAACAGGCCTGCCATAGAACACATTACGCATATTGTTTTATGTTCTATAATTTCTTGTAATTTCTTCTTGCCTTAAGATACCCAATCTAGTCACTATAGTATTTAGAGAGTGTCAGGTTCCATTTATATCGATATATATATATATATATATATATATATATATATATATATATATATATATATATATATATATATATATATATATTGTTACACGACTAGGGGTAATATAACAAAAGCAAAAAGACTCGAACAAGCTTTCAAGATTAAAAATACAAATCTTTAATTTCCTAAAATATTAACATATTTAAACAAACAATTAAAGTGAAAGAATTAAAAATAACAGTATAGATTATCCTTAATAGTCCTAAATTGTTTTAAGGTTCACTGATCCGGAAGTCAATCCAAATATTCCGAATGTAGTATGTTCCGAATAAAGTAACCTTCACTGTACTAATGTGTTGATAAGAATAAGTTATATCCAAGTAATTCTTGCGAATATAGAATATCACAAGTTCTAGAAATATTTCCGATAATTCAACGGAGCTGTATAATTATTATGGTTGAAAAAACAGTACTAATCCAGAATGCACTGTATTAAGATAAATATATCTCCAAAGTAGAATATCCCACACACAAAATGAACCAAATTCGTTTACGACCTCTTAATTCAATGTAACTATGAAGAATGTCTGAATACTGCTATTAATTCTATACTATAGTCTCCCACTGCGCAGAAACAAAATAAAAACCCATTGCGTGTTTGATAAACAACAGGACATTTCGAAATATTGCAACCCTCTCCGAACCAATCAGAAACTAGGTTATGCGTGATATCTCCAAAGTGCTAGTGTACCAACGTTTATAAAAGTAAATAACGTATTGACACTGAAGAATCATATAATCTAGGTCAGAAGTTCAAATCTTCACGCGCGCTAAAAACACGTGATGTACTAATGCTACAAGCGACAATTCCAAGTCCAATGTACTCAGTGAAATATCGATCCAATTACCGTATGTGTACTCATAAGACGACAGCTGTTAGGTTAAGAACAGAGATCACAAACTAATAAACTATACCATTATTAAAAGAAAAATGATATATAATTCCGTAACAATATATATATATATATATATATATATATATATATATATATATATATATATATATATATATATATATATACATACACACAGTGAAACCCCTCAAAACCGAAAACCCTCGAGATTTATTGGAATTTTCACGACTGCAACCGGACATTTTTACGTGTTTCATAGAAACACACGAATCTACTGTTTATAATATATATTCATTAAAGAAAAATGTTTCGACCCCTCCGTATGTCTTGTCAAGTGGTAGCAGCAAACAAAAATTTATCCCTATGATTTGCTAAGGATTTCCAAACAACATTTTTGGGGTGGGTGGGTGTTTTGTATTTATGTATTTTTTATTTTTTGTTGTTATTGCTGTCTAGCAAAACGTATTTACACAGTGTTCCTAGCACTGATTATGATGTTGTAACATTTGCACTATGGTAAATCCAATCACTTATTAAAGTTCGTCAGTTTGGTCAAAGCATTCTCTTTGTTTTCTTGGTACATATGTCTGTTTCGATTTCCCTTCCAATTCCACACTACCGGCATCAGATCAAAGTCTTTTATATCAACAACAAACACGAGTTATTCACATACGTTCTTCAAGAGTGTCAGCACTCAGCAATCACAGTAGCTTTGTTGTGATCAAAATCTCGCGCGAAAATCTTCGCTCACACTCCACCAGTGGCGTAGCGAGGGGGGGGGGGGGGGCGAAAAGGGCGGTGGCCCCGGGCGGCACTTTCTAGGGGGCGGCAATTTGGTAAGAGTACCGTATATATCATATAATACGAATGGAGTGGGGGCGTACTATTGGTAGTTGACCCTGGGAGGAACTTTGCCTCAAACGAATCACATTTGGGTAATGTCCTTTCATTGAAAGTAGTTGTCTTAGTAATTCAGCTGCTGACAGTCCTCTGTAATTGTTGTACACAATGTACTTGAGAATCCCCCACTCCTTCTTAACTTCGTCGGCCGTAATGAGCAAACAATGTGTCTATATGGTCACTATGAAACTGTGGCATGTCACTAAGATTTTCAGAAAAAGTGTTAGACTCACACGCAATGAACGCATTAAAAATATCATGGTCCGTGAATCTGTCATATATGTTTTCATAAATAATCCGTACACATTGTACTGCTTTGGTTGGCAGTCAATGACATGCGATGAACACTTCAGTTCTATCCTTTTGAAGTCACCGCTGTCGCGAGAGGCTGTAACAAACTCATTGCAGAGGGGCCCAAAATGGTGTGTATCGCCAAGGTACTCAGCTCCCAGGGATGTCAAAAATCCATCAAGATGTTGCTTCATGACAATGTACGGCAAATCTCTTGCCTGCAAACACATCACAAAGAAACTGCAGCAACAACATGAATTTGTATGATGTCATCTTATGTTCCATTGAATTTGCCATATTGTATCTTTTGATCTGGTTACTCAACGTGCCGACTATAGACACCACTGATTATCAAACATTGTCTAAGAGATTCCCCATAGACATCAAGCGTACTCGGTGAACCTCTTGGGGCGGGGGCGGGGGGGGGGGGTCAACATGCGGTTGTTAGTACTTGTTTACTTCCTTCAGGCGTTTATTTGACATTTTGGTGAACCTGTTGGAGGGGGGGGGGGGGGTAACATGCGGTTGTCAGTAATTGTTTACTTCGTTCAGGCGTTTATTTGCCATTTTAATGGCTAAAAAGAACCTAACCTAACCTTTATTTCGATTTGAAATCTCAGGCTACACGCAGGCGGCATATGAAAACAACCTAATGCTTATATATATATATATATATATATATATATATATATATATATATATATATATATATATTAGGTGGCAGTGTGTGTGTAGAGAGTAGTTATTAAACGTGTTAGGGAACAAACAGATATATGGCAAAATGGGTGTGCATTACTATCATATGATGTAAAAAAACAACGTAAACAGTGCATTACGAAAAACAATTTTTGTAACGTATTATGTATACTCATATACACACTAATATACCCTCACATGTACATATGCATATAGGGCGCATCGGGCATAGGTATACTTGCACTCAGGTGCATACATTTACCCATAATACACTTATACACTTACACACAGGCGCATATATATGCACCCGCACACATTCATGCATGTGTATGCACATAAGCATACATACATGTATACATACACACAAATATACATATGTATACGTACATACAAGTACATATATATATATATATATATATATATATATATATATATATATATATATATATATATATATATATACACGTACACATCCAGTCGGCGATGCAATTTGTAAGTTGCTGCCAGCTACATAATTTTTTTCATAATTATGTCAACAAATTTAGCAAGACTTATTAATGTTGGACAATATCTGGAGGAAAAAATTTACCAAACTTTATTAATATTTGGATTAGTACAATAATAAGATGGTAAGAATTTAGATCTTTCTCTTGAAGAAAGGACAGACAAACAAATAGTGAAACTCATCACCTATATCTTTCTTAATGCACACGGTGCATTTTCTGTCTTGTATTTTCATGTTTTCCCAAACGCCCTTACTCTACTGGAAGTTTGTGGCTGCTAGTTAGAAATTGTAGCAAAGTCAAATAAACATTTCTTTCTAAAGATATCAAGTACTTCTCATAATTTAAGTCTCATTTGAAATAATTTGTAAGTCATACGTTTCGATGTAGCTTCTAATCTTGTACTCCATTTTTGTATAAATAAATCATTTAAAGATTGTGCAACGCTTGCTTTCAGAGCTTGCGGGTTACGTGTTGATTGTTGGTAGAGCAGGTTAGTTCAAAATGTTTCTAATATGTTGAAATCATTTATAGATAAACCTGGAATGTATATCACACGACATGATATTGTATATTTTTTGGGAAATTTTGGAATCTTTTGCATTTATTATTGAGATCCAAACTCCAATCATGCGACATTTAATATAAATGCCAATGGGTTTCCTACCGAGTTCTGACTATAGAAAACTGACTAGCGTGCTCGTTCTGAGTTTTGTTATATATCTTAGGAATTTAAGGTGAACATTTTCAATAAACTGGGTATTTTCGAACCCCCAAACGTCACATTCGTACAGCAAAATAGGTAAAATTGTGTGATCGAACAGTTGTAACGGTAAATCGATTGGAATGTACAGATTGTTTATTATTCTATAGAGCAGATGCATGTTGTTTTTTTTTTGCTTCTTCAACGTTGTGGTTTATAGCTTTTAAAAAATCCCCGACTTTTTGAACAAACAATACCTAGGTATTTAAATTCCTCACAAATAAATGGTATTTCCACTCAGTTTAAATTTAAACTGAGTGCAATTACGTGATCCAAAAATTAATATTTTTGATTTTTGTTAAATTGACATCTTGTTTCCAAATTTTAGTGTACTCAAAGAAAACATTAATGTTTCCTTGGAAACAGTCTGCAGCAGTTACGATTATTACATCATCATCACCCTGTAATTAAATCAACAGTTACAAGTACATTTCGGTGTCGGAATCTTCTGTTGCTACGGCAATTCATGTACAATCATTCTTGTGCAGAAAACACTCCACGTCTTTCATAAACAGTGAAAATAGTATCGGCGAGGGATTTTCACCTTGGCTAACTAGACAAAGAATTTGAAGAAAAATATAACAAAAAACAAACAGACTGTTGTCCATCAAACATCACACTGGATTTGATATTTTGATATAAATTGAGAATAATTCTAAACAAAATCTCGCCATTTATATTTTGTTGCAGTACATTTCTCCAAAGAGCCGCCCGCCAAATTGAATCAAAAGCTTATAAACTGGTCGTATGATACCTTCAAGACATGATTCCAGGATAAGACCTATCTCAAGTATGAAATTGAAGAAAGAGATATAGGTGGGCATTAGTAAATTTGATGTGTGTTTTAAATATTCATTAAGTATAATGTCATTGGAGGGGGTTTTGCTATTTTTTTAGAGCTTTAATACATTTAATGATTTCCTCCTCCGTTATCGGTAAATTCAATATGTTATCATTGTCCTCCAAGAACTGTCCAAATTATCGATATTACTGGAGACATCTTCATCAATGTTCTCATCATAATTTTTAAAATAGTCATATAACGTCCCTAGTGTAATCCTTGAATTATCATGCTTATTTTCAATACTATTAATAACTTTGCAAATCAAAGACAATTTGATATAAACTTATTTGGTATATCCTATGGCCGATTCTGCACAAAGGAATCCGCTGTAGCTCAGTTGTTTAAGCGTCGGATTCGTAATCCAAGGGTCGTGGGTTCGATACCCGCTCAGGCCAGCCTAAGATAACTGCCTCAGTGTGTCCTTTGCAAAGGCACTTAGCTTTGTGTGATGTAGCCAATAATGTTCGAAAAGTGCTCTTAAAGCCAACAAAACCACAAAACAAATATACAGCACAAAAAAAAATAATGTGCCGCGCCTTGGTCAGAATTCTTATTTAGTCCTATTAATAAATGAACTGAAATGCATAAACAGGGGTCAAACTGAGACCAGAATTTTAGGACAAATACCGAACAGAGAACACGCGTGATAGGCTACAATGATCTTAAAATTAGACAACTTATGAATAATAATAAGAACAACAACAAAACTGAATAAGCCACAAGTGTTTAAATGAAACCTACCAATACATATTTGCCAAATGTATATACCTTCTTAGTTGCATTATCATATCCCTTATTAAAATAATAATGTGAACAAGCAAGTTTTTACCTTTTTGTGCTTGCTACTATTATTATCCAGGGTATTTTCTAAGTTTGGGAATACTTAGGCTTGGCACTATAATCATCCATTAGGTCACTAGATTTCATCTTTCTCTGAATTGTTATTATTTGTAACAAATAATTTCTTTTGAGTTAATGCTAAATTATTTATTGCTGAAAGTTTCTTCCTTCACAAATCGAGTCTCCCATACCAAAACTAATCAAACCTCGCAATTAAGTTACATGCGATCGATGATGGCGTTGCAATCTAATTCAGCTGACACGAGGAACAACTTTGAATTTTGCTATTGCACAATTTTTGTTTCAACCGAAAAAAGTCACCATTTGAAACAACTGGCCCCAATAGACGACATAAATTTTGTATCCTATGTAATCTCGAATATAGAAGACTAAACTTCCTCGTCGTACAAAATTTCAGACAGATGTATGATATACCTTTATAATAGTGTGCAATTGCATAAATATTTGAAGTGTTGAGAATCAAATAAGGGCTTAGATCGAAACTCATATATATATATAATATATATATATATAGATATATATATATATGTGTGTGAGTGTGTATTTTTGTGTGTATTTATTTGTGTGAAAGAGGTTAGAGGTTATAATTCGTGCCATGCAGGAATTGAATGCCTGCGGCGAGTAACGGCGCATATGGCCTATGTCTCATTCACCACAACCCTTAAACTCACGGTCATGCGTTCATCCAACATTATGTATCTAAATATATGATTACAGGAAAGAAATTTGTACAGACAGACGCCAATGTAATCAAACAGGTTAGAGAGTTAGCGGGAATCAAACCCGTGCCGTTCGTAACGGCACCTCTTGCCTATCCATCAAATTAGAATTATAAATTGACACAAATATAACAAACAAGGCGGAAAAACGCTTATCCTTGCATCCTTCGTTATATGTTTGGCTACATGACTATGTGAAAGAAAATTATATAGAACTACACCAATATAATCACCTCGAGTCACGGCCATACGCTCAGCACCCAAAAAGGATATAACAAGGTCGACTCGAGGTTCACGTGAACTCACTCGCTATCCAATTGTCAATTTTACGCTTAGCTTTTTTTTTACAAACCCACTGGACTACTATTACAGAAATGCACGGCATATGCATGAAATTACAATTATGAACTGACCCTGGATCCCACTTTGTGCATGTGTGTACTTAACATTAAAAGAAAATGTATGAGTATTATGTGTGCTTTACTCTCTGACTTTTTATGAATTCTCAAGATTAATTGTATTCTTCAAACATCTGAATCAACTTTGTTCGAATTTTTTTATCTGCATTGTTTAGTTAACAATAATTCATATCGCTAATATATATATATATAAGTTCTTCACATATATCACATATATCATAATTTATATTGTATGCTCAACATTCTTACTTATTTGGACTAGAGCAAAACTGTATATAAAGTAGTTGGGAAAACATTTTCTATGTATAATACTTAGATTTTAAGCTGCATAACCAGTCACAAAAGTGACCATATTATGTTGTTTATTCAGCATCATGAGAGTGACAATCTTTATTTTGGTGGTCCTAGTGGTCCATATTTCCTGTATTTATTGCAAACCTGCTGTACAGCGAGGAGGTTGGTAGAACTAATTATTAAATTAAATTACATTTATTTGAGACATATTTGGTGAGGTGTGCTTGTAGTAGATGCATAACAGTGTGGAAATATATTTACTAAAAGGTGCACAGATTTAATAAAACAATCAATGTGATTACTATCAAGAACTGCTTATCAATAAGAAGATCTGACATTACCGATATGAGGTCATGTTATGTTGACCTTTAGATTCACGATAAAGACTACTGTTTTCTTACTGCTGAAAGTGAAGAACGTCATTTGAAACATATCGTTGCTTACAATAAGTCTCCCTAACACGAAATGCAACGCTTTATTTGGTAGGCTGCTAAAACTAAGTGGACAGAGTATTCCAAAGGTTACCAAAACATGAACTTGTATCGATGTGTGTCAGATCTAATTAATCATAAGATCTTGATTTTAATCAGATTGCTAAAACAATAATCTTTGATTATTTGTTTTTGTTATTGTTGTTGGTGGTATCTTACAACTGCAATTTGGTTTCAAACTAATATATGAGAATAAATTTAAACTAATATATGAGAATAAATGTTTATTATTTTCCATAGCTGATGATAAAAGTTAGAATTTGTTGCAAAGCCTATGTGGTCACACTGCAAAACTGATTTGAAAATATAATTATAATTCAGATCTTGTATCTCTTCATCACTTCAAACAAAATCATTGCGGGATAGGAAAATTGCACTGATTTATGAAACGAATAACATGTTTAAATATTATTGTTAATATTATTATTATTATTATTATTATTATTATTCCCACTGTGTGATTGATGTTCTCAGTATATATTGTATATATTATTCCACAGACCAACGACCTCTCAAGGATGAAGGTTGATCAGAACGAACCAAGAAAGGGAACGGACAAACCCAACCTAAACGTTCTCATTGAGAAAACGGACAAAGCCGACCAGCACTTCCTCAGGGAGAAAACGGACAAACCCGACCACCACGCCCTCACAAAGAGAACCGTCACATCCGACCACCACACCCTCAGAGACATTAAAGACCAGACCAACAACCTCCCAAGAATGAAGGAAGATCAGAGCGATGCGAGAAAGAGAACAGTCAAACCTGACAATCACGTCCTCAAGGAGAAAACGGTCAAACCGGACAAAAACGCCCTCATGAAGAGAATCGTCACACCCGACCACCTCGCCCTCAGGGAGGGATCGGTCAGAGTGTATCACCAATCCGGCATGAAGGGAACTGTCAGACTCTATCACCAACACCACAGGAAGCAAACGGTCAGATCTGACCACCATCCCCTTGGTTCATTCAGAAGTAAGTACTTTTTGTTGCACTCCCGATATATTTTATGGGGAATATGCATGATTTTGAATTATTTTTATTTATTCATATTTTAATTTCCATTGATAACCAAAAAAGAAACCTCTCTGGGTAGAGACCAGTAGAAGTAAGGTCACATAGACCTATTTTTCTGTGTATTGTTTGATACATTACGTTTGTAATACTTTCTGCATTTTCCCCTGCAACGTTGCCAGTCTGTCCGGTGAGTTTATGTCTATTGATAGAAATAAAAATATTGTTTGTAAATTTAATTTTAGTCTCAGATTTTGCATTTTATTATAAGATGAAAATTCTCTCTCTCTCTCTCTCTCTCTCTCATGTGATTCTCATCACAATCACCTTTGTTGCTGGACATACATGCATAGAGACAAACAGACCTGTATACATGCATGATATGGACACCTGATTTGTGGTTGTATGTAAGTTTAAATCACTAAATTCGGCAAGTAAACTGTATTATTTGACATGAGAAGGTTATAGTAGCTTACAAAACACGCATTTTGTCTTAAATACTACATTCCGAAAGTATACCCTTGGATCCGAAAAGGGATGACAAAATTGTGGACAATACATTAGAATGTCTTCCACAGTCCTTTAGAAATTAGATAATAACAAGGTGATATATGATTTTGTTCTCCATGACGGATTTTTTACAAAACCAAAATTCCATTATCTGATTAATATTTGGTATGTATGGAATATTTGTATGTTTCTCACTTCCAACATTTGTCAGTTAAAACTTTCGATAAAAAGATATCACCTATTTTGTTAAATGGATGCAAAATTCCAAGTTTGTCAACGTTAGAGTAGTTAACACAAAACAACTGCACCCTTAGTTATCATCATAAGAAGCTGGAAGAAGACTGATACGCTTATAATTTTAAGGTATATGGAGAATCGAGCCTATTCAATATGTCAATTTAAATCAAAACTCGCACTATATCTTTCTAGATAAACAGAAGTCTACAAAGTCTACAAAGAAACGATGGTAGATTTACAAATATTGCATACTGTCTAACTCCGTCTTTGCATAATTCTGCCAATCTTAGCTACAAAAGTTGATAGCGACAGAAAATGTAATAATGTGAAAAAAATCCTTTATTAATTTTAATGAAATAACTTATAATTTTTATCAGGAAATAGGAGTGGTTTTTCATCTCTAAACACACCACACACACACAGACACACTTCTCTCTCTGGTCTTTCTCTTATGTTTGGCATGAACAAAACAGCTTCATATATAGTATTTTAGCAATTGATATGGAAGTTGACAAACGATTTAGTTACAGTACTCACTGTTTCTAAATACAAATCACTTAAAAAAAGCTTTGCTTTTAAATTTTAATATGGCATGTTGAGATTGACTTTAAGACGAAACTGTATCCCCACTTTTCTCATACTCCATTATGTCTCTCTATGTGCAGATGTATATAGTGGAACTTACATGAGTGCTAATTTCAAATCAAATTTATTATTCGAGTCGAATAATTTATATCACCTCGGTCTTCTTGATACTGATTGTGAGTCCAAAGTTGTCACAATCTGAAGAGAAATGATCCATACTCTGTTGCATGTCAGACTCAGATTTGGCATCCAGGAAACAGTCATCAGCAAATAGGAGATCGCGGACATTCACTTTCTGTACCATCGTCTTCACCTGTAGTATCCTGAAACTGAAGAGCTTGGCGTCAGTCCGGTATCTGATGTCGATCCCAGCATCATAGTCATGGAAGTTATAAGTAAGCATGACAGAGAACATCATACTGAAGAGGGTTGGGGCCAACACACAGCCTTGCTTGACTTCATTGGCGACAGGGAATGGTTCACGAGCAAGCATGCCATCATGGAATTGCCGAAACATCACAATGGATTATCTCGGGACAACCATAATTTGCTTTGATCTTCCAAAGGTCTCCACGGCTGACTGTGTCAAAGGCTCTTGTCAGGTCGATGAATGTCGTCTGCAGGTTGGAGTTTTGCTCCTGGAATATATCCTGGAGTTGATGAGCTGCAAACACCATGTCTGTGGTCCCTCGTCCTTTCCTGAAGCCACACTGACTCTCTGGCAGGAGCCCTTAATCAATGTGATGCACAAGACGATTTAGAAGAATTTTGGCAAAAATGTTGCCGGCTATTGACAGCAATGAGATGGCCCGATGGTTGTCGCAGGATTGTCTGTTGCCTTTCCGCCTGTACAAGTAAACAATGGATGCATCCTTGCACCCCTGGGGTGTACTTCCCTGAGTCCACATTGACTGGAAAAGTTCAGTCAGTTTCTGTGCCATGTGCGAGCCTCCGGATTTATAGACTTCTCCTGGTATAGCATCTGCTCCAGGTGCTTTGTCATTTGACAGCAGGTCAATTGCTTTCACAGTTTCAGTTAGCGTTGGGGGTCAAGAAGGGATATTTTGATTTCCACTTTGGGGCAATTGATCAATTGCCTCCTCGCTGATAGAGGACTGTTGATTGAGGATGTTTTTGAAGTGTTCTGCCCATCTTTGAAGTATCTTTTCTTTGTCAGTGAGCAGCGTGCCATTGTCAGCACTCAGTAGTGGAGATGTTCCTGATATATGTGGCCCGTAGATTGTCTTCAAAGCAGCATAGACGTTCTTCGTGTCATTTCTGTCTGCGTAGGACTGAATCTCATCTGCCTTATTGCTCAGCCATGAGTCTTGCAACCCTCTGAGTTTGCATTGGACAATCCTCTTGATGTTGTTGAAGACTGCCTTCTTAGATGATGAAGTGGTGTCTTTTAAGTATGCCTTCTGTAACCAATGTGTTTCATTAAGAAGTCTCTGTATGGCAGAATCGTTGTCATCAAACCAATTTTTCATTTTTATGTGTGGTGGGACCGAGGGTTTTGCATTCAGTTGAGTACACGTAGTCTCTGAATGATGCCCAGCTTTCTTCTACATTTTTGGAGTTTATATCGATGGTATCCAGTTGGCTGCTCAGTTCTTCGACAAATGCCTGTTTCACATTCTCCTGTTTCAGTTTGGCAACATTAAGCTTTTTGGGCACTTTTTTGCCTTGAGGTAGTCTGCTTCATGGCATTCCTGTATGTTGTATACCTACCTACCAACCTACCTATGTACCTATCTACATACCTACATACTTGCATGTTGTATACCTACCTACCTACTAACCAACCTACCTACTTATCTACATACATGCAAACATGCACGCATACATACATCCATGTAGATACATACATTCTTCCGTGCGTGCGTTTGTGCGTACGTAGGAACATGCATACATAAATACACAGCATATGATTCGAAGACCAGGTAGTATTTGTATTGAATACAGATTGATCAAGGAAAAAGGCAGGAAGACGGCTGTATTTTCCACAGCTAACGGGGACACATTTTAATAACGACACTATGTTTTCCGGAAGTTACCATTTTCATGTGTGAATGTGATAAATTTGATGCCTTTTAAAGAGTAAATATGCTGCGTTTTATTTTCGAACAGATGGATATGTTGAAGGCCTCACATATCTTGGCGAGTTATTCCTGTATAAGCAGGGTTTCCAAGGTGATGTAAAAACAAGTTCACTGCATGGTCATTTGACCCACACTGTATTGGCTTTCCAATTCACTTGTGTTCCGCTATAGCAGTACGACACCTTCGCTTAAAAAATCACAATTTCCAGAAGAAAAGAAAACATAAAAGCGTTACCATACTGTATAAATACATGTACTAGTTTTCCTTTTTTAAATACGGGTAATTTTCTGGTATTTTATTTCTTGAAGTGGAGGAGTACTTCCTTATTGGGCTATCTGTCTTAAATCAATGCAAGAAAAGTGTATTATCCTAAGAGAATGGTGTAAACTAAAGGCACGATGTAAAGAGAACAGTGTACCCCACAAGAATCTATTTGTATTAATGACATCATGTACCGTTTCCGCTATGCCTGTGCAAGTGTAGTTATGGGTTGGGTGGATTAACGAAACGTGCAAATCAAAGGTTTTCAAGCAAAATAAGTGATCTAAAAAGAAACTAACAATAATTTGCATGAATTGATCTTGTCTGCTGCTTGGATATTCTTTTGAGGCCAGACAGGCATTTTATAGTGCCTGCGCAGATACACCAGAGAATTCATAGGTTTTACTGGACTGACTTAGATTTATCCAGCGATCATAATTACTTTGACAAAGTATGCCAGATACTCTAAGGTGGGCAAATACATAAGATTGCATTGTATCGCGTATACCAAATTCCAAGTGATCGCTGACCAATCCTATCGTGAAGGCAATTAACAGGGAAAGAAGCGGAATGAGGAAGTGATATATAGTTATATTAATTATACACCTATCATATTGTGACCAATCAAAATCTTTCGTTAATGCCCTGTGATTGGCTATTATAATTATATATTGCACAGTTCCTGCAAATAAACGTGCATATTCTATATTGGATGCCAAAAATACATATTGGATGGTGAAAACCTACGTTGTACACATATATTGTAAATGTTGTCGCTGGATTTAGCCTGGCTCACCTGGCTCGCTACGGCTTTCATAGCTATGCAGTTAAAACACAAAATACATATACAGTCTTGGCAGGCCGAGAGTACACTTGATTCCTCTAGTTATTTCCCTTGCTGAGAATATGCTGTTCCAACAATCATACCTGAATATGCTATCGACGCTTTTTGGACATGAATAATTCGATTTGTATGCCCCCACCCCACCCACGTGACCGTCACATCCGCCCATACGAAAATCTATTTCTCTTTTACTTTGTCTTAAAGACAAATGGAATTTATACCCTATAATGAACAACGGCTGTAGATGCAACAAGTGTTTATAATAAAGCTAAAAAAACGTAGCATGTTTAGGAAATATTAAAAAAATTTCATTTAACTTTTTTGTAGTAGATATAAATAAGGATAACTCCTCTCACAATTTGACATTTTATTGTTGAATAGATGTCCTCTCACAATTTGACATTTTATTTAATAAGTATCATTATACGCTGTTAACGTGTACGTCAACGTGGTTATGGAGTCGTTTGTATTGATCTTAAATAATATATTAATGGTTGTTCTAACATTTAATACTAATGTACTTTACCAAAGTCTGTTCATTCGTGATCCTTCAGTGATCACAACGTGTGCAACTTTGTGCGAACATAGATTTGGGTGAGTTCAAAACCATTCTGCCAAACGTAGGTCACTTTGACCCATATTGCATGTATCAGTGACACTCTAAGATGTATAAGCATCCATAGTTGGCTCTTGGGAAAGTTGATGGAGTTTTGTATAATGTATGTCTTTTTTAGCTAATTAATTGCCCTTATTATCAAAGCTTGGTGGTAAGCTCAAGGTGCAGGCCATGGTCAGTTTTTTCTTGAGAACAATTTCATAAAAAATATACAACAATATAATTCCGTTTATATCCTTCCTATGAAAGATGTGATGTGAAATATGACAGCTTTCCAGTCTAAGCGCCTAGCCAAGCGTTGGCAGCTGAACAAATTTATCTTGTCTAACAAAGAAGCACACTGAAAGGTCAAGGTCAATGTAACTATAAATAGATATTGCCTTTGCAGTTTGTTTCCATTTAGTGACTTACTCTTCAGTTTACAGATTTAATAGAAAAAAATTTTATGTGTCCTGTCACATCCTGTCCCACCCCATCATGTCCTACAATGTTGTTTCTGCTTTATAATATTTGAATGATTTAATGGTTTTTGAAATAAAACTTGGCATGCGGCTTTACATTAAAAAGACATAAGTCAAGTTCGATTTTCAAAGTTTTCTGGAAATATTGTAAGACGTTTTAACCCTTTTTACTTGAACTTTTGCCCTTCAATTTCAATTTTGCTCAGTAAGTTTTGAAGGTCTTCATAGAGTGAAAATTAGTGTTGGTAGTTTGCTACAAATTAAGAAGACCTAGGTAAAATTCAATTCATTTTCATCGTCTTTTTATGGAGTTATTGCCCATGTTTGACTTAGAGATTTGCTTTTTCTTTCCCCTCAGTAACTTGTGAAGGTCTTTATGAATTGAAATAAAATTCGGTATGAGACTTTACATTAAGCACACCTAGGCCAGGTTTTATTTTAACTATTTTCAACCACAATTGTATGGAATTATGGCCCCTGTTTGACTTACACTCAGTAACATTTGAAGGACTTTAAGGATTTAAAAAAAATCAATTTAGGTATGAGTTATTGCATTAAGAAGACCTGGGTTAAAATTGATTTCATTGTTTTCTGGAAACATTTTATGGAGTGATGGCTCCAATTTGATTTTGAACATGTCCTTCAATTTCTGCTCAGTAACGTGTGATGGATCCCATGGATTGAAACCAGATTTGCTATGAGGCTTTATAGTAAGAAGAGTTTGGTCAAAATTGATTTGACTAACTTATGGTCCCAGTTTTACTTATATCTTTGTCGTTCAATTACATTATATTGGCAAGGGCATCCATGTCATATGGGCACATTTCTAGTTTATCACAAAGCTCGTAATAATATTATGCCCTCTGTTTGTCCTTCCATATATCTGTCCATCTGTCCGTTACCACATTTCCTAAACCGCGGTGGGGTAGATCACAAAACTGTAGTACTAGTTTATGTTGTCCTTAGTGTGTTATCATCTTTCGATTCCTGGGAGGGGGCAGAGGGTCAAAGGTCAGAATTACTTAAATTTCATTTACAATTTTCTCACCAAACTTTACATACGATGCCATAGCAGGAAGATGCATTACATATGTGACTGTTTTTGCATTATTGACCTAAGGATCGCTGTCGATGGGTGGTATGGAGTACAGGGGTGGAGGTGCACTATATGTTGCTCTTCTTTTATTTTTATAAATGTTACTAACCCTGCATTCAATTTTGTGAAGAACATGTAGCATGTGCCATTGCAATACTATTGTTGAAACACGTTCATTATTAATATGTTTAAAAATGTAGCCTACGTTTAGGGAATTAACTAAGCATTAAATCTCTAGAGGATCAAAGAAATAAAACATGTTTTCATCACTTTGAATAAAATAGCAATGATGGTGTTATGATATCCACCAGCTATATATCTGTTGTTACATATTCCTTGTTTTCTTATCCTACAGCCAGCTGTCTGTTGGTATATCTTCCTTGCTTTCTTATCCTACAGCCAGCTGTCTGTTGGTATATCTTCCTTGCTTTCTTATAATACAGCTATCTACTGGTTTGTATATCTTCCTTGCTTTCTTATAATACAGCTATCTTTCTGTTGGTATATCTTCCTTGCTTCCTTATCCTACAGCTAGATGTCTGTTGATACATCTTCCTTGCTTTATTATAATACAGCTGTCTGTCTTTTGGTATAGCTCCCTTATCCTGCAACTGGCTGGCTGTTGGTACATCTTCCTTGCTATTCAAAAGATAATCATGACATTGGACATGAAGATTTAGTCTTGCCAGAAGAAAGACACATATAATAGTATGGGAATATGTGGTTATACCAGTTCTAATTGTCAGGCTTCAATTTGAAACAGTTATATAATATCAATAACGTTAATACCGCATTATAATCATGCGTTTTACTATTTTGTGTATGCTGACAATATATAGCTTTATTCACTGAACACGTTGCTTTAAAAGACGTCTTGCTGAGGGGGAAAAGAGGGGAACTTTTTTTGACATATGGGTCCTTACAATAACAATGAGAAGCTTCGTCAAGACATCATATTTTAAATTCTATTCTTATGTTTGCAAACAACGGCATACAACACATTAAAATTTAAATTTGGCTGAAAATATGAAACTCTAGAATCCAAGCAGAGATATTTGAGTGATCTTCAGGAAGAACAGAGTGAAGGAGGTTATGGAAAAAGTAAAAGAGGTAGTAGACAGAGAAAGTGAGATTATGGACAGGAGTAGAAGGAGATTATGGATAGAGGGGACGAGGTAATAGCAAAGGGTAGGAGCGATTAGGGAGAGGAGAGAGTAGGTTATGGACAGAGGGGAAGGAAGTCATGGATAGGGGAGTTAAGTATAGAGTGCATGAGATTATAGACAGAGGGATATTAATATGGGGCTGAGTTATAGCAATAGGTTAGTATGCTCAGGAAATGGGTGCGATTTGTGGCAGAGTGGAAGAAAGTAATGTATGGCGGCGACAAGTTATGGACAGAGGGGATGAGGTAGAAAGCAAAGGGGAAGACATTATGGACAGAGGGGACAGAAGTTAAGGATGATGGGAAGGAGGATAAGGACGGAGGGAGGTTATACCTGGTTTATCTAAACAGAGGGAAGGAGGTTAGGGACAGAGCGGAGGGAGGTTAGGTTCTCCTTTATATTTATGTAGCTGGAGCACGGTCAGAAAATATTGTGTATACTTGTATTGTCTTGAGGAAATGTCTCAAATATCAGATAATTAATGCACTAAAACTGTGAGGTTTAGGAAGTATGGGGAAACTCCGCTATAACACAATTGGTTATGATATAAATTTGGATATAACATAGTCATGGCATGGTTCGGATATCAGATAACTAATGCACCAAAACTGTGACGTTTAGGAATTACTATTGAGACCTAACAAAAACTATAATAAACATTTAATTCTACATTGCTACTTTAGCGAAAGAATTTGAGAGACCAGAAAAGTATCCCCACCCCTACCACCCCCACACTGCATGTTGTTTTATTATTACATAAAGTTCTTTCACATTTCATTTTATCAGTAACATCTGGGATAGATTGGATTGGTAGAGTTCTCTCAGGTTTCTTATTGATTTGATATCATAATTTAAGTAGTTACTATTTACTCAGCCCACTGAGAGTAAAGCTAATGTCAGGTATGTACTCCCTGCCTGGAGTTACAGGTTCACCTGTATCTCATATGGATTTTATTTTTAATAACTTGGAAGGTATATGCTTACTGGTGCTGTTTTTACGTTGGGAGTGGTTATACTTATAAAAAATACAATAGACATACTGTTTAATGACCTTTAAAGCCCAGGGATGTAAATATTGATAAGAGATCTCCGATACATTGTGGATATGGTTTGCTGAGCGTACAAAATGTCATCTTGATTTTTGAACTAAAATCATCACTTGACATTGCAATTTTGTTTTCTTCTGATTTCAGCCTTAGGATGCAGCTTTATGTTGTAATGTCATACACAAAGATATTTATTTGTGTATAAGATCATTGAATGCCCTGTGGGTAACACATCAGTGCCAGATCAGGAACATTGTCAAAACATTACTTAAACTCACCTATCTCTCTATCTCTCTCTCTATTTTATGCACATCTATACCCATTAAGAGAGAGAGAGAGAGAGAGAGAGAGAGAGAGAGAGAGAGAGAGAGAGAGAGAGAGAGAGAGAGAGAGAGAATTCATGGAACAGCCAACAGTTGAGAACAGTTATATAACAAACTAATACAGCACTCCCTCACTGTAAGGCCCTTCATTATAAGTGTTCCTGTTATAAAGTGGGCATGGTCATGGATCTAGTTTCATTAAGTGGTAGTAACATTATATGTATAATCTACTTCATTATAAGGTGGTCACACTATAAGACAGTATACTATATGGCTCCCATGTCATTCATTCAATCATTGTTTTTTTGTCCTACGGCAGGTTCGAGGCATCCATCTTCTCCAATCTTCCCTTTACATGGCTGTAGGTTTCATGTTCGCATATGAGTTATTCTCGTTGAGATCGGTCCGTAGCATGATTCTAGGCTTTCCTCTTGGTCGCTTTCCTTCCATTCTGCCTTCTATGACTTCTCTTAACAGGCTTTCACCTCTTAAAATGTGTCCGATCTACTTCTTTTTCCTCCTGAGTATAACATTCAATAAAGTTCTCGTCTCATCTACCAATCTTATGACCTTTTGATTTGTTTTTTGGTAACTCCAACAAACTTTCTCTATGCGCCTCCAGATCCACATCTCAAATGCTTCTGGCCTTTTTTTCTTTTTGCTTCCTTTCTCAGCGTCCACGTTTCTGAGCCATAGAGCTCTACAATCCATACAATGGTTTTGACAATCTTTTTCTTTAGGTCTGTGCTCATTTGTTGAGTTAGCAATTCTTTCCACTTGCTGAATGCATCTTTGGTCATTCCAATTCTTGTTTTTACTTCATCTTGGCACCTTCTATCATCTGAGATCAAACATCCTAAATATCTAAACTTTCTCACTTGTTCTACTCTTTCTCCGTCAATTGTAATATTCAGATCTTGACCTCCTTCCCTGCAAACTCTCATGACCTTGGTCTTCTTTACATTGATCATCATGTCGTATATCTATCCATATTTGTTCAAAGATCAACTTTTGCAAACCACTTTCTTATCCTGAAATCATTTCTTGATCATCGACGAACCTAACATCCTTCAGTAGTTGTCCTCCTACTCTAATTCCTTCTTCCACTTCTTCCATTGCTTCAATCGTCATCATCTCTGCGTAAATGGAAAAAAAGCAAAGGTGAAAGCAAACAACCTTGCCTGACACCACGTCCAATTTGTCCTGGTTCGGAATTACCATCTGCCATTCTTACTACTGCTTCCTGTTGTGTATATAGTTTGGTAATGAGTCTCCTGTCTCTCCAATCCACACCAATCTTCTTCAGAATTTCCATCAGCTTTTTCCACTTAACCCGGTCAAATGCTTTCTCAAAATCGACAAAGCAGATGAAAAGTTCGTCTTCATGTTCTAGCCTTCGTTCTCACAGGATTCTCATCACCGCTATTGATTCTCTCGTTCCGCATCCTTTCTTAACTCCAAACTGAGTCTTGCCGATGAAATAATTTGATTTCACCTCTAACCGATTTATCAATACTTTTAACATGATTTTGGATGCATGCGAGATCAGACTGATTGTTCTGTGGTCTGCACATTCTACAGCGTTTTGACTTCTTTTGCAGCGTCACTATTATCGATTTTGTAAAATCCTCAGGCCACTCACCTTTTGTATACATATCTTTGCACAGAACACTCAACTCTTTTTCAGCTTTCTCCCCATCTCACGTCACTCAATCCGAGTAAGTTTAACCCATATCTCTCCATTCCACGTTTAACATTTGCTAACTTTTCTTTTCTGAGCATCGATCGATCTTTCCAGGCTCCAATTTTAATAGTTTTGCACGGATTGCGTTGAATGACTACCTTGGAGGCCTTGCACCCTCCACTGCCGGACGCGACATCTATAACCTACTCATAGATCCCGTTAACGTCGTTTGCGGTATCTTGGGAAATAGTCATGGTGGTTTCCCATTCCCTTACCCGACAGTTGTGCGAGCCTGTCGCAGAGCGTATCCATTACTTGCATCGACTTTCAGTGTGCCATTGGGTTCTTTTGCCACCTGTGTGTGAGAAACATCCACTGGCTGACTAGCAGCTCTTCCGCACATCTCTTACGTCACCCTTGCCACCGAACAAGAATCGGTGCACTGGCTGTACCGTTTAGCACTCCGCGTACAGTAGCGACAGAAGACTATCGGTCAGACTACTCCCATGGGCAGCGATATAATGAGAGAGTGCTTTATAACAGGATGTTACTTATAATAAAATGTGATGGAAATAATTATTACAATTTCACCATTGTTTGATGTATTGTAAATGGGACAAAAAGTTGTCTGACAAAATTACCAAAATATTCTCTTACCTCAAAGCATTCGGCTATTGAAATAAAAAAAACTATGCTCAGTACATCATTTTGTAATAATAGCAAAGATTATTATTTACTCCAGTCCATGGAGGTGCATGGACATGCTTATTGTAGATATTTATCTATGTGCCTACAATGTTTATTGTCTTGATATATGTATGAGTGCCATTGTATTGCTGATCAGAGTTAATGTTAAGTGTGTTTTTATGCACTGACTTTCCACTACAACACAAGATTAAAGTTATTTCAAGAGATTGATATTATGTGTCACCCACGACCAAATGTACCAGTAAGATTTCATGATGTATCTCACTTTGCGGGTCAAATAACAATTAAACCAATTGTCTCTTTAATCACTTTCATCCTTTCTGTTTTCTTCCTCCTTCCTTATTCTCTTTTCCACTTCCCTTTTCTCTTGCTCCTCTATTTTTGGTTATCTAGTTTTCATGTATGAACTGAAAACAAAGGAGAAGTACAATTTGCCATAACAGTTTTCAAATAACCTCTTTAATTTAAGGCAGAATAACACAAGAGAACCAGTAGCTAATTAATGATGTATGGCATCATGGCTTGCAATAAATGTGAGCTAAAGAGTGAGGATGTCTGGTGTTCTACAACACATTAACACATGTAGTTTTCATCATGCCCAGTAGAGTCAAGTACATTGCCGAAAAACAAGACAGCTATGTGTGTATGTAATTCTCTCAGGCAAATGCCTATATACATAGAAGAATTAAGCAAGATTGTCTCAGGGAACCACCTATATAACAGCATGTGGCAAGATTCACCCAGGAAACTTGCAACATATAAGAAGCAATATTACCCAAAGGAACTGGCTATATAATCAAAAGTGTAAGGCATGATTCCTTCAAGGAGCTGGCTAAATATAACCTAGTGGCAAGATTACCTCAGGGAGTCCATGATTCCCAACCTGGAAATAGTTGGGGTCCGAGAAGAAAAAATTGGAGCCCCTATCCTAAAATCAGGATTTCCATCAATCATTATTTAACTTTGAAATGTTAGCGGTATAAGCATAAATTATGCTGCACAAAGGAAGCCGCGGCGGTTCAGTTAGTAGAGCGTCGGATTCGTAATTCAAGGATCGTGGGTTTGATACCCGCCCATGCCAACCCAAGTTTGCTGACTCGGTGTGTCTTTGGAAAGGCACTTAGCTCCCATTTCCTCGGCGTGATATAGGTAATAATGTGTTAAAAGTGCTGTTGAAACCAACAAAAACAAAAAAGAAATATACCGCACAAATGAAAATAATGTACTGTCCCATTGTCAGCATTCTTATCCAGTTCAACTAATAAATGAACTGAAATACTTAAACAAGCATCAAACTAAATGAGACCCGAATTTTAGGACAAATAGCTAACAGTAAAAAGATTGATATCAAAGTTAGAATTGACCTGCCGTTTCCCAAAACCAAACTTAACATGTATTTCTAGCATTAGTAATGATAGTCACAAATTAAGTTTATTTTTATTGCATTCCTCACAATATGACATCATAGTTTGAGCAAACGCGTGATATGCTGCTATGTACATAACAATAGCCTCAGTATGAATAATAACAAGAACTAAACTGAATAAGCCACAGGTGTTTTAACGTAACCTACTAATAAATATTTGCCAAATTTATATACATTCGTAGTTGCATTATCCTATCCCATACTAAAATGTGAACAAACAAGGTTTTGAACTATTTGTGCTGAGGCATTTTAGCATTACTATCCAGGGTCTTTTCTTTCTGTAGGAATACCTAAGTTGACAATATAATCTTCCATTTGGTCACTATATTTTACCCCATGAAAATTATTGGCATGTTTGATTATTTGTTCGCAAGAAAAAGGGCAGCACTGTTGAATTTTCCGTTTCGGATCCCTCATTTAACTTCTGACTTTACTCATTTTAGTCTTCACTCATCATTTACCAGAATTGTAATTATTTTCCTCTTTCTCTACATTTTTATTTTTGTGACCGATAATTTCTTGAGCTAACGCTAAATTATTATTTGCTGACAGTTTCTTAATTCAAAATTCGAGTCTCTCATGACAACAATCAAACATCGAAATTACGTCATACCAACGATCGACGGTGGCTTTCAATCTAATTCAACAGACATTAGGAACAACTTTGAATTTTGCCATGGCAACATTTTTGTTTAAACTAAAAGAAATCACCATTTGAAACAATTGACCCTATTATACGATTTTGTCGATCACTAGTACAGCATACATTATGTATCGTCTGGTATGTCAAACATCGGAGACTAAACTTCCTCGCCGTGCAAATTTGAATGTAAGTTCATTTTCAGACAGATGTATGATATGCCTTTATAATAGTGTGCAGTTAGTGTGCAATTACATACATATTTAGAGTGTCTACAAACAAGATAAGGGATTACATCGAAACTAGGAAAGCAATTGATCTTCTCACTTTGTTGAGGAATAAACACAAGAAGCTATCAGGACATGTATAGACTGATAAATGTCATGGCCGTAAGAATTGTTTTGTCCGATCAAGTGTGCCGGTGTATTAATACGCACATACCACGTCACGTTGAAACGGTTTCCTAGAGGCATGACGTGGCAGCGATATATCCACTGGGGAAACGCACTTGAATCGTGTTTATTTGTAACTTAAAAACAGAATAACCAATAAACCAGCCAAATCTGCCCTTGTTCCGAAATCAGGATGTGGCCCAGTTTTTCTGTATAAAAAGCTGAGTGGTCTGGAGAAAAAAGCAAACTTGGAGAGGGACTCTTACGTGACAGTTCTAGCCGAAATAATTTCTAAAGAGAGATCACTACAAAGGTAAGTTATTTGACAAACTTTTGTTTTAATTATTAAATTTAATTGTGATTCGGTTTATTTTGTTTCGGAAAGCATCCTTGAAATCTTTATACTCTCTTACACAATTTGACTGTTAAAAGTTCAATATTTGTCAAGCCCCAAGACTTTATATTCGCCAATTTATTATTTTCAGATACACTTTTCTCTGATAGTTCGGTAGCATGTTAAGTCAGTTGCATTCTATTAGAAATTGGTTTGATTTATGATGAAATTGTCTACGGTACTTCCTTGCTTTGTAAAAGTAAAAATATATTTTCATTCAGTCGCGCTCTAAAAGTGTACATTTCTTTAATTATTTTAATCAAATTGTTGGATTTAATGATCTCAGTAGCTAGAGTGTCAATCATTCAACATCTTTCTAGACGGATTGTTTCAAAGTTTACTCTAGAAAAATTATGATACGTTATATAAAAAACTTTTAAAATTTCAAATTAAACAAGTTTTGACCATAGCTCTAGCAACAACTTTTTGGCAACAGAAATTCTCTTGTGTAGCAGAATTATTTGATAGATAGATAGCTAGATAGACAGTCGGGCGTCTGTTTACAATAATCTGTCATTATCTATTTATCCATCCATCAGTCCAGTGTGTATGTGTGTATGTTATGTGTGAGAGAGAGAGAGAAAGAGAGAGAGAGAGAGAGATTTTATAGATTTATAATTCGTTTCATGCAGGAATCGAATGTGCGCGGCGAGTAACGGCGTTTGTACAGAATGACACCAAAATAATCTAACAGGTTAGAGAGTTGTTAGTCGTTCCAAGCAGGAATCGAACCCGTGCGTTCGTAACGGCACTTATTGCCTAGCTCTCATCCACCATCTCCCACGGCCAAATAGGAAGCCAACAAGATCGAAGGTTCGGGCTCGAAGTGCACGAGAACTCACGCGTCAGGCAAGCGGCAGTATAACAAATAGCTATGTGGACAAACCCACTTGATTTCTATTCTAGAACTGCAAGGTATATCTATGAAATTAAAATTATAAATTGACGCCAATATAAGAAACAATGAGGAAGGCACTTATCCCTGGATCACACATTATATGTTTGGTTACATGACTATATGAAATAAATTTATATAGAACTACACCAATATAATCACCTCGAGTCACGGTCATACCCTCATCCCCCAAAAAGGAAGGAACAAAGTCAACTCGAGGTTTCCAAGAACTTACTCGCAAGCCAATCGGCATTTTAACGCTCAGCTGTTTGTACAAACCCACTGGGTTACTATTCTAAAAATGCACGGCATATGCATGAAATTATAATTATAAATTGACCCTGATCCCTCAGTGTGTCTGTGTTTGTATATATATATATATATATATATATATATATATATTGCTCAGCATTGCTTACTTATTTAGAGTAGAGGAAAACTGTATATAAATTAGTTGGGAAACATTTTTTATATATAGTACCTAGATTTTATGCTGCATAATCAGTCACAGAGGTATTATAAACACAGAACATATTATGTTCTCTTTCTTTCAGCATCATGAGAGTGACAATCTTTATTTTAGCGGTCCTAGCCGTCCACATTTCCTGTATTTATTGCAAGCCTGCTGTACAGCGAGGAGGTGGGTAGAACTAATTATTAAATTAAATTACATTATTTGAAGCATTTTGGGTAAAGTGTGCTTGTAGTAGCTGTAGAGCAGTGTGTACGTATATTTACCAAAAGGTGCACAAATTTAATAAAACAATCAATCTAATTATTATCAAGATCTGCTTATCAATCAGAAGATCTGAGAGGCACTGATATGAGGTCATGTTATGTTGACCTTTAGATTCACGATAAAAAATTAAAGTTTTCTTACTGCTGAAAGTGAAGAACGTAATTCGAAACATATCGTTGTTTCCAATAGGCCTTCTAACAGGCTTTTTTTTTTTTGTTGTTGTAGGCTACATAAAATAAGTGGACAGAGAATTCCAAAGGTTACCAAAACATGAACTTGTATCGATGCCTGTCAGATCTAATTAATCATAATAAGATCTTGATTTTAATCAGACTGCTAAAACAATAATCTTTGATTTTGTTATTGTTGTTGGTGGTGTTTAACAAGTTCAATTTGGCATCGAACTAATGTAGGAGAATAAATGTGGATTCTTTTACATAGCGGCTGATAAAAGCTATAATTTGTTGCAAAGCCTATGTGGTCACACTGCAAAACTGAATTGAAAATATAAATATAATTCAAATCATTTGTCTCTTCTTCACTTGAAAGAAATCACTGCGGGATAGGAAAATTGCACTGATTGTTGGTAAAAAAAAAACAAAAAAAAAACATGCTTTTTTATTATTAGTATTCCCACTGAGTGATTGATGTTCTGATTAAATATTGTATATATTATTCCACAGAGCAACATCCTCCCGGTCAAACCGGACCACCACACCCTGAAGGACAGGAAAGATCACACCAACATCCTCCCAATGGTGAAGGAAGATCAGAACGACCCGAGGAAGAGAACGAACAAACCCGAACACCACATTCTCAAGGAGAAAACGGACAAACCCGACCACAACGCCCTCATGAAGAGAACCGACACACCCGACCACCACACCCTCAGGGAGGGGACGGTCAGACTGCATCAACAACACCACAGTGAGAAAACGGTCAGACCCGACCACCATCCTCTTAGGGACAGAATAGTCAAACTCCACCACCTTCCCCAACCAGATCCAGAAGGGCAGAGAGCTCAAAACAGCCAACCTTCCTATTATAGAATGGTCAAAACATTTTATTATTTTATATAAATGAAAATAGATAATTGCAAAGCCAAAATCACTGTGTCATTTGTGTCTATTGTAAATGAAAACGCTGGAAGTTAGTTGACAATGGATTCGGCATGTTGAAATGAATAGTTTTTCTTTACTTACATATTCATACGAGCATTTATAAATTTGTCTATATAATTATATTGAAATAGGTTCATTTAGAGACAAGTAGCATTTTTGTTACATCCAAAAAAGGAAATTAAATTTAAATTATTTCATGTTTTGATATTTTATGGAATATGTACCATTTGAAATTATTTTTATTCATTCATATTTTTATATCTACTGAATACCAGAATTAAAGAAAAAACGTTACATTGATCTATTGTTCTGTGTGTTGAATTATACACTACGTTATAATACTTTCTGAATAATCCTCCGCAATGTTGCCAGCCTGGTGATGAAATGTATATTGATAGAAATACAAATATTTTGTGAATTCAATTTTAATCTCAGATTTTGCATTGTACTATATGATGCAAATTCTCTCACTCTGTCTCTGTCTCTGTCTCTCTTTCACTCTATCTCTCTCTCTCTCTCTCATGTGCATCTCATCACAACCATCTTAGTTGCTGAACATACATGCATACAGGTCGACATACATACATGATAAAGACACCTGACTGGTGGTTGCATGAAAGTATAAATCACTAAATTCGGCAAGTAAACTGAATTATTTCACATGGGACGGTTATAGTAGCTTACAAAACGAAGTTTTTTTAAAAGTTGATCAATCCAAAATGTTATAATTGAATCTGAAATGGGATTACAAAAGTGTAAATAATACATTATAATGTCTTACAATCAACAGCCCTTTAGAAATTATATGATGATGATGTGATATATGAATATTTTCTTCTTATAACGGATTTTCTACTGGTATATGGAGAATCTAGCCTATTCCCTATGTCAATTTAAATCAAAACTCGCACTACATGACGTTATTTGTGATGTCATGAGATGTCATGAGATGTTATAATACGCGTTATATATAAAACTATTATGATATCGTTATACTAGTATCTCCACAGCTCAGTAGTCATGTCTCATATGTCATCTTACATGCATACATACGTATTTACCTACATACTTATATGTCTGTTGTATAAGTACCTACCTACTGACCTGCCTACCTAACTACCTACACACTACGTACATGCATGTTGTATACCTACCTACCAACCTATCTATCTACATGCTTGCATGTTTTGTCGCTACCTACCTACTTATCTACATAAATGCACACACATATATATATATATATATATATATATATATATATATATATATATATATATATATATATATATATATATATATATATATATATATATATATTTCCGTGCGTACGTAGGTACATACATACATACATACATACAGGAGACCAGTTGGTATTTGTCTTGAAGACATATATTAATCAAGGAAAAGGCAGGAAGACGGGTGTGATTTTCACAGCTGACGGGAAAGCTCAATCCAAAAAACGATATTTTAAAAAAAAAAATCACAGTGTAGTAACGACTGTATGTTTTCCGGAAGTTACGATTTTCAAGTGTGAATGTGGTACCTACGATTCTTTTTACATATGCTACACTTTATTTCTGAAGCATATTTCTTGGCGAGTTATTCCTGTATAACCAGGGTTTCCAAGGTGATGTAAAACAAAAGTGACTGCATGGTCATTTGAGCGACACTGTATTGGAATTTGCAATTCTGATCCGTCATAGCAATAAGACACCTTCGCTTAAGAAATCACAATTTTCCGAAGAAAAAACACATCAAAGAGTTCATTCACTGTCCAAATTCTAGATTTCGATTTTTAGATACGGGTAATTTTGAGGCCATTTTTATTTCTTGAATGGAGAAGTACTTTCTTATTGGACTGTTTATCTCAACTCAATACAAGAAAAGTATGCTATCATAAGAGAATGGTATACATGGCAAGCACGATGAAAAGAGAATAAAGCAATCGACAATAATCTATTTTTATTGATACCATGTACCGTTTCCTCTATACCTATGCATGCGTAGCTATGGGGGGTTGAGTGTATGATTGACCGAATCATGCAAAGCAAAGGTTTTCAAACAAAATGAGTGATCTAAAAAGAAACTAACAATAGTTTGCTTGAAATAAAATTGATTTGGTCCGCTCCTTCTATATCCTTCTCAAGTGGGACATGTATTTTATAGTGCCTGCGCAGATATATCAGACACTTCATAGGTTTTACTGGACTGACTTAGATGTATCCAGCGATCATAATTACTTTGACAAAATACGCCAGACATTCTAATGTACGCAGATATTTAAGATTGCATTGTATCGCATGTAGAAAATTCCAAGTGGTCACTGCCCAATCCTAACGAGTTATCGCTAAATGATACGTTCTACTTGGATGGTACTACTAAGGTTGCGCTCTACACTTTTGTACTTTGCACGGTGATTTTTAAAGAAAAAGAATTTCCCAGGTTTTCTTCACTGGTTATCCTGATTATTTTAAAAAAAGACCTTGTATATCTTAGGTATTGTTAAAATAACTTTTAATTCCCTTTGTTTTGATGTATGATTGTTGGGTGTAATTTGGATTATAGTATATACAGTTTTACCTTACTTCAGATGTGAACTTCTCAAGAGATTGCTAGCTCCACTTGGTCATTTTCCCTCCTGAACTTCAGAGGTAAAGTGGATTTTTTTTATCCAATAACATTTTTTCAGGTTTTTTAAAAATATTTTATAATTCATTTATTGCTCTTTCAGAAGTTACTATTGCGTACTCTGGCAAAATTAATTTTCCTTATTTTAATAACTGCTAAAGTTAGTGTACTTTCGACTAGTTCAAATTCATTTCTCGAGCACATGGGAGCCGCAGTTTGGATCAGCTATCTATATTAGGTAGCGCATTTTCCCCTAATGCCACATATAAAGAAATTTCAGTCCCAGTACATGACAGGATCATAGAGGTATGCCAACATTCTCTTCATTGTGCTTGTTGCAAATGCACACAACTTTATCTTTTACCTGTCCAGCTTTCATAAGTACTTAGCACCTGTAGAGCGGAACCTTGGTGACCCTGCTTCACTCCAGTCACATCTCTGCCGCACCTAAGAACTGACTAATCACTTGTCAGCAGTGATTGCTGATAACAGCTAAGAAGTGTTTAGCAACCTCTCGGTCAATCTCACGGATCATAACTCGAATGTTTGCCGATAGCTGCCATTAGCTGCCATGCTGACCAGCTCAGCTATTTACGATACAAGGTTTGACCGAATGGACAGCTGCCACTCCAAATCATTCCTACTAACCTTGGCACTATTTTTTCATTGTCAACATCTCGGTCAATCATACAGTCAATCCAACCGTAGAAATGACCGAGGTGGTCCGAATAGATTGCGGTTTCTTTTCTCGGGAAGAAATTTCCGGCGAACAAAATGTATGATTTTTTTCTGCAAATTACTATTCCGACATACATACGAGGCATATTTAGAAACCAGCCTAGGTGGTCCGAATGCTAATTAGCTGCACACAACTTAGACACTTAAGAGAAATGACCGTATTTTACTTGAATTATATAGTAATTTTGAACATCAGTATTAAACAGAAATTAATGGCCGAATATTATTATATTCATATTTTATACTCATTGTCATAAGCACTATCATACTTGTAACTTTCATCTGCAAATTTAAAAAAGTTACAAATTTAAATGCTAATGAAGTAGGAGGAGATTGACGTCTTCTGTAGTATGGTCCATAAACAGACACTTTTGTTTACACAAACATGAAATGTGATGGATGTGTTCACATCCGAAATGACCACGGGCAGAGGGTACAAGCAGTTAGAAATGATTTACATGTGCGATTCATGCTCCATTGAATATTTACATTTTTTGCGCTTCCATGTAGCTCATCGTCTTGACACTGTTGCATGTATGGTCATAAAACATTAAGCGTGCATCCATCTTTAACACTTATGTTAGTAGCCATAAAAAATTAATTGATGGTTGCGACGACCTACTTTTGCTTCAGTGACAATGCTAAGTGTTTAGATTATATACCAGCGAAACAGGCAAAACATTGCCTTCTAAAGAATTTCATGTTGATTCGTTCTTAGAACTGACTTTCACATTGTTATGAGTTATAAGCGTGAAATTAAGAGATCTTGATTGTTTTTTGTGTATGGGAAACACAGTAGCAACTCTGCTTCATGCAAAGTCACTCACATCTTCTCTTGGTACTCTTCTACAATACCAATGTTATTCTTGTTTTAACCTTTCATTGGGTAGCACATCGCGACAAGTATATTTGAATTGTCAACGACGCTTTTACATCAGGTGATGCCATGCTCTGTGACACACGAGAACACAGCAAACGCTTTAGGCCTATTAGATACAACATACAGATGGCGAAAGAAAATCAATTTATTGTCCCACAGGAAGTGAAGGTAATTAACAGGGGGGAAAGTGGAATGAAGAAGTAAACTATTTATATGCATTATGCACCTATCATAGTGTAACCAATCATAGTCTTTTCTTTCTGCAATGTGACTGAATATTACAATTACGCGTGACACGCTGCTACGAACATAATATTAGCATCATTATGAATAATAATAACAACTAAACTGAATAAGCCACAATTGTTTTAACGTAACCTACCAATAAATTTTTGCCAAATTCATATACCTGCTTAGTCGCATTATCATATCCCATACTAAAATATTAACGTGAACAAACAAGGTTTTGAACTATTTGTGCTGATACACTTTAGCATTACTATCCTGGGTCTTTTCTTAGTGAGGGGATACCTAGGTTGACACTATAATCTTCAGTTTGGTCACTAGATTTTGCCCCATAAAAATTATTGGCATGTTTGATTATTTGTTTGCCAGAAATGGCAGCACTGTTGAATTTTCCATTTCGAATCCCTCATTTAACTTCACATTTTGCTCATTGCAGTCTTCACTCATCATTTACCAGTGTTTTAATGATTATTTTCATCGTTCTGATAAATTTTTATTTTTTGTAACTAATAATAACTTCAGTTCACGCTAAATTATGTATTGCTGAAAGTTTCTTCCTTCAAAATTCGAGTCTTTCATGCCAAAAATCAAACGTCGAAATTACGTCACACTAACGATCGACGGTAGCTTGCAATCTAATTCAACTGACACGAGGAACAACCGTGAATTTTTCTATGGCAAAATTTTTGTTTAAACTGAAATAAATCACTATTTGAAACAATTGACCCCATTAGACGATTGTGTCGATCACTAGCACAGCATACATTATGTATCAGCTGGTGTGTCAAACATCGGAGACTAAACTTCCTCGCTGTACAAATTGGAATATAAGTTCATTTTCAGACAGATGTATGATATGCCTTTATAATATTATGCAATTACTTTAATATCTAGAGTGTCTACAAACGAGACAAGGGATTAAATCGAAACTAGGAAAGCAATTGAATTCACTTGTTTTTAGGAATAAACGCAACAAGCTATCAAAACAGGTAAAGATTGATAAATGTCAAGGTCGTAATAATTGTTTTTTTCTCGGTCAAGTGAGCTCGTATATTATTACGCACATACCACATCACGTTGAAACGGTTTCATGCAGGCATCACATGGCAGCGATATATCCACTGGGGAATCGCACTTGAATCGTGTTTATTTGTAACATAAAACAGAATAACCAACGAACCAACCAAATCTGCCCTTGTTCCAAAATCACGATGTGGCCCAGTTTTTCTGTATAAAAAGCCGAACGGTCTGGAGAAAAAAGCAAACTTGGAGAGGAACTCTTAAGTTACAGTTCTAGCCGAAATAATTTCTAAAGAGAGATCACTACAAAGGTAAGTTATCTGACAAACTTTTGTTTTAATTATTAAATTTAATTGTGATTTGGTTTATTTAGTTTCGGAAAGCATCCTTGAAATCTTTATACAATTTGATATAATTTGGCTGTTAAAAGTCCAATATTTGTCAAGGTCCAAGACTTTATATTCGCCAATTTATTATTTTCAGATACACTTTTCTCTGATACTTCAGTAGCATGTTAAGTCAGTTGCATTCTATTAGAAATTGGTTTGATTTATGGTGAAATTGTCTACGGTACTTCCTTCCTTTGTAAAAGTAAAAATATATTTTCATTCAGTCGCGCTCTAAACGTGTACATTTCTAGTATTATTTTAATCAAATTGTTGGATTTAATGATCTCAGTAGCTAGAGTGTCACTCATTCAACATCTTTCAAGACGGATTGTTTCAAAGTTTACACTACAAAAATTATGATACGTTATATATAAAACATTTAAAATTGAAATTTAAACAAGTTTTGACCATAGCTCTAGCAACAACTTTTTGGCAGTATAAATTCTCTTGTGTAGCAGAATTATTTGATAGATAGATAGATAGATAGATAGATAGATAGATAGATAGATGGGTATCTGTTTACAATTATCTGTCATTATCAATTTACCCATCTGTCAGTCCAGTGTGTGTGTATGTGTGTGTGTGTGTGTGTGTGAGAGAGAGAGAGAGAGAGAGAGAGATTCGTAATTCGTTTCATGCAGGAAACGAATGTGTGCGGCGATTAACGGCGTATATGGTCAAGCTTTCATACACCAGCACCCTTAAACTCATGCTCGTGCATTCATCGCACATTATATATTATATTTGGATACATGATTACATAAAAGAAATGTATACAGAATGACACCAAAATAATCTAACACGTTAGAGAGTTATTAGTCGTTCCAAGCAGGAATAAAACTCGTGCATTCGTAACGTCACCTATTGCCTAGCTCTCGTCAACCATCTCCCAAACCCTCACGGCCGAAAAGGAATCGAACAAGATCGAAGGTAAGGGCTTGAGGAGCAGGAGAACTCACTCGTCAGGTAAACGGCAGTTTAACAAATAGCTATATGAACAAACCCACTTGATTTCTATTTTAGTACCGCAATGTATATCCATTTAATTAGATTTATAAATTGACACCCAAATAATATACAGGGAGAAAGGCACTTATCCTTGGATTACACATTATATATTTGGCTACATGACTATGTGAAAGAAAATTATATAGAATTACACCAATATAATCACCTCGAGTCACGACCATACGCTCATCCCCAAAAAAGGATGGAACAAAGTCAACTCGAGGTTCCCGAGAACTCACTCGCTAGCCAAAATTTTAACGCTCAGTTGTATGTACAAACCCACTGGATTATTAATTTAAAAATGCACAGCATATGCGTAAATTATAATTATAAATTGACCCGGATCCCACAATGTATATACATATATATATATATATATATATATATATATATATATATATATATATATATATATATATATGTTAGATTCTTCACATGTATCGTAATATAAATTTCATGCTCAGCATTGCTTACTTATTTGGAGTAGAGAAAAACTGTATATAAATTAGTTGGGAAAACATTCGTTTTTATATAGTACTTATATTTTAAGCTGCATAACCAGTCACAGAAGTGACCATATTTTGTTCTCTTTCGTTTTGTCGGCACCCTTTATCCTCATCCCAGCTGGTTAAGACTTAGAGATGTCGCCTTGTGTTTTCTAATAGAAATTGTTTTTTATTGTGTTGTTTTCCCTGTCTATCCCTTTTTTGTGTGTTTTTGTGTATAAAAACAAATAAAAGAGAAAATTTTAGTTATCTTTATTTTTGCACAAGGTTGATTTTCGTTTGTTCTATCAAATTTGTGAGTTTCTTTAGTTTCCTTTTATATATGAGAACTTTGGCTCGTACTGTCCCCCCTATAGGCATATTATCCTTAGGGCGGATGTCCTCGCCATTTCCCCCCCCCCCCCTTTTTTTAAAAAATCATTTGTTACCTCTGCGCTTGAGGTTAAGTTATTTTTCGTCCCTTGTGTGGTGCTATAAGTGTGTGTTTGTTGTTTGTTGAGTTGTATATATTGACCCATTTCTATGTTAGGGACGGACCTATCTAGATCATATTCTTTGTAGTTTCTTTTCTTATCTATGTTTCTAAATAAATGTAATCGAATTTAAAATTTTGAAATGATTTTTTGTTTATGAAAATAAGATTATTTTAAAATGTTTATTTATAAAGAAAAGTAATAAGGTATTTACAATGCGTTTCTTTTTGTTTTTGCGTGCGTGTGTGTTTTTCTCTCTTTCTTCTTCTCTCTCTCTTTTGGTTGTTCATAGTTTTAATTCAAATTAGTGATGGTATTGAAATTACTGAGCTTGAGTGAAGAATAGGATTGAAATTGTTTCATACGCGGACGTGATGGAAAACATCCTGTCTTTGTAGGAATTATAATATAAATTTGAGCTTGGTTGCAAAATAGGATTGAAATTGTTTTTTACGCGGACGTGATGGAAAACATCCTTTAGTTGCACGAATTTTAATATCTGTTTATGCTTGATTGAAAAAGAGGATTGAAAATGTTTTGGACGCGGACGTGATTAAAACATCCAAGTTATTTTATTGATTTTATCAAATTGTGGAGTTTGGTTATAGCTTGAGTATAAAGGGATTGAAATTTTCTGTCACACTGACATGATTGAAAAACCTTCACTTAGATGTTTCCTTTAATCTTGGTCTAATTTGTCATTTTTGCATTGTCTGAGCGACTAGTTTTGTTCAAAAGAAAAAGTTTTTGTATAGATATCCTCGTATATTGCATCTGTTTTATCTGGTTCTTGGATAGCTGCTCTTTATCTGAAATGTAAATTGAGAAAAAAAAAAAAAAAAAAACGTTGAGAAGAAAATTTCTCAACTTGCCCTTATTTTCCGTCTATTCTTTATTGTCTTATTTATTTATTTTTTTAAAGGTTAAATCCAAAAGTGTAAAATAGTTTTATATTGTATGCACCTTTATTTATTTTATTTTTTTTGTGGTTCCTTCCTAGTCCATCCCAGCATATATGGTTTCTCTTGTTGAATCCTATTTTCCAAGTTTTTTTGTTCTTGGGTTCCAGGTCCGTACTCACCTCCCTTCAGGTATTGCCTGTCGGTCGGCTTTCCTTCCCTTTCTTCCCTTTCTTCCCTAGATTAGTTATTGGTGTTTAGTGACCTTTGCCAGAGGTCTGAGGTTTTTTCTTTTTTTTTTTTTTTTTTTTTTTTTTTTTTTTTTTTTTTATAATTTGGAAAGTTTTTTAAGTGTTGATGTCTTTAGGTTTTTTGTGGTTATAAAGTTTTTTAAGCTAGTATGGATCAAATTTTCTGAGTTTCTATTATTTCTTAAGTTAAATTATTTATATTTATGAGTGCGTGAGTGTTGAGTGAGTGTTCTTACCTGTTATTGTTAGGAATATTAGTTGTTATTAGATCTTGTTATTTGAATAGTGATTATTGCATGCATGTCATATTGAGTTTAATTTTTTTTTTTTTTTTTATTTCTATTAAATATATTAGTTTTCCATAAATAATGTTATCTTATTATTGTATAGTATACTTTTTGCATATTATTATTAGTTCATTGTTATATTAGTTAGTTTCATATGTTATTAATGGTTATATTGGAATATAATTTTTTTTTTATGTAGGGCTGAGATAGTGCCTTATTTTTTCTTCACTGTTGATGTTGGTTGCAAGGGTGAGATATTCTTTCTTTTCCCCTGCTCCATCTTTGTTTGTCTCGGTGTTGCTTCCTCCATATTGCTACATTCCAATCTGTAATCGTCTTCTTCTATGTTGTCCTCCTGTTGTTTGGTTTTATTTATCTTTTGTGTTCCCTTCCAGGGTGGTATAGAGCAAATCTCTTTCACTTCTATGTTTTCCTCCTGTTGTTTGGTTTTATTTCTCTTTTGTGTTCCCTTCCAGGGTGGTATAGGGCTAATCTCTGGTCTTTTAGGCATGATTTGTGTTTTCCCCTGTTCTAGCTGTACTAGGTCTTTTTCTTGTATCGTAATAGTTTCTTGTGGATTTTCCATCTGGGTGTTTTGTTCCGACATGACAGTTAGTACAATTTTATGCACGGGTTGTTCAGGTGGTTTCGTACTTCCCACTGTAGTTATTTCTTGCCTTTTACATTTTGATGGGCTGTGTCCTACTTCTCCACATTTAAAGCATTTCCTAAAGTGGATACATCCTTTATACCATGATTTGGCCCTAAAGCCATGTACATAGAAAGAGGGCGTGATCCTCTCCTCCAATCCTTTTTCAATCGTGAAAATCCTTGCGCCCGTTTGTATGTTTGGATAGTCACTATATGCCGCCATTTTTGCTTCTTTAATTTCGATGTTGAACTTGTCCCTCATTCTCATTGCTGTCGCCTCTATTGGAATTTCTGATGGCACTCCTGATACGTGTACATCTACGTACTTGATTTCCATTTCTCTCTCTATGGCAGGTGCCTCTCTTATTTTCGCCATTTTGTTTCCAATTTTTATCTCTTTTCCAAGCCAGAGAAAGTTTCCTATCCTTTTGGGTTGTAAAATATATATTCCATTTCCCTCACGCGTGAGGGTTTCAATATCTTCCAACTGAATTTGAAGCTTCTTTAAGGATTCCAACACTTCAACATAGGTTGTTTCTGCTTGGGCCTGTATTTCAAGGGTCCCTGGACGACTGCTCACCACGAGCTTCTTGCTCTGCCCGGTTCGCACGATTTCCGTCACGAAATATTTTTGTAATGATGTCATTATCAACTTTCAATGATTCAAAATGTTTCCCTTTTCTGTCAGTATTCTATATTTTAGTTTTTCCACCGTTTCACATAGTGAGCTTTTTTCGATTCTTGTATCTGATACAAGGACATTTTTTTCGTCAACAACTTTCCTTGGCAAGTATCAGTGTCAGAATGCACCTTTAGGGTTGGGGGTCCGGCTCCTTACCTTTAAGAGGGAATTTGTCCTTTGCCTTACTTACTTATTTGGATTAAACTCGCGTGCCTGACTGACTGAAGTTATCTAATGGTTTTGGAAGCTTTGAGCATTATTAATTTAATCAATTTTTGTCAATTTTGAAAATTTTTGAAGTTTCTTTTAGAGTATACTTTATTTTTGGATGTAGATTTGAGTTTTTGTGTTTTCTCTGTTCATTGTTTAAAATTATTGCCTAAAGGTAATTTTAAATATTTCTATTGTTGTATTTTACACTTTTCATGGATAGAGGGTCCAGCTCCTTAAAGGTACTCTCTTTAAGAGGGAATATGTCCTTCGCCTCTATCCCGCTAGTGTTTTATTATATAATAAGTTTGTTTGCTATTTATTTAGGTTTTTTGTTTTTTGTTGTTGTTGTTATGTTTGTTTTTAAAGGGAAGGAGGGGGTTTCCTTCATTTCTCTGTTTAGTGTTGTATATTTTTGTATTTTTTTGTTCTCTTTCTTTCAGCATCATGAGAGTGACAATCGTTATTTTAGCGGTCCTAGCCGTCCACATTTCCTGTATTTATTGCAAGCCTGCTGTACAGCAAGGAGGTGGGTAGAACTAATTATTAAATTAAATTACATTATTTGAAGCATATTTGGTCAAGTTTGCTTGTAGTAGCTGTGTAACGCGTGTACATATATTTATCATCAGGTACAAAAATTTAATAAAACAATCAATCTGATTATTATCAAAATCTGCTTTTCAATAAGAAGATCTGACTGGCACTGACATAAGGTCATGGTCTGTTGATCTTTAAGTTACGGTTTTCTTACTGCTGAACGTTAAGAACGTCATTCGAAACATATCGTTGTTTACAAAAAGTCTCTAACACGGAAAGGAACGCTTTTTTTTGTAGGCTACATAAAATAAGTGGACGCAAATCCAGAGGTTACCAAAACATGAACTTGGATCGATTCCTGTCAGATCTAATTAATCGTAAGAAGATCTTGATTTTAATTAGAGAGATACAACAATAATCTTTCTTTATTTGATTTTGTTATTGTTGTTAGTGGTGTCTTACAGGTTCAATTTGGCTTTGAACTAATGTCGGCGAATGAACTTGGAATCTTTTTCTATAGCGGCTGATAAAAGCTATAAATTGTTGCAAAGCCTATGTGGTCACACTGCAAAACTGAATTAAAAATATAAATATAATTCAAATCATGAATCTCTTCTTCACTTGAAAGAAATCGCTGCGGGATAGGACAATTGCACTGAGTGTTGGTAAAAAAAACAACAACAAAAAACATGCTTTATTATTATTATTATTATTATTATTATTATTATTATTATTATTATTCCTACTGTGTGATTGATGTTCTGATTAAATATTGTATATATTATTTCACAGAGCAACAGCCTCCCAATTGTGAGGAAAGATCAGAACCACCCGAAGGCCAGGAAAGATCAGAACCACCCGAAAGCCAGGAAAGATCAGAACCACCCGAGAATGAGAACGGACAAACCCGACAACCACGTCCTCAGGAAGAAAACGGACAAACCCGGCCACCACTACCTCACGAAGAGAACCGTCAAACCCGACCACCACATACTCAGGGACAGGAAAGACAAGACTAACAAATTCCCAAGGTTGAGGGAAGATCAGAATAACCCGAGAAAGAGAACGGACAAACCCGACCACAACACCCTCATGAAGAGAACCGGCACACTCGACTACCACGCCCTCAGATAGGGGACGGTCAGACAGCATCAACAACCCCTCAGGAAGGGAACAGTCAGACTCAGTCAACAACACCACAGTAATAAAACGGTCAGACCCGACCACCATCCTCTTAGGGACAGAATGGTCAAACTCCACCACCTTCCCCAACCAGATCCAGAAGGGCAGAGCGCTCAAAAGAGCCAACCTTCCAATTATTGAATGGTCAAAATATTTATATAAATGAAAAAAGGTAATTACAAACACCTTACAATAACTCTGCACCAAACAATATGTAATCACTGTGTCATTTGTGTGTATTGTAAATGAAAGCGCTGGAAGTTAGTTGACAATGGATTTCGGCAAGTTGAAATAAATAGTTTTTTTTTTTTACATTAAATATTCGTACGAGCATTTATTAATTTTTCAACATAATTTTATTGAAATTGGTTCATTGAGGGACAAGTAATAATTTTTTTGCATCCACTAAATGGAATTTCATTTCAATTATTTCATGTTTTGATATTTTATGGAATATGTATCATTTGAAATTATTTGTATTCATTCATATTTTAATTTCTACTGATTACCAGAATTAAAGAAAAAACGTTACATTGATCTATTGTTCTGTGTGTTGAATCATATATGACGTTATAATATTTTCTGAATAATCCTCCGCAATGTTGCCAGCCTGGTGATGAAATGTCTATTGATAGAAATACAAACATTTTTGTGAATTCAATTTTAATCTCAGATTTTGCATTGTACTATATGATGAAAATTCTCTCTCTCTCTCTCTCTCTCTCTCTCTCTCTCTCTCTCTCTCTCTCTCTCTCTCTCTCGTGCATCTCATCTTAGTTGCTCGACATACATGCATACAGATCTACACACATACATACATGATAAGGACACCTGAATGGTGGTTGCATGTAAGTATAAATCACTAAATTCGGCAAGTAAACTGAATTATTTCACATGGGACGGTTATAGTAGCTTACAAAACGAATTTTTTAAAAAGTTTATCATTCCAAAATGTTATAATTGGATCTGAAATGGGATTACAAAAGTGTAAATATTATATTATGTCTTACAATCAACAGCCCTTTATAAATTATATGATGAGAATGTGATATATGAATATTTTCTTCATGTGACGGATTTTCTACAGAGCGAAAAATCCATTACTAGAATAATATTCGGTATATATATATATATAGAAACTTTGTATGTTTCTCACTTCCAACAGTTGTCATTTAAAACTTTTGATAAAGAGATATCACCTATTTTGTCAAATGTAAAATTCCAAGTTTTTAAAGTTTAGAGTAATTAAAATAAAACAACTGTACCTTACGTTTTACCATAAAGTGGATGTAGACTCATAAGCTTATAACTGTTTACTGCGTGACTGTTCTCTCTTGTTCGACCGTAATGAGCAATCAATGTGTCTATGTGATCAATATCAAACTGTGCATGTCACTAACATTATTAGAAAAAGTGTTAAACTCACACACAGTGAACGCATTAAAAATCTCATGGTCCGTGAATCCGTCACATATGTTTTCATAAATAATCCGTACACATTGTACTGCTTTAGCTGGCAGTCATTGACAGGTGATGAACACTTCAGTTCTATCCCTTTGAACTGACTGCTGTCGCGCGTGGCTGTAACAGACTCATTGCAGAGGGGCCCAAAATGGAGTGTATCTCCAAGGTACTCAGCTCCCAGGGATGTCAAAAACCCATCAACATGTTTCTTCGTGGTAATGTACGTCAAATCTCTTGTGTGCAAACACCGGCTAAAGGTGTTTATATTTCCAAAGACGTCACAAAGAAAGTACAGCAAAAACATGAATTTATATTATGTCATCTTACACCCCAATGAATTTGCAATGTTGTCTCTGTCAATCTGGTCACTCAACATGCTGACTATAGACACCGCTGATCGTCAAACATTGTCTAAGGCATTCACATAGACTGCCAGCGTACTCGTTAAACCTCTTGGGGGGAGATACATATATTAGGTGACTGTGTGTAGAGAGTAGTTAGTAAAAGTGTTAGGGAACAAACAGATATATGAAAAAATGGGGTATGCAATACTTTCGTACGATGCAAAACGCAATGAAAAAAGTGCTTAGGAATTTTTTTTAACGCATTATACCTGCACTCAGATGCATACATATACCTAAACTACACTAACACACATGCACATACATATTCACCCTGCACATACACATATATACATGTATTCATACCCTTAAACATACATATGTATACGTACATACAAATATATATATATATATATATATATATATATATATATATGTGTGTATATATATATATATATATATATATATATATATATATATATATATACGTGCACATACAGTCGACGATGCAATTTGTAAGTTGCTGGCAGTTACATCAATTTTTTCATAATTATGTCAGCAAATTTAGCAAGACTTATTAGTGTTGAGCAATACATGGAGGAAAAAGTTTACATTACGATTAGTACAATAATAAGATGCTGAGAATTTACATCTTTCTCTTGAAGAAAAGGTCAGACAAATAAATAGTGAAATTCATCACCTATGTCATCTTTATTGCACACAGTACATTATTCTGTCGTTCCTTTGTATGGTTTCCCAAACGCCCTGACAATACATTCCTTTTTAAAGATATCAAGTACTTCTCAAAATTTAAGTCTCGTTTGTATAATTGGTAAGTCATACGTTTCGATGTAGCTTCGAATTTTGCACTCCATTCCTGTATAAATAAATCACTTAAAGATTGCTTTCATAGCTTGATGGTGACGTATTGATTGTTGGTAGAGCAGATCAAGTTCTTCCAACTGAAATCAAAATGTTTTTAATACGTTGAAACCATTTATAAATAAACCCGGAATGTATATCACTCAACATGATATTGTACACATTTTTTCGAAATTTCGGAGTCTCTTGCATTTTTTTTTTGAGATCCAAACTCCAATCATGCTACAATCAATATTAATCCCAATGGGTTTCCTACCGAGTTCTGAATACAGAAAAGTATCTAACGTGCTCGTTCTCAGTTTTTCACCCTGCCTAACCCCACAAAGAATTTAAAAAAGAAAAACAGACTGTTCTCCAGCAGACATCACACTGGATTTAATATTTTTATATAAATTTAAAATAATTGTTTAAAAAAAGAACTTGCCATTTTTATTGTTTTGCAATAACTTTCTCCAGAGACCTGCCCGCCAAACTGAATAAAAAACTTTGCCAAAATTAATAAAGGAGGAAAATAACATTTTCCTGTTGAGTTTCAAGATTTCTTATAATACATGTAAAGAAAATATGTGATCTATTGTTAAGTTCCCAACACAAAATCCAGCTTGGTTTTCTGCTAATATGTTGTGATGGTTAAGAAAACTTTTGATCCGTTAGTTCAATACACAAGAGAACCCAAAAAGTAACGTCTCTAGGTAGAGACTAGTAAAAGTGAGGTCACACTGATCTATTTTTCTTTGTATTGTATAAACTTTTCTTTCTATCAATAGATATGACGTCGCCAGACCGACTGGCAACGTTGCATGGAAAATGCAGAAAGTATTACAAACGTGATGTATCAAACTATACCTATGCATGCGTAGCCATGGGTTGGGTGGATGATTAACCGAATCATGCCAAGCAAAGGTTTTCAAACAAAATGAGTGATCTAAAAAGAAACTAACAATAGTTTGCTTGAAACAAAATTGATTTGGTCTGCTCCTTCTATATCCTTCTCAAGTGGGACATGTATTTTATAGTGCCTGCGCAAATATATCAGACACTTCATAGGTTTTACTGGACTGACTTAGATGTATCCAGCGATCATAATTACTTTGACAAAATACGTCAGACACTCTAAGGTACGCAGATATATAAGATTGCATTGTATCGCATGTAGAAAATTCCAAGTGGTCACTGCCCAGTCCTATCGAGTTATCGCTAAATGATACGTTCTACTTGGCGGGTACTACTAAGGTTGCGCTCTACAGTTTCATACTTTGCACGGTGATTTTTAAAGAAAAAGAATTTCCCAGGTTTTCTTCACTGGTTATCCTGATTATTTTAAAAAAGACCTTGTATATCTTAGGTATTGTTAAAATAACTTTTAATTCCCTTTATTTTGATGTATGATTGCTGTGTGTAATTTGGGTTATAGTGTACACAGTTTTTCCTTAGTTCAGATGTGAACCTCTTAAGAGATTGCTTGCTCCGCTTGGTCATTTTCCATCCTGAACTTCAGAGGTAAAGTGGAAACAAAAACTAGCCAATAACATTTTTTCAGGTTTTTTAAAAATATTTTATAATTCATTTATTGCTCTTTCAGAAGTTACTATTGCGTTCTCTGGCAAAATTCATTTTCCATATTTTAATAACTGCTAAAATCAGTGTACTTTCGACTAATTCAAATTCATTACTCAAGCAGATAGGAACAGCAATTTGGATCAGCTCTCTACTTTAGGCAGCGCATTTTCCCCTAATGCCACATATAAAGAAATTTCAGTAGCAGTATATGACAGGAGCATAGAGATATGCCAACATTCTCTCCAATGCGCTTATTGTAAATGCACACATCTTTATCTTATACCTGTCCAGCTTTCAGAAGGACTTAGTAACTGTAGAGCGGAACCTTGGTGACTCTGCTTCACTCCAGTCACATGTCTGGCATACCTAAGAACTGACTAATCACTTGTCATCAGTGATTGCTGATAACAGCTAATTAGCGATCAGCAACCTCTCGGTCAATCCCACGGATTAAACCTCGAATGTGTGCCGATAGCTGCCATTAGCTGCCATTCGGACTACCTCAGCTATTTATAACACAAGGATATGGCCTTGTAAAATGTCATATGGATCACTATTTGCAAGACTGTTCCATTGGTGGCATTCACGATTCATAACTGTATGATTATTTATGATTTCTTTGAAGTGTATTTGCTCTTGTGGAGTTAAATTACTTTGAAGAATGTGCGTCGACATGTTATGGAATTGTTTTTGTGTATCTGTACTGAAATATGAATAATGTTCATTAAAATAGGAATGCAGTGCTTGACACCTACAGAAGAAGCAAAAAAATACATTATAATCCCCATTTGTTCCCTATATCTAATAAGTTAAGCTCAAAATATGCTACTTTGTCCTGATGCAAATAGTTCTAACTTAGAGGTGCAAAGAGCGGTTACCTCCCCTGCACTGAGTCTTCGATACAGGAAGAGTGGTATGGGAAAAAAAGAATGTAGTATAATGAGGCTAAATCATAATAATTACTTACATAAATACAAAGAAACAGACAATAATAACAGATGTGGTTGACTGCGCCATTAACAATATAGTAGTTTCGCTGAAGGGTGCAAGGGACAGTATTTATGAACAAATTTAATGCCGCATCCACCTGCATAATATAATAATTCATAACAAATAAAATACACAAGTAAGGTAAAAAAAAGTCCATATTTTTGGATAACTATAATAGAGCAAAACATAAGAATATCATTCACTTGACTTGGCAAGTGAATGGAAGTTCATAGGAAAAGAAGTTTATGCACCCCAACCCCAAATTTATATATGCATTTTTCACGTCCGAATGTCATTTTTGACACAAAGTAATGCTCACAGTCCAAACGCAAGCCCTTTTCCTAGGTGATAATTTAACAAAAACACTGTGTACTAAACAGCTTGAGGCAATTCCATCCAGGCCGTTTTTGAGATATTCTACTTGCATTGAACCCACGTGTCGACTGATGTGGTTGGCTAGTTCTGCGTCCTAGCCGACTATTGGTATTTCACTGTCTACATACCGTGAGCAACTATGGGAGGTGTACATAACTCACATCAGTTTCAAGAATAACACAAAGCTCGAAACACCTAATTCATAAATATATCCATATCTTTAATTCTTAAACAATAATAGATAAAAAAAATCACATCAGAGCCTTAAGTTAAGAAATTTTACAGGGGCTAATTTACGAAACTGTCCCCTGCCACTTGACGACTTTTTTTTTCAAATTACGAAAGTTTATGCGGACATGTGCATGGGGTAGATTGAAATTTGTGAAGCATGAAGGGATTCAATAATTCTCAGCCAGACTGTAGTAAAGTCAGGTAAATAGTTTTGGAGACAGAAAGTGGGGTACGATTCATAATCGATAGGAAGCTGATTATAGACTTTTCTAGGCTTTCATTTCCTCTAAAGCATAAGAGCTCTTAGCATAAAGTATATAATTTACTATATCTAGGTACTGAATTCATGGGAATAAGTTTTTCTCTGTACTCCACTCTGACTTGGTAATTCATAAGGATCAGATTCATCTATCAGCCTAAATTTACTTTTATATCTTTGCTTCGATTTACTGCCTAATGTGTTGATGTATTTTTGCTTTTCTTTGTGTTTCACTAGCGATAGCTTCGGCATTGTTGTATTCCACATCTGTTTAAAGACTACAAGTGTCGACCTTCGCTTGTAATTTAACATGGCGGTGTGCTAATGTGTGCACATGGAAATCAAACGTCACTTAATACGGTTTATATCTGAGGGACTTTTAGAGCTAGTAAAGGTTAAAAAAACAATCATATGGGATGAATATGTTTTTTTTTTTTTAATTCCTAAAATCAATCATCATGGAATTGCACTCCGTGGAGTTATTTCATATTTCCTTTGCCAATATCAAGTACTGTTTTTCATTTCTTTTATCCTTGCTTTCTTCTAACCTTTGAGTTTGACTCGTTCTTTCTCTTTATTTATGATTTTCTCTCATGTTAAAGGTTGGTAACGCTGGTTGATCCTTCATATTTCTTTTTTTCTTTCTTAAAAACACTGTCTAGTGCGGTGCAACCATTGCAAACTATAAAAAATTAGTGGTTGTCCCTCTGGGACACTTCGCTTCCAGCGACGACATAGACAACAGAGCCTCACCGAAGCTATACAAGGGTCCGTACCTAACATCCGGCAATATTTACAACCAATTGAGCAGTGAATAAACTGCGATATATGATCGGGAGCCTGACACAGAGAATATAAAGAAAATATCTGGGAGACTTAAACACTTTACTATCTCAACAGGAACAATTAGAGGAAGATTTGACTGAAGAAATCAAGCAAAATGATCACGAGATTAAATAGCTACTGAATGATTTAGTTCACAAATTACTGACTTAAAAAGTAAGAACATTTAAAAGACTCCGTAGGAGTTGCAGACGAAAAATGATTAAACAGAGATAACCCGAACGAGGGAGGAAAACAAGAACAAAATAAATGTGAATGGCTGCGTGACAAAAACTGTCAAAACAACTTACAATTTATCTAACCCAGATGTTAGAGAAAAAAAATCAAAATTATACTGAATTTTATAACAAGTTACATGTTGAGGATGAACAATCTAAAAAGAAAGATACAATAAATATGTTGATGGAGAGCAGCTTTATATTGTTGGTGTGGTACAATGTAGTATTGACGAAAGGAACATAAAGATACATACGTGAGAGAAGATTTCAATGATTTGAAACAAGTGTTTTGAATAGAGACAAATGCAGTTAAAACTGAAATAGATCAAAATACTCTGATATTAAGTTGTATAACTGATACAGTGAAAACAGAGAAATAAAAAGCTACAACACAAAGATATTGAAAACCGAATTGAACACGGAAATGGGCCTAAAGAGTTTTGCATTGAGTATTAGAATGGACGAATTTTTAAAAAAATCGATGAAAACACAAAGGAGTTTGAAAAGAAAACTAAAGCAATGTCTAGATGTAAAATGTTTTACGATTTTCGAATTGTATCCAGTCAGGAGTACCCAGGTGGTATTGATGTAAACGTGCGTTTAAGAGATATACTTTCAACTCTAACTGCTATACGATCACCCTGTGGAATTTCTATCAAACACAGAACACAGTTAGGGTTGTTTTGACGTGTATAAGCCTTAAACTCCATCCAAGACGTTAGGAAGCAATTATGGATTGAACTATGCTAGATCACACGTTGCTGGTAACAAGATACCTACAATATATTCAGTAGAGTAATAGTGTATTCAAATACGACACTCAGGTTACAATATATTCAGTAGAGTAATAGGGTATTCAAATACGACACTCAGGTTACAATATATTCAGTAGAGTAATAGGGTATTCAAATAAAACACTCAGGTTACAATATATTCAGTAGAGTAATAGGGTATTCAAATACAACACTCAGGTTACAATATATTCAGTAGAGTAATAGGGTATTCAAATACAACACTCAGGTTCATACGCAATGTTTGTCAACTCGTATATTGATATTGTTAGACTTTTTTGTATCAATTTTGTTTATTGATATTTACATTGCTAAGAGGTATAAAACCGAGGTGTTGCTTACCCATTGGAAGCTAAACTTGAATATGAAGCTAATATTTACAGTGTTAAAGAATCATGCGTATACTATTTAGAGCAGAACAATATTTTAATAATTGGATTAAAACACAAAGAACGACCGATTCTGTCAGGACGTAAAATCAAGACTGGTAGCAGTATTAAAATATTTTCCTCTTAAATAGAATGGATGCAGCAGCAAGGATGTTTGGAGGAGCAATAGCTAACTGCTTAGTATTTGCAGCAGGCAACCGTCTGTTCAATTTGTTTGATCCAGATGGATCACAAAAAGGAATAATTATGCCTGACAAATGAAAGAAAGAACTGCAGAGAAAAACTGCGGAGTTCAATGAAAGCAGACCCAAGACACTTGCCTACTTGAATGAAAGATTGAGAGAACAAATTTTGGTGACTCAATACTTGAACAACCTGGATGATGCTTTTGATCTATACGAATCTATTCATAGTGCCTTGGGCACACGTGCTTTGCACGATACCTGATGCGCATCTAATTATACCAGAAAATGAAGCGAAACTTGAAAGCCCACGACAGTCAAAACTGAATTTATACCAACCTTCTGATAAACTCGGTAAAATACGAGAACATATTTTCTAGTTTCATAAAAAAGAACTTAGGCACATCTTTTTTGGCAAGTTCTAAATGGTAAAGATATCCACTAATGGTAAAATACATAACTCCTAGCAAGCTCAGACAGTTGACACATGGAGTTAAATGCCCCAATCCAGCACATCATTGTATCAAATATTCCAAGGAACATTAAACCCGAACAAATTTGACCGATGGTAATACCAAAGTTAGGTCCAGCTGTCTTTATTGCACTAGGAAGTTTTTTCCGCCTCTCTTTATATGAAGATAAATGGAGTTGCTAATAATGCTTGTGAATTATATTACCCTATCAATGGAAATTATGTTCTTTTCCGGTTGAATGACTGCAACATATCCATGATGTACACAGATTTGTGATCATTGTTCTTGTGTTCCTTCACAGAATTTCAGAATTAACATAACACTTGAAATACCCAAGAAAGTGATAGAGGGTAGTAACAAGGATTATGAACTGGAAAACAGAGAGAGAGAGAGAGAGAGAGAGAGAGAGAGAGAGAGAGAGAGAGAGAGAGAGAGAATTTTGTTTTATATACACATAGCATCCAAAACAACTGTAACACACCTCCCACTTATTTCTTTCAGAATGAGTTTAAAGGGTATTTTGATACTATGTAAGAAAAGGTAAGCAAATAATCCAGAAATGTTTTTCATCTCAGCAATAGATAAAATCTCAGTGACTATAGAATGCTTGCCAAATATATTTAACTATTAGGGACGATCAAGAAGAGCATAAGTAAATTAGCAGTGTTAAAATGTATTATACGACACTCATTATATTTGGCTAGATTTAAGGAGTACACACGGCGACAGATTGCACGGTGGAGGTAGCAAATGAGCTATCCTTCAACAAGGTATCCACCTACAGGTCAATAAATACGAAAATGGAGATGCTCGCACAAAGTTTGTATTTATTTTGCTTCAAATGCTCGTGTACATATACACATATACAGAGCAATCAGCTAATATTAATTATAATTTAGAAATGAATTGTGCTGAAGGGAACGTGTGCCAAACACATAGTGTAGTGTACCTTTGATACACTTTTTGCACAAAAACGTGATTTGAAAGAGCTTCATAACAATAATTTGTGGTGTGAGTAATTATGAAAAGACTATGTTTGCACTAGATCTCTCAGAAATTGAAACTTTTTCGATTACACTGTTATCATCTGTCCAACAGCATGTAAAACAGAAAGTGCTTACTCAGTGATGAAAAAGTGATTGTGATAGATCGTAAGGATAAATTGGATACATGGTTAGAGTTACTAGTTGATGTTTGCAAAGAAGCAAATACTTTGTCCTAATTAATGATCATGGAGCCGCTGATGACGAAAAGGTAAATTAATTAACCTAACCAAATTATATGCAGCTTTTAGTAGTAGACATTTTGAAATATCACTATGGGTGATTGTATAAAAGTAGAAATATTTTATAAAGGACATACATGTTGGCTGTTTAGTTGTCTACTACTCTAAAGATAAAAAATATATATGGAAACTATCTTCACTGAGAATAATCTTGCCACAAATTATGTACAAAGAGGGATTGAAAACAAGCTGAAACTAACGAAAGGAACACAACTTTAATGAGACTTGAGTATCCGTTTTGACTATAGAGTACGTACGTGTCTATAAAGTAATTTATTTATATTGTCAACCATAAAAACGCTTGTTATCATACATAAACAGAGCAACTTTATTCATTTTGATGCAATTCAGCTCATGATTATATGATACCAGTAAATTCATTTTCTTGTAATTTTCTTTCTGTTTAAAGACAATTTCGGTACATTTAGAATTTCAGATTCTCATTAATCACACATTTCTATTTAGTTCTTATAAAAACTTTATTTCGTCTTTGTCTGTTGTAAATGAATTAAATTTTGACCTTAACCGACAAAACTCTCTAATCGTAACACCCATCATCTTTAAAAACTCATGGAACGTTTTTATTCATTGGTTGTAAACTAAATATGTTGTCCTTTTGGTAGTCACTCGTGTCATAAACGTATCATTATCCTTCATGTCACTGCAGAAGTTTTTTGTGTGAACATGGATACATCATGTCTAAGTATCTGTAATGAGTTGTCTCTGACCATCACCATATATATTTTCAAATTCTTGTAATAAAATGTATATATGAGCTATTTAGATAACTCTAACACTGTCTAACCTCCGTAAATTAGTTTCACTAATCTTATCTGTTTGTTTATCAAACTGACTAACACTAAGTCATCGTCAATAATTGTTCCCCTCGCAAATCATAAATCTCTCTGACATATAAACATTTATTTCGACTGCACCTATTTTAAATGTTGCTCTTTTTCCAATTTCTCCATCTATGTACCAAATACATTGTTATTCATCAATTTAAAAATGTCTTTCTAAAAAGAATCTGCTCTTTTTTGTCTCAATTTTGTATTCAGTTCTATCAATTAATTTTAACAATGGCTGTTGATCAAACGAGACAACTATGTGTATCTTCAGCAGATTTAACCCCAACTGCATTTAAATCTTACCTTTTACATGTTTCTCTTTGATTTTCAATACACATAATACTTTTAGTACGTATGGTTTTGAACCATTGTAATCGTTTATAAACTTTGTCTCACTCATAAAAACGTCTGAAAACGATACTGGAGATAGATTTGTGAAAGTCATTGTCCTAAATTATTAGAACAATTTGGAACTTTTTTAACGATGTTGTAATACAGCCGTTAAGAGCATTAGCTCAAAATGAAACAAATCCACGAATGTCGACGGTTTTGTTTTGCTCTCTGAATCATCAGGACCATACAATCTATCAACAATTCAAGTTTTGAATCTTATATATTTACACTTGCACCATGGTCTAGTCCTAATGCACCATACTAATATACAGAGTCTAGTTTGTAATTTATTTCTTTTTTTGTGACATAGGCGTAACGAAATTGTTCAAAAATGTCACACAACATTAAAGTATCGTTCATGAAATAAAACTCATGCAGATCTCCAATTGTTTGAAGGTAAAAATGTCCCATGACATCGTGGTAATCGTCAATTGATATATTTAAATCACTGAGTGATGAGTAAAACATTCTTTAGGTGGTTTTGCTGTTCGATTCAGCCTTCAAAGCTATCCATGTATTCAACTGGGCAAATGTCTTTCCTCAAATATTTAGACTACATATTTATAAACTGTTTCAGTACTTCTGTGAACATTTCATCACTGATATGTGTAGCTAGCTGTTCTGTTGACTGTTCCAGGAATCGAAACCAGTCTACAAACCTAATTGTTCGTTTAACTGTTATTCATTTTCCTTTCTTCACGAACCTTTCAGCTATTAAATCCTTACTGAATGATATATATTCATCTTTGTTTGATATGTTTTTACTTCTTCATCTGGATCATTGTTTTACAAACATCTTGACAAACAAGTGATTGTTATAACTGGATAAGTTATGAATGAATAATGGTATCTATTTTGAATATTTAAGATTCAAATTCCATTAATTATGCACTGGAGCCGCATGCTTTACGTGATCGTTGTCTTGAACTTAGTTTTCAGTTACTTCTTCCTCACAGATGTAACATCCTTGTTAAAATCAAATGTTGTTTATTTTCCTCCGTGAACACCGTACGTTTGACCTTTTTATCGTTATTATCCATACACTAGTTTTGCAATTTTACGTAAAGCATCGTAAACTATATCAATATCACATGTTCCTGTGTAAACAATTTATACTCCTAGTGGATTGGTTTCAGGTAAATACAAAACCATGATGAAATCTATTTGGTTGTTTCAGTTGTCTAGGATATATCAAATTGTGCCTCATTTGGCATGATTATTGAGTACAAGTACAAGGTTTTACTCTGGCATGATGATACTTTTAAAATCACAACAAATAGCATACGAAACTTTCAATTGGTGTTGATAGTTTTGATTTTACAACTGACCCGCCTTCAGCTATAAAATTTATCGAAGTATCTACATTGTAACATATTATTTTGTGTTTTGGTAATTTTATTGTGGATGGAAACAACTCAATAATTTTTATAGACGTGTTTCTATCCGTCGTGTCTGTTTATCAATGATGATATTATGTTGAGAATATTTGTTTACGTCCAAGTTAATGGAATCACCATATTGTATTCTGATTAACATGTCAACATGTATTTCTCTGTCTATTTCAGTTAATCTAACAGGTTTTCTGTAGCATAGTTCAACTGTGTTATTTACATTTACAGATATTTCTAATTCATTTTCAATTTTCGAAATGTCCACTAATTTTACCGGGCATCTATCAAGCCAATGATGTTATGTATCTAAATTGCATTTTAATTATCTATCTACATGATTAGTTGGTATATTTAACACAAATTTCACTGCAGAGACAAAATCATCTTCTTTCTCTATGTTTATACATGTTTAAACCAATTTGTTTGTTCTTTACCCCTTCAGGCAAACCTATATATGAGTTTCCCCTGAGCGACTGATACTTGTCTATGTGCGATATTAAATATTCAATCCTCTCAAACATCCGGCTTGTACTTTTCCGTATTTTTGTGCATATTTCGTGAGAAGTATTTCAACTGTGGTTTCTATCGTAGTTTGAGTTTCATATCTGTGCAATATATTTAGAGACATTGTTATGTAGTAAACATTTCTGTACTCAACTTGTTGTCCATTTTAAGTGGGTCTCTTCAAAAGTGGGATCTCTTCAAATATGGTTCTTAGTCATTTTAAAATTCACACGAATTTTGGTAGTTACCGTCATATAATCTGTAGTCATTCTTAGATTAACGAAATGGATCTCTAAGTCATTTTCGTTATGATTCTATTTCAAATTTTACTTATTTATCCTCCTTAACACTTTACTAGTTCCAAAAGATATTAAAGGAGGTTTAATTTTTTCTTTTGACTGTTTGGTATTGGCATATCAAGTAACAAAGTCCTAAAATTGATTTATTTAAATGAAACATCCGATATATGTTTAAGAACTAATTAACACAAATTTGATAACTATTTTTGATTTAGCTTTATGTCACTAATTTATGTGTACAACTACAAAACTAATTTGCCAGCTTGCGTATTAAAACATTTTCTTTGTATTTTGACGTAAAAGCAAGTCGAAATAATGATGAACTTGTAACTTGTATATTACATCACTGTTTATGTACACTGCGACATAATCCACACTATTAACAAGTTTTCTCATCTCACAGTACATCCTTGTTTTCTAATTGCGACTTATATATATATATATATATATATATATATATATATATATATATATATATATATATATATATATATATATATATATATATATTTATAAATATATATTTATATATATATATATATATATATATATATATATATATATATATATATGTGTGTGTGTGTGTGTGTGTGTTCCGAGACTATATATAACTTTCAGAAAGGGAAGTGACTCGTAATTGTACCTTCTAATGCGTTAAGAGATTTATCTCCCTTGGATGTATATATCGCTGCATTGTGTCATTATTTATGATGTGCAAACAAATTATTTCGTAATTTTAAACTAGTGGGTACATTTGCAGTTCTGGAATTAAAATTTCTGGAAAGCTCTAGATGTGCTTGTTTACACTTTGCCGCCTTGAAGATTTTACGCAATTCTGATGGCAAGGTTAAAGACGTAAAATCACATATAATTTTAAAAAAAAAAATTATTTTCCCCCCAATAAATATATACGTAACATTTATTCACGGAGAAAGAGGTATGTTCTTTCACGGAAATAACAAGTACATTTACTTGTCGTGCTTTTAGTTTCACATTCGCACGGGATAAATTGTTCAAGCAGCACGCACATCTCCTCCTGGACAAGTAATGATAACTTCCAGATTGGCTCTGTTGTGCTTTAGGAGAGGTTCAAACAGTTGACACAACCTGTCTTAAAAGAAATGTGCACGTGCTAAGGTGCTCAAGTTGCGTGCGCCTTGGTGTTCATGCACTTTAACAGCTCCAGTTGAAAATATAGTTTACACACACACTTGAACACCCTGTCAAGTACAGAAGTGGTAGTAGTGTAAACAAGAGCAACTGCAATGGCTCGCCATCGCCAATCCCCATGTCTTTTACCGCATATTCCAACCTTACCCGCCCCCTCCCCACCACCACCTCGTACTTAGTCCCACCCCCAGACAGTGACCAAGGTTGACCCCCCCCCCCAATAAAAAGGTAATAAATTAATTTTACCGTTACATTAAACACGGTTGGGGGTGGGGGTGGGGGGTGGCAAATGAATAATAATGAGGTTTGAATGTGACAAATCGTAATTCAGTCAGAAGTATCTTTTTATTTATGAGATTGACCATTCATCCGATGATAGAGGCAGGAAGAGGGTGGTTGTAGTAGCATAAGTGGAGCCTGTGTCGAGTTGATTCCCCATCATCATAGGGGTGAGCACCATAAAGCTCGTCTTTATTTAAGAAGTCCTCGGTGTTGAAGTCCACAAACTCCTCGGAAACATTCATCCCTGATATCATCTGGCATCCTCTGGTGTATTGGAATAGGTAGAAAGGGCGATCACTCGGGAGAACTATTCTCTCAGTCGGTAGGCCATCATTTCTGTAACAGAGTATTCCTTTTCGCAAAATATCACAAGGAATGATATATTAAAATGCGCCTTTGCTTTATTGCTGATGTTTGAATGTGGTATTATCAATCGTGGAGCAGATATTATTATCACTTGCTTTTTATTGGATAATTCATTACAGGAATGGAATCGTACTAAATCTACATCGCACATTTTATGTTAAAAAAATACAAGACATGTGTCGGACCACAAGAATAACAATTCTGTTAACAAAGTATATGCATTTCTGGTAAAGGTAATAGGAATGAATACGCATTTCTCGTAAAAGTAATAGGAATGAATACGCATTTCTGGTAAAGGTAATAGGAATGAATACGCATTTCTGGTAAAGGTAATAGGAATCAATACGCATTTCTGGTAAAGGTAATAGAAATGAATCAGTCTATAGGACTCTCTCTCTCTCTCTCTCTCTCTCTCTCTCTCTCTCTCTCTCTGGTACCTGCAACAGTATTCAATCAATGTGTTTCCATCGTCGTACTTGCCGTCTGGAAGAACTCCTTCCTTCGTATCATCGTTAAATGGATCGTCGTCATCCCACTTTATATAACCCTCAGAGAAACCTAAACAAAGTGTCAATCCAAAGACAGTGAAAATGTCACAGGTATTCTAGAAACATTGTCAGCACGTTCTAAAAGTGCATAGCTCTTGAAATGTGAAATTATGTAACTATAATTAGAATGGACTCTCAGGAAGCTACTACTAGCATGCTAAACTAAGTTTCAGTCGATGCACTATCGTATGGCGAATAACAGTTCTTTCAAGTGCACTGGATCCAACAAGGGATCGTGTGTGTCAGGGATTGAATAAGATAATTGTAAAAAACTGACAACGAACAGTACAAAAGTAATATTTGTAACTACGCTAGTTAAAAAAACTTGTGTTACACTATATATATATATATATATATATATATATATATATATATATATATATATATATATATATGTGTGTGTGTGTGTGTGTGTGTGTGTGTGTGTGTGTGTGTGTGTGTGTGTGTGTGTGTGAGGGGCCCCGGGTGGCCAAGTGGTCTAAGGTGCTCGCCTTTACAAATCACTGACATCTCACGTCTGTCCGCGTGGGTTCGAGTCTCGGGCTCGGCCAATGCGGGTATGTGAAAAAGCTTGCAGTAGCTCCCCGTGGGTCCTTGGTTCTTCCCGAGGTTTTCCTGGGTTCATCTTCCACCAGATATACTGACCGCCATGTAGAGCCTATCGTGTGTTTAAAAATGGCGTAAAACCCTCAAAAATAAAATAAACAATGTGTGTGTGTGTGTGTGTGTGTGTGTGTGTGTGTGTGTGTGTGTGTGTGTGTAATAATAAACATATAAGGAGTAATATTATCAAAAGAAAAGATGTCTTTTTCTTCCCCTTTCTTGAAAGAATAAATACAATAACCTACCCACAGGGCATGTTCCATATTTCATGATGCAGTAGTCCCCTTGAGGCCAATTAATATCAAAGTCTGACACAGTTCTCTGCCCCTTGATGCAAAACCACTGTGTGACGGACCCAGCGTCATGCTCACCTGTAAGAACAACAAATGTACACTTTGTAAACTTTCTCTTACACATTTATTGTCTGTGGTATGATAATATATTTGTAGTAGTTCCACGTTACAGAGAGAGAGAGAGAGAGAGAGAGAGAGAGAGAGAGAGAGAGAGAGAGAGAGAGAGAGAGAGAGAGAGAGAGAGAGAGAGAGAGAGAGAGAGAGATGCGGGGGTAATATTGACAGATATACTCAGAGAAAGAACTAGACGGACTGATTGAGATAGGCAAGCAGTTAGGCTGTTTTATGTCTAAACTTCATACAAACCCTTTTTCTCAGCTTTGGGGACTATGTTTTATTTATTTATTTATTTATTTATTTATTTATTTATTTATTTATTTATTTATTTATTTATTTATTTATTTATTTATTTATTTATTTATTTGTATACAGAAGCAAATTTTAATTATCCAAAAGTACACAACATATCTCATCTTCATATTCCGTGTTCTATTATTTTGTAATTGTAAAAGGATGAAAATTGTCAAATGTTTGGATAATAAATTGTAATCCTCAAGTCAAATATTTAGTAAACAAATATAGAAATACAGAAAAACAAAAATTTTATTCGCTTTTGCACACGGTGGATACCTGATATTGTGTACCTGATATATCTTTGTAGGGCATGAATCGATTGTCTTTTAAAGTTTTATCAATTAAATATATTTCATATATTCCCTTTTGAACCATGTGACATTAAATTATGTTAATGTTATTTTGCTGCTTTCCCAGACAGTTCGATAAATCTGTTCTATAAATAGTATTTTCCTGAACTGTATCTGAGTCCTATTAAACACTAAAGTGTGGTCTCAGACCTGATTTTTTAAAAATAAATCGTATCATTTTCGTTATCTCCTACAACGGAAACAATTTAGAAATAAAAAAGTAATTAAGACATTCTTGTCACAAGTTGTTTTGCTCGTATTTTATATCTCTACACCTACCATACATATGCAATGGGTTCGAGAACTTATTTCCATATATGCTCATGTCTTCCGAATCTTGATGGCGCCAACCTTCGTACCAGTGGAAATTCTGTTCTAGAGGGCATCCGGTCTTGGGTTTTAATAAACCATAACTTCCTGCTGGCCAAGTGACTGGAATCATCAAGGGTGGATCTGGAATAGGTAAGGCTAACCTTACTGTGATTCCCAGACAGACATGAACACATGGAGACTACTTATAGTGATTCATCGATAGACATCAACACCTAACGAGAGAGCGACAAAGTTGCCCGACAAAGCAACAGAAATAATGGGGCGACTAAACCTTAAACATTATTGAGAACCAATATTATGCTAACTGGTTTAAATAAATTCTAATCCACCATCCACCATTTTTAATAAAAAGAAAGAAAGAAAAAACTTTTCCAAGATGCTGCTTGCCTGTTTACTTGTTGCTGACTTTGGCCAAGTAAGCTGCGGTAAAAATGTATGTTTAGCAAGAACTATTGATCACCACATTTCCTTAATTTGAACGTTTCCTGGTACGATGTATTCTTGATGATGATGATGATGACGATGATGATGATGATGATGATGATGATGATGATGATGATGATGATGATGATGATGACGATGATGATGAATCACAAAGGATCCCGCATTGAAATAAAATATAAAATGAAACAAAACTCTGTCCAAAGTGAAAACGGAAGGGACAAACGCCTTAACAAACATATTTGTATCTCTTAAATATTTGGTAAAGCAAACGACATTGGAGTATTTTGAAACATTTCTAAGCTATGATGAGTCTCTGACAGTTAACTTGCAATGGAACTTCAACTGATACCACAAGATTCGTAACTCGGTCAAAAATGGAGCAGAAGAAACGAAACCCCTAAAAGGCACATTTATGCCTATTAGAAAGTGTTCACAGCTAATTCCATAAGAATACATGTAATGATTTCTGAGCTATGCAGGTTACAAGCAACTGCATTGAGAAGAGCCAAGATGATCCTCAAGAAAGGGATGTAACTCTGTGAAAATGCAGTTGGAAAGAAGAAACCTTTAGGCAGATATATATTCATATTGAAAGCAGTTAACCAGTCAAATGCATATGGAATATTCCAAAGGGTTGCTAAGCAATGCTGGTTACAAGAAGTATAGAAGGAGAGAGAAAAAAGGTTGTCACTTCGAGATCCTGGATCAAAATTTGGGGCCTTAATGATGACCACGATGACGACACTACGACAGGAAGGATGACGATGAGAACGGCGATGATGATAATGTTGATAACATATACCCACCGCATATAAACAATGTCGCGTCAGAGAAGTGCCTAACGCGCCGGAAAAGGAGATTACAATGCATAGGAAATGAAAATCTACCCTGCAACCTGTTGAAAAAAGCACTGGCAGTTGGAGATTGTCTTTGAAAGCTACAAAAACTGGTATAAGGTTAGGTAAGTAGTACACGGAACCCTCAAATTAATGCACTTTTGTCTCATATATCTACATATTCACGGGTTTTTTTTCAAACATTCGAGAACAGCATGCATGGACAGTCGAAAATTCCCGCGCTGGATCATACAAGTTTGACTTTTCGAAAAAAATAAAAATAAAAAACAATATAAAAAATATTTCAGGGCTGATTGCAGTAAGAAAGGGTAACGACGACAGTAACACCATCTGGTCTACGACAGCTACCGCGAGCAAAGTAATGACTCATCCAGCTGACAAAATTGACAACAGTAGAATCATCAACACATCGCAACATAAATCCACGTCGACTATTCCGTTGAACGGGCCAGTATATTTAACATCCGATCCTACTACCAGCAATATTTGCATGTATGTCTTTTAATAAGGAAAATATTACCATTTTTAAACCATTTAGCGTGGGCGGAAAAGAAATGTAAGATACTCAAATGAGGAGAGTCAATACACAGCCGAACTATAAACGTACATACAATAATACATATATATATGTATATAACACTGGATTCGATTTTCCTCTCTTTTCTTTTCAGATATAAAATATATCATTGATATAGTGTCTTGACGTATTGTAGGTCTAAACCTAAATGGTATTGTGGTATTGCCTACGATCGCTCCATTACATCTCTCTCTCTCTCTCTCTCTCTCTCTCGTTCGGCCTCTCTGTCTCTGTCTCTCTGTCTCTATATGTCTGTCTCTCTCCGGTCCAGTTCTCCGATACTGCCTTAATCTTTAGAAAGTTATCCTATTTTAGTCGAAAATACTTAATAAAAGGAGATATCCGAACATGGGGAATAATACGCACATTATCCAAAAAAAGAAACGGAGATGTCTGAATATAAACTAGGCTACCAGATAGAATTTTTCTGAAAAAGTAATTAAGGTATCTGAATATAAACTAGGCTACCGGACAGAATTTATTTCTATTTCTTCGAAGCATTACTGTTTATACACAGCGACATACCTGTGGCTTGAGGCGCCATCATATAGGATGCATATTCAGACAAAGCTTGAATGAGGTTGAGCCTCAGACTTCCCAGGTGTTGCTTCACGTCATCATGGCATTGTCCTCCGCGAACAAACCTAAGGGAATTCCGCCAATATTTTTCCACAAGAGCCTCATCAATGGAAATGACCCGCAAACCAATGGGTTCTGGGAGGTTTTGAGATCCGGACGTCAGCGTATATTGGTACGTTCCGAAACTGATTTTGTATGTGTTGCTGTCCTTGAAATTTTCAAAGTTGACACCGAGAGATGCCGAATAGCCCATGTAGGATCCTCCAATAGAAACACCACCTTTTGCCTGTGAAAAAAAATATTGGTATGAAGAAAAGTAAAATGTTACATACTAAAAATGAATTTTTGGATCTAAACATAAAATTAAACACATATTTTTTCCGCTTTTTTAAACTCGAAGTCATAATAAACATATATAGAATCTAAACGCATTCATGGCTTCGAAAGTAACATCAACAAGCTAGTATTTTGTTAGTTGAAATCTTGATGTACCTAGCATTTGCTAGCAGAGAACGAATCCACTAGCAAATTTGTTTTTGTGGTATCTAAATCATTCTCTTTGACGTAAAAATGATCTAGGTAATTTATTCTTTCATATTCTATGGTCAAATAGGCTTTTACTTTCATACTCTATGGTCAAATAGGCTCATACTTCCATACTATATGGTCAAATAGGCTCATACTTTCTTATTATATGGTCAAATAGGCTCATACTTTCATATTCTATGGTCAAATAGTCTCATACTTTCATATTATGTGGTCAAATAGGCTCATACTTTCATATTCTATGGTCAAATAGGCTTTTACTTTCATATTCTATGGTCAAATAGGCTCATACTTTCATATTCTATGGTCAAATAGGCTCATACTTTCATATTCTATGGTCAAATATGCTCATACTTTCTTCAGCCTGAAACAAAACTTGAACGTCACAAAGAAAATATTATAAAAACGGATTCCTACCAAGAATGTCTGCATGACAATAAGGAATAGACCGTATAAACTGTCCATGAAATGACAGGGAAGTCCATCTGGTATGGATACTGGATTTCATACTGATGTATGAAAGTTGATATTCAATACAACATAGGAAATACTATATGTTAACTTAAATGGAGTATAAATAGCATGAAAAGTCGCTAGCTGAGTTCCCAGAATGCATTGCATTTGCTAGAAGAAACGACCAACAAACAGCTAATGAATTTAAAAGTGAATTTCTTGCCCTGTCATTGTAAGTTTCCCAAAACACTATACATGTGTTTAGATTCTAAACACATTAAACATGTTTAAATGTTCAACACAATATTTTTATATCCTTAGTACATAAATATGTTTAAATTCTAAACATCTGATACTGTGTATATTTAAAATCTAAACACATTAATATATTTTGCACTAGACATAAAAAAAAACATGGAAATTTATGCCTTAGGTCTTTGATTAGATTCCAAACGCATAGTAAGTTCAAATATCATGCTTTTGTTAACTTCTAAAAGATAATTACATCAAACAAGTTAAATTTACTGCTTCTGTTATGCACGTACATATGATGTGTTATTCACAGCTTAGACGATTCAGCTCATTAACTGAAATAGTCCATATCCAACTTCCGCCATTTAAAACAAATTTGCTAATTTTGCTAGGAAACTAATTATGCTCAAGTTTAAGGTACAATAAACGATAATCAGCATAAAAATCCATGGAGATATGTGACGATTCTCTCAAGGACTTAAAAAAAGTATTTTGTTTTAACATTTTTGATTGCTTACCAGTTTCTTATAACTTAAATGGTATCGGGTACTCTCGGTGGTTCATATGCTGTTAAAGGGTGGTATTTGAAACAGAGTAAAGCGTACAACGCGGAGAAAACCCACAATCCTTGGATAAGCGATCACTTTCACTGGGACATGCTAAAACCTCAAATCAGACCCGTGAATTGTCAATCGCTAAGCGGTGGTGTAATCAATCCATTATACAGATCCATAAAGGGATTTTGACTTAGGGTGGTTTTGAAGGCTAAGGTTTAGAGACATCCGGGATACACTGGTTATCAATTAATCCAGATGGACAGCCCTAATTATTACAAGATGGCACGAGAATGGAATCCAGTGCCGGATAAGTACAAAGCTGAAAAGTTGCTGATATTTATTTATTTTTTAAATAATTTTTTAAAAATTCTATTCATCTACGGATATAATAAAAAAGAAGATGAGTAAAGTATCCTAAACCAACTTATTTCAGACGATTTACCCGATTTGGCCTTTTGCTCTGCCTGGAACTCTAACATCAAGCAAAAAATTTCGCTACAAAGCAAACTGAGTTTGAGAAAGGCACGCTGATGCTTATCTTAAACATACATACATATATACATCCATTATTACATACTTACATTTTGCAGTTACGTAGGTACCTAATTACGCACACGCGTGCATACAATCATGCCTACACAAGTATCTACCTACCTACATATCCCCGTATATACTTTGTTCCCATGCACACACACACACACACACACACACACACACACAGAGGTATACTGTGACAAAAAAAAACAAACTACAATAAATGATTTTCGTGCGGTAACGAAACGGAAGATAGGAACAGCTTGATAGAACAAGGGCAGGCAGACAGACAGACAGACAGGCAGATAGATAGATTTGTGGTTGGATTATTGGATGAGTGAATGAATGTATAAATAGATTCATCTGATTTAACTTTGGTTTCGCCTGGAACTCTAACTTTTGCAGCACAAGATTATACCACAATGCATACTGTGTTTGAAAAAGGAACACTAAAGCTTGTTTTAAACACACATATATACATACATACATACATACATACATACATACATACATACATACATACATACATACATACATACATACATACATACATACATACATACATACACACACACACACATACATACACACATACATACATACATACATACATACATACATACATACATACATACATACATACATACATACATACATACATACATACATACATACATACATACATACATGCATACATACATACATACATACATACATACATACATACATACATACATACATACATACATATATCGCACGTACTTAGGTATGTATACGTAGGTACGTTCTTTTATACACACCCACTTACTTTTTTGCCTACATAATTAAAAACTGACCTACCTGTCTACCTTCGTATGAAATTACACTAAACAAATTACCTGGGGCAAGCAGGCAGACAGACGAACAGTCCGAACAACTAGATAGAACACAGACATACAACTATATAGATAGGTAGCTGGTACTTATGTTGGTGAATGTGTTACACATCTCTAAGTGAGTGAGAGAGAGAGAGAGAGAGAGAGAGAGAGAGTATATGTTATACTTAATGCTTCGGAAGTGCATGCTGTGCACTTGTACAGCAATGCATTTCAACCATCAGACGATTATGTGTTCGCATGCATGTGTGTTCTTTTGTGTGTGTGTGAATGCATAATTATTTCAGTATGTGACTGTGAATGAGTGCAGAAAGGAATATGAACATGAGAGTCGGTGAATTAAGCTACTAAAACGCCTTTCTCGGTTAGTTTTATACAGTATTGTGCAAATATTAAATCTCGTAATAAAATTATAAATTTAAACAGGTCTACCTTTACAAATAAAAAGTGCCTGTCGATGGAACCACAAAAGGCAAGGTCAAAATTAATGACCAAAGACTCTCTGGCCTCGAACCACAGAAGCTGAAATTGCCGAACAGAAGCTTGTATGGTCTCGAACCACAGAAGCTGAAATTGCCAAACAGAAACTTGTATGGCCTCGAACCACTGAAGCTGAAATTGCCAAAAAGAAGCTTCTATTGGCAGAGCCCGTACGCGGAGGGGTGGAGGGTATCCTTGAGATTCTTGCTGTAGGTGCTACCGGCACAACAAAAGATATGCACTTCAGTTCACAAGAGTGGGTTCAGAGAGAGAGAGAGAGAGAGAGAGAGAGAGAGAGAGAGAGAGAGAGAGAGAGAGAGAGAGAGAGAGAGAGAGAGAGAGAGAGAGAGAGATATTCTGATCGTATACTATGTAAAATTAAAAATAAGCAAAAAACGAGAGAAAGATGAATTCTGCAAGTAAAAGTTTATTTCTAAATGAAGGAAATTTGTTGATACACTGGCTGGCGACGTTTTGTCACAAAAAAGTAAACTGCTCATAGAAAGGGTAGAAATTATTTACAAAGTGTTGCAATGGTAATGCTAAAATGTTGAAATCTATATTTTTTTTATTTTACCATTAAGTACCAACTGTCGTTTCTATGTAAGTTACACTGTACTCAGTTCTATACTATACAGCAACGATGAAATCATCATCGATAGCAGTTACAAAAATTCCCAGGACAGGTGTCATAAACAACAAGTACATTTTTCTCTCATATTGTTCAGTTTGATTTGGGACTTTTGTGTAGATCATTGAGATGACTCTGTCCATTTTCCTTTCTGTTGCAAACTTTAATATAGAAATGATGCAGAAATAGCTAATGTGTTTGCCCTAAATGACGATTAATATGAAAATAGTGAAGGTGTTAATGAAGATTGCTATGTGCATAGAGAATAGACTAAGTTCAGATGGAACGTTAATATGAAAGAAAAGTTTCTTGATAATTTTAAAAACTGAATTATGCTTATGTCTGAAGCAATGTATAATACTTTAGACACCTCAATTGATATAGCAGTTGCTATTATAACTATGGGTATACTGATGTAGCAGTTGCTATTATAACTATGTTGTATACTGATGTAGCAGTTGCTATTATAACTATGTTGTATACTGATATAGCAGTTGATATTATAACTATGGGTATACTGATGTAGCAGTTGCTATTATAACTATGGGTGTACTGATGTAGCACTTGAAATTATAACTATGTTGTATACTGATGTAGCAGTTGATATTATAACTATGTTGTATACTGATATAGCAGTTGATATTATAACTATGTTGTATACTGATATAGCAGTTGATATTATAACTATGTTGTATACTGATGTAGCAGTTGATATTATAACTATGTTGTATACTGATGTAGCAGTTGATATTATAACTATGTTGTATACTGATATAGCAGTTGATATTATAACTATGTTGTATACTGATGTAGCAGTTGATATTATAACTATGTTGTATACTGATGTAGCAGTTGATATTATAACTATGGGTATACCGATGTAGCAGTTGATATTATAACTATGTTGTATACTGATGTAGCAGTTGATATTATAACTATGGGTATACTGATATAGCAGTTGATATTATAACTATGTTGTATACTGATGTAGCAGTTGCTATTATAACTATGGGTATACTGATATAGCAGTTGATATTATAACTATGTTGTATACTGATGTAGCAGTTGATATTATAACTATGTTGTATACTGATGTAGCAGTTGATATTATAACTATGGGTATACTGATGTAGCAGTTAATATTATAACTATGGGTATACTGATATAGCAGTTGATATTATAACTATGTTGTATACTGATGTAGCAGTTGATATTATAACTATGTTGTATACTGATGTAGCAGTTGATATTATAACTATGGGTATACTGATATAGCAGTTGATATTATAACTATGTTGTATACTGATGTAGCAGTTGATATTATAACTATGTTGTATACTGATGTAGCAGTTGTTATTATAACTATGGGTATACTGATGTAGCAGTTGCTATTATAATTATGGGTATACTGATGTAGCAGTTGATATTATAACTATGGGTATACTGATGTAGCAGTTGATATTATAACTATGGGTATACTGATGTAGCAGTTGCTATTATAACTATGTTGTATACTGATGTAGCAGTTGATATTATAACTATGTTGTATACTGATGTAGCAGTTGATATTATAACTATGGGTATACTGATGTAGCAGTTGCTATTATAACTATGGGTATACTGATGTAGCAGTTGATATTATAACTATGTTGTATACTGATGTAGCAGTTGATATTATAACTATGTTGTATACTGATGTAGCAGTTGATATTATAACTATGGGTATACTGATGTAGCAGTTGATATTATAACTATGTTGTATACTGATTTTTCAGTTGATATTATAACTATGGGTATACTGATGTAGCAGTTGATATTATAACTATGGGTATACTGATGTAGCAGTTGATATTATAACTATGTTGTATACTGATGTAGCAGTTGATATTATAACTATGGGTATACTGATGTAGCAGTTGATATTATAACTATGTTGTATACTGATGTAGCAGTTGATATTATAACTATGGGTATACTGATGTAGCAGTTGATATTATAGCTATGTTGTATACTGATGTAGCAGTTGATATTATAACTATGGGTATACTGATGTAGCAGTTGATATTATAACTATGGGTATACTGATGTAGCAGTTGATATTATAACTATGTTGTATACTGATGTAGCAGTTGATATTATAACTATGGGTATACTGATGTAGCAGTTGATATTATAACTATGTTGTATACTGATGTAGCAGTTGATATTATAACTATGGGTATACTGATGTAGCAGTTGATATTATAACTATGGGTATACTGATGTAGCAGTTGATATTATAACTATGTTGTATACTGATGTAGCAGTTGATATTATAACTATGGGTATACTGATGTAGCAGTTGATATTATAACTATGTTGTATACTGATGTAGCAGTTGATATTATAACTATGTTGTATACTGATGTAGCAGTTGATATTATAACTATGGGTATACTGATGTAGCAGTTGATATTATAACTATGTGTATTCTGATGTAGCTTGTTTGTGTGTGTTAAGCACATACAATATACATCAGTGCATGGTTGAGAACTTTTCTTGTGAGTAATCGTGCAGAGGATCTTACTATGCATAAGCAATGTAAAAGCATGTTTAAAAACCATAGTTAGGCAGAAGAAGGTATTCATTTTCAAAAACAGCAGAAAGACTTGCCCAGTCACGAAATAACTCTGCTATGTTTTGGAAAAAAAATAAAGCATGATTGGTTTTTAACGGCACATCAGCACATGAAAAGCTATACAATACCAAGGCATGATTGGTTTTTAACGGCACATCAGTATAAGAAAAGTTATATAATACCAAGGCATGATTGGTCTTTAACGGCACGTCAGCATATGAAAAGTTACATAATACCAAGGCAATTTGAATAAAGTGCCTTGCCGAGGGACACATGATGGCGGTCTTTCTGACCTGGTCTGGGTACGATTCGAACTCAAATATTTCTGGTCGCGAGTCCAGCATGCAAAACGAAAGAAAGAAAGTATTTGAACATTATGGATATTTTGAAAACTATGTCAAAATTGTACGAAATATCAATGGACGAGACACTCCCTCGGAACGTTTTCAACCTGATTTCACTGAGTTTATCAAAATTTCTCCTCAAACTGAGATTTGACAGTGTCTTACTTTGATACTCCTGACAATACTGAGAGACTAGTCTGAGGTAGCGGAAGCGATGAAAAAACAAAAAACTACTCTAAAGTTTTAAAATAATATACTTTCAAATCTTGTTATGCTTTAAAAAGAAAAGAAAAGAAGAAAAAAATATGAGGAATTTCTCACATTGGAGGAAATTCTAACAATTTCCGGATAAAAACTCTGTTCTGAAGAATTTTAGCCATTAGGTTCTTTCCTGTCTTTGGGGCAGTTATGGCTTTCTACCACCAGCAGATGCGTCCGAGTTTTGTTTACGGTCCCCAAAGAGACTGGATGGACCTGGGTTCGAGCCTGGACGTTGATTCTTTTTCTCGGGCAGACCCGCCAGCTTGGATTCCTTCTGTCCGTTAGGCTGTGGGCTCGCCAGACCTTGACCTTGCTCCTGGCGTTGTAGTGGATCTTTACTATCAGATGGACGATTACCTTTGTTGTCTACAGAATTAATTTCTAAAAAATCGGAAGGGTAATGCAAAATATGTAAAATAGTGAAAAAAATGTGAAAAAAATAATATTGAAATTCTAAAGTCATAATTGATACCTTTATTAATAATAATAATAATAATAATAATAATAATAATAATAATAATGTTTTAATCAATTTTTAAAATTCTCTGTTCTATCTGAATTTTTAATCTTGAACACATATTTATGATCTGCAGAAACTTTTTCCAATCAAGTTTACTTTCTGAATATAGGTTCATTTTAATATTACGATAAAAATCTCCCTCTCCCCTCTCTCTCTCTCTCTCTCTCTCTCTCTCTCTCTCTCTCTCTCTCTCTCTCTCTCTCTCTCTCTCTCTCTCTCTCACACACATAAATATGAACACACACACACACACACATATATATATATATATATATATATATATATATCGGCACATTATCTAGGCAATGGGAGTAAAATGTTAAGCCAAGAAATGCCGCATGGCAGACGTCCAGGGGTGGTCTGAACAGGAATCAAACCCGCAACCCACAGACTGTTGGTCCGGCTCACTAATCACTGAACAACACGCGGCTTCCCGATTATATAAGTTGGTTGTTCATATTAAAGTGCACGTATGCAATCAGAGAAGATCAATTTGGAAAAATAATGGAAAAAAGCTGTTTAAGCATATACCATTTTTTTAATGTTTTAAAATATTTACTTCTTTTTTCCTCAATTACCACGATTGTATTAATTAAAAAAAACCCAATGATTTCGAGTTTGTTTGTTTGTTTTTTTTCCCTCTGTAAAACACGTAAACTCTAACTGGAAACCAAAATAATCTCAGTCAAGAAGGTCTGAAAACCTGATAAAAATTTGCGATTTGTTTTATATGGAACAAGACTCTAATCAGGTCATCTACACATGCACAGTCGAGTCCAACTTCAAACTGTAGAGACCCAGATCTGCCGTCGCATAATGCGCCGGCAAATCTGGGTCTATCCAGCTTGTTATGAGTAATCGTTAGAACAAACAGCATATGCACTGATCTGTCGGCGCATTATGCGACGGCAGATCATGGTCTATGCAGTTTGCAAATGGATTCGAATTATAAGCGAGTAAACACGGTATGTATACCAAACCTCATAACCCAAGGTCAATCGGATTCCGCGATATCATGCTAATAGGTTTTCATAAAAAAAAGAGCCTATATTCAAAAGTCAGAGAGATTTAAAAGTCATTTAATTGATGACAAAAATGCTAATCAGCTGATCTGCATATTAATAGATGCATGCACAGAGAATTTCATTTGTCTAGGTCAAGTGGTTTTTGTATGATCGTGCAAGCGAGGTTGGCACTGAAAAAGTCTGGGTCCAAAACGTTAAAAAAAAACCCAACAAATCACTAAAAATTGTACAATCTGATAAGGTAATCTACATAGAAATATTCCTATACAAACATGTCGACTAAATTTCACTTGCATTAGTGATTTTTTTTTTTTTGGCTGGGATGTGTAGGTAGGGGATAGTCGTGCCAAACAAGGTTTACACTGAAAAATTCAAACTGTAGAAAGTTAAAAGAAAATAAAAAGAACCTTAAGAAAAAGTTTTTTAAATCATATAACGTGAAAACATCTCAGGTCATCTGTATATAGATATAAATATGCCTAAAAAATTTCATTTGTCTTTTTCGAGTGATTTTTGGAAAAATTAGGCTAGCAAGACTTAGGTACGTCCGTCAATCGCGGGACTGACAAGACCAACCAAGATGCTCCTGCCTCAAAACGTAGAGACATAAAAAGAAAAGAACCTTAATCTCATTGTATCTACTATCAATAGTGCTACCCACCTCCTTGTTGTTGGACAGACTTGCAGTAAATGCAGGAAATGAAGATAGCAAGGACAGCAACAGTTAAAATTGACACCCTCATGATGCTTCGAGAGAGAAACAAATAATACGGTTACCTTAGATGCCGGTAAAGAAGCTTTAAACTTATTTATTATACACTGAATCTGTTCCAGCGACTAATATGAGAATATTTGTGTGTTTCTTAAGTAAGCAAATACTTCTATGTTTATTTTATTTTCCGCTACCAACAAAACTGCTGCGCAGAATCAAGAGTAAGTGATCGAAAGGCAACCGGTTCCGTGCGGCAACTGGTGCAGTCTCTCCAACGGAATGACGGCTTTTGAGATCATTAAATTATTACATTAATTTATTGAAATAATTATTATTATTAATATTAGTAGCAGTAGTAGTCGTATTAGAAGTAGTAGTGGTAGCTTATATTAAAAATAAATAACAGATTTATGGAGTAAATGAATTATTTAATCTTTATAAAGTATTGTCAGAATACGATGTAACGTAACTCATTGTTTCCACTCTTAATTCCCACTGGGATCCAGTTGAATAACTTGAATATATCTTCCCAATTGATATTCTATAAGGGTAGAAAGAAACTTTAAATCAAGTAAAATGTATGCGGTTGAACAATTGTGAACTATCACTAGCAACGATGATGAGGAAAATCCAACATTGTCCACTAACACAATTTTTGAAATGTTTGCCAGTCAAACTATGTACAAGGCAAACTGATATATAGATTTGGATTATGTATTCAAAAAAGTTAAATTATACGTAATCAAAAATGAAATTTAAGAATAAAATACACAAAGCACCGAATACAAAACGCTGCTTACCTTTATGCGCGTGTGTGTTAACTTCAGACAGGACCACAAGGCAGGCACATACAATTGCCTATGAAGTTGTTTAACCAGGACTGTCACGGAGAAGTTTCTCTTTCAGTCTGATTTTCGGTCCAGACTGTATCGCTTTTTATGCAGAAAAACTGGGCCATATCGTGATTTTAGAAGAGAGACAACCCCATTTGACTGGTGTATTGATTACTAGCTTTCAAGTACCAAATACAATTCTTAAGTGTGAAAATATTCAAGCACTCGCCAATTAAATGGCAGCCGAGTTTAAGGTTTCTTATAAACGGATTTTAAGTGTGGGAGAAAAAGAAAGTTCAGTCACATGTCTCAAAAATTATCATATTTAATTGAGACTTTGAAGGGAGGGAGAGTGTTGTTGACAGAAGGAGAGGTCTTTTTGCGGAACATTTGAGACTGTTTCTGACCTACAAACTAAAGGCTATCGTTTATGTTCAATTGGTTTTGAGTATATTTGGATGGGACAAAAAGTGATTGATATTTTCTTACAAGATCAGTGACATTTTGTAAACAAAAATTCTTCTTCCAAATATATTATTTACAGATATTTATTAATATTTTTTATTGTTTTGTATTTGCGCTGTTATCAAGTTTGTGTCTATATATATATATATATATATATATATATATATATATATATATATATATATATATATATATAAATATATATATATATATATATATATATATATATATATATATATATATATATATATATATATATATATATATATATATATAAGCACGTCAGCACAATCCTGAATATATAGTGCCAACTAAGTTTAGGTATCCCAAGAACCAAGAAAGGTATACAAAAACAATGATAAAGTCAAAAGGCTAAAACCATTAAAATACAAAGTCATTTAAAAAAAAAAACTAAACTGTACTCTTTTAAAAAGTCCAAGACCTCAGCTACAACATCATCACGGAACGCATCACAGGGCACAAAGATTGCATGGATTAGTCGCCTTTTACAACATACAAGAGGGCTCGTCTGTCCTATTCTATATACCCGATCTACATAGCCCTCATACAGTCATAGTTATCTTTGGAAAAATAATCCAAAATCGTATTCTGATGACCAGATTAAGACTTCTTGTTCACAAGCGTCTTGTGGAACTGAATGAAACTATTACGGAAACCTAGATGCTACTCTTTGAGTGAAATTGAAGATTAATTTAATTTCCTATTAAAATGTTCATTATACATACACTTAAAGAGTAACATGTTCATTCTACATAGATTTAAGAGTAGAGATAAAAAAAAATGTTGATTATACATAGACTTAGAGAGTAGGGATATCAAATATTCATTATACATAGACTTAAAGAGCAGGAATATCAAATATTCATTATACATAGACTTAAAGAGCAGGGATATCAAATATTCATTATACATAGACTTAAAGAGCAGGGATATCAAATATTCATTATACATAGACTTAAAGAGCAAGGATATCAAATATTCATTGTACGTAGACTTAAAGAGTATGGATATCAAATATTTATTATACGTAGACTTAAAGAGTAGGTATATCAAATATTCATTATGCGTAGACTTAAAGAGTAGGTATATCAAATATTCATTATACGTAGACTTAAAGAGTAGGGATATAAAATGCACTATCGCAATCAAAGTTGTACCTATGAGTTTTAATCCAACATTAAATAAACCAAAAAATATGACAGGTACTGAGACACATTGCTAAATATATTAATATATAATTTGCATATTTGAATATTTATTTGACTCTATTACATCATTCATTATACATTATACATGCTTACTCGAGTCTAATGTTTGTAAATGAGACCTATACACAAATGCCGGTAATACTTGTGTAACTCATAATTATTACCATATATTATCATATTGATTTTCATATAATAGAATAGTTTGAAACTATTAATGAAACTTTTAATGAGCTCATATTTAGCTGATATCACAAGCATCTTTGATTTCACTTTAAAAAAGAAACGAATAGTATTCTATGTTATTCTATTATATTTATTACATTATGTATTCTGTTTATATATTAAGGAATACACTTATTGTTTGGAAAATGGTATAAGCATCACCCCTTCCCTTTGATTATATTCTACTTTCAAGAATGCCTAATCTATATTATACAATACATGTCTATATTGTACAATGCCTAATCTATATTGTACAACGCATGTCTATATTGCGCAATGCATAATTATATATTGTACAATGCATGTCTATATTGTGCAATGCCTAATCTATATTGTACAATGCATGTCTATATTGTAAAGTGCATATCTATACTGTACAGTACCTAATCTATATTGTACAACGGATGCCTATATGATATAATGCATATCTATATTGTACAATATATATATATATATACACACAATGGATGTCTATACAGTAGAAAGCAATGCATGTCTATATTGTACAACGCAATGCATGTCTATATTGTACAATGCAATGCATGTCTATACTGTGCAGTGCAATGCATGTCTATATTTTACAATGCCTAATCTGTGTTATACAATACATGTCGAAACTGTTCAATGTATATCTATATTGTACAATGCTTACTCTATATTGTACAATGTCCAATCCGTATTGTACCACTCATGCACATCTATATTGTCCAGTGCCTAATCTATATTGTACATGCATGTCTATATTGTCTTTTGTACATCTTATGAGGAAATTTGCTTTTGGAAATAATACAATCTGAATTTGAATCATCCTCCTTCTCCTCATAATTAGATGATGATGATGAAGATTATTATTATTATTATTATTATTATTATTATTATTATTATTATTATTATTATTAATTTTATCAGTATTATTATTAATCTTATCAGTATAATTATTTTTATTTATTGGGCGATGTATTATTTTGAATATTCACTTGGAAATTATGTTTTTTTACTTTTAAAAATTAAATCGTCATTCAAAGTTTATGTACATTTCAGCTATTCTGCGTTGTTAAAGTTTGGTTTCCTTTCGCTAAAAATTGACCTTCCTCTACAAAAGTATCATTTAAATTCTAAAAGATGATCAAGTAGAAAATAGAGTATTTCTGTGTAAGGAAATACATGCAGGAAGACATATTTTTAAGACCAAGTCAATTATAATGCAACCCAAACTTGTTGTTATGTGTATAAAGCATTAGATTGTCCATTTCAAGTTTGAAAATTTTTATACTGAACAAAAATACTAAGAAAAAAGATTGGTATTTATTTATTTTCTTAAAAGACAGACAGTTTTGAATAGCAATGTCCACTTTCGTTACATGTGAAAATTCATTCGAGATGTCTAAGTGGAATATAACTAATCGACACAAATCTCTCTCTCTCTCTCTCTCTCTCTCTCTCTCTCTCTCTCTCTCTCTCTCTCTCTCTCTCTCTCTCTCTCTCTCTCTCTATCTCTCTCTCAATCAATCAATCAACCAATCAAATAAACGGCCTTAATAATGTGATTGAGGTTAAATTTCAATAAGTAGATAGCTCCTTGCAAAAGTTAATAAAATAAAACAATAAAAATAAATGATAGGATTTATTCCTTAAAACGTCATTAAGTTAACAAGCGAGAAGCAAATTTGCCAATAAAGGGAAATGAGAACTGAATATATTTACGATGAGAAATATTGCATATGAAACAAAGCATGATTGTGTATTGCATATGAAACAAAGCGTGATTGTGTATTGCATATGAAGCAAAGCGTGATTGTGTATTGCATATGAAACAAAGCGTGATTGTGTATTGCATATGAAACAAAGCGCAATTGTATAATTCAATTTTAACAGTTCCAGCAGCATTGTGTTCATACATACATCTGCATGATACTCGTTCCTCATCAAGTCAGAGTAAATGGAATAACATATAGGTGTAAACTTGTACAAATCCTAATTAGTCTTTTTTCCTAAATTCATATGAACATTTTCATTCCTACCGTATATTTCACCCTTTTATTACTGATTTATCTGTATAAATAGGAGGATGGAATAATGTGGGAGATAATTTTGCCAAAATAAATCATATGCGAGTTTAATACATGATTTGTTTTTATTCTCAATTCAAGTTTTTCGTTCAACTGAAATAATTCCAATTTGCACAAGTTCCATGGATAAAATATTTTATTTCTCTATCACGTATTTTGTAGTTTTAAAATATTAGTTATGGACGCATATTTCGTTTTCTTTCTTTCTTTCTTTTTTACGGGTGGGTGGGTGGGAAGGTGGGGGGGGGGGGGATATCAAAACTGTATTTTCAATTTCTTATGAGATCCACAAGTGGCCCGAGAAATAAAATTCTTGATATTGTTCTTGTTTTGTTCTCTTCTCCTGTATGGCGTGACTATATAGTATGGCGTTAAGAACAGTCTTATCGATTCAAAATATACTAGTGATACATTTTTTTTTCTTCTATTTTATGATTGGATTTAACGTCACAAGATTAACGCGTGAGGGTTACTCTTCAAATACTCGGCTATTAAATGGCAGACGAATCTGTGATTAACAAATGAATAGTTCTCACGATTGGATATTTGAATTCCGTCATGCGCTTTGAATTAGCATGTTTAATTGTAGCATCTAGATTACAGAAAGCAGATAGTTTTGCGAACATTCAAATATGTTTACGACCTTCAAGGTAAAGGACATTGAAATACATTAAGCATTGCGAACTATATTTTCGATTTAAATAGTTTGTTGATTCGATTCTACTCTTTAAGAGAGAGAGAGAGAGAGAGAGAGAGAGAGAGAGAGAGAGAGAGAGAGAGCATTTGCTAAGGCACAATGATTGTTTTATATGAAACAATCACTTAAACAAAAGGAATGAATAGTTGATTCCCTGCACCCAGCGACATATTTAGGATTTTGCCCCACTAAGCCCATTCGAAAGTGCCGCCCCCGCGCAATAGCAAAGAGGTGAGGGGAGATAGGATGAGAAGGGTCGCGAATCGCGAATCTTATTTTCGACAATTTGTCTATTAAGTGTTGTGTTCACTGCATATTTTTATTCACTTTATTTTATTTATTTATTTTTATTTTTTTTTAAATGTGGCCGGAATTTTGCCTCCCCGTAAAATTTGTCCCCACCTTCACCCCCACCCCCAAGGCCTGGGTCTTGTCGGCCTGTGCGGAAATATGTCACTTCTGCACTTTGAAAGCGGCAAGTTAAGAAATTGAGGCAAGTGAAACTTTGCCCATAAATTCATTTGATCCAGGACCAATATGTGCGTTTGTCATTCAGATTATTTCCATTATTCCTAAGGTTAATTTCAATTTTTCCTTTTCGTTATTGACACTTTGTGCTGTAGTAAATTACCTTTATATTGTCCTTTATATCGTCTACGTTGTAGTATTTTTCCTTCTTCGCCTCATTATCATTACTATTATTTGTCGTGGTGGTAATATTTCATTTTTTTTAAACAATTAAGTCATTTTGATATATCTACCCTCACATATATTTTCCTAGTCAGATATACTTATTTCAATTGAGTATATAGATTATACCCTGTATAATCCTAGGTAACTTCGGTTTCTATTTGTGCCACTCAAGTTATAAGTGTGTTCTATTGTTTCTGTACTTTTATATTCTAGATGTTCATTTAATATATATGGTATTTTGTAATGATCTTTTTGTACCAGATTTACAATCAGCAAGTCATAATGTATCATTTCCCTTGCTTATATATGTACATTTATTTATTTCTCTAAATAATCTGCATGATTGTATACTTTGTGTTGCAGAGTGCCTCAGTTTTACTACGTCTTTGTCAGTACCAGGGTGTGAACCTGTTCTTTTTTGTAACAAGATTGTACTTTTCATCGAAAAGTCTTTTTATATTGTGTTTTTGTGACATCCTTCTCTACAATTTTCTCACATGTTACATCCTTGGTATGAGAAATATTTCCTGGCTTGAAATGAAAGTCTCCTATTTCAATAACCTCTGGTTTTCCTCTTTACTTTTGGCATTTTTAACACTGTGATATGACTGTAGTTTATGCTTTGAGTTTTAAAGTGCGGCTGCAATGTATGTGTCTGTGTCTTTGTTGCACTGTTAGAATTATATTTGCATTGTTTATATTATTTTCTTTGCATCAAGGGGAGCTAGGAGCAGCTGACGGTCTGGCCAAACTCATTTTTGGCCTTAGATTCCAGACCCCTACAGTTATAAATTTCTCATGTTACCAGTGATGCAAGGTACACTAACCCTTTTAGCTGCCATAAATACTTCTTGTATGATTCAAGAAAACAAAACTCTAATTAAGAACATTTAGGCATCCAAAATATCATCTTTACACCAGAAATTTATGAAAACAAGGAGTTGTGTAATTTGATACCTTTCGTTGCATAATGCCCATAGATGCATATTTCATGCATGCACATCTGAATAGCAGAAACACAGGAAATTAAGAAAAACACGAGACAAATTATTAAAATCAGTGCATTTATTCGGTTCTGTACATCTATAATGTATGAACATGGTAAAGATTTCTTCAAATGCAACATTTATTCTTATCATCTGTCGGCATTACATAGGTGTTGATTATTATCATTATTTGTGCTTAGAATACTGCCCAAGTTAGTATAGTGCATACTTGGTGTCTAAGGTTGTTAATACACGAAAATGTAAAACATTGGTGTTCTGTAAAGGTATACGACCACTAATTATTTTACAGACAGAGAACCAGTCTACTGGTAGGGAATAAAAATAGAGTACTATATACTTTGACATACAGCCATTGGCTAGTAAATAGATCTAAATTTTTTTCCATTATTAATTTCATAAACTTCAATCTATAGCTGACAAGAAAACAGAGAGAGAGAGAGCATTTGCTTATGCACAGACATTGTTTCATATATAAACAGTTTGCATGAACAAAAACAAAATACCAAAGAGAAAAAACAACAATAGTCAAATAGATGAAGTAACAATCTTTTCTCGTTGTGTTTTGGTACTTTATGGCTCTGAGAATAAATATTAAAAACTGACTCAACAATTAAGATAAAGTACATATAAAATAAAAATTAATCATTAATTTTGAAACCATGCATCTTGAAAACAGTATGTTCAAAAATATAGACAAGTGAAACTTTTCCCAAAATTCTGTTTGCTTCTGTACTAGTATGCAGTATGTGTATATTCACTAAAATTGATTCCATTGTTCCAAAGGTTTATTTTATTTCATTTTTTTTAAAATTTCGACGCGTTGTGCTGTAGAAAATTATTTATATAATGTCATTTAGGGTGTAATCATCGATGTCTTATATCCGTTTTTTCCTTCTCTTTATTCTTCTTTTTCATATTATTAAATATTATTATTATTATTATTTGCCATGGCGGTAATATTTCATATTTTTCGGCAAATAAGTCATTTTGATACGAGTACCCTCACATGTATTTTCCTAGCGAGATATACCTATTTCAATCGAGTATACAGATTGTACCACGTGTAACCCATAACCACGTGTAACCCATAACCACGTGTAACCCATAACCACGTGTAACCTCGGGTTTCTCTTTACTTCACTCAAGTTATAAACGTATTCTCTTTTTTTCTTTTTTCTTTCCTTTTTTAGATCTGTGTTTGTCTATGATTTTTCGTCATAATGTTTTGTACCAGATTACGAGTTATTATCAGCAAGTCACAATGTATCATTTCCCTTGCAGAAATATTTACATTTATTTACTTTCATATATTTATTTATTTCTCTAAACTTGTTATATGACTGCATGCTTTATATTGAAGTGTGCCTCAATTTTATCTTGTAATTCTTACTGTATCTACAAGGTCACGATTGTCCATATTAAATACATAATTGCCCATGCTAAAAAAATTATCACCCAATGCTAAATAAAGTATCACCCAATGCTAAATAAATTATGACCAATGCTAAATAAATTGTCACCAATGCTAAATAAATGATTCTGATTATGAAGGATTTGAAATGTACTTACTCTGAAGAATTCAAGCATATTATCGGTTAGCAGCTCCTATCGTATGTTTTGACATTTACAACATTTTTATCTTCCCTTCCAAACGCTCTCCAATACAAAGGTACTTTTTTAGAAGCAAGAGAAAATCATTATAACAATCTACGCAGGCAAGCGCATTTCAATCAAGGAAACTAGAGCATAATACTGTTGAATCCAATATAAACTGATTAAAATTTAGACCTCATGTTTGTAATTATTGATATGTGTGGTGGATGAGAGCATCAGATTGCAGATTAAAATGGTTTGCTTCACTATAACAGTTTCACGTAAACAGAGTTGTAATATTAGGAACTAGATAGTTACATTTGTCATAAAGAAAAGTTATATAGTGTTTCCATCCTATACAACTGCAGACTCCAGACTGTGAAATCGAGAAAAGTAAACTGCTAGCCCCCTCCTTCTCTCTCTCTCTCTCTCTCTCTCTCTCTCTCTCTCTCTCTCTCTCTCTCTCTCTCAACAACATTCTACAATTATGGTACCATTCAAAATTGCTGTCGATTTAAGATATTTTGCCTCTTAAAGTTTATTTATATTTTTCTAAAAAATGTCCTTTCTTTATAAAAGTATAACTGAAGCTCTAGGAGATGATCAAAAACTAATGTAAGGGTCTTTTGTTTACAGAAAATACATAAAAGAAGAAATATTTTTAAGACCATGTCTTTTATGATGTGACCAAAGCTTGTTACTTGTATATAGCGTCAGAAAACCCATTTCAAAAATTTTACTGGCCACTCCTTTAAATAATGTATCACTTATGTTCCTAGAGATGATAAAAACTAGAAAGTGAGTCTTTCCGTATAAGGAAATACATAAAAGAAGAAATATTCTTAAGACCACGCCAATTATGAGGTGAACTAAGCTTGATACCTGTATATAGCATCAGGTTGTATATTTCAGGTTTTAAAAATTATACTGGACACAAATATTAGGAAAAAGATTGATATTTATTTATTTTCTCGAAAGGCAGACAGTTACCGTACATACTCGCGTATAAGTTGCATCCAAATGCAAACAACATAGATCCTGATCTGTTGTCGCATAATGCGCCGACAGATCAGAGTCTATGTTGTTTGTTATACTGATTAGTCCCTAAAAACTGCATAGACCCAGATCTGGCGGCGCATTATGCTACGTCAGATCTGGGTCTATGCAGTTTGGAGCTGCTAATGGTCTATACGCGAGTACAGACGGGATATATCGTAGTCTCCACTTTCTTCAAACTTTAATTTTGCTGCAGATGTCTAAGAGGAAAATAGCCAATCGTTCGCGAATTTATCCCTCTTTCTGATTGTGTCGTTATGATACTACACATTAACAGCCTTAATAATGTGATCGAGATTTCATTCCAATACATTGGTAGGTCCTTGCAAATGTTAGTAAAATAAAATTAAACAAATAAATAAATGATAGGATTTGTTCCTTAAGACGTCCAAAAGTGAACAAGTGAGAAGCAAACTTGCCAATAAAGGAAAATTAGAACTGAAAAATAAATTCCTATTTACCATGAAAAGCATTGCATATGAACCAAAGCGAGTTGAATACATTATTTGTTTTTTTTTTAATAATTAAATTCAGGCTTTGCATTCATCATAAATAAGTCCAATTTTCATAAGTTCCGCGCATAAAGTATTTTACTTCTAAACAACACGTTTGATGTTTAGGGAAAAACATATGGATGTATATATATTGTTGGGTAGGGCAGCGAGATATTTCAAACTATCCACAAGTGGCCCAAAAAATTAAATTCTTTATACTGTTGTTTTGCCGCATGGCGTGACTATAATATGGTATTTAGAGCATCCTTAATAATTCGAATCACACTCGTCATACATTTTATTATTGGTTTTCATGTTACAAGATTCACACGTGAGGGTTACTTTTTCAATACTCAGCTATTAAACGGCAGACTAGTTTGTGATTATCAAATGAATGGTTCTCGCGTCTGGATATTTGAATTCCGTCATGCGCCTTGAATTTGCATGTTTAATAGTAGCATCTAGATTACAGAAAGGTGTTATTACGAATAATTAAATATGTTTACGACCTTCAAGGTAAAGGACATAAGAATGCATTAAGCATTAAGAACTTTCTTATCAAACTAAATCATTGCTCTGAGTATACTCTTTAAGAGAGAGAGAGAGAGAGAGAGAGAGAGAGAGAGAGAGAGAGAATTTTCTAATCTACAATCCCATGTTAAACAAGATCAACAATGTACGGGTGTCTACATGATTTTAACATTAGGCTGCCATTTTGAAATGTATGTTTGTAACAGTGTTACATTATGCGACGGTCTGCACTCGAACTGAAATGCCGTGTTACGTCCTACGTTTCATGACATCTATGCCGTCGGGAGCACATTCTATATTTTGTTACATTGTTAGAAGCTGTTGACCTCAAATGGAACCCTATGACCTGTAATGGGAATTTACCATTGAGGCTACATTGTTACATTCTTAGAAGTTGTTGACCTCAAATGGGCAACACTTCGTGTATAGTGACCAATACTCAGTCATCTGCTATCCAGCACACCACATTATACTATCAGCACGCCGTGTGTAGTGACCAATACCCACATTTACTATTTAACACACCATGTGTAGTGACCAACACTCAGTCATATACTATCCAAACTATCCCACACGCCGTATGTAGTGATCAATACCAGGTTATCTACTATCCAACACCCCTCACCGACTATCCAACACGTCGTGTGTAGTGATTAATACTCAAATTTACTAATTACTAATACCCCACACTCACCATCCAACACACCGCGCCCTTATACAGACCAAACAGAGGAAGAGAAGTAAAGAGAGGTAAATCACATTATAATGACTTTAATGAGCACGTAAATTGTTTAACATTTTCAAGGGCAACTATTCCGTAAATACTGCTGCTGTTACTACTTTTACAACAACAACAACTACTAGTACTACTACTACTACTACTACTAATAATAATAATAACAATAATAATAACAATAAACAACTTATTAATATAAGATCACCCAATTACTGAAGACGCTAACTTCTTTTCATGCGTCCTTTTGCATCATTATCATTGAAAATTAAACTGCAGAAACAATAATAAGAAAAGAAACACAATTCATTTAAATATTGATGTATCTATCTATATCACATATACATGACTACAACGTTCTTAAACACATGCATTCACATACTGACATACCTATATACATTCACGTACCAGCACACGCACTACACTATCTCACTTCGTATACAGAGGTATATTTAGTACAATCTGCATTTACAGACTGATAATTCTTTAGCTGATGTTAACACAATTCTAAAATAGAAAGATCGAGAAATTACCCCATTATTTCCCAAATTTCATGTGTAGAAATAATTAGCTTGTCCATTCCACGTTTTTCCTGTTAAGTCACATCATTTTTTGTGGGATATAAACATTTTTTCTTATACTATCTTTGAGTTGCCATAAAATTACTTTTGAAAAAAGGTTCTGTCTTGCTCTTTTCTGTAGCAGAACATGACCATCACATGATTCTAAAAATAGCTTTCACAATTTAAATATACTTGTCGTAATATTTTATACCCAATGAAATGATAATTGTGAAATTCCTTTGAGAACAACCATTATCATCTACTATGAAAGCCGATCCCTTTTGTCTGCTTTATTTCGTGATTAAACCTAATCTTGTCTGAAAGACAATTACCAACTCTTGTCAAAATCGTATGCTATACATGCTTATGTACGTAAGTACGTATGTGTGTGTGCGCACATGAATGCATGCATGCTTGTACTGCGTCGTTAGGGTACGTGCGTAGAACAAGTAATATGCCTGTGATGTTAGAGCTCAAAGTGATTTTTAGGGAGAAAAAAAAAGAACCTTAAAGGGGATTTAGCCTAAAAGAAGTTTTTCCTCTGGAGACAAAAAAGACATACACAGACACATGCGCAGACACAGACACAGGCAGACACAGACAGACACACACAAGAGTGACGCGCGTAGAGCCATCTAAAATGCAAATATTTATTCTTCTAAGCGTGTCACTCTTTGTTAATTTTTCTTCCCTGAAGAAGATCTTGCTTAAGATCGAAACGTAGCGAAATATCGTTTATCTCCTGGAGCCGTTTTCCAACGTTTGTGTCATTATATAATATTGGTGTTATTTGTTTGCATTCCCATTTCATTTCTTTCAAACGTCTTCGAAATCCGGCTCCTAGCATAGCCTATGTAGTTGGCTATTTCAGTGCTCTCTCTCTCTCTCTCACACACACACACACACACACTATATATATATATATATATATATATATATATATATATATATATATATATATATATATAGGCGCAAATACAAAACAGTTTAGCAACATTTCGAGATAAACTTTGAAAATTCTTGACTCTTACATGTTTGTATGACGGGGAAATATACAAAACAAAAGATAAAAAATATTCTTAAAAAAAGGAAAAGATTTATTAAAGTCGGCCATGCCATTTTATGTAATCATCATGTCGCACGTTAGTGGCTCTTTCGAGTAAATAAAATCTTGAATCTTATTATTTTAGTCAGTCCTGAGCACCTTCAATGACAACTTAAACACAGAGTAAACTGTATGATAACAGTTTGAAAAGTACAGAAGACAACAAGGTTAAACATAATGACTAGTTTATATAACTATTTTTATAGTGTGTTATTAGCCGTAGTTGGCTGAAGAAAAATATTTTATTAAACTTTATATGAAATGTATGTTTCATGATATTGATAAACAACACTTATAAATACCATTTCTTATCTTAGCGACAAGCGATACTTTTTTTTCGAATTAAGAGAAGCGAAAAGTGAAATTGAATCCAGAAGAAATGTCTATGTAAGTTCTATCTATTGTTCAAAGTGCTGAATGTAAGACAAACAAATAAGATGGTATAAATTGATTATAGCAATTGTTACTATTATCCGTATGATTATTGCTTTGGATTGACGTCAAGCGAATATAAAAGTATTTGTTTAAAACCACTTCTGAGATTTAATAGGAAATTGTACCCCCAGAGGACAGTCTGGGTCACCTGCCTCGTTGATTCCTTGGGAAAGGCAAGTACCTCTCATTTCCATTTCCTCGGCATGATAAAAAAAAATAAAGTGGTAAATGTGCCGTTAAATGCCAACCAACAAACCAGCTTTATATAATTCTATAATTTCTTCCATGCAACAGATTTGACTGCTTCGTGACTGATTACTTATCAAATACACAAAGTGGAATATTCGAAATTTCTGAAAGCAAATGCGCGTTCTGTATTAGGGTGGCGAATATCATAACTTATTCTTAAGTCAAACCTTTCTTTAAAAAAAAAAAAGGTATCTTTGAAGAAAATATTTACGATATACCAAAATATTTTAGGTCTCAAATGCTGATACTAATTGAATAAAAAAAAAATGGTTGAAAAAAGTAAAAAACCCGACCCTTTGTTTTTAACTTAATAATAATCCTTTTAAAATACTACATTTTCCGGTCACAGGTATACATTTATTTCCAGCTTTTGTAGCATGCTATTAATATCAGTGTCACACACACATGTGTATGTGTGTGTGTAATATCAGGGTGTAGTATTTGTGTAACATCACACACTCACACAGATATATGTTTATATATATATATATATATATATATATATATATATATATATATATATATATATATATATATATATATATATATCGAGCAGCATGAACAAAAATGTCTGAAGTAGCTCTGTTTGTCGTATACTGACCATCACATGACACTAAAAATAGCTTTGATTATTGTAATATACTAGTCACGATTTTGTTAAACCCACACATGACTCATTGGTAAAATATTTGATTAACACCTATCTGAAAGAAAGCGATGGACTCACATGTCCAAATCAGGTGCCTCGTATGTTTGTATGTAGAAAGATTGGTTGATAGGTAGATAATTATTTGGTAGGCAGGTACGTAGGTGCCTACAGTTTCCATAGTCGACTGCCAAATGGACATTTTGCGAAAAATGTAAACATTGGGGTAGAACTATACAGATCTGGCAAAAACAGTTTGACTCTGTACAGGATATAGGCACTAATGCTAAGTAAAAAAAAGACCCAGTTTGCTTGATTTAAGTTATTCAATGCAGTTTCCATTGTGCTTTTGAAAAAAAAATATTTTTTCTTGGCTATGTTCTCTAATATAATGTAAGATGGGCTGATTTTTATTTATTATTTGTATCTGTAAATACAAATGAGAATGTCCTGAAATTATGTAATTTAATTCTGTATTTTTCAGATGGGCGGTCTTAATACACAGGTTGATTCTTACAACGGGTCTAGATATACTAAAAAACATATAATCAAATCTAACTTTTCTCGATTGGCGGAAAAGCAACACCTGCCAGTCCGTACGTGTGTTTGCAAGTTCATGTTTGATATACTCTTACAGTACACGAGAATAACATCGGGCAATAAATGTCATCAAAGGCTACAATTTTTAGCAGAGTCATTTTCTCAAATAAAGACACTTTGAAAAGCGGGGCTAAAAAAATTTAAACATGCTTTTTCATAATAGTACATCATCTGATATCTGCATAAATATATGTTATATAATACTATTAATATGCAACCTGTAATTTCTGTCTGAATTTGTGTCTGTAATCTAGTCTGTATTGTTGCTTTCCTTGTGCCTCGATAATTATGAAGAAGACTGTTGTGCCCAAGAGAAATAAAGAATTGAATTGAAAAATGACCCTGTTAATCACCTCTCATAGATTAAATACACACTCTAAAAGGAAACTAACAATAATTTGCTTCAAATAGATTGATTTTATTTTGCTCCAAGGGATTCGCGAATGATTTAGTTCGGCCAAACCATATGAAATATTCTAATCTTATTTTGTAGACAGATAGGAGTTCTTGGTCTAGAAACTATGGGAGAGTCTCGTGAGACTTGTGGTCATTTACTTTGGTAAGAGAAAGATTACTCTTGCTATATTTCTGGTTAGGAAATCACCGATAAGCACTGGAATAGTTCTCACTACATATTGGCAGCGTATATCAAGCAAGAATAACAACTGCTATCTAGGCACGCCTTGCTTTCAAACAGCGACCCGAGGTGAGGTTATGCACGATTCATAACACTTCTTCGCTCGGACCTAGTATGAATTTGGGGTCCTCTCTCTCCATTACTGGCTGCCATATTAAAACGTTTGATAACAATATCAACTTCCATTCACTTGAAGTGGGATGGGACTCTGACATCTCTGCGTTCTCGCCACATACAAGGTGGTGGTGGTTGTGGTGGTGGTGGGGGGGGGGGTAGACATGTCATAAGATAATTGGTTACCGTCTATTTTCTAGGTAGGCGGGCAGACGAATTGTCGTCAACTATCTAAACACATCTTTTCATATTTAAAGGTATTCATAGCTTCGGGGGATTTTTGTCTTAAAGAAGTGGTAGGTTAACGTTCTTGGAAAATTGACTCACAGCAGTTGTCGTAACCTTTCTTTATAACATGTCTGAAATTATTTGTCATAAAGTATTCACATTTGTAAGATTTCTAAGCTAACTAGCCACATAACAAGAGCCTTGCACTTTAATCAAATAAGCTTAGTTTTGATTTAACTTGCCATTTTATTTGGTGTAAATTAACCCAGAAATAGTTTATGAAGATTTTTTTAAAATTCTTACTTGAGATTCCCTCAGTGACACCCTTCCCAGTTAATTACTCACAGGGACATAGCTATATTGTAGCATTTTTGAAAACAATTACGGGAAAAGAAGAGTGGATATTATCAGTCTGTTTCGATATAAATACACCCTTCGAATTAAAAAATGACATAAACGTTCTGCACAAAAATGTTATAGAGCAAGAAAGAATAAATTTCGATTCGAATCTACAATACGTATGTGCAATGACAGCTCCCTCCTTCCCCTAACTACCTAGGAAACATAATTGAATGGTGGTAACTTACATTTTTCATGATGTGTTCAACAAACTGGCTTAATGTACTTCGAGATCTGTTGATTGTCTTGGATCCAAGTTCCACTTCCATGGTTATATGCTGCAATAAAGTTGATGTCAATTTCTGAAGACATCTAATTAACCAATCAATATTATTTAAAGCTCAATTAGACATTTTCTTATAAGATCTCTTCCTGTGAGTCTGCTCTAATTGCGTAAATGCTATACGAGACGAATACACAAACGAGACAAGAACAAAAGACAAGAACGTAAGTACTTCACATAATCTACATGATGTTTGGCTGTGAATATTTACAAAAACGATACAAGAAACAAAGGAATAAAAAGGAACAAGGCTGTACGGCGCTACTTGTTATGATGCATCTGAAGTTAACGCTCCCAAGGCAGAAAGTGGTTAGAACAAAGGAATCTAATTAATGACATAAGCAACTAGGTCAGTAATGAAAAATGTGCGCTCTCCGTGGGGTTGTAGAAAACTGTCCAATAACTTTTTTTTTTATCCCGGATATGGGATTTTGTTTCGCTAGCAATTACATCATTACGATATATTCCTTGCATTGCTTTCGTTTTCAAAGAAGTAAAAAAAGGAGGTAAAGTCACTGGTGGGAACAATGTATCCGACCTTTAGTCATTTACCTAACGGTGTAATTTTTTTTTTTTTTTTAAAACGTGATAATGATACCCTGCATTCTCGCACTGAGAAGTGCATGAAACACTAATTAGTAGAAATGTCTGCAAAGTATTTGGTTATCTATTTTGTATAATATTGCTGTATGTGTTTATCGAGACGGGTACCTTAGCAGATGGTGTAACAGAAATACGATCACATACGTAACGTGTAAACTACACGAGGTTCATGCGCATCAAGGTACTAATGACTATCTCATAAGCAATTTCAAATACTGCAATATTGTATTTCTTACCGTTCCCCAATTATTCAGAAATTGCATATAGGCACTCTGGTTGTACATCAGAGGCAGAGAACAGATGGCGGAAGCAAAACCTCTGCTGACATTAAAATTTTCCGACTCCGCCAGTTCCTCAGCGAATCTCGCTCGGCCCAAATTACACACGTTCTGATCATCCTGGAACACGTTATGCTGAGCGTACGTTTCATCATGTGCACTTATGTACCCTAAAATTTAGACGAGATAATTTCACTTGAGTTCGCAACGTTCGTTGTAGAAAAAAACAGAAGCAAAACAATACAGTTAAAGCATTACGAGCATAGAGATCCATCAACCTTTATATAGAAATACCCTTAAATGATAAGAGACGTGGATCTGTATTATTTTTTTTATTTTTTTTTTTTTTTTTTTTTTTATGTGTCGTTCACATCAACATTGTTAGAACACAGAAGTACCTTTTATGCAACAAAAATGCAAAACGAAAAATAAAAAACAACAACTAAAACCTTAAAGCGGGCTAAGCCCAACCAAACCAATATATTCTTGTACGTTTATGATGTGTAACAATAAATATTGTTGCCAACGTTGTCATGGCCCTCTATTTTGGAATGTTTAGACGCCAGCAACATTTTATGACACCTGACGAAAGTTTAGAGGGTTGTTTGACTTTTAGAACTGTTTGTCAGAAGTAATACACAATTCGCACATTGAAACGCTCTAAATAATTTTCCGCATGAAATATAATCCACTCAAAGTTGGAATCTGAGTTAATAGATTTCAATCCGCGGCTGAACATTTAAATTTTTTTTTAAAAAGTTCTTGTGACATCATTCTTCATGATAAGGAATGTTAATTATATACATAGATGGTTAAGTCACGTGACAAACTAAAAAAATGTCCACTCGGGATATCATTTGGTTATTTACCCATACCGTCGTGAATGACATCGAGAGCTTTTGAAAGACATGTAATATATAAACTCGACAAAAATCAGACTCTCTCATGGTTCCGGTTAAATTGGAATTAAATAGTCCGTTGAGAAGAAAATGTTAATAATTGATGTTTGTTTAATACACGTGAACGATCATCTGCGTTTATAAAGTCAAACGCTATACTTAATACACGCTACGTCAGATACAAATGCCTGAAGAAGTAGTGGAATCAATACAGAAATAAACTTTGAATGTTACTGAAACAATGTGCTACGACAGAAAAAAAAGAGATTTAAATACCTGCACTCAAACTGAATGCAAAGCTTGCAAGTATAACATCAGCAGCACCTGAGAAAGAAAAAATATCGTTAATAATACCTTTCAAAAGATACAAAGTTCCACATGTCCTTCCTGTTTTTATATTTTATTTTGCGGACAATAATTAATTAAGACTAAGTCCTACTCTGTGATCACTGTTTGAAACTTCGAATCCACAGTGTCAGTGCAAGTTACATGTAAACTTTTGTTGTTAAATTCGTTCGTACTAGGAAATCAAATGTCCATAAAGCCTAGGAAGTCAAATGCCCACAATGCCTAGGAAGATAACAGCCTACAATGCCTATATCCATCAAGATATAAAGGAAATTCTTTGGGTTTGAGGGCCTATTTCATAATTTCCATGATAAACGTTTTCTGAAAAACATTATTTTCATTGACTTAAGTTATAGGGATCCAGCAGTTCCCACACTGCTTGCTAACTGGATTATCGAAAAAAAAAGATCGATAGTACTTGTGGTCTCTGCTTATTCGAGGTCCCATAATACCAGTGACGACAACTGATGGATCTCCGGAACTGAGATAACTACAGCTACTCACCAAAATAGCATTTTATGTAAAACAGACGCTTTAATTTGGAAAATTTCACCATTTTATTGAGGGAATATTTTTAAATGATGGTGAAAATTTTGCACAAATGGGACGACCCCTCCTCCTACACAAAAATAAAAATAAATAAATTTAAATAAAAAAAACTAAGAAAAATGATGAGGTTATTACATCTTACATTTATACATGTTATATGAAGGAACACATCCAAATGTCTAACCACTGGGTCGGCTCTCGTCCTCTTAGCCAGAAAAGTTTAACTGAACAGGTGTCATTACGTAATAGTTATCAAGTTGTTCGGGACAAGATAGGATAGCGGTCCACTGGAATTCCGAATAAGAACAATTGACTGATAGCTGGTGGTAGATAGATGTAGCTTGCAAATTCGTCAGCTTAAAATGTGGTCGTCTTTATACCGGTATATGCATGAAATATGTTGCAAGGAACGTCTCTGTCTCGTGCAATATTGGGGAAAAATTGATGAGAAGCAGAAAAACATATTTTAACTGCCCAAAACCTTTTGTCTAATAACCAATGGTGGCGGTACACTTTTCGTTACTTAATTACTGTCTATTCAGCTATGTGTATGCTTGATTTATTTTCAGGTAAATCTTTATTTGTTGCACAATAACTAGTAAGCATCATACCTTATATATTCGATTTGTATTTCTTAATGTTATCTTGAAGTTTTTCGGTTCCTCTCATGCATTTAAATTTTTTTCTTCCTTCTTCCTTCTGCCTTTTCGCTTTAATTTTTACGTTACATGACTATCATGGTGCGATAACAAACGGAAAACGGACCTACATAATGTCTTCTCATGCATGGATTTTGTTGTGTTTTCCATAGTACATCTTCTAATTGTATGATGTGTTTATTCAAGGGAAACAGAAGTGGTAATACATTCTTTATTCTGATCTCCAAATGTATCCTTGTACATATTAGCAATGATGGTACATTTTCTAAGGCATATACTCCCAAGCGAGAATTTTGCAACTTCAGTGAATATTTACCCGATGATTTGACGCCCAGACTGAGTTTCTTCTGGTAGGATTTTGTACCGTAGAAAACGGAAGTGGTTTGTATCCTTGCGCAGCTATACCGTGGTTCGTACACAACTTCCACCGGAGCATCACCTGGACTTATTTCAAATATCCTCCGCGTCAGAAAAAGTCCTGGGTCGACTCCACCACGTGATGCGATCCCACCATCCGGATTCCCCTTTAGTATGTTGTACCCAATACCGACAAAATGGAGGCCCACCGGACGGACACTTAAAACCGGGTAGATGATCAGAGCAAGAAGACATATATAAAGGGGAATCATTGTTCCTGAGAGAGAAAAAAATATATTAGGCATCCTGTATTTTGTAGCACGGAAGAAGAGAGAAAAAATGTGCACTGATGTATACTGTCTTAGAATTTAATTTGAAAGTTAATGTTGGTAAGCGCATGAAGGAATTAGTTTCAGAGCACTGTAATGATGTTCCTCAATCAATACGGAGAGTTCCGTGATCAATAACTAACATATAGCCACATATCAGTAGAGCTCTAACATATGTCAGTACCTATGATCTACAGACCAATACTATCACTGGCAAGGTGTGAGGTATTACGTAATAACAGGCATTTAAGAGCAAATTAATTTTGTGTTCTCACACCCCAATGACGGTCACTAAACGTCATATCGAAATTCAAATGGTTATAATTTCAACATTTTCCAAAAAAAAATTTTCACGAAATTTTCAGTATGTGATTTAAGTTTGTGCGAATTCATATGGAGGGAGTAAATTGTGTCAGAGCAAATTAAGTATGTGTTCCCACAAATAAATGACGGTCACTAAACTTCATTTACAAATTCAAATGGTTATAATTTCAACATTTTCCAACAATATTTTTTCACGAGATGGAATTCCTTTGGAGGGAGTAAATTGTGTCAAAGCATATCAGAACAAATTAATGATGTGTTCCCACACTTAAATGACGGTCACTAAACATCATATACAAATTAAAATGGTTATAATTTCAACATTTTCCAAAATATTTTTATCACGAAAGGCTCAGTATATGCTCGAAGTTTGCGCGAATTCATATGGAGGGAGGAGATTGTGAGGGAGAAAAAACGCCTTTGTTTTTTTTGGGGAAGTTTTTGTTTTATATGACAATCTGCGCTGGAGAACAGGCGCGGTTATCTCTGTTCTGGTGACATGTCAATTAAAGCACAGCATTGGCAGTATGCTTCGTTTGAGATACCTTAATTAGCCAATCAGCGTTGTTTCCAGCGAAAACACCATCGAATGTGTCATATAGGCAGCCATTCTGAAATTCTTAATGAAACTGAACCTATCACGTGGTGAAATATTACGTTGTTGTGTATATAAAAACTACAGTATTGATTCATTAAAAACAAAGATTCCAAAGTTACTTCCAGTTAGCAATATATTTTGTTTAGCTTGAATATGTTTAATTTACCTGTTATTTGTTCAAGAAACAGATAGTAAACTGCGTACTACTTTCCTGCGCAATAATTGTATTTTGTTTGGTTTTTTTGTTCCCCTCTAAATGGGGAAATCAATCCGCCTTACACATCTGAGTTGTTGTTTTTTTCTGGCTTGTCTGAAAAGGCAGAGGTTGCTCTGATTTATTTATTAGCCATGAAATGTTATCATTCATAGCGTTTTTGTTGAGGTGCAGGTAATTTCTGATTTTGCAACCGATTTTTAATCCTATTTAACGAAAATGTGTATATAGTGGGGATATACTCATGCATGAAAGGTATAACTTTTAACAGTTCCTTATTTATTTATAAAGTATATATCCATGCGCCGTCGGTGATCATAATGTATCGAAAGGCAGAGTTTTTTTTATATGTTTTTCGACGTTTATTCTAAAAGGTCTGTGTGCGAAGAGAAATGTATTCTTATTTAAAATACATCGCCCAAAGTGATCAGCTCTGACAAGTAAGTTACTTCTACTCAGATTTGGTGACTGTCAAACATATTTTTTTTTGTTGCAGTTTGAGAGGACGACTTAAGTCATATTTTTTAAACTATCCATATCTCGTTCTCGCAGACGGAAGGAGACTATTAAAGTCCTTCCGCCATATTTGTTTTTCTCTGAATAAGGGATTTCTTATAAATGTATTTAAAACCTCTCTCCAGTGACGCAGATAAGCAACGACACTGCATGCACAGACCATGTGATACCAGGGTCAACATCGTTTTGAGTTGTCATTTCAGTATTTTTACTTTGAATTTGAGCAGAAAAAGACGAAAACTTAGCAATAAGATTGCAAGTATTGCTAACTCAAGGCTTATAATGTCTATATTTTCTGTTACGTTTTACGAATTCGATAAAAATGAAGTTAAGCATGCGTTTCTACGAGATAGAGCTCCAAAAACTAACTTGTGGTGCCGGTGGCATTTGGAGAGAAACGAGAGCGCCATCTGGGTGGTAGATTGAAATATTTTTCACCAAGATTTACTCCCCTTGGACACTCCACTTATAAAAGAGAAATAACTTTCTTATTTAAAAGCATATTATTATCAAACTTGGTATTTCATTGCTATGAAATGATTTTTTTTCTTCATTTTATTGAACTTCTAATATAGTGATTTAGTTTATTTTTTTAAAAAAAATCAAATTTAAAGTCAATCACTGTCGCAATGTTATTGTCTGTTGCTAGGCATTTCCTTATATATTTCCTATATATTTAAAGCTAGATGTATGACGTATGGGTAAACATTATGATGTCACAAATGAAAACATTTTTGATTGCATCCAACCAGAGCAACTGTTACATAGGTTCATACAGTCGGAGCACCTCTTCTCTTTTCTACAAAATTCCATGTCGGAAATACTTCGTTTGTGTTATACAGCGTAAAACGGAGAAATCTCTGGAAAATGGAGGAAAACTCAGTGACACACTAAAGTACACTTGGCAAAATAAAACTATATCAAAACCATTGTGATACCTTTGTGGAATTATTTGCACAAGTTGAGTGAAAGAAAGTTCTCATGTGATTGCATGCTTGAAAAAAGAACTTGGTAATGTTTCGGCCAAGATTACGCCATCTCAGTCGAGTTGCCCATAATGAACGATGATGTTCGATATGCACATGACGTCATTTGGTAAACAAGATCCATGTATATGCAATGACGGTTATTTTAGCATTTCTGATGTGTTCTTACTGATCATTTGCGGAAAGTCCAGAATGTGTTCCGTTTGAGGTGCATAACAGACGTACTCGATCCACCCAGGTGTCGGTACAGACTCATATGCTCTCCAGTGACGTCACTGCCTGCCCAGACCATGTGACCATGGGGTCAGCTAGTTTTGAGTTGTCATATTTAGGCATTTTGTCCATTGAATTTGGGTGAAAAAAAGATGAAAAGTTAACAAGAAAATGCTAGAGTTGCTGGTGCAAGGCTTATGATTTAAATATTTTCCGTTATTTTCTGCAAATTGCCTGAAAAATGAGGTAAAACGAAATCAGGCGTATCTGCCAAAAGTTGCAGATATCAACTTGTTTTTGGCTGTGGCGTTTCAAGAGAAGTGAGAACACCACCTGGAGAGCAGTGTGGACTACCTATTTTTGTTGTTGTTGTTGTTGTTGTTGTTGTAGTTTGTATCAGGACAACTAGGCAGAACCAGTACGAACATTATGTATCTATGTACCTGTTGCTTTTATTGCATGCAAAAACGTTTTCATTTGTGACGTCCTAATTCATACCCAAAACGTCATACACCGAGTTTTAAATAGATATGAGCAAGTCTGCCAACAAACAACAGCATAGCAACAGTTGTCAACTTGAAATTAAATTTTTAAGGAAATAAATTAAAATTTCACAACACTCAAAAATATAATTGACAGCGCTCAGTTTTTAAAAAAGAAAGCTATACCTCTTTTATATGAAGACAACCCAACGAGGGTCAGTCTTACTGGAATACTTTTATAAAGAATTCGTTATAAAAACCAATATGGCGGAATGGCTGTTATAGTATCGTTCCGCCTGCGAGAGCTAGATATGGATGGCTTAAACATATCTTTTGGTATCTGAGCAGACTAAATCAATTTTACAAAATGGAACAGTTGCTATCTGGAAAGAAGCGTATTGGGTAATATGACATTATGAGTATGTCGATCATTCGTATTGGGTAATATGAGTATGTTGATCATTCGTATTGGGTTATATGACATTATGAGTATGTAGATCATTCGTATTGGGTAATATGAGTATGTTGATCATTCGTATTGGGTAATATGAGTATGTTGATCATTCGTATTGGGTTATATGACATTATGAGCATGTAGATCATTCGTATTGGGTAATATGAGTATGTAGATCATTCGTATTGGGTAATATGACATTATGAGTATGTCGATCATTCGTATTGGGTAATATGAGTATGTTGATCATTCGTATTGGGTTATATGACATTATGAGTATGTAGATCATTCGTATTGGGTAATATGACGTAATGAGTATGTTGATCATTCGTATTGGGTAATATGACATAATGAGTATGTGGATCATTCGTATTGGGTAATATGACATAATAAGTAAGTCAATCATTGGTATCATACAAGAATTACAATATCACAACTCTCTTCACCATAAGGACAAAAATATCTCTGTCGTGTTCTTAGCAGTTTTATTATTATAATTTAGCCCATTAATTTACAACAAACAAAAAAACTTTCCTAAGTCAAAGTAAAATGAAATATCTAAACCTAATCTAGAGTAATTCGACAAGTCGTTTGTCAAAATAGTCATCGGTTACGTCTTAACTGTTTTAATGGCCGACTTCTTATACTAAATCTACATGTGCTATAACACATTCTTAAATCTTTCACTCTAGTGTCTCTTGTTAATACAGTCAAAAGCCGATGACAGAAGTTTGCTGCTTATAAGAAAAAGCCTCTCTGATATCTCTTATAATGCAGACTTATAGAGACACAATATGTTACCTTCCAAGCAAATTACTTTCCTCAACATATAGATCGTCATCATCTTTATTTCCTTCCGTAGAAGATTGCATGATATAACAATAAATCATCTGAATACAATCAATAAATAAGTACCAAAATAAAGAAATTAATACAAAACAAACAAACACGAGTTAAAAAAAAAAATTAAAAAAATAAAAATAAAATAAAAAAATAAGCAAACTGTGAATCCGGGGCGCCGTAGAACCAACATCAATTACTTCGTGCATACAATAATGTCAAGAGATCTATAATGTGAATATCATAACATTGTTCGTCTATGATATAAAATAGAATACTAAAATACAAATTCTTACAGTATATCCATCATTAAAGTGTTCCTCAGCTGCATAAGTTGCAAGTTTAAGTACCTTATTTGCAGAAGATAGCTGCACACTGCATGACAAAGTATGCTGCATACAGGGCGAATAACTTGAAGTTTTCTTTGTCGATTACACCTGCTGGTAACCTTTTACCTAGAAGATATTGAAGTAGCAGCTCATCTTCTGCATTAAATAACGTAATATGCAGGCTCAGTGGAAATTTATCAGTAAGGAAATCACAGAAAGAGTTTCTGAAATCCGACATATAAGGACAAGCAACACAAAAAGGAAGTATCAAGTCTGTATAAACATTCCCACATCGAATACACATATCGAGCTGTGTTTGAGGAACAGCAGCCCATAGTTTAGCTATATATGTAAATACCTTAGTGTGCTGTCTGGTTTTAGCCGACTGCCATACTGAGGCAGGTCGCAAGGATTTGTGTATCGAAGAGAATCTATCAAAATCTGCTTGATTAGACATACGAACTCTCCAGAGGCTATTTTCAAGACCAGCAATTTTTGACCTTACAATTTCTTTCCAATTTTGTTTATCTGGAATTTTGGAATGCTGCAAATAATCAGTTAGATCTCAAGCAAGTCAAACTTCTTTAACGTATAATATAGATTTGAAATTAACCCGTAGCTTGACATGCATCCGCTCAAAATGAAGTGAAATAACGCAACGTTAAACACACGTTTAGTATGTACGTTATTAGGCATCAAACACAATCTGTGTAAAAACATCAATTTTCTTCTATCAATTTCGGACTGAGCTGATGTCCATCCTAACATTCCCAGAGCGATGTTTGATCTTGTATGTCTTGTATGTGTTGGGAAGCCTTGTAAATGTTTGGCAAAATACCTCAGAGTTTTATCCAATGAAGAGAGGTCACTTTTTGAAATATTAAACCATAATTCACTTCCATAAAACATTGAAGGAAAAATTACCTTTTTGATCACATTTGCAGCAACCAAATGATTTAAACCATTAGGTTTAATGCCAATACCAAACAGACCGTGAAAAGATTTTTTCCCTTTCTTGCATGCATCGAGTATTGCGACATGCGACGTCAGGTTTGAGTTAACCCGGTGTCACAGGTGTGTTGCCGAATCAGTAACCGGCAAACATGACGGCCCAAGAAACCATTTCATATTGACATAATTCTTGTATTGGGGACCGAAAATGATAATGTATGACTTTGTGACACTAAGCTCAAATCGCCACTTATTACTGTAGGCGTATGCTATATCTAACAGCTTTTGTAGATTGCTAGGATATATAGCCAAAAGTGAAATGTCATCAGCTAGGGTTGGATTTCCCACAGCTAAGGATCCAATCTTTGCTCCAAATCCACTATTCTCTCTCTGTCGTGTTCTTAGCAGTTTTATTATTATAATTTAGCCCATTAATTTACAACAAACAAAAAAACTTTCCTAAGTCAAAGTAAAATGAAATATCTAAACCTAATCTAGAGTAATTCGACAAGTCGTTTGTCAAAATAGTCATCGGTTACGTCTTAACTGTTTTAATGGCCGACTTCTTATACTAAATCTACATGTGCTATAACACATTCTTAAATCTTTCACTCTAGTGTCTCTTGTTAATACAGTCAAAAGCTGTTGACAGAAGTTTGCTGCTTATAAGAAAAAGCCTCTCTAATATCTCTTATAATGCAGACTTATAGAGACACAATATGTTACCTTCCAAGCAAATTACTTTCCTCAACATATAGATGTCTTCCTTCAATAGCCGTACTGACCGCAAGACCTACGATAAGATAAGCCTTTCAACCCCTTTACTCTACTGTAGTAGTATCATTATGGGAATTTTGGACTGAGCTCACTGATATAGGTCAAAGCCTTCTATGCCCCATGACTTTAACTTTAAATCACACGCGCGTGTATGATTTAAGCAAGTGTACACGAACCCGTGGCGAGCATTCCTCAGTGTGCACACAAGTGAAGTTACTTCACAGTCAGGCCAATGCACTGACAAACATGCCGGCAGACTGATCAATAAACATTAGCAAACAAGTTACTCGATTTTTACTGTCTGTAACTCAATTACGTTCGAACTCAGCCATGCTAATTATTTTATCCTCAATAGCCATCGAGTAGAGTTTATTATTATTACTGAGACTACTTTGTGATGCCGCGAAAAGTTCCTAATAGACACGTACTCGCGAATGTAATCGTATCGAAATTACTTTACCAGCACCGCGATCCACACCTGTTACTATCGATATCGCTCCGACAGCAATTCCAGCATATCGTTGTAATTCCAGCAACACCCAGGCCTACAGTGGTCGCGGCGGCAATTCCGTAAATGGCATCTACAACGTTACACATACGCTTCTATTTCACGAGTAGCCCGGTTCTTGTGACTATTTCATGCTGTTCCGCTTCGATTTTCTTTTCACGTAGGTAACATTGAGGGTCTCTCATAATTCTTTTATTAATAATGTGATCGCATAGTATAATTGCTCGACAAGCTGCCCTTGTTTGGGTGCAATACGCACACGCAGTTCTAACCAATTACCCTTTTTTACTTGTACAACTGCCATACAATTGTAGAAAATATCTTCCTGCGGAATATTTAAATCAATTGTGCGTTCTGGGACACCACATTCATTTAGAACCGTATTGATTACGCCCTTGGTTTGTGTCTGAAACGATTGTGCTCGTCTTCGCCGAAGAACTGTTACATGGGCAAATGCGTCACCGTTGAATAATAGTCGTAGTCGAGTTTTTTCTCTTCTTAGCTGAGTCAACGTTGGCGCAATATAATTAACTGGAATGCAGCCTGGATGGATTTTTCGGTGATTATTACTTCATCGTTATTGAAACAATTGTTGACATCAAACCAAGATGACTCCGATCGTTTATCAGTAATATCATTCTACCCCACCAGCCTTTAATTCCGGTTACGATAAACAGGTATGATCTAAACTCGCGCATCTTTAAGATGTGAGGTTTGACTTTATCAAAACCATTTCCAAGAGAATGGAAAATAAGTCTACCATTTGCTAAGATTGATAAGCTAATGTTTACCTCTCCTTCTTTGCTTAATATTGCTTGAATTTGGCTTCATGAAGTTACTACGCGTGGTGGTGAGGGCACCTCAACGATCTTTACATCAGCGTATTGTTTTGTTGCATCATCATCATCGTCGATTGACTCTTGCATCAGTGGAATTCGGTTTCCATTCATCATAAGGTCTCCGCTCATTTCATCACCGGTCTTTTTAATTTTCGATTTCGTAGTTGTGTCGTCTTTGATAGACGCAACAGACACGCCGGAGTATTTGATTCCACCGATTTCGTTGATTTCGGCAAGGTTTTTCGCGACAACGCCTCGCATCTTCACAACATCTTGAATGTCAACGTTTGACGTTTGCAATTTTCCAGTTCGATCTTGAAAAATCACAAGATCGTGCGGGTCAACGCCAACAACAACCCGGTTGGTAAACTCAGTCTAACCCGCTTTGGTGGCAAACCTGCTCAGATCCACATCAGCACCGTGTCGGCTGAGTAGCGTTGTTAAATGTTAATAGGTTTTTCATATACTATTAAGCGTAGTTTCTAAGTGACAAGGTAAAACCAATAAGTGCGCGTGGTGTTGGGCTTCCCGCGAGTGCATGCAACACTTCAACAATAAGATGACCGCATACTGGCCCGTCCAACCGAGTTTCTAAAGGCAGAGTCCAATAAAACAGTAGTTGTCAACCTCCACGGGTTAAATAATCAACAACTTCAAGTGGCGGTGCAAGCCCGTATGAGTCAAAATATAAAAGATGACGTTACACGTATGCAACCCAATGAGTCCCAGGTCCTGTTGATGAATCCAGGTTAACAATGCCGGTTTCCCTTGTGCGTGGAATCATCAATGCGAGTTCATTCCGCATAAAGACACATCGGAAATGCTCGATTGACTTTGCCATTGCGAGTAAATCAAGACTGATTAACGGCGAGGCCTTTTACGAGTCGTTCCGGGTAGTCGATGACCTATGCCTGAGGGTATCTTCGAGTCGTTCTGGGTAGTCAAAGACCTTTTGCTTTTTATATTCGTTTAGCAGAGACTATGCGGCCACCAATAGACTTTTTCAGAGGCATTTCGGATGTGGTTCAGACTGCTCCTAACGCAGCCGCTTTTGCAACCGCAGAAGTCGCAGCCGCTAACAACGCTGTAATAGCTGCGAGGAATGGAAATATTCCACCGGTTTTTGCATTTGCGTCACCTCTGACTTGGATAAATTTAACCTCACCGAGGTGTTCTTTTGTTTTGCTGCATTAAGATGGTGAAGTTGTGTTTGGGTCAATCACACGTGGACAATTCCAATTAATTTTTCCAGAGAAAGCCTCAATGTGACCCCACAATCGTTTCGTATTGCGCTCCTTATTTTTGCAAGATGATTTTGGCTAAGGCCAACCTTAATTTCGTGACATGACATTATTTTAGATTATGTTGTTCAATTGCAACAATTACAGGTTTTCCACAGGCGCGTCAATAACCCTCATTCGACCACCTGCGCCCTCCAACAACAGCATTTCATCAGAGAGAATTACATCAATGCATCCGTAACTGCCAGGACAGGGGAGCGGCAGCGGGAACCACAGTTACATGTGCATAAAAGTGAAAATCGACCACAGACTGTCTGTACAGGTCCAAGTGTTCCATCGAAAAGTAATAAATCGGGTACAACCTAGCAAAGTCATGCTGGTAAATCTGCAGACCTGTGTCGATGTTTTGGTCTCGGCCTATGAACGACAACAGTTTTTGATATGTAAGTGATTGTGGGCAAAATCAAGTAAAATTTCTTCGAGGGTTCCTGATAACAGTTTAATCACAAAAAACTTCAGACACTCCTAGCCGGTCAAATATCATTTTATTAACAGTCTGTCCACTTCGCACCCGCACTACAGTTTGAAATTCTATAAATACATATCTTGATACGCTGATCAACTGGGCGGTTATTTGCCATTAAAACTTCTGAATGTTACCTTCATAAAAGTGGTCTTCTAGATTTCTGTTTCTCTCTGGTGCCAAGGATTTCAACAGTTTAGTTGTAATAATACAGTTTACCTTTGACACAATGCACTATTTTTGTTTCTTTTCTGAATGTCTTCATATTCGAGGCTGTGAACGATATTGACCTTTTCCTTATGATATAAAAATATTCAAGCGATTAGTGACACTTATTTTACTCCATTAGTCTACACATTCCTATTTAATTCTTCTGGTGATCTCACACTTCAATACCTGCAGCTTTAGCCAGCATCTCACAGACAAGCTCCAGAAGCAGTAGCAGAAATACTTATTCTTCTAACCAGTATGGGAACCACGTGATATGACGCGGGCAGCAATGACATTTCGCAGACAAAAAATTAAGACTTGTTTCACGAGAGATAGAGGCAACGGAGCAATGAACAGAAGTGTTCAGATGGGGAAATAAGATGTTGCACACAAGCACTTGCTTTTTCCAAAATTTAGATCATTGCTTAGCCTGGTCTTCTAGATTTCTGTTTCTCTATGGTGCAGAGATTTCACCAATTTAGTTGTAATAAGGCAGCTTACCTGCGACACAATGCACTACGTTTGTTTCTTAGCTGAATGTCCCCATATTCCAGGCTGTAAAAAATATTGACCTGTTCCTTATGCCATAACAATATTCAAACGATGAATGATACTTATTTTACTCCATTAGCCTACACATTCCTATTTAATTCTTCAATGCAAGAGGATTATTGAATTGTAGTATTACAGTATGGCAGCATATAGAGCAGTTCTATTGCAATTAAGGTCTTATACTTAATGTTAGTCTTACGGACGAAGTATGAGTCTTCTCCTCCGTCCAATGAATAATTACCTCAAGATACCTACAATAAAAAATTCTTGATCTATATATATGTGTGATTCCTAATTGCTTGGATACCAATTGATGACAACGTTGGTATCCGCTTAAGTTCAGGGATACGCATTTTACAAATTAGCTTAACGTTCACAAACACTTGCAATTTCTTACTTCATATTGTTAAAACAATTCATTTTATGGTATTTGATACATTTCATGTTGGATTCTTCAGCTAAAATAATGCTTAGTTACTGGCTTCCTTCAGCTATTACTTTAGATTATCCGTTCTGGTAGTGAAAATAAAGAAATACATGGACATAGAACCAAAAGGGTAACTGCGTCTGATGTAAGGTAAAACCGCTCATTCAAAACAATTTCAGGGTCATGGACATTCTATTGAGAAACTTGAACCAAATGTTTAAGACCAATTTAGCTCAGTCTTCGTCGAAATGGAACTGTTTCTAGTTTGACAGGAAAAAACACTTGTTTAAATTTTCCTCAATTATGTCTGCATCTCTTTAGTTATTCTCAAAATAACATTCCTACCGAAGGTCTGCAAAAGCGACGGACATTCCAAAATGGCTGGAAAATAAGCACAAGTGGTCACCCAGTGACCTGCCTGGCTCTGATTGCAGTTATGTCTTATATTATCAGCTTAGGAAAGAGCGAATATAACAGGAATGTGTGTGAGTGAGTGTGTGTGTGTGTGTGTGTGTGTGTGTGTGTGTGTGTGAACGCTCCTTTACCAACTGCGCCTTCGTACATTTATTCCAAATTAATAAAGTACATCATTGTATCTGATGAAATGCATTTAGTTCCCCCTATTTCCCCTTTATCCTGTTCCGATGTCTGTATACGTCCTTATATCCGAATCATTTTTGCAAATATTTATTTATTTTACTTTATCATTCTTTTGTTTGCGAAATAAAATCAACACATTTTTGTAGAAATGATACTAGTTCATTTTGTGGAAAAGGCAGAGGTTGTTCAAAGTGGTGAAATGATGTATTCCCTCCCCTCTCAAATCTGACTTGCAAAAACTTTACAGAAAACCTTAACAGTGATGACACTGATCTCAGTGCAGTTAGAAAAGTAATCCCTCTGTCTAACCATATTTACACAGGTGAGAAAAACAAAGGGCAATGCCAATAACCCATATTGGTTTTATGTCCATGTTAAACAAAAAGAAAAAGAAAGCACAAACGTTTATATGACAGAAATCTGACTCTGAAAAAGTTACAGGACTGGTAAGGTATGCTTCAAAAGATCAATAATTAACAGAAAATATAATAAATTAATAGAAAACAATAGTTCTATGGAACACTATGCCTTTCCTATGAATGCATTATGGTGTATGTCAAATTACATTTTTTAAAAATAGCCTAACATTTTAACATTTTTGACAACAATAAGGATGACAACTCTGTTACCACTGCTGGGACCAGTGTTAAGCTGAACCTGATTTTTCACTTTTGTCCGTATGCTGATGTATTTCTCCTTCCCATATCTGATTTGCAGAAACTTAAACACAAAACCTGAACGCAAAACGTAACAATTGTTGGCATTGATTCTGCCGTTACCATAGGAGGAGCAATAACTATGTCTCGCCATACTTATATAGGTAGAGAAAAGCTTATACATTATCTAAAGAAACAGGCAGCACTTAAAGTTCCAGAAAAGAATAAGTGGTAAATCAGTATTGCTAATACTCACATAAAACATTGATCATATTGGTGGATACCACTTTTCATGAGTGAAGAACAGGCCCAGAGTCAAGCAGAAAGCAGGAAGAAGACTGGAGGTATCTCCCCTGGCGCATTGAATACCTTATACACAATGATAGGAGTGTCAGTAAAGTTGTATGTATTCCAGGATTCCCCTTCATATGTGTACTACCTAGAGATGATGATAAAAAAGTATTTTAATTTGATCTTTATGGAGTAGATGTAATAATAGACAGTACAGGTAACACAAACTGTAAATCTTGACAATGTAAATCACAAACCTTTTACCAAGATATACATCTAGGAGTGTCAATTTATTATAATATAAAGTTATACATGCTATATAGTGAAATCTGTCTAGGTGACAGACCATCAGAGAATCACGTTTTGACATGTTCGGCAAGCTACCCTAGACATAATTGCATAATGTTTCACACATGGCCTGGCTTAAGATTGGTCAGCAATCTATTTAGAATTTCCAATAACCAACAATTGACTGACAGCTGTGGTATTAATCCAATTTCGATTTCATCTGTTTAACGTTTATAAACGATGCCACGATAAGCCGGATTTGCTGCAGGTAACCAAAAGCTTATCAGTTTCTTTGACCTCTTTGATAATTGGAGGATGCTTGCGAACTAATTAGCATAACTATTTCTTTCAAATAAGTGTTCCTCAACTTGGAAAAATATAATATGGTGGTTGATAGAGTACTTGCAAGTAAATTCTCATGACAACTGACCACTCGAATCAATATTGAAATTGTAAAGATTGGAAATTATATACATTCGAAATGTTAAATTAAACTGACCAAAACATTGAGCCTAACTAAAATATAAGGCTTCCAATTCGTAAATTACTTTGCCCTCAAAAGATAGACATCCTTGAAAATAAGCCCCTAAATAAGTTCAATTCATATGTTGTGTGCATTTCAATTAACTGATGGATAGAGAGAAAGAAAAACAATCATCTTCATGGTTGAAATACAAATATTCTAAACAACATGCAAAATCTAATTGTAAAGATATTAGGATAAAGGTAACATATTCTTGATCAATATCAAATTGAAAAGAATAAGTTTAAGCTAGAAATGTGCTCAAAGAATACATATGCCCGCTACCTACTATGTAAGACCCTAAGATCAGAAGTGCATCAGAATCAAGAGGCACAAGTGGGCTTGATATCACTTATCTGACTTACATAATTTAACACAGAAAAGAAAGGCGATCAGAATCATTTTGCACTTCTGACCCCTCAACGTCTGTATAATTTGCGGTACTAAGACCGTGGGAGTGGGGGTGGGGGTGGGGGGTGGTTAGGCAAAGGCCCACAACCCTTCCCAACTGATAGAAATGGCATTCACGGCCCATGCCTCGGGATATAGAACTGGTGAGACGAAGATTGCTAGTTTGTGATTCCACCTGGTCGCAAAAAGATCGATCATTGATCGCCCCCCAAATTTGGCAAATCCGATGAAAGACCGAAGGATGGAGGGACCATTCTGTGTGGAGAATCTGATCCTTCATAGATAGAGAATCGGCCAAGACATTGAGTCTGCCGGGAATATGTCTGATCTGGGTGGCGATGTCGAGACGTGCGCTCTAACGGCGGAATTCCCAGTCTAGGAGACAAAGGTGGGGTGATTTGGTACCGCCCTGTTTGAGGAGGTATGTCGCTACCACCGAGTTGTCGGACATTATTAAGACCACCTTCCAGTTGAGACGGTCTCTCCAGAAATAAAAGGCCTTGATGATAGCCTTCATTTCCAAAAGATTAATGTAGAGACATGTATCCTCCGGACCTCACTGTCCGCTGGCAGTGTCAAAGCCCGGCAACAGGTGGGCTCCCCAACAGTGGGTACTGGCGTCCGTACATACGGTGAATTCTGGTTGGGGTTGTTCCAGAGGAATTCCTGTCGCGAGCCAGGAATGATATATGTCGATCGTGACTCTGATCCTGGAATCTATCAACATTGAAAGGGACGCTACTGAGACAGCAAGACTATCTGTAAAGGGCACATTTAAAGGCGACCCAGCGGAATCAGATCCGCGGCCGCATTTAACAATCCGAGAAGTTGCAAAAACTCCCCTGTTGGAAATGGACTGTACGAGTTCGACGATTCGGACTACCCGAACGTGGGGGAGATGTACAAGATTGTTATGGGTGAGAAATTCTATACCCAGATGGACGAACCCGAGATGATTCAAAAGGATAGGAGATCGTTCTTTCCCTTGACAAGAACCGAACTTATCATATGTTTCTGGAAGATGTCGTCCAAGTAAACCGCTGTCGCAGTGGATGAGGTCGAACGGAACAGGATGACGACGCAGTTCATTCTTTTTGTGAAAGCCCAAGGACGTATGTTTAAACCAAACGGGAGAGCCTGAAACAAGTAAATATTACCTAGGTACGCAAACCGAAGGAATTTCCGTGAGGATGAATGGATAGGGATGTGAAAGTATCAAAAGGTCAGGTCGAGACTGATAGCAAACTCGTACGGATGGATGGAAAGTCGAACTGATCATGCCGTGTCTATCTTAAATTTCGTTGGGACTATAAAGTGGTCTAGTCGGCTCAGGTCGATGATCGGCCTGAGATTGCCATTTACTTTTTTGACAAGATTAAACCTGGAGTAGTACCACTGAAATTGTGGATTTCGAACACTGTCCGCTTGTCGATGAGCGCCCTGATCTCTTGCTGCAACACTTCGTCCTTCGGTTACTTCCGTTAGGAGCGGGGAGGACGAAAGGGGAGGGGTTTGATAAACGAAAATCCGCAGCCCCTCCGAGACGATTTGGATCGCAAACTCCTTTTGTGGAACGAGGGCGTTCCAATTATGCTTGAAGTGCAAGAGGCACCCATCGGTAGGCTGTCTGCGGACGGTCGGCGAAACGAGTCAACAGCGAGAGTTTGGGAGTAGAGAAACTCTGTGTCTTACCGCCTCTATAAGACTGCCTTTGAAACGGATAGGATGATTGCCTGCGCACGTTATCTTGAGATCGAGGCTGGTTTTGAGATTGTGCAGCAAACTATCCCGTGTCCTTTTGTCTTAGACCATCACGTCTTTGAGGATGAGTCGGAGAAGGATTGTAAGTCTGTGGTGGATGAGCAGCGAGGTGGAGGGGCAGTTCTTGAGCTTCCCGACTCCGCACTTCTTATATGTTCACGCCAAATAGCAAATGTGAACCAAAGGGAGTGCTCCGCAGCGGCAGGGCATGATGAAGCTTGAGCGAGGTAGAAAGTAAGCATGTGTCACGCCGCACAAAGTCCAGGTTGGCAGAAGCAGTCAACGCATTGGAGTGGTGGGCCGCCCTGTTAATAACCTTAGATATCCTGGCCGTTGACTCCCTTGCATGATCATTGCCAGGTTTCTCAGTGAGCCTCAAAATCGCTAGCAACGCCAAGTCCAATAACGAAGACGTGGCAACAATATTGCGTAGCAGCTTCGATGTCGCATTAAAAAACGCCCATATCAACTTTGTAAAAAACCAGGTGATATCAGATTGACAGCGGCGTAATTTGTTTCTAACGCCGGGTAATCAGTGGAAGAGGCGTCTGAATGAGTTTTGTACCAGCTAACTATGCTATGATTTACTCATACTGTACATGACTTTCACAACTTCTTTTTACACAAAAGGTTGACACAGAATCTTAATGTTTACAAAAACAAGGCAATTGCTTTAAGCGTGATATCATATATACTCTCGTATAAGTTGTATCCAACTGCAAACTGCATAAAGCCAGATCTACTTTTCATAATGCACCACCGGCAGATCCAGGTCTATCCAGTTTGTTAGGCCAAAGGAGTAGAACAAACAACATAGACCTTTATCTGTCGGCACATTATACAATGGCAGCTGGACCTAACTTATCTGCTAATATATATGGTACCTATGTCTCCCCATCTACTGAATGCAGCCTCAACAGCAAAACAGTAGATCCTTGAATAGCATGTCTTAGGTGATGAATGGTTCAAAAGTCATGAGCAAAGGTGATGAAACAGTATCGAAATGAAACTAAAAGACTTTTCTCCATGTGTATTGATATTGGTTGAATACAAAAATCCAATCCTGGGAGATAAGATCAGATTTATTCATCCCAAACCTTTCATTGAAGACACATTTTGATGTTTTGGAAATAAGATTACCAGGCCCTGGCATTACAAATTTATCATACTTAAAAATCCGACTCAATTCAAAATTCTGACTTCAATGATTAGTCAGTGGTTTCACATTAACCACTCAGACACGTGGTTAATTGGTGATTTCACATTAGCCAGTCAGACGTCTAATTAGTTGGTGATTTCACATTAGCCAGCCAGACATCTGATTAGTCGGTGATTTCATTTTAGCCATTCAGATGTCCGGTTAGTCAATGATTTGCCAGTAATTTCACATTAGCCAATATGATCTGATTAGTTGGTGATTTCAAAGTATCCACTTATATGTCTGATGTTGGTGATTTCACGTTAGCAAATCAAATGTGTGATTAGGTTGTAATCAGATGTTCATGAGTTGGTGATTTCACATTAGGCAATAAAATGTCTGATTAGTCAGTGATTTCACATTGGCCAATCAGACGTCTGATTAGTCGGTGATTTCACATTAGCAAATCAGACCTAATTAGTCAGCGATTTAACAATGTCCAATCAGATGTCGGATTAGTCAGTGATTTGATGTTGGCCAATCAGACGTGTGATTAGTCAGTGATTTCACATTTGCCAATCACACGTCTGATTAGTCTGTGATTTCACGTCAGACAATCAAACGTCTCATTAGTCAGTGATTTCATGTGATTAGTCGATGATGGTGATTTCACATTAGCCGATCAGACATATGGTTCGTCGATAATTTAACGTTAGCCAATCAAACATTAGGATTAGTCGGTGATTCTACATTAGCCAATCAGACGCCTGATTTGTCTGTGATTTCACAAAAGTCAATCGGACGTCTGATTAGCTGGTGATTTCACATTAGCCAATCAGATCTCTGATTAGTCAGTGATTTCACATTTATCCAATCAGACATGTGATTAGTCAGTGATTTAACCTTAGCCAATCAGACGTCTGTTTGTTATGTGATATCACATTAGTCAATCAAACATGTGATTAGTGGGTGATTAAATGCTGTCAAATCAGAAGTCCGATTAGTTGATGATTTCACATTGGCCAATCAGACGTCTGATTAGTCCGTGGTTTTACGTTAGCCAAACAAGTGTCTTTTTAGTGGATGATTTCATGTTAGCCAATCAAACGTCTGATTAGTCAGTGATTTCACATTGGTCAATCAGATATCTAATTAGTCACTGATTTCACAATCTGTTTTAGTGTTTAGTCAGTGATTTCACGTTAGCCAATCAAACGTCTCATAAGTGAGTGATTTCATGTTAGCCAATCGGACATGCAATGAGTCCCTGAAAGTGATTTCACTCTAGTCAATCAAATGTATGACTGGTCAGTCATTTCATGTTGGCCAATCAGACATTATATTTAGTCAGTGATTTCACATTGGTAATTTCAAAGTTGACCAATCAAATGTCCGATTGTTGGTGACTTTACATTAGCAAGTCAGACGTATGATTAGTCAATGGTTTCACATTAGAAAATGAGACGTCTGATTTTTATCAGTGATTTAATATTAGTCAATCAGACATGTGATTAGTCGAGGATTTAACATTAGCTAATCAAACGTGTGATTTGTCGGTGACTAAATGTTGGCCAATCAGACGTCTGATTAGTCGCTGATTTCGCGTTAACAAATCAAATGTTTTTTAGTCGGTGATTTCACGTAACCTATCAGATGTCTGCTTAGTCCGTGATTTCACATTAGCCAATTAGACATCTAATTAATCACTGATTTCACGATCTGTTCAGTCCGAGAGTTCACGTTAGCCAATAAGACATATGATTGACAGTAATTTCATGTTAGCCAATGAAAAGTCTCATTAGTCGGTGATTTCATGTTAGCCAATCGGACATGCGATTAGTTCATGAAGGTGATTTCACATTAGCCAGTCAGACGTATAATTAGTCAGTGATTTCCCTTTAGCCAATCAAACATTACGATTAGTCAGTGATTTCATATTAGCCAATCAGACGTCTGATTTGTTGGTGATTTCATGTTAACCAGGCAGACGTGTGATTAGCCTGTGATTTGACATTAGCCAATCAAACATGTGATTTGTTGGTGATTAACTGTTGACCAGTCAGATATCTGATTAGTCGGTGATTTCAGGTTGGCTAATCAGACGTATGAATAAATGGTAATTTCTCGTCGGTCAATCACACGACTGATTAGCAGGTGATTTAACTTTGGCCAATTAGACGTCTGATTGGTCAATGATTTCATGCTAGCCAATCAGATATTATGATAATCAGTAATTTAACATTAGCCAATCAAATGTCTATCTTGTCAGTGATTTCACGTTAGCCAATCAAACATCTGATTAGTTGGAGATTTCACATTAGCCAGTCGTATGTCTGATTAGCCAGTTATTTCACGTTAGTCAATCAACGTGTGATTAGTCTGTGTTTTAACATGAGCTAATCAAACACGTGATTAGTTGGTGATTAAATGTTTTCCAAATCAGATGTCTGATTAGTCGGTGATTTCACATTGGCAAATGAGCCATCTGATTAGCTGGTGATTTCTGATTAAAAAATCAGACGGTTGATTAGTCGGAGATTTAACATTCGCCAATCAGACGTCTGATTAGTAAAGGATTTCACGCTGGCCAATCAGACATATGATTAGTGAGTCCACATTAGCTAATAAGATGTCTGATTAGTTCCTGATTTCACATTAGCCAATCAGGTGTTAAATTAGTCCGTGGTTTCATGTTAGCTAGTCAGACATCTGATTAATCAGTGATTGTATGATCTGATTAGTCCGTAATTCATGTTATTCAAAAAGATGTCTGATTAGACAGTGATTTCACGTTAGCCAATCAGACATCTGATTAGTCGGTAATTTCACGTTTGCCAATCAGGCATCCGAATTTTGAGTGGAGTCGGAGAAATTGTTGTTACCTTGAGGCCAGGAGCAAATTGCAAAAATTTATAATTCTGCAAGTTTATCAACTACAGTAGAATTTTAATAGGTAAAACATCAATTACTCAAACACTCGACATCATTAGAATGACTTGATTAGTCACGACCTATAGCATTCTCTTTTCTGCAAGCTCAGGAAACTCATACAACACAAGAAACTCAAAATGAAAAATTTAGGTTTGGCTCACAGCACTTCATCTTTTCAAGGTTCTGCTGCATACATGTAACATCGCTGAAATCAGGGCCTCATTTTCATTTGGATCGTGGCTCTTTTTTGGTCCATAAGAAATAAAAACCTAAAGAAACTGACAAAATGAAGGCTTATATTATATGCATCCAACTGCCCTGATCGAAGAGCATCATACAGTATAATGTGTCGTTTGTACTGCAGTAAATGTTATGAAATAGTGTTCAAATTGTTTAATTTAATTTTTAACATGTTTATTATTTATACGTTAATGGATCAATAATGCGTTATGACCAAAGTAACTGTTTATGTGTTTATTTTTGACAGAAAGACTAGACTCTTATACTTAGTATAAACAGTAGTTGTGCATGCAAACTACTAGCATGAACAGTAGTGGTGCATACGAAATACCTGTTATATAGAATGGGAAAATATGTAAAGTAAAGCACTCCCTCATTATAACACTATCCATGGGAGCCATGCAGTGTTCTACTTTATAGTTAGACTAGCTTATACTGACGTACATGATACAGTAGTACGTCATTATAACACTGTCCATGGAAGTCATAGAGTATACTGCTTTATAATGAAGTACATGATATATATATATATATATATATATATATATATATATATATATATATATATATATATATAGTTATATATATATAATTGTACTGCCACTTAATAACCATAGGATCCATAATCATACCCACCTTATAATAGGAACCATGTTATAATGATAAGCCTGATAGTGAGAGTGTGCTGTATTAGGGAACTATCAATATAGGAAGCAATGGAATAGTTAAGTGATGATTTGATTTGAAATGTCAAGATAAATTTTGCACGCTCAGCAGAGCATGTCCGAAATGTATCAGAGATTTCCATCAATATTGATCTTTCTGGGCTATAATGGGTATTGAACAGTATGTTTATTATATTGTTATAAGTATAACCACCCCACTTAAAAACAGCACCAGTAAGCATCTACCTTCAAAGTTACCAAAGATAAAATCCATATGAGATACAGGTGAATCTCTAACTTTAGCCAGGGAGCACATACCTGACATTAGCTTTACTCTGACCTGACATCAGCTTTACTCTGATCTGACATTAGCTTTACTCTGATCTGACATTAGCTTTGCTCTGATCTGACATTAGCTTTACTCTGACCTGACATTAGCTTTACTCTGATCTGACATTATCTCTACTCTCATCTGACATTAGCTTTGCTCTCATCTGACATTATCTTTACTATCATCTGACAGTAGCTTTACTCTCATCTGACATTATCTTTACTCTCATCTGACATTAGCTTTACTCTGACCTGACATTAGCTTTACTCTGATCTGACATTACTCTGATCTGACATTAGCTTTACTCTGATCTGACATTATCTTTACTCTGATCTGACATTAGCTTTACTCTCATCTGACATTATCTTTACTCTCATCTGACATTAGCTTTACTCGCATCCGACAATAGCTTTACTCTCATCTGACATTAGCTTTACTCGCATCCGACAATAGCTTTACTCTCATACGACATTAGCTTTACTCTCATCTGACATTAGCTTTACTCTTAGTGGGCTTAGTAAATAGTAACTACTCAAACTATGATATAAAATCAATATGATACCTGAGAGAACTCTACCAAAACAATTTATTTGAGATGTTACTGACAGAATGTAAGAAAATGTTAAAATACGTTATGTAATAATAAAACAACCAGCAGGGGTGGGGGTGGGGATAGATTTTTGGTCTTTCTCTCTCAAAGGCCTTTGCTGAAATAGCAATGTTGAATAATAAAAAAATCTAGTTTCTTCTAGGTCGTACAGCTGAAGAATACGAAAGCAGAAAGATGCACTAGCAGACAGATAGCTGTAGGCTAGGAAAGCAAGGAAGATACACCAACAGACAGCTGTAGGATGCGAAAATAAGGACAATCTGCCAACAGACAGACAGCTGTAGGACAAGAAAGCAAGGAAGATGGACCCACCGTCAAACAGTTGTATGATAAGAAGGCATGAAAGGTGTACCAAAATATAGACATACAACTGTAGAATAAGAAAGCGAAGAAGATTCACCAAAAAACAGCTAGCTGTAAGATAAGACAGTAAAGAAGATGTACCAGCAGATAGACAACTGTAGGATAATAAAACAGTGAAGATGTACCAACCGACAGACAGCTGTAGTATAAGAAATCAAGGAAGATGTACCAACATACAGGTAGCTATAGGATAAAAAAACAAGGAATATGTACCAGCGGGCAGACAACTGAGGGATAGGAAAAAAAGGCATATGTACCAACAGACAAACAGCTGTAGGATAAGCAAACAGGGAAAATGTACCTACAGACAGGCAGCTGTAGAATAAGAAAGCAAGGAATATGTACCAACATGCAGACAGATGTATGATAATAAAACAAGGAATATGTACCACATTCAGACAGCTGTAGAATAATAAAACAAGGAAGATGTACCCACAGACAGGCAGCTGCAGAATAAGAAAGCAAGGAAGATGTATAACATACAGACATACAACTGTAGGATAAGAAAACAAGGAAGATGTACCAACAGACAGCTGTAGGATAGCAAAACATGAAAGATGTACGATCAGTCAGGCAGCTGTATAATAATAAAGGCAAGACGATGTATCAACATACAGTTAGCTGTAGGAGCAAGGAAGATGTACCAACATACAGACAGCTGTAGAATACAAAAACAAGGAAGATGTATCAACAGACAGTTAGCTGTAGGAGCAAGGAAGATGTACCAACATACAGACAGCTGTAGAATATTAAAACAAAGAAAATGTATCAATAGACAGATAGCTGTATGATAAGAAAACAAGGAATATGTACTAACAGACATTGGTGGATATCATAACATCATCATTGCTCTTTTTTATAAAAAGTGATGAAAACATGTTTTTTTTTCTTTATAATCATTCAGAGATGTAATGCTTAGTTATCCTGTAAATGTAGGCTACATTTTTAAACATATTAAATATCATCATATTTCAGCAAGAGTATTGCAATGGTACATGTTACATATTCCTAAACGAACTGAATGTATGTTTAGTTACATTTATAAAAATAAAAAAGAGCAACTGCAATAGCTTTCCAAGACAAATTCCAACACTTTTTAACATATTCCAATGTCACCTCCCATCCCCATACTCAACACAAATCCCGGACAGCAATCCAAAGCTCAATTATGCAAAATCTGTCATATCTTCATGCTATGGTATCATAAATAAAGTTTGGTAACAAAAATTTAATTGTAATTGAAATTGTCATACCTCTGACCTTTGACTCCCTATCCTTCCCCCTCCCCCAGGGACCCTTTGGTTTGAAACCAAAGATGACACCGCTCTTGCAGCTGGTTACCTCAAGGGCTTTACATAACGAAAACTACAGTTTTCAGAACTACTATCCCCCACCCCTCGCGGTTTAGGAGATGTTGTGACGGACTCATAGACAGACAGATGGATGAACAAACAGACAGCGTCACATTATCCAAGACAATGTCATAAACTAGTAATGTGTCCATATTACATGGATGCCCATGCCAATATACGCAATTGAAGGGCAAATATATAAATTAAACAGTAAAATATAATTTGACAAAGTATCTTAATATAAAGCCCGATACCAAATATGGATTAAATTCATGGAATCCATGAAGAGTTACTGAGTGGAAATTGAAGGATATGTTCAAAATCAAACAGAAGCCATAACTCCATAAAAATTGGCCAGAAAATAGTGAAAATCAAACTTGACCTAGGTCTTCTTAATGTAAAGGCTCATTCCTAAACTGTTTGTTTTATATCCATGGAGTCCTTCAAATGTCATTGAGTGTAATGAAATTGAGAGGCAAAGTTCTAAGTCAAACAGGGGCCATAACTCCATACATTTGTGCCTGACAATAGTTAAAATCGAACCTGGCCTAGGATTTCTGAATTTAAAGTCTCATGGCAAATTTTATTTCAATTCATGAGGACCTTCAAAAATTACTGAGCGAAAACAAAAATTGAAAGCAAATGTTAGAAGTTAAACATTGTCCATAACTCCATAAAAGTTTGTCGGAAAACGGTAAAAATTGAACTTTACCTAGATCTTCTTAATACTAAGAGATAGATAGATAGATAGATAGATAGATAGATAGATAGATAGATAGATAGATAGATAGATAGATAGATAGATAGATAGATGCATAGATATAATCATCTTGCTACTGATATAGAGCCAGTTCCCTGACTGTAATTAACCAAACAGTGATATTTTATGACCTTTTCTCTGAAGGAATCTTCACTCTTTCTGATATGGAACTAGTACCCAGAGGGAATATTTTGCACACATTGTTTTTCTATCTATATATCTATCTTTTCACACTAGCCAGTTTCCTGAAGGAACTTACTTCTATTAGTCTTTAGCCTTAGGGACTCATCCTTCCTCTTACTTATTCTAACTGTCTCTTAAAGCTGGTATATATCCAGTTCCACGTAGGAATCTTGCCACACAATGTTATATGCATATGTAGCCAGTTCTCTTAGAAAATTATGCCTCTTCCTGCAACATAGTCCATTCCCTTGGAAATATATAAAGCCAGTTCATTGAGAGAATCTTGCCACACACTGTCATATATATACATTAAAAATAACATGGCTTTCGACGTGTTGGTATAAATCAATTTGATATACCCATAGTATAGGTATATCAAATTGTGATCTGCTCATATCGTATGAATACGCATAATGATCATGTCTTCATAGCTACTATACTATCTGAACTTGGTTATGGATTTCTGGGAATATTACATTATAAAAGGAGAAAATAACAAGAAAAATATTTTCATGTTCAATTTTTTATATAAACTAAAATGTTTAGACAAATAAAACCAAACATACTGAGTCCATGAAATAAATATTACTAAGCTCCTCCCGTTGTCGTCTGTTGTCAACATTGCTATTTCGAACTTTTCACTCTTGCGATAAATCTGCAAACATTCTGTATAACTCTGTGGAAAAAAAGAAAACAATGGCATAAGAAAAGGAGCAAGTTGATGAAGCAACCTTCAATCTACTAAACTGTGAGGTAATTGAAGAGTTTGATAGAGATATGGCTGAGAAACTTGTAAGTTAAAATGATCATTCTGTCCAAATGTGAGACTGTCAGTGAAGACAGATTTGTACACCATGAGCCTGATAACATTTTGAAATGTATAGAAAGAAAGCAAAATGCAAACACTCTAAAAGAGATGTAAGGCTTGTGATTGAATTCTTGCAGTAAAAACATGAATCAAGAATCTTACACGAAATTCCCCCATCTGAATCGGATCAGCACCTGGCCGGTTGTATAGTCAGTGTTATGAAAAAAGACGAATCTGAGTTTGAGCCCAATAACTTACAAAGCATTATCAGCTACGTTGTTCGGTACCTAAAAATAAAGAAATATGCAAGTACAATCATAAGAGGAAATGACACAAATTTTACATTAACAAGAGAAGTTCTTTTGGCAAAACAAATAGATTTAAAATCTAAAGGTAAAGGAAATAAACCACAATTGCAGTCAACCAATCACAGATGAAGAAATAATTGCTTTGTGTAACAAAAAAAAACAAAAAAAAAAAAAAAAAAAAAATGGGGATGGAAACACCTGAAGATATTGTTAACAAAATGCTGTTTAACAACTCTGTACATTTTGGTTGGAGGGGAGTGACTGAACATTATAATTTGAAATGGATGGATGTTATGCTAAAAAAAGATGTGCCTTGAATTCAATGAAAGGCAGACAAAAACAAGAACAAAAGACAATGTGAAAGACATCAGGGTAATTAATCCTAAAATGTATCAAAACAACGACAACGACGAGAGAGATCCAATTGCTATCTCCAACAAGGTACGCAAAGCTAAGACCAGAATACTTTTGTCAAGAAGAAGATCCCTTCTATATTGCGCCCAATACTATGCCGATCACAGCTACATACCCAAAATGGTTTAGAAAACAAGTCGTCGGAATGAACAAACAAGGATGCATGATGAAAAGAATGGAAGAAAAAGCAAATATAACAGAGGGAAATAAATTCACAAACACCAGTAGCAGGAAGTATCTAATTCAAAACTTAAGAGACAAAAACATTCCCCCAACTGATATCATGCAAATTTACGGCCTCAAAAATGTACAGTCTATAAACAGCTACTCAAATATCAGTGACACACAACAGCACAATACTCCAATTACCTGAGCAACACCGATAACCCGAGTAATGATGCTATCAAACCCCTAACCCCGCAACAAACAGATTTAAGATTGCACCGCATCAGACTGTAATATCTCAAGTTCCCAAACATGTAATCTACCGCAGAATCATATTATCATCAATGCATACAAACATCACAGTACATAATATATTTGTTATGAACCTCCCGCAAAACAACGTAAATCAGATTCCTAACTAGGTCAACTTTTTTCAATAGTCGACTTCTCATACAAGGGCCCAACAAACAAAACGTAGGAGAATTATAGAAAGTGACATTGACAGTCATTGGCTGTATCTTTGATATACCGCACTATAAATACATAAACACACACATGTGCACACAAACATGTATGCATATATATATATATGAATGCATCCACACTAAAATGATTCGAACCCGGATCCTCAGATTACGGCACCCATCGCCTTGCCTGTAAGTACCAATCCCAATATCATCTCGACCATGCACACATCATCAAAAAATTATGCTACAAAGTTGGTGGTATAGGATTTTGTGCGTAGCAGACATACCCGCATAACGACCAAGTAATTAATTCTCATCTAAGTACACAGTCCATCTGGATTCCTACTACAGAAATCAAGATATACAGAAGTTATTATAGAGGATTACAAATATACACCAAACAGAGCGGAAAGTGATGTCCCTGGACCATACAGGTCAAGATCGTATAGGGGTTGGTGCTTACATGCAAGGCGATGGGAGCCGTAACCCGCAGATCCTGGTTCGAATCTTCGTAGAGTACGAATTAAAATTCTCTCAGCTGTATGATAATATTATTTATAAGTATTTAAACATTCTGTTAATGTTATCAAGCATTCTCCTGTCGGATCCAGAAACAGCACTTTCAGATCTGTTATATATATATATATATATATATATATATATATATATATATATATATATATATATATATATATATATGTGTGTGTGTGTGTGTGTGTGTGTGTGTTTGTGTGTGTGATATGTGTGTGTGTTCTACACTATATATATGTCCACATAACCTCTTGTATATACAAGTCCACATTACATATCAATACATACACATGTCCACACAAGCAATGTCCCAATGTACTCAAGTATAATATGTGTAGATGTCTACATAAGTACTTGATGATCTGATATGTATGGATCTGCTCACACATAAACATGGGCTCATGCGGACATCCTTCTATAGTGTACAGATTGATTTATATCAGATTATCGTGTGTTTGTGTGGACATCTACTATACTTGAGATTATGGGGCAATTGTTTTTGTGGACATGCTTATGCATAAGACAATTAGATATGTAATGTGGACTTGTACATATAAGAGATTATACGTATGTATTTTAGTGTGGACGTGTTCATATATATATACTTATACATGCTTTTGTGCTTATGTCTGTGTTTATGTTCACTAGATATATTATGTGGATTTGTACAGAGAAGAGGTTATATTGATATACGTATAGCGTCAATACATTAGCTGGAATTGTTTTGTAATACGGCCAAAACGTCGTATTTATAATCTCACTTGCAAGAACCAAGGTACCTCACTCCCGCCGTAACTTTTATACAGGAGATCCTGTTAATCAAAAAGTTACCAATGGACGGACAGATGGATGGACATTACGAAAGCAATTTCTCACATTGCTATACGTGGATGACTGCAGTTTCCAGTGTAGAACAATGAATGGGATTATCTCTATCTTTCATCAACTGACTGCTGTCTTTAATCACATGACCTTCTATTGCGATCATAGTGCACTCAATCTGGCAAATAATTCCTGATCCATCATCACTTGAAGGTTCTTTCACAACAATCAAGATAAACAATAATTGCAACGCAATAACATCCTTAAACGTGCAGCAGTTGAAGTTAGTGTCCCACAGACGCTTTTCACTGATCAGCCTAGCTACAGGCACAGATTCTGAAGTCTGGTTTAGAGTCGAAAAAGCCATTATTGTAATTATTAGCCATGAAAGGAAAATCAATACTGGATCAAAGTTGAATCGAGGACTATATCATTAATTTTGTCTGTGTCGTATAAGGGACAAGAGTAGACTTTATTTTTTGACCTGTTATCACTTCTATCTTTTTCACGCTCTATCTTAAGGTGAGGAACTGTTCAATACATGTTTTGCTGTTTTAAAAGTTACATGAGTATTCAAATAAACATTACACCTTGCATAACTGGGGATGTAGAATAGGCCCGATGCGCTCTCCTATAAGTCATAAGAGGCGATGAATGGAGGCAGGAGCTGCACTGGCTCATTGATTAGCGTGGTGAACTCTGGACTGAAAGGGTGCGGGTTCCATTCCTAACACCGGATCGACCTGGGTCGGCTATGGTGGCTTGTCCTTGGGCAAGGCACTTTACTACAACTGCTTCAGCACTTAATAGCCTACTTTTGTTGTTGTGCCGTAAAACACCAAATCAAACCACCACAATAAGCTATATTGACTTCGACCAATCTTTTTTGTTCAGCAACGTGATACAAATAATCCTTCATTATGCATCGGTGTCCGATATTAAAATTCCACCCTCTTTAACAGAATTTTCAGACACTCCTCAAAGCTTCATTTCAAACGCAAAATGCTAACCCTCGGGTGGAATTTTTCCATATCGATGCATATGAACGATTATCTTAGTCTTGCCATCACAAGTAAGATACAAATTAGTGGAAGAATGCATTGTTACAGCAAAATGTCTCATTTACGGTAAACCTAAAATAACAGAGTGGGTCCAACCACCACCCCAAGCGAAGGAGCGAAGGATCTTAGGGGCAAAAGACTTGTATGGGCAAATGTACTGAGATATCAACTTTAATGTTGAAGCAGTGGTTGATGGGGGGGGGGGGAGAACGGAGCAGGCGTGCGCACCCCCCCCCCCCATAAAAAGCGCGAAACAACCGGAAATGTTCCAAGAAACTGGAAGAAATCCATCACCCACAACTACATTTATTCATTTTAAATGATCTATTCTTAAAATATAAAAATCTACTACCCATTCTCAACTTTCTTTGGCATGCATGATAAAGAGACTATATATAGTTACAAGAGTAACAGTAATTAACAACAATTAATAATTTAAAATGTGTTCGAGGTTCAATTTGAGTTCTATGTTACATGTTATTGTAAGGTTCATCCAGTTCTGACCATGTGTGGGTCAGAAGGCACTTATAAGAAGAAAATAGAAATTTGTCAACATACTACGGATGCCCCTGCCATATGATGCAATTAACTGGGATAGTCCCAAGTCAATCTAGGCTCACAACTCCATAATCGATGAAAATTACCAATGACCTATTTTTTTAATTATGGTACGTTTCGCACCAACTTAGTTTCAAACCATTTAAAGTCTTTAAAAAGTTATTCAGTTTATGGCAGTTTAAGTCATAACTCCTTTACATTTTGTCAGAAAATTGTAAAAGTCAAACATGACCAACATCTTGACGTAAAATCTTCTGCCAAATTTAGTTTCAATCCATGAAGTCCTTAAACAAATGTACCGAGTGGAAACGATTTCACGACAGACATTACGTTATGTGACATTACATGATTTGATGGAGTTTAAAAAGTTTAATGTTCAATCAGACATAAGATGAAAACTGAGTGGATGCAAAAATAAGCAGAATCTTGCAAAAATTTCAAGTTCAAAAAAGAGTTACAAAAAAGTTTTCTTAAAGTTAAATAAAGTGACTTTAGATCCTGCCAACTCATATTTAAGACTAGAACAGACCTTAAGTTACATATCAACTTTCAAAAGCATATTTTACTATGTTCGTAAATAAATGTTAGCCTGATGGTTTTGTCAGTCTCATTATCATCTAAATCAATATCTGCTGTTCTAGGCGATATTTTCCTACGCTTTAGCAGTTTATATTTGTGGTCATTTGGTTTTGTCATTCACATCATCATACATTTCATTCTCTGTAATGTTAACAACAGCTGTCAGAATACACCCTAGCTCACCTAATTTTAGCTAGTGTGTATCACTATTTTAAATTATGCTTGTCATCAGGTGCAGTGTCATGTCACTCATGCATAAGGCGATGTTGACATATTGTCTATACTGTTACCTAGATTTATTAGGTGAATAAACTGAACAAGTTAATAAAAGATATGCAGTGTGCCAAGAACAGAATAACATCAAATTTGCAGCGTGACCATTGCAGGCAAAATGGCACTCTACTCACGAAAGAAGATACTGAAAAACAAGTAAATTACGTGCTCCTAAATATTGAATATTTGCACCCGGATTAATATTACTTCATTTATAATCGATATAAAATTAATAATATTAAAATAAAATAGTTAGCACATTTATTTTGATGCAAGGATGGCAATGCAGATGTAAATATGTTAAATGGAATATAAAACAGAGCAAGAGTAATCTGGGTGATAATTATCTAGATAGTTCACTCGTGTAGACTCCCACCTTGTAGCCTACAAATTTAAATCCCAGAACCCCGATTCAGTGTTTGTGCAAGCAATGATAAAGTAAGGGTCCCAGGCACAACCTTCTTTCAAAACAAAAGCGGTCTCTCATGAAAAATTGTGCTCGTGATATTATGGAATTAATTAAGGAAAGTTTAAAAGCTGCATATCCATGATACTTGTAAAAATTGCATCCACTACAGAATATTTGTGTAAATATACAAGTATTCTGTGTTAACGTACAGAATATTTGTGTAAATATACAAGTATTCTGTGTTAACGTGAACACTGTATCAATAACTGATTCTGCATACCAAATTATTTTCTTTCATCGAGGCCAGATAGGTTGCATTTGACTGTAGTGATCTCAAAGCTTTGAAATGGCAATGTTTCATTGATAAATGATCATATTCCTAACTTTTAAAGAAAGATTATCCTCAAGCACAAACACAAATGTATTTCTAAAATAGTGTTTTGAAGTGATACAGTACACTGTTTTATATACTGCCCTACACAATATTACCTTAACTGTACTTTTTCTTTTCTTCCTATTCTCCTCATCTCCTTCCTCCATTCTTGCCTCTCCCTCCTCACATGAATTAGGATATGAAAATTATTTCACATTTGAATGCAATACTTTTTTGCAGAGGCAAGGACAGAATTAGGAAAAATTCATGAAATATTTTAAAAAACAAAATTCCATCTTCAATGTATACATTGTTAGGAAGCATACTTACAATATACAATGTTTATTGTGTTCACCTTAAATAAGATTCGACAAAACAGATTTTGCTATATTTAATGTACGAGTGCACACTTTACTTTGTCCAATAATGCATGTATGTTACCATCCATAATGTTATTTTATGTAATCATCATGTTCCATGTTCGTGGCTTTTTTGAGTGAATACAATCTTAAATCTTGAATCTTATTATTTGAATCAGTCCTTAGCGCCTTCAGTAGCAACTTTAACATATAGAAAACTGTAGGACAGGAGAATAAATACACGAATAAGGAAATAAAAAGGTCTATTGTTCAGGAAAAGCACAGCAACAAGTGTAAATTTTATTATGTATATTTTTTCTACAACTATTTTTGTAATGTATTATCAGCAGAAAGTCGGCTGGTTATACATAAATTATTAAACTTTATATGAAATGTATGTTCATTATATTGATAATATATGACACTTATGTAAATTATTTCTTATCTTGGTGTTCTTCAATGATACCGTTTTCCAATAAATCATGTTAGCAAAGTTATGGGATCGTGAGCCCACACACACACACACACACACAAAATCAACTGAGGTTTCACTTCAATCAATATCAATAAATCGTTTAAAAATATGAAGTCGAATTAAAAGCTTAGGAGCATGGAGAATTGCAAAAATGCCCACACTATTCTCACTAATAATCAACAGTAAGTTCTTAAAAAGAATATCTTCGAATTTCCAAAAGTTCCCAAGGATTCTGAATTTCGAATCTTGATATTGAGCATTTTAGTCAGGTTCGTAAAAGAAGAAATCATTGACAGATAATGCTTTTTTCTTTTAGGCATTGTCCCTACTAATGTTATACAAAATTTTATAAGTTAGATGGGTAGAAAAATGTTTAGTGAGGAGAGTATTCAGTTATATTAAGCTGTCTACAAGTTGCCTAAGACAATTACTTTCCGATAGCGTTCTTATTCTGCTCTCTTGTGTTGCAGAGTATGAACATCACGTGATACTATATGCGGCCTTGACAATTCAAATATACTCGTTACAGTTTTGCTACCCCATTATATGTTCAATGGTGAGGTGTTTCAGTGTAGTATAATATAAGAAAATACTATAATTTTTTCAACATCGTCAGCGTGATATGGAAGCCGATCACGTTTCCCCGCCCTTTTGCGTGATTAACCCTTTTCTGAAAGACAAATACCTACTCGTGTGTGCGAGTCATATACTACTTATGTATGTTTTTTATGTATGCATGTTAATATATGTATGGATGTATGTTTGTATGTATGTATGTGCAACAAGGGGGATGGATGTAATAACATTTCAAAAGGACGCGCGTGGCAGACAAACAAACATACAGACAAAGAGGAGTATGCAAAAGTACGAGAATGAGAATAAATTCTCATCATATAATCGCAAAATGTAGATGAAACTAAAATTGGAAATCAAGTATGCGTGAAAATGCAATAGAATTTTCGTGTTTATAGTAGAACTTGTCCCCAAATAATGGCAGATAAAGTATGAATCAATACCATTTCTATTTCAAGGCAATACAAATTTTAAAGTATTTTGTTTACCTTTTCAACTTCATGACACATCCATCTACTTTGGTAGCTATGACTGACAGAATTAAACAAATACAGAGCTAGCGAGTACACAATATCTTTCAATCTACTATCTTTCCTTTGCATACTTTTCTTTAATCAAATAAGATGTGCAATTTATGACTGAAATTTACTTAATGAGTAAACCCATTTCTTCATATACAATGAATCTGGATGATTGTCGGCTCACGTCTTTAAAGCGTAAAGTGTAGTTTGTCAATAACGCTGAAGATCCATATGGAAAAATTGGGAATATCAGTAGATCGAGAGTTTTATTCGAAGTATTTGTAGTGACAAACTTACAATTGTTCCATAAATGCCCAATATTGATTTTTCTGCTCTGTTTTGGAAAATATTTTCGCTTTGTAGAAAAATATTTTAATAATAAGAACGAGGTCATAAATAACGATATCAATATACATTTTGCAATAGATGACTATTGTGAGACGTTCAAATATATGCGTCACAATTTTGTCATCCCATTTTAAGATCAAATATGTGGAATGTAGTATTTCAAACAATTTCGTTTCTTTTCAACTACTTTCACCGTCCCAAGTTAAACTTAAACACACTTTACTTGCCGTATTTCGTGACTAACCCCCTTTACGTACGATAACAAATCAGGTGTCCCAATCATGTACTGTATGTATGTATATCCAACGACAACGATGGTTATGATGCATCGCTATAACAACGCAACAAAACAGAGGGAGTACCTTGAAATGCAAAATTCGACGCAACAATTAAATTCACAAGCACACTTTTATTTCTTTTCATAGGAATGACGCCACCAAACTGGCAGGTAACATTGCGGAGAAAACTGGAAAATGTTTTTGTCTATACAAAGAAAAAAATTGTTTGAAAGTGTTACTCATAAAAGTGGCAAACCTTAGAAATCATGAATTATTACAATATCTGTGTAAAGATCAATGGGCAAATTAACACTTCAACTATCATCTCTAAAGCTGCTTTTACTTAAATCTGTACCATGATGCAATGCTTAAAGTACCATAGATGACAAGAAAATATTAAAAGATAATGTACTATGCTACAGACAGAAAAATATATAACTGTGGTCTTACTTGTAGTGGTCTCTACCGAGAGACATTATTTTTTGTAATCAGTGGAAATTAAAATATCAGTGAATAAAAATAACTCAAAATGATACATATGCAACAAAATAACAAAACATGAAATAATTGAAATGAAAATATAGTGGGTGGAAGAAAAAAATCTATTTGCCACTAAATGAACCAATTTAAAAAAAATTTGATAGAAAATTAATAAATTCTTGTACGAATATTTAATCTAGCAAAACTATTCATTTCACCATGCTGAATCCATTACCAACGACCGCCCAGCACTTTCATTTACAATACACACAAATGACACAGTGACTTTGGCTTGCACGTTGTATGATGCAGAGTTATCGTCAGGTGTTTGCAATTATCTATTTTCATTTATAAAAAAATAAAAACGTTTGGACTATTCTATCTTTGGAAGGCTGGCTTGTTTTGAGCGCTCTGTCCTTCCGGAGCTGGTGGTGGGATTGGGCCGTTCTGTCCATTTGGGGAAGGTTGTGCAGTTTGACCATTCTCTCCCTTGGATGATGGTTATGGAGTCTGATCGTTTTCTGCCTATGGTTATGATGATGGAGTCTGACCGTTCTCTTCATGAAGGTTTGGTGATGGAGTCTGATCTTTCACTATATGAAGGCGTGGTGGTCGGTTGTGATAGTTCTCTTCGTGAGGGCGTGGTGGTCGGATTTCTCCGTGTTTTCCCTGAGGACGCGGTGCTCGAGTTTGTCCGTTCCGTTTCTTGGGTCGTACTGATCTTCCCTCACCCATGGGAGGTTGTTGGTCTTGTCTTTCTTGTCCCTGGGGATCTGGTGGCTTTCTCTCGTCAGATTGGGCTCCGGAAGTTTGTTCACTGTCAGCAGCAGGACTGGATGGACACTGGTTCAATCCCCGACGATGTCTAGGATACCGAGATTGTCCCTGCCTCTGTCCGTCGGTTGGACCTTCCTGAACTAAGTCCTCGTGGACGCTTGGACGTCCCGTAAACTGAATTTGACTTTGATCCTGGAGTTGTGGATGACCTTGTTTATAATAATAATAATAATAATAATAATAATAATAATAATAAAGCATGCTACTTTTCCAACTATCAGCGATATTCTAAGCGAAGAAGAGAAACAGGATCTGAATTATATTTATATTTTCAAATCAATTTTGCCATGTGACCGCATAGACTTTGCAACAAATTCAAAGTTTTATTAGCTGCTATAGAACAGAATCCGCATTTAGTCTCCTATATTAGTTCCAAGCAGAAATGCAGTTGTAAAAAACCAACAACAACAAAAACAAACACAATTAAACAAAGATTATTGTTTAATCAATCTGATTGAAAGCAAGATCTTCTTATGAATAATTAGATCTGAAAGGCATCGATACAAGTTCATGTTGTGGTAACGTTTGGAATTCCCCGTCAACTTATTTTTAGTAGACTACCAAATAAAGGGTTGCATTTCGTATTCGGGTGAGTTATCGTAAGTAACGATATGGTTTGAATGACGTTCTTCACTTTCGGCAGTAAGAAAACTGTAATTTGTATGATGAATATAAATGTCAACATAACATGGCTTCATATCGATGACTGTCAGAGCGTCTTATTGATAAGCAGATCTGGATAATAATCCATTACTGTCCAATTATGCATGTATTTTACCATCCTCCATGTCTTGAATCTTATTATTTTAATCAATCCTTAGTGCCTTCAAAATCAACTTAAAGATAGATCAAACTGGATGACTCGTTAATAAATGCATGAATAAGGGGAACAAAATAAGGTCTATTGTTCATGAAAGCACAGAAGACAACAAGTGTAAATATAATCAATCCCTAGCGCCTTCAATAACAACTTAAATATAGAGAAAACTGTATGACAGGAGAATAAATCAAAGCAAAAGGAAAAAAAATAGGTCTGTTGTTCATCAAAAGCACAGAAAACAACAAGTGTAAATATCATGATGTATCTTTTTGTATAACTCTTTTTATAATCTGTTATCAGCCAAATTTTGGCTGCTTATAAATATTGTATTAAACTTTACATGAAATGTATGTTTCAATATATTGATATACGACACTTATATACATTATTTCTTATATTAGTGTTCAGCGATGATACCTTTTACAAGAGAAGCGAAATGAGAAATTGCATGTAGAATAATTTTATTTTTGTAATTTCTATTTATTGTTCAAAGTATTGAATGTAAGACAAACAAGTCAGTATAAATAGACGCTAACAATTTTAACTAGTTTTGATTATTGCTTGGGCTTGACGCCAAGCGAAAGTAATATGTTTTATTTAAAACCTTTTCTGAGATTTTAATTGGTATTTTTTTACCGGACCAGGCCGGGTCAATTCCCTCGTTGAGTCATTGGGAAAGGTTCTGACCTCTCATTTGCTAGGCATGATATAGTCAAATAAAGTGCTGAAAGTGCCGCTAAAAACCAACTAACCAACCTACTTAATATAATTATATAATTTATTCCCTTTAAAAGATTTGTGAAAATGTTTTATTGAACATAAGCTGTTAAAATGTTTTATCTATTCCTCTACATCACCACCTGATCTGGTGTATGGGGAATTACCTGAAATTGTTTTGTATTCTGACCATTACATATATTTGCTTATTTAAACAAATTAAACACAGACACACATACACTAATGTGCACACACACACATGCACACACACACATTGTACACAGACACTCGCACACAAACCCCAAGGTGTTATTAAATTTAAATTGCCTCTTTTTTTAAATGTAATATTGTGATGAAATACGATTAAAAAAGTCCCAAACCAAAAGTCGACAATAGGGTCCGCTTTTCTCAAACTCATTTGTTGTGTTATTCATTTTGGCTACATATATTTCCAACATTTTGTATGATAAAAGAACATTGTTATAATAGGTGAGATTTGGAATTTTTAATGCTTAGCGTGATCTGTATATTATATATTTTGCAAGCTAAATTAGGAAATTAATTAGTCTATCAAAATTGTTATTTCCTATCAAAAAGTCTTTGTGTAATTCTAATATTCGGGTCATAAGTTCTGATCCATTTCACAAATAATTTACAAAGGTGTTTAGTAAACTGGACAGTCATAAGGAAAATGCACAATATGTTTTACTCCCTCTTTACAAAAGGTGCATTTATCATTTTCACAGAAATTAATATTTGGAAGAAAAAATAACTGGTTTGCGGCAATATTTCTATGAAAAAATCTAAAATTGCAGCTAATCAGTTTGGTATTTTTTGTACAAAGTTTAGCCAAAACAAAAGAATTGGTCCATTTCATCTGCACCAATTGCACACTCTAGCTGCACGGACCAAATTTCATGGTTACCATTTGACCTTTGTAGCTCAGGTCTTTATAAATACATTTATTATTTTCTTTAACCTTCAAGAGAGAAGTTTTGTAGGAGACTACGTGAAAAGTAGTTCCACTTTAAAAAAGAACCTTTAATTTTCATTTTCCGCTTCGCTGATATTTTTGAGATAAGAGCAAAGTACTGTATGAAATTATTAGTTTGTGTTGTTTGTTTTATTCCATTAAAGCTTAATAAAGATCATTGTGCATTAAAAAGATGTTGAATAAGAACAACACCATTTATTCTCCATCTTGCATATGATTTTAAATTATCTATATAACTAAATTCAAAATATCTTCAGACAAGTGTTCTTGAAAAGTAGATGGTTCATTCTTGCTATAGTGATAAAATATAACATCACGCCAAATTGTATTTTTAATGGTTTTAAAAATCTCTTTCAATTTAATGTTCCCTAATTTAAATAACTATGTACCTCGAAATTTGCAGAATATTTATTCAGAAACTTCTTTCTGCCATAAACCATCTTCGTTTACTTAAAGACGCCTAATCCAGAGAAATTGTATATAACACCCAAATGAGTGCAAGTGATTCATTTGTAATTCCTCTTGTTTGAAAAAACTATAACAGGGTCTCTTTTAGCCATCTCCGTTTCACCGCCCCAAGTAAACTGGAAAAAAAAAAGATTTATTCAGTTCATTTCTATATGGGGCAAAGGATTGGTTGAGCTGAAGAAAAGATGAATGAATTTAGGCAAAATCAAGGATTTTATCAAAGTAACATTTCTAAATAGGGATACATTTCTTTTGATCAAATCAGTTTATATACTTCATACTTCTTTGAATAATAAAGTAGTACCATATCATGCAAGTTTAAAGAGAAGTCTACCCGCAGTAATCTAAAATTGGACGTTGACCAGTTAATATAAATTTCTGGATATATATTTATTCATTCGAATATTTTTTATTTCCAATCCCAATAGATTTTCATCTAAAAATATTACAGTGCTGACCTGAGACCAAGACAAAGTCATTAAAATCTGCATGGTTGTCTTGAAGAACAAAGGAGAACCATCTAATAATAGAAAATGATAGCAAGCATATTGCCTTAATTTGAACTCTATTTCATTACAGAAAATGCCTTTAACACTTGTGTTCTTTTTAAGTTCAAGTGCAACAAGTTCAATTCAGATTACAAATAAGTAGGGTTTAAAAGGGTCTCCCTGACAAAAACCTCTCTCTGAATTTAAAAATAGGGATATATGTTCATTTTTAATGAGTTTTTGATTTATTGTAAAATACCCTGAACCAGTGACAAATGGAGTCTCCAAAGTTCAAAGATCTCAGAGAATTTTCCAAAAATGCTATTTAACAGAGTCAAAAGCTTTTTCAAATTCTATCAGTTAGAGAAGACGGGATTTTGTTTCTCAAGATAGTGCATCAGGTCATACAAAAATGGTTTATATTTTCACCAATAAATCTCCCTTTCATAAAAGCTTTTGACAGCCACTACTAATAGAAGGGAATAATTTCCTTAACTCTAGAAGCAATCTTGTAATCTACATTAAGCAGTGAGATTCGTCACCAAATTTGTAAGATATAAATCTCCTATCGTTATTTTTTGGAATGTAATTATTGATTTCCTGAGACTGAAATTCTGGAGAACAAAAAATATTTATAACGTGTCCAGCATTTAAAAAACCTAAAGACAAAACCCCCTCGATTGTTCCAAAAGAATTTTAAAATTCAAAGGGTAAATTCATCCGAACGGGGACTCGTTACGTTTTCCATATTTTTCAGTGCTAAACTGCATTCCTCAAATGTTAACTTACCATTTTTTTAATTATTTTTTTGTCAAGGGAGACAACATTGTTATGAATTTGCAAATGACAGGGTAATTTTTATTTTGTATAACTTGTCATAAAAATGCTTTGTTTATTTTATATATATATCTTAATATTACCCCTTCCACCCGTTTTTCCTCATTTATTTTAAATCTGATTGGGTATTCTTGTTTTGTGTTTGTTTATTTTTGTTCGTTTATTTAGTTTTACATTAATAGTGGAGTCACTAAAGTATGTTAAGTACTTTTGCTTCAATTTTCCTGAATGTTTATTTCTCCTGTTTTGCTTTAGCTTGTGTATACCTAATTGATTCTGACCCGAAAATAGTTTTAAGAATTTCAACAAAATAATTGATAATTACAAGCTTGTTTCATCTGAAGTAGTTTTTTCTTATCACGTTATCACGTTTACAATATTATTGTTCTACTGTGGTGGTTGTACATTGTTTTGATCAAACGAATATATTCATTTTGTTTTAATAACTTGGAGTTGAATTTTCAGTAGCCAAAACGTCATTTTAATGCAGATATAGACGGTTTTATTGTTATTGTTGAATTGGCTTTCTTACAGCCAGAAATGAAAAAGGAGTTTATCAAATTTAAAAACATGTTCTCAGGGATTAAAATCTACTCTGTTTCACAGGGTTTGCCTGTCGCCAAGTAAATGATCTACTGTCAGGATTCACTGTTTTCCATGGATCTAGTGAATCAAATTAATTCTTGATGTCCTGGACTGTTGTTCGGGCCATGGGGGGTTTATCATGTATATGATTGAAACAGTCAACTTTAATAGAGCTTATATAACTATGCATTATAAAACCTGTAGCTCGAAATGAACTCACATACACCTTGAGATATACTCTCACACTTCACACACACAAACATGAAATGTGTAAAAAGAAAAGAAAAGTGTAGCACAATGCCATGCACCACTGGGTACATATATGATGTTGCCCAGTATAGAGATATGTCAGGTTGTTCTACATTGGAGTGTTGGTATAGTTGTTATGAGATTTGAATATCCGTGCCTGAAATGTGTTTGTTTTTTTGGGGTTTTTTTGCTCATCAATTTCTTGTTTTACCCAAAAATTTCAAGCCATTACATATGTGTTCTCTATAAATTGATTCCTTCTATATATGCAACAGAATTTTAAGGAATCATTGAAAACTTAATATTTCAGCATTCAAATGTTGTTCGTTGAAGTCAAAGATTATGGCATTATATAATGCAGCAGGAAAATACAAAAAATGAACAAACGTCTGTCTTGTCTATCAATCTATCTATCCATCTGTGTATACTGCTTAACACATTATATATCTATCTACTTCTACCTGTGTCTTTCAATGTACGAAAATCATCCGAAACATTGAAGATTTCAGTATTGTAATCATCTGTTTACACACACACACACACACACACACACACACACACACACATATATATATATATATATATATATATATATATATATATATATATATATATATATATATATATATATATATATATTGTATGGGGATGATACAAAAATGGTACATACAATTATAAACAATGGTATACATACACATATTTTGGAACATGCTACAGTCAAATCATGTAAAAATTCACTCTAAATGACACGGGCAACTGTCTGCTTAAGAATCTTGCTTGTAAGTACCTCCCCACCAAAAATTTAAAAAAAAATTATATTTGAAAATAATGTTCTTATCAATTGCCAGCATTGCTTTTCTAGGAGAGTCACCTTACTAAATCTGAATACACACAACTGAATTTAAAAGTTTGCAACATATTGTATTGCTTCGTTTCTGATTACGTATTAAAACACAAAGTGGAATAAATCAAAATTTGAGAAAGCAAATGCACGTCCTGTATTAGGGGACTAAGATCATAACTTATTCTGAAGTCAAATCTTCCTTCATGAAAGGAGAACCTATATTCAAATAAAATATTTACGACAGACCAAATATTTTTATAACTGAAATGTTAATACTAGTATCCAGAGTCTAATTCAGTTTTAAAAACAATTGTGCTGGAAAAATTAAATGCCAGAAATTTTGTTTCTAAATTAATAATCCTCCTTTTAAAATACAACATAAATTTTTCAGACAGATGTAATAAATTTTGTTCCAGCTAACATCCTATAAATTTCAGGGAGTTATACACACACACACACACACACACACACACACACACACACACACACACACACATATATATATATATATATATATATATATATATATATATATATATATATATATATATATATATATATATATATATAAAATGCTAGTCGCATGAAAAAATAAATTTCCGAAGTTGCGGTGTGTCGCATATCTTAACCATCACACTAAAACTAGTTTTGATTATAGAAAGATACTAAGTCACGCCGTTGTTAACACACAACACATGACTCATTGGTAAAATATTTGAATGTAGTATTGAAAACAGTAATTGACCTTGCTTGCTTGCTGAATCGAGGTAACTGTTCCATTTTAAAGACAGTTACTTGTTTACCTATACTATATTGTTATTACCACCTCTCAGAACAAAAGTTATCGACACACATCGGGCGTAGCGACAAAAGTACACTTGCCTCTCCGTACGTGTGTTTGCAGACTTCATGCTTGATGTACTCTTATATACTCTTAAGATGCAAGAGATTCACATTGGGTAATAAATCTGGATATTTCATTCAATTATAAAAATTTGAAGTGAGTGCTTTTTCTTAAACAAAAGCTTTTTGAAAAGTCGAGCTAAATAATTTTAAACACGTATGAAAGAAAAAAGAAACTCTATAAGCTGTATCTGAATTTGAATTTGTGCCCATAATCTAGTCTATATTGTTGCTTTCCTTCTTCAAAAAATGCCTTCTATGTCCGATATTTGTTTTTGAAAATTCAGAAGAAGAATGTTATGCACAAGAGAAATAAAGAATTGATTTTTAAAAAATGATTCAGTTATATCACCTCTCTGAACAGAAAAGTGGGTACTTAACATTTTCTTTCGATGGGTGTTTATTGCTATTTTGCTAACTGCTCGATGTTCCGAAGGTTCGCAAGTTCGAATAATAAAGGGGTCAATAGTCCGAAGGTTCATTGATCTGAGGTTTTATTACTTCAAAAGAAAAGTTTGAAAGGTATACAAGTCTGAAACCGTGACCTTGGGGCAACGGGCCTTTGTGTGGTAAGCCACACATTGTCTAATTTTAAGATACACGTTTACGCAAAGTTTCATCAGAATCCCTCAGTTTGTTCAAACGTTATGAAGCAGACATGAAAATCCCTATGTTGATCTTTGAATCTCGTCTCTGACCTATGAGCCTTGGTGTGGTACACAACACACCAACTAGTGAATATACACATTTGTGCAAAGTTTTATTGAAAAGTTACGGACCTGACAAGAAAATATCTATATTGACCTTTGAACCCCGTATGTGACCTTGACTGATGGTCTGGGTTTTTTACGCGACACATTGTCTAGTAGAAATACATATATATGCAAAGCTTCATTGAAATATTTCAACCCATTGAAAAGTTATAGACCGGATACGAAATGCAGGACGGTGTGACGGACGGAAAATCTAACACTATATAGCGACCACGTAAAGGTGCAAGCATACAAATATCTTCTAATATTAGAGCCTACTTGCCATACTCAGAACTATTATTTGTATTGCGTGTTTGAATTAATGGACTATCAAGACGGCATAGTAATATATTAGGGTGGATCTTGACAGACAAATTGTTTACAGAATAAAATTATGGTTGATCATGTCTTTGTAACAAGTGCATATAATAACGTATAGTTTCAAAATACTTTTCTGTCTCTAAAATTTTGAATCTTTTGATCATATAATTTTAAAATAAACGATATATATTAAATCCAGTAAAGTACAAAAATAAAACTTTAAAGCATTTAATCTTTTTTTTTTCAAGGACGGTAAGCTTCATCATAAGCTACTGGCAGTGGGTTTGATATTTTAATATTGAGCATCGAATATTGAACCCACTGCTAACTTCACACACATCGGCTGAACTAATTTGTATCAAAGGTCGGTATTATGCAGTGTTGCGAGCATGCGCTCTTGCTTTTTCCATAGTTGTTGTAAGATTAATTATACAAGACGTAAACCATAGCAAATTGTACTGACACAATACAACTTACTTTTACTGTTCAGAGAGATCGAATTTGTCGGAATTTATTGACTTATATAGCTCTGTCTTCAAACATAATTTTAATCTCTGAATTTCAATTCTTCTAATGTTGTTTTTTTTTTAATGACGGAAAACAAAAAATGACAAAAATTGGGTAAAATGTTATTAAGTACATTGTGTCTCATTCTCCCGGTTCATGCCATTTATGCCCAAGAAACTAGTTTTATGAGTAAAAAGTAATTTCTTGATGTGAACATATTGATTAAAATGGTAAAACTAGGTTTGCTTTGTATTTGAGACCTATGTTTCTATAAATATAGACACGATGGAGAGCGCATTTGTGTGATTTATAAAAAAGAATAATCGATTTGGTAAATGTGTTTATTTTGTGCCAGATTTATAAGGGAATTTCTTTGAAACACATATAAATTTGCTTTATTAAGAGCGAATGTACCTCTTACCACCGCTGCTACAACACAACAACGAATGTACCTCTTACCACCGCTGCTACAACTCAACAACGAATGAACAAACGGCTACTACCTACAAAAATGTATTATATACTGTAATGTAAGTCACTACGCGTTTTGGAATGAATCGCTTAACTCTGAACAGTCGACTACAATACTCTAGTACACGCTAAGATGAAAATCGACCACCGGCAACGGGGGTGCGATGAGATTTTTTTTCAAAATCACTTTGATATGCAGATCCTGGAGCTGAATCCGAAAGTCAAATATACCCTAATACGTGTATTTGTAATCGCGACGAAACCGTTTCAAGTGCAAAATAATTTAAAAGTCAATGTAACCAGCCATTCAGTTGCTATATTTTCTGATGTTCGATTTGTATATATTTGTTAGAAAACACCCACCTAAAGAGCAACTGAACAGGAGAGACTGTCTAGATTCAGAGTAAAAGCAGGACTAAAATGTAAATATTATGTGACACATACATGATTGCAAGCCAAAACATGACACCTGTTTTTTTGGCTTAGAGGCTTTACCAAAAATTAATACTATATCTTTATCTCGTGTGTGTGTGTGTATGTGTGTGTGTGTGTGTGTGTGTGTGTGTGTGTGTGTGATTCAATTAAAGCAACAATATATTGTTTAAACTAACTTTCCGATTTTCTTTATGATCAATCATGACTCTTCAGAGAAATGAACCAATGATCCATTTAATCAAATTTGGACCATTAATCATTTTTTCATTCCATTTGAATCTTGGGGCTAATGCACCTTCGGACCATTGAACCCTTCTTTCGGTCCAATGTATCTTCGGACTAACACACCTTCGGACCACTGAACCTTCGGAAATCCTTCTTTCGAACCAATGAATCTTCGGTTGAACGCACCTTCGGACCACTGAACATTCGGAACACTGAACCCTTCTTTCGGACCGATAAGCGTTCGGAATATTGAACCCTTCTTTCGGGCCGATGAGCGTTCGGACCAACGAACCTTCGGACCACTGGTTCAGTGGGCCATTGAACCTTTCTTTTGAACTGATGACCCTTCGAATCAATGAACGTTCGAAACAGTGAACCTTTATTTCGCACGATTGAACCTTCGGACCAATGAACCTTCCGACTATCGAAATGTAACTGCTATTTTGCATCGAGCATAATTTTTGTACCACAATATTTTACTAATATTATCCAGTAGTGTATCTAAGAATGTACATAGGAGTCGCAACCCCATGAACAGTGACAAGAATTAGTCAAAATATGAAAATATACGAAACGTATTTCGTTCATGAGTGACATAGTGAAAATATTGAAGTTAGTAGCTGAGAGGAAAAAAATATTGTATTTACCGGGTAATAAAACTTTGGAAAAGTATATGAAATAAAGAAAATATATAAATACAGACTGTCGATAAGAGACAGTACTTGTAATTACAAAATCACGAGATCTGAGAAAACCAAATTAAGATGACAATATCTAAACTGATAAAACAAAATTTGAAAAAAGTGATCAGTCAACCTACAACACTGAATTCAATTAATTTGTGATCTCTTCTTTCACGTTTATAACTGATAACAATTACAAGGTCAGTACTAAGAATGAACCAACAGGAAATGTTAAGGTTATGTCTCGCCTGTTTTGCAGTTACATAATCCAAAAGCGTAGCATAGCCACTTTAGCAAGAAAATTATGCCATTACAACCACAATTTACTTTTTATGGTTGGTAACGTAAGTGATAAAGATGAGCTTGCACATACAGTTTCATAATTATACATGCAACAGTGTTAGGACAATGAGCTACATGTAAATGCAAAAATGAAAATAATTTTCGATGAAGCATGAAAAGTACATGTTTGTCACGTCTACCAACGTGTACTCTGTACTCCCTGCCTGTGGCGATTTAAAACGTGAACACTCTCATACAATTTCATAACTGTATATGCAAAAGTGTCTGTGATCAGTGAAGCATACTTTTGCCCTAATTTACCCAACCGCAAAAGACCTTTGTCTCTTCCAACTTTTTTAGCATATTCATTATTATGTTTATTATGAAATTATTAAGTATGATAGTGCTTATGACAATGAGTTTAAACTAAGAATTTAATAAAATTCGGCACTTAAGTTTTGTGTAAACATGTTTTTATCGCAAACTATGCAATCGGCAATGGCTGTAAAGTTCTAACAACTTATTATCGTCTTTCCCATAAAAAGAATACTTTCAAATATAAACAGTTTAAGATGGCAGGCATATATACAAAATTAATTTCATAAATAAATATCATAATGGCGAGATTGAAAGGAGATCATTTTTTGTTTTTGTTAGATAATGCTGTTTAAAGTTACTATATAATTCAACTAAAATATGATTAGTTGTCTAAGTGACTAATGTATGTGACTGACTGACTGCTTGAATTAAAGTCACATGTCAACCATTCGGTCATGCACGACTACTAAGGTCTTATCAACAGTCACTGTTGACATGCGATTAATCAGTTCTTTGTTGTGGCCGACAAGTGGCTAAACTGGTACCTAGCCGCCTGCTGCGCTCACTTACTTTCTACACAAACAACAAGTAAGGGGTCATAAAGGTGGATAATTTTCTGTGCACTAGATTTGGGGAGAAGTCAGGCGAGAGTTTAGTTCATAACAAACAAACCAAGGAAAATCGCGCCTCATATACATGTCCTTGTTGTCGTGTTTGCGATAGCTTTGAACAATGCCAAGAGCACGTAATGTTAAGAATGTTTGTGCTGTGTAGAAAATAGTTGATGCACCCTCACAAACCTATAGAATCATACTTTATCCTCGGGACCAAAATTAAGTCTGTCAAATTTACATATGATTCGATCCATTTGATTGGCTGATATAGGCACTAAGGTAAGCCGTCGTTGCATTAGCCCTTACGGGTTGTTGGTGTAGCTGGGTTGTCAATAGGGTAGTATTCCACTATGCAGCATTGCCACTAAATGAGCGCCTCTGCTATCTGTTTATTATACATTTTTGAATCATGTGTTATGTATATATGTAAGTAGATAGGTAAGTGGGTATACAACATGTATGTATGTATGTATGTATGTATGTATGTATGTATGTATGTATGTATGTATGTATGTATGTATGTATGTATGTATGTATGTATGTAGATTTGGGAAATGAATGCATATATGTAGTTTGGTAGGAAGAGAAACAACATGTATGTATATATGTGTGTAGGTGCGTAGGTAGGTAGGCATACAACATGCATGTATATATGTGTGTAGGTGATTAGGTAGAGATGTCGATAGGTGGTTAGTTATACAACATACATGTATGTATGTAGGTAGGTAGTCTTGGGATACAAGTATGTATGTAAGCATGTATGTGAAACAATTAGGGTGACATGTATCACATGACTACAGTGTTATTGAGGTAAATATCATACTTGTGGTCATGAATGACTATTGATTACTCCCGATAATCAACGATCAATCTGATTTGTGATTCCTAAACATGATTGCAGATCTAACTGAAAATCAATGGATCTGATCCCTAGATCCCCATCAAACTAAAGCTAAAGCATGGTAATCAGTCATCGCCTAAAGAAATATCAATAAAAATACCAGAAACTTATTAAGTTCAAAAAACATGAATTCAAATAATCATTGATATGTAGTACTACTTGTTCCAGAAACCAAACAGACCAGTTCTAAAAATGACTTTACGATGGTCCATATTCATGCTGCTAATTAATTTTCGTGTACTAAAAGTAGCCTTTCTGCAATTCCATAATGAACATTGATCTTCACAAGCTGATTATTTAATCTACGCATGATGAAGAACATAGTAGACTATTACCGATGATAAACTGCTATCCAACAGATTTCAAAGTAAACTGTAGCAAAAGCTTCTCATCAAGCATTCCAACAGGTCAAAAACACAGGCTCGATCTACTTAGCCACAACGAGAACTCAAGCAGAAAGATCACGCTTCCTACAAGACAACGCATTTGTACCAAAACCACAAGTCGCTCGGGATCTCAGCACCCCTTAAACAGCACCAAATCCTTCATCGTCATCAGACCACGCTAGCTGACACTGTATCCTCACATCCACATCACAGCTACTACACAAGTGAGTAATATAGTGCATCACGTTAGGTTCAAAGGGCATAATATGTTTAAAAAAGGTAATACAAATTATAGGATCTATGGGAATTTAACATTAGGTCGCCATCTTCTGGATTTATAGGGACAAGATTTAATGTCTAAAAAATATTTCATCGGTTTTCACATGAGTAGTCTGTCCTGGCTGAAAAGGTGACGGTGTAGGTCTGTTTTGTCTGCCCTCTAACTGAAATGAATATTAAGTCGTAGGTTTATCATGTATGGGGTTCTCTGGCCTATAACAAGAAATGCCTTTTGGAATTTCCAACATTCACTCATTTACTGACCACACATGATAGGATGTAAAAGAAGAGTATACAAAATAGAATTTAAATCCCTTATAAATAAAAATACCTTCCCTATCCCCCTACTACCATATCATCCCCATTATAAATAAAGGAAAACTTATATCCCATCTATAATGTCCCTACTCCCCCCCCCCCTACTTTGTTAATAACAAAACTACTATTCCCTTACTATCCTCATAATCTCTATAATTTAACAGAGGAGGAAAAGGAGAGGGAAAAGTAGGCCGCCATTTGTTTAATTTTTTTTTTTTCATATTGGGTACAAGGGGAAAATACAGTTAGGTTACCCTTTTATAGGTGTCTGTCGACAAGGGTAAATCCTATGTTAGAAATGTTCAAGGGGTGAGGGTGGAGATTTATAAATTTTAGCTATCCTAAATTTTACAATTCTCACTGGCAGTAAGGTGTACTTTTGCATAAGGCTGGCAAATGCTTTATTTATCAGTTTCTGAAAACTGATGTTAATTTTGTAACATTGTCCAATAAAAGCAGTACAATTTGGTGTGTGCCAAATTTGGGGTTTAAATTTGTTACAATTCTGTCAGCCTGAAATGAACGCCTGGGTATACAAAAATATTCCGCGTACGATAAACTCTTTAAGAAGTTAACTGACCACAGTTTTTTTTTAAGAATTATATTTTGCTCTAGATTGAATGGATTGAGGTGGTATGATGGCTTGTGTGTTCTCAGGCAAGAACTTCTGGTACACCAATTCACACGCTTTGGCAAAGGTAGAGGCTTCCGTCAAGGGATCGATACATACGTGATCCATAAATAATTGTCAATATTTTCAAAACAACGTCCTAAAATGTCAACATAGGATCGGCAATATTTCAACGTTTCTTTTTGAAAATGAAAAGGGTCTGAAGAGCGGTTTTTGGTACCAGGCGTAGAATGCGTCTCGTTGTTCTCTGTGCAGACCATCAAGGTCGTTGTCGTGAACTTCTGGCAAATACGTGATCACGACGTGTTGAGTGGCTTCAGATTTAGCCATTTCTGTCATTTCAAACGTTTTAGGTATTCTAACCAAAGGCATGGCTAAAATAACACCTGGAATCTTTAAATTGTACTTGTCCTACGTTCATGTAAATGACTTTGGCTTCTTTTATGGCGACTGATGGAAATTCTTTGCCCTGTTCTGAATAATATTTCAAAACAAAGTGTCCGTCATAGCCTGAGAAATTGTGAGCCATGACTGTAGCATATTAATGACAGTTCACGTAGTGATGGACCTCCTCTTTGATCCAAGTGTTGTCGGCGGGGTCTAAAATCCACTCTGCAAAATAAGTACAAGTACGAGATCCCCGAAATATCTTTTCTTGTCCTCGTGGAATTCACGCTACAATTTGGACAGTGATGGAATCACAGTTCTTAAATGCACTTGTCGCAAGCGCGACGAGCCACACAAAAATTAGGGATGTGAATATCAGTCTCTTGTGAAGATTCAAAGTCAAAAAAGACAAAATCGACACGCTGGTCTTATTCCTTTTTCTTGTTCTGGTCGTCATTCAGTACTTCGAATTCGTTGTCATTCGAATTCGTTGTCATTCTAATTCGTTGTCATTCGAATTCGTTGTCATATCTTCTCATCTGACCAACGACATCTTTTCTTTCCTGCTCAAACGTGTGACTTTTTGTTATTCGCACAAACATGTTGTTCACAAGTGGAACACACTTTCAATAATTCACAGGCACTTTTCTGTTGTTGAAATTGTTTCGTGCGATATCGCTCGTAACACCTTGAACGACCGAATGAAGAACTTATAGAGGGTTATTTTTTTTCTTAAAATTATTTAGCCCCACTTTTCGAAGAACCTTTGTTTAAGAAAAAGCACTCAGATCAAACTTTTACCATTCGATGTAATTTCCAGATTTATTACCCAATGTTAATCTCTTGCACCATAAGAGTACATCAGGGTACATCAAGCATAAAGTTTGCAAACACACGTATGGACTGGCAAATATACTATGCGGAAAAATTTAGATTTGCTTCAATTTTTGTAGTATATCTAGATTGGTTGCAAGAATGAATCTGTGGATTAAGACCACCTGTCTGAAAAATACACAATTAAAATACCAACAAGCATAATTTATTGACATTTTAATTTGAATTTATATATGTAAATAATAAAAACGTCAGGCCCGTCTTCATTATATTAGAGAACATACCCAAAACACAATATATTATTTTCAAAAGTACAATGAAAACTGCATGGAAGAGCTTAATTCTAGCAAATCGGTTTTTTTTCTTTTTCCTTAGCAGTATAGTCCATATGTTGTGCCGAGTCAAACTGTTTTCGCCAGTTCTGTATTGTTTTAGCTCAATGTTCATATTTTTCCAACATTGTGCATTTGTTAAACAACTGTGGAAACTGTTCATCCACCTACCTACCTCCCTACCAAATAACTATCTGTCTAACTACCTAACTATCCACCAAACTTTCTACCTACATACAGGCACACGATTAGAACATGTGAGTCGATAATTTTCTTTCAGACATGTGCTAATAACAATATATAGGTCAGGTAAACAGGTGACTGTCTTTAAAATGGAAGAGTTACCACGATTCAGCAAACAAGGCCAAGTAATGTTTTGATATACAGCATTCGAATATTTTACCATTGAGTCATCTGTTGTGTGTTAACAACGGCGTGACTAGTATATTGATATAATCAAAGCTAGTTTTTGTGTCATGTGATGGTTAAACTATGCAACACACACCGCATATATCTGTAAACCCCTGATATTTATAGCCTGTTAGAAAAGCTGGAACGAACTTTATTACATCTGTCTGAAAAATTTATGTCATATTTGAAAAGGAGGATTATTAATTGTGAAACAAAGTTTATGGTATTTCATTTTTCCAGCACAATTTTTAAAAAAAAACTGAATTAGACTATTTATACTAGTATTAGCATTTCAGTTTTTAAATATTTGGTCTGTCGTAAATATTTTATTCGAAGATACGTTTTCCTTTCAAGAAGGAAGATTGGACTTCAGAATAAGTTATGATCTTAGTTCCCTCATACAGAAAGTGCATTTGCTTTATAAATATCAAAATCAGTTTGGTTTACACAAGCCAAAGCAAAACAGGCGAAACACAATTTCAGGAAAGTTGAAGTCAAAATACTTTGCATATTGTAGTGAATCAAAATAAAGATTCCACTATTACGGTAAAGCTAAACAAAGAGACAAAAAATAAAGCCAAACAACTAAAAAGAAAAACAAGCACATTTAAAAGAAATGAGGAAAAACGGGTGGAAGGGGTAATGTTAAGATCAAAAGCAAGATGGTAATAGTCTTGTGAATTACATAAAAAACAATACAAAAATGAATTATGGAAGATGCAACAAGGGTAACAATATATATATATATATATATATATATATATATATATATATATATATATATATATATATATATATATAATCAACAAAACATTTTTTATGTGAAATTAGGCAAAATCAAAAATACACTGTAAGCTGCAAACTGATAACTGTTTTTTTACCATGATAAAACATTTTCAGATTTTGAAAAAAATCGTGTGAAGGTAATTTAACGTTTAAGGGATGCAGTCTAGCTCTGAAAAATATGAAGACAAAAATTAGTCCTGGTTCCGATAGATTTATCCTTTGACTTTTACAAATTCTTTTGGAAAGATGCATGGGGTTTTGTCTTTAGATCTTTAAACGCTGGATACGATATGAACATTTCTTTTTCAGAATTTCAGTCTCAGGGAATCATTACTTAGACAGTTAAAGCATTTGGAGACGAATCTTACTGCTTAATGTAAAGTACAAGATTGTTTCTATCTGTATTGCTAATAGAGTCAAGAAAGTTATCCCATCTATTATTAGCGACTGTCAAAAGCTTTTATGAAAGGGAGATTTATTGGTGAAAATATAAACAATTTTTGTATGACCTGATGCACTATCTTAAGGAATAAAATGAATCTGGTCTTCTCAAATTGACAAAAATTTGAAAAAGCATTTGACTCTATTGAAAAGGATTTTTGTAAAATACTCTGAGATCTTTCAACTTTCGAAAATCCATTTGTCACTGGTTCAGGGTAGTTTACAATAAATCAAAAACTCAATAAAAATGGACGTATATCCCAATGTTTAAATTCAGAGAGAGGTTTTTGTCAGGGAGACCCTTTTACACCCTACTTATTTATAATCTGAATTGAACTTCTTGCACTAGAACTAAACAATCACACAAGTATTACAGGCATTTTTTCATAATGAAAAAGAGTTCAAATTAGGGATGTATGCTTGCGATGATTTTCTATTATTATATGGTTGTCCGTTGTTCTTCAAGATAACCATGCAGACTTTTAATGACTGTGCCGTGGTCTCAGGTCTGCACTGTAATATTTTTAAACGAAAACCTATTGATATTGGAAATAAAAACAAATTCGAATGAAAATATATGTCCAGAAATTGATATTAACTGATTAACGTCCAATTTTAGGTTTCTGTGAGTAGACTTCTCTTTAATATTGCAGGATATGGTAGAACTTAATTTTCGACAAAGATGAAGGAAGTACAGAAATTGCTTGGAGCAGAAGAAATGCGTCCTTATTTCAAAAAGTTACTTTGATCAAATTCTTGATTTTGCCTAAATTAATTTATCTTTTTTTTCAGCTCTACCCAATCCAATGAACCATATTGAAATGAACTAAATAAATCAGTTTTTCCAGTTTCCTTGGACGGTGAAATCGAGAAGCCTTAAAGAGACACCTCTTATACCTTCTTTCCAAGAAGGAAAATTGCGAATGATTCACTTACACTCATTTGTGTGTGATATACAAGTTTTCTGGATTAGCCGTCTTTTAGTGAACGAAGATGGTCTACGGCAAAAATTTGGTTTCTGAACAAATATTCAGAAAATTTCGAGGTGCATAGTTATTTAAATTAGGGAACATTAAATTGAAAGAAATTTTTAAACCATTAAAAACACATTTTGGAGTGATGTTATATTTTATAACTATGCGAAAAATGAACCATCTAATTTTCAAGAATACTTGTCTGAAGATATTTTGAATTTAGTTATATAGATAACTTTAAATCATATGCAGGATGGAGAATAAATGATGTTGTTCATATTCAGCATCTCTTTTATGCACAAGGTTATCTGTTAAGCTTTGTTGGAATAAAACAAACAACACAAACTAATAATTTCATACAGTACTTTGCTTTTATCTCAAAGATATCAGCAAAGCAGCAAATGAAAATTAGAAGTTCTTTTATAAAGCGAAAATAGTTATTATGTAGTCTCCTACAAAACTTCACTCCTTATGGTAAGAGAAAATAATAAATTTACTTATAAAGAGCTGAGATACAATTGGTGCAGATAAAATGGACCAATTCTTTTGTTTTGGCTTAACTTTGTACAAAAGCTACCAAACTGATTAGATGTTATTTAAGATTTCTTCATAAAAATAGTGCCACAAACCAATTATTTTTCTTCCAAATATTTATTTCAGTGATAATGATAAATGCACCTTGTGGAAGGAGGGAATGGAACATATTGAGCATTTATCTTATGACTGTCCAGTTTACTAAAGACTTTGTAAATTATTTGTGAAATGGATCAGAACTTACGACCCGAATTTTAGAATTACACAAAGATTTTTTTTATAGAAAATAACAATTTTGGTAGGCTTATTAATTTCCTAATTTATCTTTAAAAAAATGTACATATCACGTTGAGCATACACAGAAAAAAAATCGCAGATTATAAAAATTGTGTTTTATCGTATAAAACACTGGAAATATATGTAGCCAAAATGAATAACAGAACTGTTGATTTTGAAAAAAGTGGACCCTATTCTCGGCTTTTGGTATGGGATTTTTTATATCTTATTTCATCACAATATTACATTTCAAGAAAACAGACAATTTCAATTTAATAACACCTTGGGGTTTGTGTGCGAGTGTCTTTGTGTACACCATTTGTGTGTACATGTGTGTGGGGGAGTTAGTCTCTGTGTGTCAGTGTTTAATTTGTTTAAGTAAGCAAATATATGTATTGGTCAGGATACAAAACAATTTCAGGTAATCCCCCGTACACCAGCTCAGCTGGTGATGTAGAGGAATATCTAAAACATTTTAACAGCATCTGTTCAATAACAAATTTTAAATTTTTTCCTGGGAATATATTACATAATTATATAAATTATTTAGTTAGTTGGGTTTTAGCGGCACTTCCTGAACTTTATTTGACTATATCATGCCGAGCAAATGAGAGGTCAGAACCTTTAAAAAAGACTCAACAAGGCTGACGGGTAAAAAATACCAATTAAAATCGCAGAAAAAGTTTTAAATAAAAAATATTACACTCGCTTGGCGTCAAGCTCAAGCAATAATTAAAAATAGTTAGAATTGTTAGCGTCTATTTATGCTGTTTCCATTGTTTGTCTTACATTCAATACTTTGAACAATAAATTGAAATTTTACACAGAAAATCTTCTAGGTTCAATTTCCTATTTCCCTTTTCTTCATTTGAAAAAGGTATCAACGCTGAACACTAAGATAAGAAATAATTTATATGTGTAGTATATCAATATAATGAAACCTACATTTCATATAGAGTTTAATACAATATTTATAACCAGCCAACTTCGGCTGATAACACATTATAAAAATAGTTACGCAAAAAAGATACATCATTATATTTACACTTGTTGTCTTAGGTGCTTTTCATGAACAACAGACCTGATTTGTTGCCTTATGCATGCAGTTATTCTCCTGTCATACATTTTACCCTATGTTTAAGTTGTTATTGAAGGCACTAAGGATTGATTATATTTACACTTGTTGTCTTCTGTACCTTTTAAGAACAATATACCTGATTCATTTCCTTATTCATGTATTTATTCAATTGTCATCCAGTGTGATCTATGTTTAAGTTCTTATTGAAGGCACTAAGACTTGATCCAAATAATTTTATTCACTTAAAAGAGCCACTAACGTGGAACATAATGATTACATAAAATGACATAGGGGATGGTAACACACATGCCTAATTGGATGGTAACATACATGTCTAATTGGACAATAATTGATTATTATCAAGATCTGCTTACCAATAAGAAGATCTGACAGTCACTGATATGAGGCCATGTTATGTTGACCTTTCGATTCTCCATCCAAATTACCGTTTTCTTACTGCTGAAAGCGAAGAACGTCATTCGAAACATATCGTTGCTTATAATAACTCACCCTAATACGAAATGGAACCCTTTATTTGATAGGCTACTAAAAAGAAGTGGACAGTGAATCCCAAAGCTTACCAAAACATGTATCGATGCCTGTCAGATCTACTTATTCATAAGAAGAACTTTATTTTAATCAAATTGATAAAACAATAACCTTTGTTTTATTTATTATTATTGGTGGTGTTTTACAACTGGATTTCTGCTTCGAACTAATGTTGAAGAGTAAATGTGGATTCTTTTCGATAGCTGCTAATAAAAGTTTGAATTTATTGCAAAGCCTATGTGGTCACACTGCAAATTTGATTTGAAAATATAAATATAATTCAGATCCTGTGTCTCCTCTTCACATCGAATATCACTGATTGTTGGAAAACTAACATGTTTTATTATTATTATTATTAATTATTATTACACTGTGTGATTGATGTTCTGAACGTATATATATATATATATATATATATATATATATATATATATATATATATATATATATATATATATAATATTCCACGGAAACACAGATGATCATCCATCCGAAAATAAACAAACAAGGTCACTCACAACTCCAGGATCAAAGTCAAGTTCAGTTTATTGGACGTCCATGCGGCCAAGAGGGCTCAGGTCGGGAAGGTCCAACCGACGGATAGAGGCAGGGACAACCTAGACATCGTCGATGATCGAACCAGTTTCCATCCAGTCCTGGTGCTGACAATGAACAAAATTCCGGAGTCCAATCTGACGGGAGAAAGCCACCACATCCTCAGGGACAGGAAAGAGCAGACGAACAACCTCCTGAGGGAAGATCAGTACGACCGGAAAAAGAGAATGGACAAACTCGACCACCGCGTCCTCAGTGATAAAACGGAGAAACCCGATGACCACACCCTCACGAAGAGAACCATCATACCCGACCACCACTCCCTCATGTAGGGAATGATCAGACTCCATCTCCAAACCTTCAGGAATGGAATGGTCAGACTCCACCACCAACACCATAGGCAGGAAACTGTCATATTCTTCGATCACCATCACGTCATGGAGAGAATGGCCAAACTCCACCACCTTTCCCAAATAGTCAGAACGGTCCAACCCCACCACAAGCTCCGGAAGGAAAGAGTGCTCACCCTTCCAAAGATAAAATGGTCACATTTTTTTTTTTTTTTATAAATGGAAGTAGATAATTGCAAACACCTTACGCTAACTCTGCATCATAGAACGTGCAAGCAAAAATCATTCTGTCATTTGTGTGTATTGTAAATATAAGTGATTTGCGTTAGCTGGTAATGGATTCGGCATGATGAAATGAACAGTTATTTTTGGCATTAAATATTCGTTCAAGAATTTATTAATTTGTCATGTAATTGTATTGAAATTGGTTTATTTAGGGACAAGTAGTTTTTTCTTGCACCCACTATGTTAAATTTTATTTCAATTATTTCATGTTTTGCTATTTTATTAAATATGCATCATTTTGAATTATTTTGTATTCATTCATATTTTAATTTCCACTGAGAACCAAAAACAGAAACGTCTCTAGGTAGAGATCAGTAAAAGTAAGGCCACATTGATCTATTTTTCTGTGCATTCTATGATACATTACGTTTGTAATACTTTCTGCATTTTCCGCTGCAACGTTGTCAGCTAGTCTGGTGACGTCATGTCTATTGATATAAATCAAATTTTGTTTGTGAATTAAATTGAAGTCTCAGATTTTGCATTTCACTATACGATGCAAATTCGCTCTCTCTATCATGTTCATCTCATCACAACCATCTTAGTTGCTGGACATACATACATGTATGCATACAGATATACATACATACATGATATGGACACCTGATTTGTGATTGCATATAAAGGTAAATCACTAAATTCGCCCAGTAAGCTGTATTATTTTACATGTGACGGTTATAGTTGCTTTCAAAACGAGACTTTTAAAAATACTACATTCCAAAAGTATATCATTGGATCTAAAATGGGATGACAAAATTGTGAAGAATACATTAGAATGTCTTATAATCAACAGCCCTTTAGAAACTGTATGATGATAATGTGATATATGAATGTTTTCTTCCTATAACAAATTTTCTACAGAGCGAAAAATCCATTACTAGAATAATATTTGGTAGGTATAGAAAATTTGTAAGTTTGTCACTTCCGACAGTTGTCAGTTTAAACTTTCGATAGAGTGATATCCCTTATTTTGTGAGATGTTTTGAAAGTTTAGAGTATTTAATGCAGAACAACTGCACCTTAAGTTTTACAATAAGAAGTTGGATGTAGACTGATAAGCTTATATATTTATGGTATATGGAAGAATGGGCCTATTCCCTATGTCAATTTAAATCACAACTAACACCATATCTTTCCAGATGAACAAAAGGTCTACAAAGAAACGATAGTAGATTGACAAATATTGTGAACTGTCTAACTCCGTATTTGCGTAATTCCACCCATCCAGTTGATAGCGACAGATAATGTAATAATGCTTTCTTAATCTTAATAAAGTAGCTTATAAATATCGGGAAACACATCTCTAAATACACCACAGACACACACACACACACACACACACACACACACACACACACACACACTTCTCTCTCTGGTCTTTCTCCTATGTTGGGGATGAACAAAAGAGTTTCATATATAGCACGTCAACGATTGCTATGGAATTTGATATACGATTTAATTACAGTATACATTGATTCGAAATTCATATCACTTAAAAATAAAGCTTTGTTTTTCAATTTCTTTTTGTCATGTTAAGCTGTCTGTCTGTGCTATGTACAGACGTATATAGCGGAACTTACGTGAGTGCTAATTATGGGCTGGGTGGATGATTGATCGAATCATGCAAAGCATAGGTATTCAAGCAAAATGAATGATCTAAAAAGAAATTAACACTAGTTTGCTTGAAAAAAAATTGATCTTGTCTGCTCTTTAGATATGCTTCTCAAGTCAGACTTGTATGTTATAGTGTCTGCGCAGATACATCAGACACTTCATAGGTTTTACTGGACTGATTTAGATTTATCCAGCGATCATAAATACTTTGAAAAAGTACGCCAGACACTCTAAGGTACGCCGATACATAAGATTGCATTGTATCACATATACAAAATTTCAAATGAACACTGACCAATCCTATCGAGTTATCGCTAAAGGGTACGTTCTCCTTGGAGGGTACTACTAATGTTCCGCTCTGGAGTTTCGTACATCGCACAGGGCTTTTTAAAGAAAAAGAATTTCCCCGGTTTTCCTCACTGGTTATCCTGTTTATTTTGAAAAGATATTGTATATCTTATGTATTGTTAAAATAACATTTAATTCCCTTTATTTTGGTGTATGATTGTTGGGTGTAATTTGGGTTATAGTGTATACAGCTTGGCCATACTTCAGATGTGAACCTCTCAAAAGACTGCTAGTTCCCATTGGTCATTTTCGCTCCTGGACTTCAGAGGAAAAGTAGAAACAAAAATATCTGATAACGTTTTTTAGTTTTTTATATATATTTTATAATTCATTTATTGCTTTTTCAAAAGTAAGTATTGCTTACTCTGGCACAATTTCATTTTCCTCGTTTTAATAACTGCTAAAGTTAGTGTACTTTGAACTAGTTCAAATTCATTTCTCGAGCACACTGGATCAGCTATTTTGATTAGCTGTCTGCTTTAGGCAGCGTGTTTTTCCCTAATACCACATATAAAGAAATTTCAGTCGCAGTACACGAAAGTAGCATAAGGGTATGCCAACATTCTCTGTACTATGTTTGTTTCAAATGCACACAACTTTACCATATGTCTGTCCAGCTTTCAGAAATACTTAATAACTGTGGAGCGGAACATTAGTGAACGTGCTTTACTCCAGTCACATGTCTGCCACACATAAGAACTGACTGATCACTTGCAGCAGTTATTGCTGATAAGACGTAATTAGCCATTCGCAACTTCTCAGTCAATCCCACAGATCATACCTCGAATGTATGCTAATAGCTGGCCTCAGACCACGTTTAATTTTCATATATAGTCTCTACATTTGTTTGCCAGTACTGAACTTTCCACTGTGTCCAAATCCTAATAAGTCATATGTTCATCTAAAGTATCTTCAAAGAAGAACTCACGGTGAAGTTCTTGTCATAGGTAAACTGGCATTCCTTTAAGAGGCTGGAATGTAAACAAAGCAACGTGCAATGGGTCACATATTTAACATCCGGATCAGCACCAATGCCTCATTTCTCGCTGGACACTGTCGCCAAAATACACACAGACAACCAGACCATAATGCTCATATTCTAAAGAATAAAAAGAGTCCTTTACATCAATGCCAAGAATGCCTAAATCTAATGCATGTATCATCCCCAGAATGAGAGAGGAAAATATGCTCTACAAATAGACTGGGACAACATTCGTGGGTACTGAACCGAAAGCAATAATTGTGTGCTGAGTCCTGTCAGGCCAACGTATGTATAGCCAAGTTTAATACAACTTTTATATTTGCATGCCACACCTGTTTTAAGTCGTTTTTATTTTCATTGCCAACAAGGTGTGTGACAACTGTCAGAAAGTGTGTAGTGTTGGTATTCCACAGGGTGGAAGGTTTGGACCAAGTGCTTTTGAGACGCCAAAATAAAATTTGCTATATCTTCCTTAATTACAGGAATTTTTCAACGCTGTAAAAACTGAATTGTAATACAAGATAATTCCTATCTGAAAATATGTTTGACATATAAAACATTAAAAAAAAAAAATTTTAATAGAATTTTAAAGAAAAACATTTAAATTTAGAAAACTAAATTTTAATGTAAAATTAAATTGTCATACAAATTTAAAAACTGAAACTGACAAATTTTTGACAGCAAAGTTGACTAATGAATGGTATCTAAAACAAGTTGTAATGAATGGTAAGTGGTAGCTTAGGTCTGTACAATATATAACATTTTGTCCAGGGTAGTGAAGCAGGATAGCTCACAGAGATTGTGCAGCAAATTACAATATGCCTCTTAAAATGTATATTGGTGCACACACTAAAGAAACAATGACAAGTGTTAAGTTCCAGATTTATTGTGTCAGGTATTCAGCCAGTATTAGTATAAATAATAGCACACTAACATTTCCCATTTAGTGGGACCAGTTGCATGTTTTATAGCACAAATGCATTGCGTTTCAATGTCAATAACGACCATGTAATAGGAAAATACAGCTTCACAGAGGCTTTACCTTACCACACAGTGGTGCTGATCTCTCTCATGAAGATCTATGGCATGTTTTTGAGGTGATATATATTAATGTGGTAGTATGAACTAATCCTGGTAACTTATGGCGGGTACATTGGACATGTCTTAGCGAGACCTTGGTATCACCGCCTGACTACTGGAGAGCTTCCAAGCTAATCCAACTCTTCCACCTGTTCCAAATACCACGCTAAACCTGAAAAGATATCATGTTTTACTTAATCTTATAGATCAGTAAGATGTAATTGAATGAAGTTAAATGTGCTAGATATGGTGATTTCAAAATGACATTAAGGGTGCAAGCACAGGAAAAAAAAACATTAAACTTGACATAGTGACACTCAGAAATGTGACGCAATGAACACAATTTAAAAAATCTAATTTTTAAATTGATAGTTATATTGTTAAGGTCAATATTCACAAACTGTCAAAATTTCATGTGTGTACTTTTAATAATAAACTTGGGATATCAATTTAAACTTTTAAGATCATCTGACTGACAGGCCTCAGTCCAAGATTAATTTTCCTGTAGAGTCTCTAAATCTGTTTGCCAGTACTGAACGTTCCAGTGTGTCCAAATTGTAATAAATGTTGATCTAAAGTATCTTCAAATATGAACTTACGGTGAGGTTCATGTCATAGGTTAACCGGCATTCTTTTGAGAGGCTGCACTGTAAACAAAGCAACGTGGGTACTGAACTGGAGGTAATAATTGTGACCTGAGTCCAGCTGACATTAGCTGCCATTCGAAACACCTCAGCTATTTACGACACAAGGATTAACTGAATGGATAACTGCCATCCAAAGCATTCGGTCAATCCAACCGTAGAAATAGCCGAGGTGGTCCAAATAAATTGCTGCTTCTTTTTTCGCGAAGAAATTTCCGGCGAACAAAATGTATGATTTATTTTGCAAATTACTATTCTGACATACATCCGAGGCATATTTAGAAGGTTGTCAAAATGATGGTTAGCTGCACACAACTTACACTTAAGACAAATGACCGTATTTTACTTAAATTATATGGTAATTGTAAACATCCGTATCAAACTGAAATTAAGAGCTGAATTTATTACATTCAAATTTTTTATTTATTGTCATAAGCACTATCATACTTGAATATTTCATCTGCAAATTAAAAAAATATACAAATGAATACGCTAATGAAGTAGGAGGAGATAGAGATCTTCTGCAGTAGGGTCATTAAAAGACACTTTGGATTCATAGTCATGAAATTTTATGGATGTCTTCATGTCTGAAATCACCACAGGCAGAGGGTACAAGTAGATAGAAGTGATTTACATGTATTTTTCATGCTCCATTAAATATTTACATTTTATCATTTCCATGTAGCTCATTGTCCTGACACTGTTGGATGTATGGTCATAAAATATGATGTCTGCATTCATCTTTATCATTTATGTTAGCAGCTATAACAATTAATTTATGGTTGCAATGGCCTACTTTTGCTACAGTGACTTTACTGAGTTTTTGAATTATCTACAAGCAAAGCAGGCGAAACATTGCCTTCTAAGGAATATCCTGTTCGTTCTTCTTAGAGCTGACCATAACATTGCTATGAGTTATAAGCGTGGAATAACAGATCTTGATTTTCTTGAGTTGAAATAGAAATGGCATTGATTCATACATGTTCTGCCACTTCATGACTTATTTGGAGACAAATTCTACTTCTCACATGGAATTCTATTGCATTTTCACGCTAGGGTGCTTGTCTGCATAAAGACATTATATCTCTCTTCGAAGAAAATAAAGTTTTGATTTCCAATTTCAGATTAATCTCCATTTTGCGCTTATATGATGAGAATATATCCTCATTTTCATACTTTTTCGTATTCCTCTTTGTCCGTCTGTCTCTCTCTTTGTCTGCCATGCGCGTCCTTTTCAAATGTTATCACATCCATCCCACTTGTTCCACATACATACATACATATATAGCTAGATACATACATATATAAATGTATGAATCCATACATAAACAACATACATAAGAAGTACATGACTCGCACACATGAGTAGGTATTTGTCTTTCAAACAAGGGTTAATCACGCAAACGGTCAGGGAAACGTGATCGGCTTCCATATCACACTGACTATGTTGAAAAATTGCAGTATTTTCTAATAATATACTACACTGAAACACCTCACCATTGAACATATAATGGGGTAGCTAAACTGTAACGAGTATATTGGAATTGTCAAGGACGTTGTTAGTATCACGTGATGGTCATACTCTGCGACAGAAGCAGAATAAGAACATTATTGGAAAGTAATTGTCTTTGGCAACTTGTAGACAGCTTAAATATGACTGAATGCTCTCCTCATGGAAAACAAAGTCAACAAACAGGAAGCAGGAATCAAGTGGAATGAATATGTGAAATTTTTCTTCACATCTAACTTATACAATTGTATATAATATTAGTAGGGACAATACTTAAAAGGACACAATGAGTACTTGTCAATGATTTCTTCTTTTACTAACCGGACTATCAAGATTTTTACATTTCCATTTGCACTTCAGAATGCTTGATAACTTTTGGAAATTTCAGAAATATCTTTTTAAGCACCCACTGTTGATTATTTAGTGAGAATCGCGTGCCCATTTTTGCTATTCTCTATGTTTCCAAACTACTTAATCCGGCCTTTTATTAATTTTGGTATTTGTTTAAAGATTTATTAATTTATTAAAGAGAAACTTCGGTTGATTTTTCTGAAAAACATTTGTGTGGACTCATGATCCCATACTTGCGATATCATGATGGAGAGAAACACAGAGAGAAAGGCAGAGACAGACAGAAAGAATCAGACAGAGAGCAAGAGAGGTACAGAGAGATAGTGAGACAGAGAAAGAGAGACAGAGAGACAGAGACATGGAGAGTGAGAATGTGTATGTGTGTGTGCTAATCCTCGCTTTCCATTTTCCCCCTGGAGTCTAACGACAACAACATCAGCAACTGTCGAGGGACACTAATTTCAAATAAAGTATAAACCTCAGTTTTTAACCGGCCTCAAGGTGGGGAAGGAGGGGGGCTTGGCTAAACTAAGAACCTTATGTTTTTCGTCTCGCATTTCGAAATGGCTCCCAGCTGGCTGGCCTCGAACCGGGTCACGGTCGTTACGACGATGGTTTCGAACCTGCTGCCCCAGCTAACCACCCAGGGTAACCGGTGTTGAGGCAAAACACCTCAGCCCATCTGAAGATGCGCCATTGACGGCCGGGACCCAAGTGGCAGACCCCTGACAGACTGAGGCAAAATAACCCTTCTACAACTACTACTACAGGCATTTTCTATTATCAAAAGGAGTTCAAATTAGGGATGTAAGCTTGCTATGATTTTCTATCATTAGATGGTTTTCCGTTGTCCTTCAAGACAACCATACAGATGTTTGTATGACTTTGCCTTGGTGTCATCTCTCCACTGTAATATTTATAAATTAAAAAGCTATTGGGATTGGAAATTGAAACATTTCGAATGAAAATATTTGTCCAGAAATTTATATTAATTGGTCAACGTCCAATTTTAGATTTCTGTCAGTAGACGTCTCTCTAAAATTGCAAGATATGGTAGAACGTAATTATTCAACAAAGATGAAGGAAGTACATAGACTGATTGGCCGGTGGAGCAGAAGAAATATATCCCTTTTTCGAAAAGTTACTTTGATAAAATCCTTGATTTTGCCCAAATTCATTCATCTTTCTTCAGCTCTACCAAATCCTCTACCCCATATAGAAGATGAACTAAATAAATCATTTTTCCAGTTTACTTGGGGCGGTAAAACTGAGATGGTTAAAAGAGACACTTGTATAGCTTCTTTTAAGGAAGGAAAATTACATCTGATTCACTTACAGTGTCTTATATACAACTTTCCTGGATTAGGCGTCTTTTAGTAAAGGAAGATGGTTTATGTCAAAAATTGGTTCCTAAACAAATATTCGGACAATTTGGAGGTACACAGTTATTTAAATTAGGGAATATTAAATTTAAAGAGATTTTTCAAAAAATTAAAAATACACTTTGGCGTGATGCTATATTTTATCATAATATAAATGAACCATCAACTTTTCAAGAATGCTTGTCTAAAGATACTTTGAATTTAGTTATATAGCTAACTTTAAATCATATGCAAGATGGATAACAAATGGTTTTGTCCTTATTCAACATCGTTTTAATGCACAATGATCTCTATTAAGCTTTGATGGAATAAAACAAAGATCCCAAACTAATAAATTTCTACGGTACTTTGCTCTTAACTCAAAGATAGCAGAAGAGTGGAAAATGAAAATTAGTTGTTTTTTTTTTAAAGTGAAATAGTTTTCATGTAGCTTCTGATAAAACTTCACTTTTTATGATAAGAGAAAATAATAAACTTATTTATACAGACCTGATAGGAGCGCTAAAAACGCCAAATGATAACCATGACATTTGGTCCATTCACCTGGAGTAAGCAATTGGTACAGATGAAATTGACAAATTCTTTTTTTGGGGCTAATCTTTGTACAAAAGATTCTAAACTGATTAGCGCGTTTTAAATAAATAAAATTATATTCACTTGGCGTTAAACCCAAGCAATAATCAAGCGCATAATAGTTAGAATAGTTAACATCTATTCATACAATTCTTACTTGCTTGACTTGCATTCAATAATTTTAACAATAAGTTGAAATTACAGCAAACAAATCTTCTACATTCAATTTCCCTTGTCGCTTTTCTTTTTTTCGAGAAAAGGCATCATCGCTGTACACTAAGATAAGAAATAATTTATGCAAGTGTCGTATGCTATCAATACAACGAAACATACATTTCATATAAAGTTAAATAAAAATATTTATAACCAGCTTACTTCAGCTGATAATACATTATACAAATAGCTATACAAAAAGATATATCATTATATTTGTTGTCTTCTGTGCGTTTCCTGAACAATAGACAGTATTTGTTTCCTTCTTCATGTATTTACTCTCTTGTTATTGAGTTTGCTGAATGATTAAGTTGTTATTGAAGGCTCTAAGGATTGATCGAGATAATAAGATTCAAGATTTTATTCACTTTAAAGAGCCACTGGCATGGAATATGATGATTGCATGAAATAGCATAAGGGATGGTAACATGCATGCATAATTGGACAAAGTAAAGTGTGTACTCGTACATTAAATATAGCAAAATCTACTTTGTCGAATCGTTTTTAAGATGAATACAATAAGCACTGTATGTAGTAGGTATACTTAACTAACAATGTATAGATTGAAGATGGAATTTTGTTTTCTAAACAATTACATGAATTTGTTCTAGTTCGGTCCTTTCCTATACATAGAGACAACTTTTAATATTGATACACAATTTCTCATTATTTATGACTTTTGTACTAAAGAAGTTGTCTGTATTTCAAATCACTTGGTCTATTAATATACTTTCTATTTAATCTAAACAAACAAACATTCTTCCATAAAAGTATTACATTCAAATATTAAATGCAATTCGTTACTTAATTGATGGTTTCCGAATAAATGAAACCGTAAATCTTCACGAGTGTGTTATGTCACGGCCACATTTGGATAGGTAGATAATGACTGCTTGTTCTAACTTTTGTGAAAATAACATAGTGTACTGATTCAGTAAATTCTAAACGTTTGACGCAATCCCAAGGTCTTCACGTGTTAAGGTCATTAACATAGTTCCTACATCCTGTGTTTCATCCTATGGGTTTTTTTCTAATAACTTTTTTTGCAAATACATTGTATCAACATAATTCTTGTGTCAGTGATAAGAACATCTTGATAAAAGAAAGACATGAATAATTTTGGTACATATGTACAACGGTTTAGGTTTACTCCCCATTCAAACAAGCTCTATGTATGCCAGTGGGTTTACAACCGGGAAGTATACTTATACTACTTTCTTGATGTCGTTTGAAACATTATCTTTAATAAATATTTACCATTCCGTATCAAGCACCACATTTGTTTTGCGCAACATATGTATGTATTTGTCTACAAAATACATGAATATATATATATATATATATATATATATATATATATGTGTGTGTGTGTGCGTGTGTGTGTGTGTCTTTCAAGTATACATCTGTTTATGGAGTGCATACGCAACCCATTAGTAAATTATAATTTTTCTATGATCTATGATGAGTACCTTAATCAAGTGATATTTCAAAATTGTAAATTTGTTGAATGCATTTACAAAAGAATGCTCTACAGTTGACCTGTCCTATTTCTTAATCATTGAATCTGATTTTCATGATGACATATAAATTTAGTTCCTTTGCTGCTCAAAGTAATACTACACTCTACTTGTAATATCAACTTTGGATCTCTTCCTTGATAATGTATAGTTTTTGAAAACATCTTCAACCACTCCATTTCTTTAAACCCTTTAAATTTTTTATATTTCCCGAAAACCTTTTTAATACCATTTTTTAAAATTCCTGTACAAGGAGATATTTTTCTATGTTTTGGCTGTTTCATTACATTCTTCGAACTATGTCCTCTACAGATGATGGAGTTTCAACTTCTGAAGCAACTGGTCAGTAGGTTTCTTCATTCAAATCATCATTGACATAAAAGTCAGTTGTACAAGGTTTTCTAAGATTTGATAGTGTCTGTCTATTTTTTAGCACCGTGTCCTCTATTTATGATTAGGGTTCAGCTTCTACAGCAGTTGGTCTGATGGTTTTGTCAATCACATCATCGTCTCCATCAATATCTGCTATTCCAGGCGATATTATCCTACGCTTTAGCAGTTTCTATATTGGGTCTGATGGTTTTGTCATTCACATCATATACACTTCATTCTCTCTAATGTTGACAGCAGCTGCCACAACACTACCTAGCTCACCTAATTGTACTCCGGGTGATGAAAATTATCAAGATAGTTCACTTGTGTAGACTCCCACCTTGTAACCTACAAATTCTAATCTCAGAACCCTGATTCGGTGTTTTGGGCTAGCAATGATACAAAAAGGTCCCAGGTACCCTGGTCTTTCAGAAAACGAGGTCATGAAAATTGTGGTCGTGACACTATAGAATTAGTTTAGAAAACTTTAAAAAGCTGCAGATGCATGATAGTTAGGAAATTGCACCAATGACAGAAAATTTGTGTAAATATACAATTATTCTGTGTTAACGTGAACACTGCATCAATAACTGATTCTCCAAACCAAATCATTTTCTTTCATCGAGTCTAGATAAGTAGCATTTCACTATAGGGACCTAACATCTTTGAAATGGCAATGTTTCATTCATCTATGATCATATTTCTAACTTTTGAAGAGAAAGTAGCCTCAATTAAAAACACAAAAGTATTTGTTTCTTTACCTATTTTATTATATTCCTTCATCCTTCGTTTCTCTTCCTTCTTTCTGCTCTCTTCTTCTATCCTACTTTCTTTCTCCTTTGTTATTTTGTCTCCCTCTTTCTCTTTCTGTTCTTCTATCCTTTTCTTCCTCAACCCTACTCTTCTTCTCCTATTTTGTTCTCTTCCTCCATCTTTTCATTTTCTTGCTCTATTTTTTCTTTCTCTTCCTATAAGTGTTTCTCTTCCTCAATCCCTCTTTTCTCTTCTTTGATCCTTGTCCTTTTTGCCTCCATTCTTCTTTTTACTCTTCAATCTTGTTTTCTAATCTTCTATCATTTCTTCTCTAGCTAAATCGTTCTCTTCTCTCCTTCCCCTATTATTTTATCCTCCATTTTGCTCTTCCCCTGTGCATACCTTTCACTTCCTCCCTCTTTTACTACTCTTGTCTTTTCTGTTTTATTCCTTCTTCCTTATTCTCTTTTTTCACTTCTCTTTTCTCTTCTTCCTCTATTCTTAGTTTTCTAGTTTTCATGTCTGTACTGAAAACAAAGGAAAAGTATAATTTGCCATAACAGTTTGCAAATATCCTCTTTAATTTAAGGCAGAATAACACAGGAGAACCAGCAGATAATTAATGATGTATGGTAAATGGGAGTTAAAGAGTGTGGGTGTCTGGTGTTCTACAACACATTAACACATATAGCTTACATCATGTCCAGGCAAGCAGAGTCAAGCACATTGCCGAAAAACACATAGACAGCTGTGTGTGTATATGTATGTGTGGGGCATGATTTCCACAGGGAAATGCCCATATACATTGAATAATTAAGCAAGGTTGTCTCAGGGAACTAGCTATATAACAGCATGTAACAAGATTCACCCAGGGAACTAGCAATATATATAGAAGCAAGATTCGCCAAGGGAGCTGACTATCTAATCAAAAGTATAAGGCATGATTCCCTCAGGGAATTGGCTATATATAACCGTGTGACAACATTCCCTAAGGGAACTGGCAATACATAAGAGGCAATTTTCCTTAAGTGAACTGACTATGTACATACACAGTTTTTAGGCAAGATTCCCTGAGGAAATGGCTATATATAACATTTTCTGCAGGCAAGATTCCCAATAGGAACTGTCTAAATCTAAGATTGTGAGGTAAACTACCCCCGGAGAACTGGCTATATACAATTGTGTCGCAAGATTCCCTCAGGAAACTGGCTATATACATACAAGTTTTAAGCAAGATTCCCTTGGGAACTGGCCATATATAACAGTACGATGCAATAATACCCCACGGGACTGGTCATATGTAACAGTGTGGAGCACAAATCCCTGGGATATATATATATAACGGAGAACAATGCAAGAATACCATAGGGGACAGAACAACCAAAAAAAAAAAAAAAACACACTAAAGTGCCTCAGCAGTATAAACTTTCTTAGAGGAACCAACAACCACATACAACATTGCACAAAAATGTCATAAAGCAGATATAGAACAATGGGAGATTCCTTAGTGGAACCAACAACCATACTATACTATACAGTACAATGCTTTAAAGCAGGTAATGAACAGTGCAAGAATCCGTAGCGGAAGAAAGAAACATATACAGTATAATAATTCATTAACATAGGTATATAATAATGTAAGATTACTTAGAGGAACCAACAATCATATAATACAGTATACTGACATAAAACAGATTTATTACAGTGTAAATATCTTAAGGGGAACCAACAACCATACAATACAGTAAAACGCCTTACATCAAATATAGAACAGTGTAAGAATCCATATAGGGAACCAATAACCATACAATACAGTAAAATGCCTTACATCAAATATAGAACAGTGTAAGAATCCATATAGGGAACCAATAACCATACAATACAGTAAAATGCCTTACATCAAATATAGAACAGTGTAAGAATCCATATAGGGAACCAATAACCATACAATACAGTATAATGCCTTACATCAAATATAGAACAGTGTAAGAATCCATATAGGGAACCAACAACCATACAATACAGTATAATGCCTTAAAGCAAGAACAAGCAAGAAAGCAGTGCAAAATTCGTTAAGAGAACCAATAATCATGTAATACAATACACTACCTTACATCAGGTATAACAGAGTGTAAGATTCCTATGGAGAATCATATAAAATTTATATATATATATATAATGGTTATACAGTACAATGCTTAACCAGATAACAAAGCTAAGATTTCCTATTGTTATCAACAACCACAAAAGTGCTAAGTAAGATTCTCCCAGGAAACTACCTATATATAAGAAGCAAGTATAGAACAGTTTAAGATTCCTTAAGGAAACCAACAATCCAAAATAAAAAATAGTATAATTCCTTAAAGCAGATATATAATAGTGTAAGAATACAATATCCTAAAGCGGATCACAGAACGATAAACTCGTATTTATCAAATGATATGCTCATGCTTGATAAATAGCACACACTCGTTCTTCACAAAAGTTTGGAAACTCGCTACTAAGGATATATTTGTCTGATGATATGCCTGCCACCGACATTTTGAGAAATATGTAATCCGGCACCATGGCCTTATCATAGCAGAAATACTGTAATACAGCACAATGCCTTAGAGCAGGTATATAACTAAGATTCTTTGAGTGAACTAGCATACAGTACAATGCCTTCAAGCAGGTAAAGAACAATGTAACATTCCACATGGGAACCAAAATCATATAATACAGCAGAGTTATCACATGTGTTTTAAAGCATGTCAGTGCTGTAGAAGGAAATGTACTAAAAAACAAATGGACAGACAGACAAATGGAGGAACAATGTATAAATAAGCAGGACGACATACTATCATCCTTCTGTTAAAAAAGGCAAAGGAATAATCATTCTTATTTTAAGAGGTAACACGGTCATTAACTAGGCTAATCTCTCAAGACGGCCAAAGCAAACTCACTCCAACCTACTTATTACAAACCTATGATGTACAGTATACAGCCGAGAGAGAGAGAGAGGGGGGGGGGCGGTAATTGAAACATAAGAAGGTAAATACAGCTGCTTTTAATGAGAAATCAGTTGGAGGATTATGAACCTAGGATGAAGATGAAGACTCGGCGTCCTCCCCCTCACCACAGGGTTCTCAATGGGATTTCAAAAGTTGGCGTCCACGACCCCCAACTTGGACGTAGTTGGGGTCCCAGAAAAAAAAAATGACTTGGAGTCACAATCCTAAAATGAGGATTTCCATGAACATTTTTTTAGCTATGAAATGTTAGCGGTATAGGTATAAATTATATTCCACAAATGAAGCTCCTGTAACTCAGTTTTGGTAGAGCGTCGGATTCGTAGTCCAAGGGTCGTGGGTTCGATACCCGCCCCGACCAGCCCAAAGTTGTCAGCCTCGGTGTGTCGTTCGGAAAGGCACTTAGCTCCCATTTCCTCTGCATGATATAGCCAATAACGTGTTTAAAGTGCTGTTAAAACCAACGAAAGCAAGAAACAAATATACTGCAGAAAATAAAATAATGTACTGCCCCATCGTCAGCATTCTTATTTAGTCTAGTTAATAGATCAATTCAAATGCATACACAGTGGTGAAACTAAATGAGACCCGAATTTTAGGACAAATAGCTAACAGTAAAAAGTTTGCTATCAAGGTCAGAATTGACGTGCCTTTTCCCAAAGCCATACTTAACATGTATTTCTAGCATTATTAATGATGATCACAACTTAATTTTTTTTTATTTCATTACTCACAAAATGACATCTCAGTTCAAAAACACACGTGATATGCTAATATGAACATAAAATAACCACATTATGAATAATAACAAGAATAACAAAACTGAATAAGCCATAAATGTTTGAATGTAACCTACCTATACATATTTGCCAAATGTATATATCTTCTTACTTGCAATATCATATCCCATATTAAAGGTATAATGTGAACAAACACATTTTTATCTATTTGTGCTTGTTGGGGAATAAATTGAACAAGCTATCAGAACATGTATTGACTGATAACTCTCAAGGTGGTAAGAAAATGTTTTTCCTCTGTTAAGTACGCTCGTGTATTAAAACGCACATATGACGTCACGTTGAAATGGTTCCCTGGAGGCATCACACGAAGAGCGACTTATCCTCCGGCGAATCTCATTTTAATCTTGTTTATTTGTAACGTGAAAATAGAATAACCAATGAAATCAGTCAACACTGATATTGGTCTGTAATCACGATGTGGCCCATTTTTTTCTGTATAAAAAGCCGAGCGGTCTGGAGTGAAAAGCAAACTTAGAGAAGAACTCTTACGTGACTGTTCTAGCCGAAATAATTTCTACAGAGAGATCACTCCACAGGTAAGTTATCTGACAAACTTTTGTTTTCATATTTAAAATTTCATTGTGATTTGGTTAATGTTAGTTCGGAAATCTGTATACTCTCTTTCATACTTTGACTGTTAAAAGTTAAATATTTGTCAAGACCCAAGACTTTATATTCGCCAATAGATTATTTTCTGATAAAACTTTTCTCCGAGTCTCCTCCAATGGCATGTTAATCCGGTTGCATTCTATTGAAAATTGGTTTGATTTATGATGAAACAGTATACATTACTACCTTGCTTTGTAAAATTAATAAGATATGTTAACTCAGTTGCGAATAAAAGCTTAGATTCGTGGTATTATTTTCATCAAATCGTTGCATTTAATAATCTTAGTAACTAGAGTTTCAATAATTCGACATCATTCTAAGCGGATTTTTACAAAAGTTTAGTCTCCAAAAATATTATGACATGTTATATAGAAAACTTATCAAATTGCAAATAAAACAAGTTTTGTTCATAGCTATAGCAATTAGTATTTGGCAACAGCATTATTTGATAGATAGATAGATAGATAGATAGATAGATAGATAGATAGATAGATAGATAGATAGATAGATAGATAGGTGGACAGACAGACGGCCGTCTATTTACTATTATCTGTTATTATCTATTTATCCAACTATCAGTCAGTTCTTCTCTTTATATATACCTATATATATATATATATATATATATATATATATATATATATATGTGTGTGTGTGTGTGTGTGTGTGTGTGTGTGTGTGTGTGTGTGTGTGTGTGTGTGTGTGTGAAAGAGGTTAGAGATTCATAATTCGTTCCATGTAGGAATCGAATCCATGCATCGATTAACGGCGTATATGGCCTAGCTCTCATGCACCACAACCCTTAACCTAAGGGCCATGCGATCATCTAACATAATAGATTTGGATATATGATTATACGAAGAAATCTATACAGAATTACACCAATATAATCAAACAGGTTAGAGAGTTATTATTCGTTCCAAGCAGGAATCGAACCTGTGCCGTTCGTAACGGTCCCTTTTGCCAAGCTCTCATGCACCATTATTTTGAGTAGAACAAAACTGTATATCAAATAGTTGGGAAAACATTTTTTTATTTATAATACTTAGATTTTAAGTTGCATAACCAATCACAAAGTAACCATATATTATTTTTCCTTGCAGCATAATGAAAGTGACAATCTATATTTTGGCGGTTCTAGCCGTCCACATTTCCTGCATTTATTGCCAGCAAGGAGGTGGGTAGAACTAATTATTAAACTAAATTACATTATTTGAAGCATATTTGTTAAAGTTTGCTTCTAATAGCTGTAAAAATTTAATAAAATAATGAATCTAATTATTTAAAAATTTAAATTTAATTAAACATCCAATCTAATTATTATCAAAATATGCTTATCAGTCAGAAGATCTGACAGGCACTGATATGAGGTCATGTTATGCTGACCTTTAGATTCACCATCCAAATTAAATGAAATTCAGGTCTTAATTTGGTAGGCTACTAAAAATAAGTAGACAGGGAATTGCAAAGGTTACCAAAACATGAACTTATATCGATGCATGTCAGATCTACATGATCATTAGAAGATTTTGATTTTAATCGGATTGCTAAAACAATAATCTTGGTTTATTTGTTTTTTTATAATTGTTGTTTGTGTTGTTTGTGATGTTTTACAACTGCATTTCGGCTTCCAACTAATGTAGGAGAATAACTGTTCATTCTTATACATAGCTGCGAAGAAAAGTTAGAATTTGTATCAAAGTCTCTGAGGTCACACCGCAAAAAAATTTGAAAATATAAATTTAATTCAGATCATCTGCCTTTTTACCACTTTAAAAAAAATCACTGCAGGATAGAAAAATTGCACTCATTGTTGCACAAGTGACATCCTTTATTATTATTATTATTATTATTATTATTATTATTGGCACTGTATGATTGATGTTCTGATTATATATTGTATATATTATTCCACAGACCAAAAACCTCCAAAGGGTGCGGGAACATCAAAACGACCAAAGGAAGAGCACAGACATACCCAACCAACACGTCTTCAGGGAGAAACCGGACAAACCCGACCAACACGTCCTGATGAAGAGAACCGTCACACCCGACCACCACGCCCGCAGGGACATGAAACACCAAACCAACAAACACCCAGGGGTGAGGGAACATCAAAACGACCCGAGGAAGAGAACGTACATACCCGACCAACTCGTCTTCAGGGAGAAACCGGACAAACCCGACCAACACGTCCTGATGAAGAGAACCGTCACACCCGACCACCTCGCCCAAAGGGACAGGAAACATCAGACGAACAACCTCCCAAAGATGATGGAACATCAAAACGACCAAAGGAAGAGCAAAGACATACCCAAACAACACGTCCTCAGGGAGAAACCGGACAAACCCGACCAACACGCACCGATGAAGAGAACCGTCACACCCGACCACCACGCCCAAAGGGACAGGAAACATCAGACGAACAACCTCCCAAGGGTGAGGGAACATCAAAACGACCAAAGGAAGAGAACGTACAAACCCGACCAACACGTCCTCATGGAGAAACCGGACAAACCCGACCAACACGCCCCGATGAAGATAACCGTCACACCCGACCAACACGTCCTCAGGGAGGGAGCACTCAGGCTCCATCCACGATAATACCGTGAGAAAACGGTCAGACCCGACCACCATCTCATTAGGGACAGAATGGTCGAACTCCACCTTCTCCAAATGGAGAGAACATCATAATACCACCACCAACTTCAGAAGGGTAGAGCGCTCAAAACCAGCCAACCTTCCAATTATAGAATAGTCAAAACGTTGTTTTTTCTTTTATTGATAACAACAGATAATTGCAAACACCTTACGATACTCTGTACCATACAATGTGCAAACCAAAGTTAGTGTGTCATTTTTGTGTATTGTACATGAAAGCGCTGGAAGTTAGTTGACAATGAATTCGGCAAGTTGAAATGAATACTTTTTTCATGAAATATTCGTACAGGCAGTATTAATTTTTCTATATAATTGTATTGAAATTGGTTCATTTAGGGACAATTAGTTTTTTGTTGCAACCCCTATGTGGAATTTCATTTACATTATTTCATGTTGTGATATTTTATGGCATATACATGATTTGAAATTATTTTAATTCATTCATATTTTAATATCTACTGATAACCAGAAAAGAAAAGTCTCTAGGTAGAGACCAGTGAAGTAAGATTAGATTGATCTATTTTTCTGTGTGATGATTTAAACATTACGTTTGTTATAGTTTCTGCATTATCCCCCGCAAAGTTGCCAGCCTGGTGACGTCATGTCTATTGTTAGAAATAAAATGTTGTTTCTGATATCAATTTTAGTCTCATATTTTGCATTTTACTATACGATAGAAATTCTCTCTCTCTCTCTCTCTCTCTCTCTCTCTCTCTCTCTCTCTCTCTCTCTCTCATGTGCATCTCATCACAATCATCTTAGTTGCTGGACATACCTACATACATGATAGGGACACCTGATTTGTGGTTGCATGTAAGTGTAAATCACTATATTCGGCAAGTAAACATAATTATTTCACATGGGACAGTTATAGTAGCTTAAAAACGAGATTTAAAAATTAAAAAAACATTCCAAAATTATATAATTGGATCTGAATGGGATGACAAAATTGTGAAGAATACATTAGAATGTCTTAAGTTTGTCACTTCCACGAATTGTCAATTAAAACGTTCGATAGAACGATATCACCTATTTTGTCAAATAGATGTATAAATTGCAAGTTTTTAAAGTTTAGAAGAAACTAAAACAAAACAACCGTACCTTATGTGTCACCATATGAAGTTGGATCTAGACTGATAAGCTTACAAGTTTAAGGTATATGGAGAATCGAGCATATTCCCTATGTCAATATAAATCAAAACTAACACTATATCTGTCTAGACAAACACAAAGTCTACAAATAAAAGATGGTAGACTAACAAATACTGCGTTCTGTCTAGCTCCCTATTTACATAATTCTGCCAAACTTAGCTATGAAAGTTAAGATCAACAGATTATGCAATAATGTGTACAAAAATACTTTTTTAATTTAAATAAAATTACCTATAATTATTTATCAGGAAAAAGTAGTGATTGTTCATCTCTAATTACACCTCTCTCTCTCTCTCTCTCTCTCTCTCTCTCTCTCTCACACACACACACACACACACACACACACACGCACAATTCTCTCTCTGATCTTTCTCTTATGTTTTAGCATGAACAAAACAGCTTCAAATACAGAACGTTACCTATTGCTATGGAAGTTGACAAACAATTTAATTAGAGTACTCATTGATTTGAAATTCATATCAGTTTAAAATAAACTTTTGCTTTTAAATTTCAATATGTCATGTTAAGATACACTTTAAGACGAAACTGTATCCTTACTTTTCTCATACTCCATTATGTCTGTCTAACTAGATGTCTGTCTGTGGGATGTGCAGATTTATATAGAGGAATCTATGTGAATGCTAATTTTAAATGAAATTTATGATACGAGTCCAATAATTATGTTATCTGCGTCTTTGTGAGAGCAAAAAAATTTCAATTATTGGATGTGTTTCATCAATTCTATTTGGAATGAGCGCAAATATACGATTATTTTATCACATACAAATCTAATTTCATTTGACAAAACCGCAGCATATTTTAGGGATATGACTTTGAAATGCATTCAAATGCCTCATTCATTACCTACTAACCTACCGACCTACTTATCTACATACATGCATACATGCATGCATTAATACATACATATACATGCATAGATACTTACGTGAGTGAGTGTGTGCGTACGTAGGTACATCCATACATAAATACAAAGCATATGATTCGGAGACCAGCTGATATTTGTCTTGAAGACCTAGATTAATCAAAGGAAAAGGCAGGAAGACTGGCGTGGTTTCCACAGCTGATGGGGACGCTCATTCCAAAACACGATATTTTAAAAGAAAATCACAATGTAGCAACGGTTGTATGTTTTCCGGATGTTACGATTATCAACTGTGAATGTGATACCTACCAATCTTTCTCCGGAGTAAAGTATCCTACACTTATTTTCGAAGCATATGGATATGTTGGAGACTCTCAAATTTCTTCGCGAGTTATTCCTGTATAACCAGGGTTTTAAAATGATGTAAAACAAAGTGACTGCATGGTCATTTGATATTGGATTTGCAATTCACTTGTGATTCGTCATAGCAATAAGACACCTTTGCTTCAGAAATAGAAATTTCCGAAAGACAAGAAAAAATACAAGCGTTGCTGCACTGTGTAAATACATATACTAGATTTTTGTTGTTGTCGTTGTTGTTGTTTTAGATACGGGTAATTTTCGGCTATTTTTATTTTTTGAAGTTAAGGAGTACTTCCTTATTTGACTGCCTATCTGAACTCAATACAAGAAATGTTTACTATCATACGATAATGGTGTACACGACAGGCACGATGCAAAGAGAACAGCGTACCCGACAATCAACTATTTGTAATGATGATATCATGTACTGTTTCCCATTTAAGATTGCATTGTATCGAATACAGGAAATTCCAAGTGATCGCTGACCAATCCTATCGTGAAGACAATTAACAGAGGGGAAAAAGTGGAATGAAGAAGTGATATATTTATATTTATTATACACTTATCATAGTGTAACAATCATAATCTTTCGTTTAAGCCACGTGACTGGCTATTATAATTACATATTGTACAGTTTCTGAATCTAAACGTGCATAGGCTATATTGGATGCCAAAAATCAATGTTAAAAATTTTGAAAACCTATATTGTACATATATATTGTAATATTTTCCATACGAAAATTATCGATTACTATGAACTTTTACAATAGTGGCAGGGCACTAAACTGGGTCAACAAAAGAGAATTTTTATTTTGTATACCACCGGTTTCATATTTCTGTTATTTTATTGAGAATGTACAATTTTGAATTATTTTTGTTTACTCATATTTTAATTTCCACTGATTAAAAAAATATATATCTCAGTAGAGACCACTGGAAGTAAGGTCACAATGAGATATTTTTCTGTCTGTAGCATAATACATTCTGTTTGTAATATTTTCTTATCATCTATGATGGTTTTAGCATTGCATCACGGTTCAGATTTAAGTAAAAGAAGCTGTAGAGATGATAGACGAAGTGTTCATTTCCCATTGACTTTTACACAGATATTGTAATGATTCCTGATTTACAAGGTTTTCCACTTTATATGTAACACTTATAGAGAAACTTTTTACTAGTATATATAAAAACAGTTTCCATTATTCTCCGCAACGTCACCAGCCAGTTTGGTGGCTTCATGCCTATAAAAAGAAATAAAACCATGCTTGTGAATTTAATTATGGCATGAAATTTAGCAATTAATGGTAATCCCTCTCTTTTCTTGCGTTATTATATCGATGCATCACAACCATCTTAGTTATTGGACATACATACAGTACATGACTGGGACACCTGATTTAATGTTGTATGCAAGGATAAATCACAAAATACGGCAAGCAAAAATGTGTTTAGGTTTCACTTGTGATAGTAATTGAAAAGAAACTAGATTGTTTGAAATACTAAATTCCACATATTGGATCTTAAATGGGATGAAAAAATTGTGACGCATATATTTGAATGTCTCACAATAGTTCTATTGAAAAATGTATATTAATATCGTTATCTATGACCTCTTTCTTATTATAAAGGACTTTTCTACAAAGCAAAAATACTTTTCAAGACCTAGGAGATAAATAAATATTTTGCATTTATGAAACAATTATATGTTTGTCACTGCCAATAGTTCTAATACAACTCTCGATCGATTGATATACCCAATTTTTCATGTGTGTGTTCAGCGTTTTTGAAATACTGCACTTTACGTTTAAAATATGTGCGCCGACAAACACCCAGTTTCATTGTATATGAAAAACAAGGTTAACTTCATATGTTAATTTCAGTCAAAACCTGTATATCTTATTTGATTAAAGAAAACTATGCAAGGGAAAAATAGTAAATTGAAAATATTGTGTACTGACTAGCTCTGTGTTTGTATAATTCTGTCTAAAAAGTAGATGGATGGGTCATGAATGTGAAAAGGTAAAACAATACTTTAAAATTTGTATTGCCTTGAAAAAAAATGGTATTGATTCATACATTTTCTGCCACTTCATTTCTTACTTGGAGACAAATTCTACTTTTTACATGAAATTCTATTGTATTTTCACGCAAGGGTGCTTCTCTGAATAGAGACATTATATGTCTTTTTTGAAAAAAATAAAGATTTTATTTCCATTTCAGTTTAATCTCCATTTTGCGTTTATATGATGAGAATTTATCCCCTTCTCATGCTTTCTCATACTTTTCTTTGTATGTCTGCCTGTTTGTCTGCCATACGCGCTCTAGTAAAATGTTCACATCCATGCCCCCTGTTGCACATGTATCCATACAAATAAACATACATACATACATACATACATACATACATACATACATACATACATACATACATACATACATACATACATACATACATTTATGCATGCATACATAAAAACATACATAAGCAGTATATGACTCGCACACATGAGTAGGTATATGTCTTTCAGACAAGGGTAAATCACGCAAAAGGGCGGGGAGACGGGATCGGCATCCATATCACGCTGACGATGTCGAAAATTTTTTAATATTTTATAATAATATACTACACTGTAACACCATTGAACATTGAACATATACTACACTGTAACACCATTGAACATTAAATGGGGTAGCTAAACTGTAACGAGTATATTGGAATACTCAAGGCCGTTTTTATTATTACGTGATGATCATACTCTGGGACAGAAGAGAGCAGAATAAGAACGTTATCGGTAAGTAATTGTCTTAGGCAACTTGTAGATCGCTTAATATAACTGAATACTCTCCTCATGAAAAGCAAAGTCAATAATCAGGAAGCAGGAAAGAAGAGGAATGGAGACGTGATTTTTCTACACATCTAACTTATACAGTTGTATATAATATTAGTAGGGATAATACCTAAAAGAAAAGAGGAATATTTGTCAATGATTTCTACTTTTACTAACCTGATTAAAATGCTCACTATCAAGATTTTTCCATTTCCATTTGTAATTTAGAATGCTTGGAAACTTTTGGAAATTTCAAAGATGTTATTTTTAAGTACTCCTTGTTGATTATATAGTGAGAATCATGTGCTCATTTTATTTCTTATATATATATATATATATATATATATATATATATATATATATATATATATATATATATATATATATATATATATATATATATTGCAATATTTATTGATTGATTTAAGTGAAACCTCATTTGATTTTTTCATATTATTCTGTGTGGACTCGTGATCCCATAATTGTGATATCATAATGTTAAGAGAGACGGAGAAAGAGAGAGACAGACAGAGAGCGAGAGAGAGAGAGACATACATACATACAGACAGACAGAGAGATAGAGTGAGACACAGACAAAACGAGAAAGAGAGACAGCGACAGAGACAGAAAAAATGAAAGGGAGAGAGGGAATGTGTATGTGTGAGTGTGTGTGTGCGAATCCTCACTTACCATTTTTCCCCCTGGAGTCGAACGACAGTAAAGTCAGCAACTATCGATAAACACTAGTTTCAAATGTAGTAAGCTCACCAGTTCGAACAGGTCTCAAGGTGTGGGGAGAGGAAGGTCGGGACTCGGCTGGCCTAAGAACAATATATTTTTCCACTCGCATTCCGAAATGGCCCCCAAACCGGCTGGCCTCGACCGGCTCAGTCGTTCAGACGATGGCCCTGAACCGGCTGTCCCCAGCTCCCCACCCAGGCTAACAGGTGTTGAGGCAAAACACCAAAGCCTATCTTAAAGATGCACCGTTGACCGCCGGGACCCAGCTGGCTACCCAACTGTCAGACCCCTGACAGGCTGAGGTAAAATATCCCTGCTACTACTACTACAGGCATTGTCAATCATTAAAAGTAGTTCAAATTAGGGCTGTATGCTTGCGATGATTTACTACCATTAGATGGTTTTCCGTTGTCCTACAAGACAACCATGCATATTTTATATGACTTTGCCTTCATGTCATCTCTGCACTGTAATATTTATAAATCAAAAGCTATTGGGATTGGAAATTGAAACATTTCGAATGAAAATATTTGTCCAGAGATTGATATTAACTTGGCAACGTCCAATTTTAGATTTCTGGGAGTAGACTTCTTTTTTAAATTGCAGGATATTGTAGAACTTAAGTATTCAACAAATATGAAGGAAGTGCAGAAACAGATTGGCTGGTGGAGCAGAAGAAATTATCACTTTTTTAAAAGAGTTACTTTGATACAATCCTTGATTTTGCCCAAATTCATTCATCTTTCTTCAGCTCTACGAAATCCTCTACCCCATATAGAAGATGAACTAAATAAATCATTTTTCCAGTTTACTTGGGGCGGTAAAACTGAGATGGTTAAAAGAGACACTTGTATAGCTTCTTTTAAGGAAGGAAAATTACATCTGATTCACTTACAGTATCTTATATACAATTTTCCTGGACTAGGCGTCTTGTAGTAAAGGAAGATGGTTTATGTCAAAAATTGGTTCCTAAACAAATATTCGGACAATTTGGAGGTACACAGTTATTTAAATTAGGGAATATTAAATTTAAAGAGATTTTTCAAAAATTAAAAATACACTTTGGCGTGATGCTATATTTTATCATTTTAGAATAATGAACTATCTTCTGTTCAAGAATACTTGTCTTAATATACTTTGAATTTAATTACATAGATAATTTCAAATAATAGGCAAGATGAAAAACATATGGTGTTGTCCTTACTCAACATCTTTTTAATACACAAGGATCTCTATTAAGCTTTGATGGAATAAAACAAAGAGCCCACACTAATAATTTCGTACGGTACTTCTCTCTTATCTCAAAGATATCAGCAAAGTGGAAAATGAAAATTAGAAGATCTTTTTTAAAATGGAAATAATTTTCATGTAGTTACCGACCAAACTTCACTCCTTTTGGTAAGAGAAAATAATACATTTATTTATACAGACCTGAGAATAGCGCTACAAATGCCAAATGGTAGGCATGAAATTTGGTCCATGTGCCTAGAGTAAGCAATTGGTAAGGATGAAATGGACTAATTCTTTTGTTTTGTATTAACTTTCTACAAAAAGATATGTAACTCATTAGCTGTCATTTTAGATTTCTTCATACAAAGATTGCCACAAAAGCAGTTTTTTTTTTACAAAATATTCATTTCAGTCAGAATGATAAATGCGTCTTTTATAAGGAGGGAATAGAATTATAGAAAATATATTTTATGACAGTCTAGTTTACTGGAGACTTTTGAAAATTATTTGTGGAATGGATCAGAACTTATGACCCGAATTTTCGAATTACACAAAGATTTTTTTTAATATAAAAAAACAATTTTAATAGGCTTATTAATTTCCTAATATAGCTTGCAAAATATAGAATATGCAGATCACGTTGTACGTCAAAAATTCCAAATCTTACCGATTATACAAATTTTGTTTTATCATATAAAAAGCTGGAAAATTATGTAGCCAAAATGAATAACAGAACTGATGAGTGTGAGAAAGGTGAACCTTATTGTCGACTTTTGGTATATGATTCTTTTTTTTAAGCTGTTTTACACTTTGGTGTTTTTTTTTTCTTCAAGAAACGGGTAATTTCAATTTAATAATATCTTGGGGTTTGTGTGCGAGTATGTCTTTTTGAACACTGTTGTGTGTTCACGTGTGTGTTCGCGTTAGTGTCTGTGTGTCAGTGTTTAATGTGTTTAGGTAAGTAAATATATGCAAAGGCCAGCATACAAAACAATTTAAGGTAATCCCCCGTACACCAGGTCAGATGGTGATGGTGATGTAAAGAAATATGTAAAAATCCTAGCAACTTATGTTCAATAAATTACGAAAACATTTGTTGCAGTTATAAATTATATAAAGTTCATTGGTTGTTTGGTCATGCCGAAAAAATGAGAGGTAAGAAACTTTCTCAAAGTCTCAACAATGCAGCCGTCCCGGGCTGGCCTGGGCGGGTAAAAAATCCCAATTAAAATCGAAAAAATGTTTTAGATAAATAATATTATATTCGCTTGGCGTTAAACCCAAGCAATAATCAAGCGCATAATAGTTGTAATTGTTAGCATCTACTCACACAATCTTATTTGTTTGTCTTACATTCAATAAATTGAACAATAAGTAGAAACTACAAAAAAAAAATCTTCCCCATTTAATTTCCTTTGTCGCTTTTCTTTCTTCGAGAAAAGGTATTATCTCTTAACACTAAGATAAGAAATAATTTATATAACTGTCGTATACTATCAATACAATGAAACATACATGACATATAAAGTTAAATAAAATATTTATAACCAGTCGACTTCAGCTAATAATACATTATACAAATAGTTATACAAAAAGATACATCATTATATTTACACCTGTTGTTTTCTGTGCTTTTCATGAACAACACACCCAATTTATTTTTTCTTCATATATTTACTCACCTGTAATACAGTTTCCTCTATGTTTAAGTTGTTCTTGAATGCGCTAAGGATTGATTCAAATAATAAGATTCAAGATACAAAGAGCCACTAACATGGAACATAATGATTGCATAAAATGGCATAGGGGATGGTAACATACATGCATAATTGAACAAAGTAAAGTGTGTACTCGTACATTAACTATAGTAAAATCTACTATGTCGAATTGTATTTAAGATGAACACAATAAGCATTGTATATTGTAAGTATACTTCCTAACAATGTATACATTGAAGATGGAATTTTGTTTTTTCAACTATTACATGAATTTGTCCTAATGCTGTCCATTCCTATACATAGAGACAATTTATAATATTGATACAAACATTTCTCATTATTTAAGACTTTTGGACTAAAGAAGTTATCTGTATTTGTAAGTACTTGGTCTATTAAATGTAAAACTCTCATTTTAATCTAAGTTAAGATTCTTCAATAAAAGTATTGTGTTCAAATATGAAACGAAATTTGTCACCTACTTGATGCGGGAAATGAGAGGCACAAACGGAGGAAGTAGATGAGGAGAATAGGAAGGAAAGAAAAAACAGCGATATTGTGCAGGCAGTATGTGAAACAGTGTATTGTATCACTTCAAAACACTATTCTAGAAAAACTTTTTTGTTTGTAACTGAGGATACTCTTTCTTTATACGTTAGGAATATGATCATATATGAATGCCCATTTCAAAGCTTTTAGGTCACTACAGTGAAATGCTACCTATCTGGAATAGATGAAAAAGAATGATTTGGTAAGGAGAAGCAATCATTGATATAGTGTTCACTTTAACACAGAATACTGGTATATTTACACATATTTTCTGTCATAGATGCAATTATTTTAACTATCATGCATCTGCAGCTTTACAATTTCCTTAATTACTTCCAAAGTATCATGACCACAATTTATCATGAGGGTCCTCTCTTTTCTGAAAGATAGGTTCCTGAGACCCTTATTTTATCATTGCTTGCCCAAACACTGAATCAGTGTTCTGGAATTAAAATTTGAAGCTTACAAGGGGGAGTCTACACAAGTGAACTATCTAGATAATCAGCACCCGGAGTATTTGTGTTCTGTTTTGTATTCCATTGGACCTATTTACATCTGCACTGGCCTCTTTGCATCAAAATAAATGTACTCCATTTGTTTGTAATATTATTTATTATGTATCAATTATACGTCAAGTAATATTATCCTGGGTGCAAATATTCAATATTTGGACGTACATAATTTACTTTTTTTCAGTATCTTCTTTCATTAGTAGAGTGTCATTGTGCCTGCAATGGTAAAGCTGCAAATCTGATGTATATCTTGTTGTCTGCACATCACATATCTTTTATTAACTTGTTCAATTTATTCAACCATAGCTATATTGTATTCTGACAGCTGTTATTAACATTACAGAGAATGAGGCGTATGATGATGTGAACGACAAAAACCATCAGACCAAAAATAGAATCTGCTATTAATCGTAGGTGAATATCGCCTAGAACAGCAGATATTGATGTAGACAGTGATGTGAATGACAAAACCATCAGACCAGTTGCTGCAGAAGCTGAACCCTCACCATAAATAGAGGACATGATGTTAAGAAATAACAAGAAACTGCCAAACCTAAGAAAACATTAGGAACATATCACCTTGGACAACATACTGATGTAGATAATGATGTAATTGAGGAAACCTACAGACCAGCTGCTTCAGAAGTTTACACCCCATCATCTGTAGCGGACATGGTTTGAGAAATGTTGTTGATAGGCTATACATGGCGGCCAGTATATTTGGTGGAGGAAGAACCCGGAAAAACTCCGGGAAGAACCACCGACCCACGGGAAGCTACTGGCAAGCTTTCTCACATACCCACATTGGCCGAGCCCGAGACTCGAACCCACGCGGACAGAGGTGAGATGTCAGTGATCTGTAAAGGCGAGCGCCTTAGACCACTCGGCCACCCGGGGCCCCAAATCGAGAAATGGAATGAAACAGCCAAAATATGGGAAAATATCTCCTTGGACAGGAGTTAAATAAATGCTATTAAAAAGGATTCGGGGAAATTATAAAATTGAAACGGTCCAAAGAAATGCAGTGGTTGAAAATATCCTCAAAAACTATACATTATCAAGGAAGATATCCAAAGCTGACATTACAATTAGAATGTAGTATTACTTTCAGTAGCAAAGGTAATAAATTTATATGTCATAGTAAAAGTCAGATTCCATGATTAAGGAATAGGATTGGTCAACTGGAGAGTATTATTTTGTAAACGCATTCAATTTACAATTTTGAAATATCGCCTGATCAAGATACTCTTCTTAGATCATAGGAAAATTATAATGTACTAATGGGTTGTGTATGCACTCTAAAAACAAAAATACACACATTAAAAATAAAATTAAGATTGTAAATCTAGAGTCAGTGGCCTTGAAGCATTCGTGGATTTATGAATGACAGTGGTGTTATATATTGAATACCATGCAGACTAACTGAAATTGATCCACACAGTTTCCTTAGCTTGAAAATAAAAAAATTTATTTGGGCAATTGTATCATCATTTTTGAAAATTAATATAACTGTTTAAGAATGATTATACACTAGGTGTTGTTATATAGAGAACTGGTCCAGTTAAGGATCACAGTATATTGACCCTGATTACGTGGTGTATTAAATAAATTAATTAGATAATGTTTGCACAATAAACGTGTGCCCAATAATAAAATAGGAGGTACATATTGATTTGAAATTGCTTATTGATCTACAAGTCCAACCATCAGTACGTGTTAACAATTACATACAAATTATTTTTTACAAATTGTTGAAGTTCGCAAAAATACTTGTATACAGATCATACTTACATATTAATTCTCGAGAGAGAAATTTTTCGAATAAATTTGTAATAGTTTGCAGTGTGAATATTGTGGAGATTTGCCTGTCAGGGTATATTTGCTAGACGTCAAGAGAGTTATTGCATTTCAGTTACTGTTTGCAGTATTTACAGGGCATCCATGCCCAGTGGACACATTACTAGTTTTATTTCTTTTCATATATATATATATATATATATATATATATATATATATATATATATATATATATATATATATATATATCACTTTTTTATCACAAATATAACTGGATTGTCAAATTAGTTACATAGTTCTATAATAATATAATGTTGAGAAATTGAAGACACGGCACTTTTAAGTTACATTTAATATATGATAACCTCTCATGGCAAATTCCCACCATACATTTTATTCGCGAACATAGTAAAATATGCTTTTGATAGCTGATATGCAACTTAATGCCTGTTCTAGTCTTGAATATAAGTTTGCAGGATCGATTTCCACTCAGTATTGTTTTAAGGACTTCGTTGATTGAAACCAAATTTGGCAGAATATTTTACGTCAAGATGTTGGTCATGTTTGATTTTTAAAATTTTCTGAAAAAAATGTAAAGGAGTTATGACCTATATTTGACTTAAACTGCCATAAAAGTGTTTCCACTCGATAACTTTTAAAAGACTTTAATTGGCTTGAAACCCATTTGGTGTGAAGCTTTACATTATACAAGCCTAGGTCATTGGCAATTTTCATCGATTATGGACTTGTGACCTCAGTTTGACTTGGAACTATCCCATTTAATTGCATCATATGGCAGAGGCGTGCGTATTATGTTGGAAAATTTCTATTTTGTTTCTTCTAAGTGCCTTCTTACCCACACATGGTCAGACAGGGATAAGACTTATAATGACATGTTCAAACATAGTGACATAGAACTCAAATTAGATGAGACTTACAACAACATGTTCTAACATAGTAACATAGAACTCCAATTGAACTTTGTCCAGATTTTAAATTATTAATTGTTGTTAATTACTGTTACACTTGTAACTATACATAGTCTCTTTATCATGCATGCCAAAAAGAGTTGAAAGAGTTGAGAATGGGTAGTAGATTTTGGTATTTGAAAAAGAGATCATTTCAAATGAATAAGTGTATTTGTGAGTGATGGATTTCTACCAGTTTGTTTGAAAATTACAGTTTGTATCGCGATTTTGTTATAAGGGGAGGCTTCTGCCTACATTAATCGCCTCTTATGACATGTAAGAGACATGTAAGAGACATGTAAGAGAGGGCATTGGGTCTATTATACATCCCCAGTCATGCAGGAGGTTGATTACTTATTGTAAAAACTGATGCAACTTTAAAACAGCAAAACATGTATTGAACAGTTCCTCACATTAAGATATAACGCAAAAATGATAGAATTGATAACAGGTCAAAAAAGAAAGTCCACTCTGGTTCCTTAACAGACACAGATAAAAATAATTATATAGTCCTCGAGTCAACTTTGATCTAGCATTGATTTTCCTATCATAATTAATAATTGCAATAATGGCTTTTTCGACTCTAAACCAGACTTTAGAATATGTACCTGTAGCTTGGTTGATCAGTGAAAAGCGTCCTGTTAGCAGGACACTAACTTCAACTGCTGCACGTTTTAGGATGTAAATGGGTTGCAATTAATGTTTATCTTGATTGTTGTGAAAGAAACCTCCACTGATGATGGATCAGGAAATGTTTGCCATATTGTGTGCAGTATGATCGCAGTTGAAGGTCATATGATGAAAGACAAGCAGTCAGTTGATGAAAGATAGAGATATTCCCATTCATTGATCTACACTGGAAACCGCAGTCATACACGTGTAGCAATGTGAGAAATTGCATTCGTAATGTCCATCCATCTGTCCGTCCATTGTTATCTTTCAGATTAACAGGATCTCCTGTATAAAAGTTATGTACGGAGTGAGGTACGTTAGTTCTTGCAAGTGAGATTATAAATACGATGTTTTGGCCGTATTACAAGGCAATTCCAGCTAATGGATTGACGATGTCTACAAATTTATTCTTCTGGCATCAACACTTGGATTAGGGTTTGCGTAAGGTCATTTTTCAGACACTATTGCACTTGGAGCCATTCAATTTGTGATGCAGACGGATCATGCGAAGTACAGGACTTATCAATGAAAACTTGGTTACTGTGACCTACATTTCAGTCTCATGTGATCTGCAGTGTGTACAGATGTATATGAGCGTGTCCGCGCGACACGTATATCCATATAACCTCTTCTTCGTACAGGTGCCCACATAACATATCTGGTGAACATAAACACAAATATGTGCGCACTGGCATGTATAAGAACACGTCCACAATAAAATACATACGTATAATCTCTTCTATGTACAAGTCCACATGACAAATCTAATTATCATATGCAAGTACAGTATATGTCCACATAAACATGATAATCTGATATAATTCAATCTGCTCACAATATACGGATGTCCACATGAGCCCATGTTTATGTGGGGGCAGATTCATATATATCAGATCATCAAGTACTTATGTGGACATATACATATATTATACTTGAGGATATTGGAACATTGCTTGTGTGGACATGTGTATGTATTTGACGATAATATATGTCATGTGGACTTCTATATACAAGAGGTTATGTGTGTGTGTGTGTGTGTATGTGTGTATACACACATCTCCACACAACCAATGTCCCCATACACTCAAGTATAATATATGTACATGTCCACAATATACTTGATGGACTGATATATTTGGATCAACATATAGGGACGTCCAACTAAGCCCATATTTGAGTCTATCCACACATTAAGCATGTCCCCATAGCCGCTTGTATATACAAGTCCACATTACATATATGATGGTCAAATACATACCCATGTCCACACAAGCAAGATCCTGCCAACTTCAAGTATAATATATGTATATGTCTACATAAGTACTTGATGATCTATTTTATATATATATATATATATATATATATATATATATATATATATATGTACATATATATATGGGTCTACCCTCACTTAAACATCGGCTGATGTGGACTTCCCTATAGTGTAGGCAGATTGAAATATATCACACCATCACGTATTGCGTGTGACATATACATGCTTGATGTTATGGGGACATTGCTTCTGTGGAGATGCTTATGTATATGACCATTTGATATGTAGTGTGGACTTGTACATGGAAGAGATTATATGGATGTATTTTAGTGTGGATGTGTTCATATGTATATACCTATCATGCTTGTGTGCACATGTGTTTGTTTATGTATATACAAATCCGCATTACATATTTGATTGTCACATACAAACACGTCCACACAAACAATGTCCCCATAATCTCAATATTCCTTCAAGGAACTGGTCCCATAATAACAGTGTTAACACTTCCTTAAGGAATAGGCTCTATGTCAGTAACAAGCAAGATGATTCCCTAAGGAAACTTACTAGGGTGGAAAGATTCCCTGAGGGAACTAGATCTATAACGGAAAGAGGCACGATTCCTTCAGGAAGAGGTTACATATAACAGTGTGTGGCAAGATTCCATCTGGGAAATGGCTTTATATCAGTAAGGTGCAAGATACGCAAAGGGAACTGGATACATACATATAAGTGTCTGAAAATTCCCTCAGGAAACTGGTCATATAGAACAGTGGCAAGATTCTCTGAGGGAACTGGCTATATACATATAATAGTGTGGCAAGATTCTCTGAAGGAACTAGCTCTATATCAGGAAGCTGGTCACATAATAACATTGTCAAGAATCCCTCATGGAACTGGCTATATATAGGTAACAAGCAAGCTGATTCCCCAAGGAAATGGACTATATTGCAGGAAGAGGCATATGTCCTCAGAGAACTGGCTAAATATGTATATAACCGTGTGTGGCAAGATTCCCACATGAAACTGGCTATATATCAGTAAGAGGAAGTAAGAATCAGTAAGAGGAAGGATGAGTCACTAAGGGAAAAGACTATAGCATTAAGTTCCTTCAGGGAACTGGCTAAGGTGGAAAGATTCCCAAAAGGGAATTAGATCTATATTAGAAAGAGGCATGATTCCTTTAGGAAACTGGTCATATATAACAGTGCGTGGCAAGATTCTGTCAGTGAACTTGCGCTGTCAAAAATAGGCAAGATTCCCTCAGGGCAGGGATCTCTAAACTTTATAAGACGAGGGCCATATCAGATTTTTGAAGGGGGTTTGCGGGCCGAAGCGACTGTGAAAAATTAAAATATATACAAAATCGTTTTAAAAAAGTACAACACCGCGGGCCGAACAAATCGGAGCCGCGGGCGTAGTTTGGAGACCCCTGCCTCAGGGAATTAGTCATATACAACAGTGTATGTCATCAGAGAAATGACTCAATATCAATATAACGCAAGAGAGTCGCAAGATTCCCTCAGGGAACTGGTTATATGTAACAGTATGTGGCACGATTCTCACAAGGAACTGGCTATATAGGTTAACCTACGGAACTGGATAGATAGAAAGATAAACAATGTGTGGAATGATTCCCTCTGGGAACTGGCTCTATATCAGAAAGAGTCAAGATAAGAGGCAGTAAGAATGAGTAAGTGGAAGGATGAGTCCCTAATGGAAAAGACTAATAGCAGTACGTCCCTTCAGGAAACTGGCTAGTGTGAAAAGATTCGCAAAGGGAATATGAGCTATATCAGAAAAAGACATGATTCTTTTAGGGAACTGGTCATATATCACAGTGTGTGGCAAGATTCTCTCAGTTAACTGGCTCTATATCAGAAAGAGGCAAAAGCGTTGCAAGATTCTCTCAGGGAACTGGTTATATATAACAGTGTGTGGCATAATTCTCTCAGGGAACTGGTTATATATAACAGTGTGTGGCATAATTCTCACTGGGTACTGGGCATATACATATGTGTGGCAGGATTCCACCATGGTACTGGCTAAATATACATATAACAGTGTGTCGTAAGATTCCCTCAGGGAACTGATCATGTATAACAGTGTGTCGCAAGATTCCCACAGGGAACTGGCTATATAGATTAACCTAAAGAACTGGATAGATAGAAAGATAAACAATGTGTGGAAAGATTCCTTCTGGGAATTATCTCTGTATCAGAAAGAGTCAAGATTCCTTCAGGGAAATGGTCATAAAATAACATTCTTTTTTTCCGATCAGTAAGTTTTGAAGGTCTTCATGAATTGAAATAAATTTTGGTATGAGACTTCATATTAAGACTATCTAGATCAGGTTTGATTTTAACTATTTTCTGGCACAATTGTATGGAGTTGTGGCTCCTGTTTGATTTGGAACGTGCCCATCAATTTCTACTCAGTAATGTTTGATTGATTCCACGGATTGAAACCAGATTTGGTATGAGGCTTAATATTTATAAGATGTTTGGTCAAATTTCCTTTTACCAAGTTATGGTCCCTGTTTAAGTAATATCTTTGTCATTCAATTGCATTATATTGGCATGGGCATCTATATAATATGGACACATTACTAGTTTAATCACCATGTCGGGGATAATGTGACGCTCTCTGTTTGTCCATCTATCTGGTATCACATCTACACCGCTGGGGGTGGGGGTGGGAGGTAGTTTTCAAAACTGTAGTACTAGTTATGTTGCCCTTAGGGTAGCCAACTGCAAGAATGGTGTCATCTTTGGTTTCAACCCCTACGGTCCCTGAAAGGGGGATAAAGGTCAGAGGTAGTAACATTTCAATTACAATTTTCTTACCAAACTTTACATATGATGCCATAGCAGGAAGATGCGTTATATATGTGGCATATTTTGCCTAATGACCTCTGGATTGCTGTCCAGGGGTTGTGTTGAGTACGGGGGTGGGTGGTGGGGTGTTCGAATTTGTGATGGAAACCCATTGCAGTTTCTCTTTTTATAATTTTACAAATGTAACTAACCCTACATTCAATTTTTTATGACCATGTAGCATGTGCCATTGCAATACTATTGTTGAAGTATGTTGATTATTAATATGTTAAAAAATTTAGCCTACATTTAGGGAATTAACGAAGCATTTAATCTCTGGATGATTATAAAGAAATAACACATGTTTTCATCACTTTTTATAACAAAGAAAGAGCAATGATGTAATTATGATATCCACCCGCTATCTATCTGTTGGCACATATTCCTTATTTTCTTATCATACAGCTATCTGCATGTTGGTACATCTTCCTTGTTTTAGTATTCTACAGCTGTCTGTATGTTGGTACATCTTCCTTGTTTTCTAATAATACAGCTAGCTGTCTGTTGGTACATTTTCCTTGCTTTCTTATTCTTCAGCTGCCTGTCTGATGGTACATCTTTCTTGTTTTCTTATCCTACCGCTGTCTGTCTGTTGGTACAGCTTCCTTGTTTTCTTATCCTACAGCCTTCTGTCTGTTGGTACATCGTATTTGCTTTCTTATAATATAGCTGTGTCTGTTGGTACATCTTATTAGCTTTCTTATCCTACAGCTGCCTGTCTGATGGTACATCTTTCTTGTTTTCTTATCCTACCGCTGTCTGTCTGTTGGTGCATATTCTTTATTTTCTTATCCTACAGCTAGCTGTCTGTTGGAACATCTTCCTTGCCTCCTTATACTACAACTGTCTGTCTGTTGGTACATGCTTCTTGTTTTCTAACCCTACAGCTGTCATCTGGTACATCTTCCTTGCTTTCTTATCCTATAGCTGCGAATATTCAAAAGATAATCATGACATTTAACATGAGGATTTAGTCTTGCCAGGAAAATGCACATGAAACAATGTGGGAATATGTGGTGAAGGGGCCATGACATTGCTTTAGTTGCTGTATTTTGAATCAGTTCAAATTGTCAAGCTACAATTTGAAACAGTTGCATAATATTAATGATGTTAATACTGCATTATAATCATACCTATTACTATTTTCTGTATGCTGACATTATAAGGCTTTATTTAATAAAAAAAACTGTTTAAAAAAAGTCTTACTGAGGGAGAGAAGAGGAGTACTTTTGTAATATATGGCTACTTACAATAACAATGAGAAGCTTTGGTCAAGACTTCATATTTCAAATTTTCTTCCTATATTTTAAAACGACTGTATACAGCACATTAAAATGTAAATTTGGGTGAAAATATGTAACTGTAGGGAATCCAAGCAGAGTGACAGTTTTAAGAGATATTTTAGTGATCTTCAGAGGGGACAGAGGTTGAGGATGTTAAGGACAGAGGGAGGAAGTTATACCTGATCCATCCAGACAGAGTGAAGGAGGTTAGCGACAGAGGGGAGGGGTGAGGTTCTCCTTTATTTTATGTAGCTGGAGCACTGTCAGAACAAATATGGTGTGTGCTTGTGTTATCTTAAGGAGATGTCTCAAATATGAGATAACTAATGCACTTAAACTGTAAGGTTTAGGAAGTACGGGGAAACATGTTTCGTTATCATATGAATTCGGATATAACACGGCCATGGCAAGGCTCAGATATCAGATAAATAATGCGCTAAGACTGTGCGGTTTAGGAAGAGCTATTTAAACTACAAAACAATTTTAATTCAACATTGCTACTTCAGCAAAGGCCTATGAGAGAGACAGACAAGAAAAGTATCTACACCCACCCCTGTTTGTTGTTTAATTATTACATTAAGTTCCTTTTTGCGTTTTCTTAAATTCTGTCAGTAGCATCTCAAATAAATTGTATTGGTAGAGTTCTCTCAGGTATCCTATTGATTTGATAGCAGAGTTTGAGTAGTTACTATTTACTAAACCCATTAAGAGTAAAACTAATGCCAGATGTGAGTAAAGCTAATGTCAGATGAGAGTAAAGCTAATGTCAGATGAGAGTAAAACTTACGTCATATCAGAGTAAAGCTAATGTCAGATCAGAGTAAAGCTAATGTCAGATCAGAGTAAAGCTAATGTCAGATCAGAGTAAAGCTAATGTCAGATCAGATTAAAGCTAATGTCAGGTCAGAGTAAAGCTAATGTCAGGTATGTGCTCCCTGGCTAAAGTTAGAGATTAACCTGTATCTCATATGGATTGTATCTTTCGTAACTTTGAAGCTAGATGCTTACTGAAGCTGTTTTTAAGTTGAGGGTGGTTATACTTATAAACAATGTAATAGACATACTGTTCAATGCCCATTAAAGCCCAGAGAGATCAATATTGATGGAGATATCTTATACATTTCGGACATGCTCTGCTGAGCGTGCAAAATTTATCTTGACGTTTGAAATCAAATCATCACTTAATATTGCAGATGCTTTTATCTGATTTCAGCCGTAGGCTACAGTTTTATGTTGTAAACTCAGACACAAAGACATTTATTTGTGTATAAGATTATTGAATGTCCTGTGAGGAATACATCATTGCCAGATCAAGAACATTGTAAATGCACGCATTTATTAGAACAGTTTACTTATTGTATATTTTTATAAGGTATGTCCATGATCTCTTAGAGACTTGGTGAGTGTACTGGTCAAAAGACATGCAATAGTACATAGAGCATTATATACTACTGGAACTAGAAAAACCTTTATGAGGAATATTCCATTGTTTCCTATATTGATAGCTCCCTAATACAGCACTCCTTCACTATAAGGTCTATCATTATAACATGGTCCCTGTCGACTCTATGGCTTACATGGACAGTGTTATAATGAGGTACTAATGTATCATGTACTTTATTATAAGCCAGTCTCACTATAAGGCAGTACACTGCATGGCTCCCATGAACAGTGTTATATTGAGTAAGTGTTGTACTTTACTTATTTTTTCATACCGTATAACAGGTATTTCGTATGCATAACTACTATTCATACTAGTATTTTGTATGCACAACTACTGTTTATAGTAAGTCTAAGAGTCAAGTCTTTCTGTCAAAAATAAACACTTGGGTCATACTGCATTATTTATCCCTTAACCTATACATAATAAACATGTTAAACATTAAATCATACAATTTGAACGCTATTTATAATATTCATTTACTGCAGTACAAATGACCTATTATACTGTATGATGCTCTTTGATAATGGCAATTGGATACCTATCCAAATTCCCAAAAGGAATGAAACCAATATAAGCCTTCATTTTGTCAGTTTATTTACGTTACATGGATATTTGGAATCTTATTGGCAAATAAAGGCCACAATCCAAATGGAAATGAGACTCTGATTTCCACGATGTTACATGTATACAGCAGGAACTTGAAAAGTTGAAGTGCAGTGAGCCCAAACCCAAACTATTAAGGTTGATGGTGCGTGTGTGTGTGTGTGTTGTATGCGTTTCCAGAGGTTGCAGAAAACAGAATGCTATAGATCGTGAGAGATCAAGTCATTCTAGTGATATCCAGTGTATGAGTGATTGATGTTCGAACTGTTAAATTTTACTGTGTTTGATAAACGAAGAATCAACAATTTTTGCAATTTGCTCTTGGACTCAAGATAACAATAATTTCTCAGACTCCACTCAAAATTCTGCTACCTGATTGGCAAACGTGAAATTGTCGTCTAATCAGATGTCTGATTTACTAACTTTAAATCGATGACTAATCGGACATTTTATTGGATAACATGAAGTCACTGACTGATCAGATCGCGAAATTACTGAATAATCAGATGTCTGATTGGCTAACAAGAAACCACTGACTAATTTGACACCTGATAGGCTAATGTGAAATCACGAACTAATCAGACATCTTATTGGCTAATGTGGAATCACTACTCATATGTCTGATTGGCCAGAGTGAAATATCTGACTAATCAACCGTCTGATTGGATAATGAGAACTCATGAACTTATCAGATGTCTGATTTGCCAATGTGTAATCACCGTCTAATCAGACATCTGATTTGGACATAATTTAATCACCGACTAATCAAATGTTTGACTGTTTCTTGTTATTTCACAGACTAATCACACGTTTTATTGACTAACGTAAAACAACTGAATAATCAGACTTAAGATTGGCTAATGTTAAATCTCCAACTAATCAGATGTCTAATTTGCTAATATGAAATCATTGACAAATCAGACGCTTGATTGGCTAATGTTAAGTCACTGACTAATCATAATATCTGATTGACTAGCATGAAATCCCTGACCAATCAGACATCTAATTGGCGAAAGTTAAATCAGCTATTAATTAGCCGCGTGATTGGGCAACGAGAAATCACCAACAAATCAAACGTTGACTGGCTAATGTGAAATCACTGACTAATCATACGTCTGATTAGCTAGTGTGAAATCACCTTCATGGACTAATAGCATTTCCCATTAGCTAACATGAAAGCATCGACTAATTAAGCGTTTCATTGGATAACATGAAATTACCGACTAATCAGATGTCTTATTTTCTATCGTGAAATCTCGGACTAAACAGATCGTGAAATCAGTGACTAATTAGATGTCACATTGGCTAATGTGAAATCACTGACTAAGCGGACATCTAATTGGTTACGTGAAATCACCCACTAAAAAGACATCACATTTGTTAACCGACTAATCAGATGTTTGCTTGGCCAACATGAAAGCACCGACTAATCAGACATCTGATTGGCCCACATTTATTCACCGATTAATCACACTTTTGATTGTTAATGTTAAATCCTTGACTAATCTTCCGTCAGATCGGCTAACGTTAAATCAACGACAAAAATCAGACGTCTCATTGGCTAATGTGAAACCATCGACTAAGCATACGTTTGATTGTCTACCATGAAATCACCGACCAATCAGACATCTAAGTGGCTAATGTGAAATAACCAACTAATCAGACATTTGATTAGCTAACTTGAAATCACCGACAAATCAGATGTATGTTTGGCTAATGTGAAATCACTGACTAATTATGATGTCTGATTGACTAACATGAAATGACTGACTAGTCATACATCTGATTGGCTAGTGTAAAATCACTTTCACGGACTCATTGCATGTCCAATTGGCTAACATGAAATCACTCACCAATGACATGTTTGATTGACTAACGTGAGATCACTGATTAAACATACGTTTTATTGGCTAACGTGAAATCTCTTACTAAACAGATTGTGAAATCAGTGACTAGTTAGATGTCTGATTGTATAATGTGAAATCACTGACTAATCAGACATCTGATTGGCCAACCTGAAATCATCCACTAAAAAGACATCTAATTGGCTAACGTGAATTCACCGACTAATCAGACATCTGATCGGCCAACTTGAAATCATCGACTAATTAGATGTCTGATTGGCCAATGTAAATTCACCAACTAATCAGACTTCTGATTTGACAACATTTAATCACCGACTAATCACATGTTTGATTGGCCCATGTGAAATCATAGACTGATCAGAGGTCTGATTGGCTAACGTTAAATTACTTACTAATCACATGTCTGATTTGATAATGTGAAATCACTGACTAATCAGACATCTGATTGACTAATGTGAAATCACCGACAAATCAGACGTCTGATTGGCTAATATAAAACACCGACTAATCCTAATGTTTGAATGGTTAACGTAACATTATCGACTGAACATATGTCTGATTGGGTAGTGTGAAATCACCTTTATGGACTAAACATATGAAATAACTGACTAATGAGATTATTTGATTGGCTAACGTGAAATCACAGACTAATCTGACGTCTTATTGGCCAATATGAAATCAATGACTAATCAGACTTCTGATTGGCCAATGTTAAATCACCGACTAATCAGACGTCTGATTGGCTAATATAAATCACTGAGTAATTGAGTGTCTGATTGACTAACATGAAATCACTGACTCATCAGATTTTTGATTGGCTATGTGAAATCACCAACTCATAAACCTCTGATTGACTAACGTCAAATCACACCCTAATCACACATTTGATTGGCTAACGTGAAATCACAGACGTCAGACATCTAAGTAGCCAATTTGAAATCATCAACTGATCAGACATCATTTTGGCTAATGTGAAATCACTGACTAATCATATGTCTGGCTCGTTAATGTGAAATCACTGGCGAATCATTGACTAATCAGACATCTGGTTGGATAAAAAATCACAACCTAATTAAAAGTCTGATTGGCTAATATGAAATCACAAACTAAGCACATGTCGAATTGACTATTGTGAAACCACCGTCTAATCAATGAATTCATAATTTTGAATTGAACTGAAGTTTTAAGTATGATAAATTTGCAACGTCAGGGCTTGGTAATCTTATTCTCAACTGACCAAATTTTGTCATCAATGAAGGGTTTGGGATGAATAAATCTGATCTTATCTCCCAGGATTGGATGTTTTGATTTAACCAATATCAACACACATGGAAAAAAGTCTTTTAATTTCATTTCGACACTGTTTCATCACCTAATCTCATGACTTTTGAACCATTTCCCACAAAAGATATGCGAATCAAGGTTCTACTGTTTTGCAGCTGAGGCTGCATTCAGCAGATGGGGAGACATAGATACCATACATACTCACAAATAACTTAGGACCAACTGTAAACAACATACACCCTGATCAGCCATTGTATAATGAGCCGATAGATCAAGGTCTATATTTTTGTTCTACTACTTTGGCCTAACAAACTGCATTGACCTAGGATCTGCCGGTGGATTATGAGAAACAGATCTGGTTCTATGCAGTTTGCAGTGGATACAACTTATACGCGAGTATGTATAGTATCATTTTTGTAGTAATTTAATTGTTTTTGTCAACATTAAGATTCTGTGTCAACCTTTTGTTTAAAAAGAAGTTTGCAAGGTCATGTACAATGTTAGTAAATCATAGCACAGTTAGCTGGTACAAAACTCATTCAGACGCCTTTTCTACTGATCTCCCGGCGTTAGACAAAAATTACCCCGCTGTCAATCTGATATGGCCTGTTTTTTAAAAAGTCAACATCGAACATTGCACGCAATATCGTTGCTACGTCTTCGTTATTGGACTTTGGCGTCGCTATCGATTTTCAGGCTCGCTACAAAACCTGACAATGATCATGCATGGGAGTCAACGGACAGGATAGCAAGGGTATTAACAGGGCGGCCCATCACTCTATGGCGAATACGTTGACTGCTTCTGCCAACCTGGACTTTGTGAGACGTGACGCATGCCTACGTTCCACCTCGCTCAAGCCGCATCATGCCCTGACACTGCGGAGCACCCCATTTGGTTCACCTTTGCTATTCGATGGGAAGATTGAGGAAGTGCGGATGCAGTCGGCTCAGGAACTGCCCCTCCACCTCGCTGCTCATCCACCACAGACCAACTCATCCTCAAAGACACGATGGTCGGATACAAAATGGACACGGGATCGTTTGCTGCATAATCACAAAACCAGCCTCGGTCTCAAGCCAACGTCAGTTTTGGAGACAGTCTTATAGACGGGGTAAGAGACAGAATTTCTCTACCACAATCCTTCGAACTCTCGCCGTTGATTCGTTCCCCAGACCGACCACAGACAGCCTACTGGTTGACAACTTTGCACTTCAAGCATCGTTGGATTGCCCTTTTCCGCAAAACGAGTAGGCAATCCAAATCGTCTCAGAGGGGCTTTGGATTTTGTTCACCCAACCCGCTCCCCTTTCGTCATCCCCGCTCCAGACGGAAGTACCGTCAGATTCGGGGAAGTACGAAGTTTTGCAGCAAGAGATCAGGGCGCTATTCGACAAGCGGACAGTGGAGATTGTTCGAAATCTACAATCTCTTCGGTTCTACTCCAGGCTTTTTCTTGTAAACAAAAGTCGATGGCAATCGCAGACCGATCATCGACCTGAGCCCACTAAACCACTTTATAGTCCCACCGAAATTCAAGAATGTCCGTACGAGTTTGCTATCAGTCTTGACCTGACTGATGCCTACTTTCACATCCCGATCCATCTTATCCTCACGTAAATTTCTTGTGCTTGCGTACCGAAGGAATATTTTCCAGTTTCGAGCTCTCCCGTTCGGTTTAAACATCGATCCTTGGGCTTTCACAAAAATAATGAACTGCGTCGTCACCCTGTTCCGTTCGACCTCATCTTCCAGAAATAGCGGGATGATGTTCCTAACGTTAATGTGATCGGGTAGGTATCTTCTGAGAAAAATAATTTACTGAAAAAATGTGCTTTCCTCCATATTTTGAAGATATTTAAAAAATTTCTTTGTCCAACAAAATTTACAACTTTTTCCAGGCTGCTGAATATGAGATTGTTTCCAACCCTGAACTAATTAATTTGTTGCAGATGTTTCTTTTATAAAATGTTTTAATGATTCCACTGAGAATTGACCTCGCAGATGAGCACAGTAGCTGTTAATCAGCAATTGTATATACATTTCAGTGACCCACTGACCACTCTAATCATTCACTTGGGTATGAATGTTTATATTTACTGCATGTGTTTCGGTTGATCAAATGGTTATAGAGGAGCCAAGTCGGTCACCTATGCAATTTGCACTAGATACAATAATTTTAAAATTACAAAAATAAATCCCAGCTTATATTAACAATTAGTCATTTTTGTTCTTATTTTATAGGACAGGCTGACCTTTGAGGTTGGCATATTTTCAAGTAAGAATACAAGTAGATAATGGAACAATGGTTTCTTTATCTATAAAATCATTTATATCTATTTCAAGAATATGATCTAATTTGTATGCCCAGCTGTTAATGTGGAAAGGAAGTATAGTGTTACCCATGTCCATCCGTATGTTTTTCTGTATGTCTGTCTGAGTTCCACAAACATCAACCAAATATAGGTCAATTGGATCTAATGTTCATGCTCAAGCGACTTTGGTTAAGTTTTGAGTTTAGGTCAGTTTCTCGGGCATTGTTAAGTCCCAGAGTCATGCAACTTTGTATGTAAACGTGTTTTGGTGACTACCATGCAGTTGCACCAAAGGTATGTCACTGTGACATTATTTTCATTCTCCATTGACTTTGTTTTAGTGTTATGCTTACGTGAATTTCTCATCCACATTGTGCGGTATAAGAATGCAACTATGTGTGTACATACATCTTGTTGATTGCAACACAATTTTACCAAAGTAGATTGCTTTGACCGATAACTTATACATTTATGGCTATGGATGAGTGTTCATTTGGGTCAGTTTCTGCTCTTTTGTGTCAGTTTCTCGTGCAGTGCAGGCAGAATACATGTAGGTTAACAGCAGTTAAGTTTAACTTTCAGGTTTGTTTTAGCAGCAATGTATTCCAGACTCATTCAAATTTGTTTGTCAATGCCTTCTGTTCAGTGTAACAAAAATCTTTCAAAAGTAGGTCATCGTTACATTGTTCATGCTTCATTGACTTTAGGCATGTTTGACCTTACAGCCACTCCACCCACCAGTCTGATACACTTAAGAACTGACCAATCACATATCAGCAGTGATTGCTGATAAGATCAAATCAACTGCACACACCTTATACACTTAGACAACTGACTATATTTTAGTTGAATTATATAGTAACTTTGAACATCAGTATTTAACAAAATTAAGGGGTGATTTTCAATAAACTTTAGGCTAAAGCAATTGTCATAAGCACTATCATACTTGAAAATGTCATCAAAAATTTTAACAAATGTAAAATGAATATGCTAATGACGTAGGGCCCATTGTTGTGCAAATATCAAACTGTGTCTTGAAAAGTACAACAAAAATATATAATAAGTTGGTTATTGTAACCCATAATTTACATTTAGGCATATTTGGTTAAATTTTGCTTTTAAGTCACAGTAGGTTGATAATCGGTCATAAAGATCCAGCATGTCGACATTTCTCATGTACGGATTTTGACCTTTTTTCTTGTGGTATACAGTAGAAAGATTTTTCAATTAGCTTATGGTATAGCCATGCTTCCAACATGCATCGTGCATCATTAGTCTTCTGTTCTGTCGATCAACAAACGCTAGTTACTACTGTAAAACTTTAAATATGGGTTTATATCATCAAAATTTCAGATAAGTTCAATAATGAGTGAGATTCATGCATATTAATGAGGTGAACTTGTATCTGATTGGCCGTCCTTTTTGCCATTCTGCAGACCATATTTCTGATCTGATTCTGATCAAATTTAGAATAATTGCTTATATTATTAAGTGCTCAGACTGAGCATAAGCCTTTGTATTGAAATGGTCAACTGTTAAGTTATGTAAGCGCGATAAGTGATATCAGGCCCACTTGGGCATCTTCTTTTTCATGCACGTCTGACCTTAGGGTCGTACAAAGTAGGTGGCAAGGCATTTGTGTTCTTTGAGCACGTTTCTAGCTTAAATGTATATGTTTCAATTTGATATTGATAAAGAATATGTTATCTTTATCCTAATATCTTTACAATTATATTTTACACGTTGTTTAGAATATTTGTATTTCATCCATGAAGATGTAAGTGTTTCTTTCTCTCTATCCATCAGTTAATTAAAATGCACACAACATATACATTGAACTTATTAGGAAGCTTATGTTCAAGGCGGTCTGTCTTTTGATGGCTTATATTTTAGTTAGGCTCAATGTTTACGACAGTTTCATTTCACAATTTGAGGGTATACAATTTCCAGTCTTTACAGTTTCAATATGTCTTACCCACTTGTCATGAGATTTTCACCATTTACTTACAAGTATTCTGTCAACTACCTTAATTTGTGTTTCCAAGTTGAGGAACAATTAGTTGAAAGAAATAGTTATGCTAATTAGGTTGCAAGGATATTCCAATTATCCAAGAGGTTAAAGAAACTGACAAGATTTTGGTTACCTGCAGTAAATCCGGCTTATCATGGCATCATATAAATGCAATAAACAGATGAAATAGAAACTGGATTAATAAGATTATCTAGCTCCAACTACCGAGCTACCTACCACAGCTGTTAGTCAAGTATTGTTTATTTGGAAATTCAAAATAGATTTCTGACCAGTCTTAAGCCACGCCATGTGTGAAACATTATGCAGTTATGTCTGTGGTAGCTTGCCAAACATGTCAAAACGTGACTCACTGATGGTCTGTCACCTAGACAGATTTCACTATATAGCATGTATAACTTTATATTCTAATAAACTGATACTCCCACATCAGATATGTTATAAAAATGTTCACAATAACCTGAATAGTACTTTCTGATAAATTTTCATATGAAGATGCTTGATAGAATATGTTGTGATGATGAAAAGGTTTGGCTATCTTGGCTCTGGAGATTCGTCAGTTGTATATCTTTTGTTATAAAAAAATTGCTAGTTTGAGTTGATTCTCACAATGGGTTATGGAAGGAAAGTACTTCTTTTCCACAGGAGATTATGGATGAATTTTAGTATAAGTGAAGTTGTTTACCATCACCAATCAAATTGTGTAAGTACAAGCTGTGTGGAGGAATAAGTTGGATACTTAAGATCGATGTCAGACAGAGTTAAGAATTAAAGATCTAAACAGTTTACTTGACAGGAAGATCTTGTTAGACTGATTTAAGATTGGAAATTAGATAAGTAAGTTCTGTGTCAATCTGGAGTTTTGAGAGTATCATAAAGAGTTGGACGATTCTATAAACATGATCTTCTTGAGATGGGAAATTGCACAGGAAAGATCAATCTGAGAAACAAGTTATTTCAGGGCGATCTATAGGAAACAGAAGGCATGTATGGAGGATCTTTTGAAGATAGGAGATAGTAATAAGAATATCAGTTTGAGATAATTTAAGGAGGATCTACATGAGACAAGAAATTGTGTAAGGAAGAGTTACGCGAAAGACTTTAAGCATCATCTATTGTACATGTATATGAAACAGAACATTCTACAAGGAGGATTTACGGGAGACAGGAGATTGTGTTATCAAGATCTACATAGGATAGAAGATAATGTAAGTAAAATTTATTTGATATAGGAGATAATATAGAAAAGACATATATGAGACAAGAGATTGTGCTTGGAAGATGTATTTCTTGGTAAAATGTTTGTGATTTACATTGTCATGATTTACAGTTTGCATTACTTATACTGTCTATTATTACATCTGCTCCATAAATATCAAATTAAAACACTGTTTTTGTATCATCTCTAGGTACTATACAGATGAAGGGGAATCCTGGAATACATACAACTTTACTGACACTCCTATCATGGTGAATGGGGTACTCAATGAGCCAGGGGAGAGAACTCCAGTCTTCTCCCTGTTTGGCTCTGGCCGTGTTCTTCACTCATTAAAAGTGGTCTCCGTAAACTTAGGTCTAGGTTTTGTTCACCTGCATAAGCATGGCGAGGCATAGTTATTGCGCGTCCTATTGCAACGGCAGAATCAATGCCAACAATTTTAACGTTTTGCGTTCAGGTTTTCTGTTTATGTTTTTGCAAGTCAGATATGAAGAGTTGGAATACATCAACATACGGACAAAAGTGAATTACCATGTTCAGCTTAACACTGGTCCCAGCAGTGGTAATATAGTTGTCATCATTATTGATGTCAATAATGTTAAAATGTTATGCTATTTTTTAAAAATGTAATTTGACATACACCATAATGCATTTATAGGAAAGACATAGTGTTCCATAGAACTATTGTTTTCTATTAATTTATTATATTTTCTGTTAATTATTGATATTTTGAAGCATATCTTACTTGTAACTATTTCAGAGTCAGATTTCTGTCATATAAACTTTTGTGCTTTCTTTTTCCTTTTGTTTAACATGGACATGAAGCCAATATGAGCTATTGGCATTGCCCTTTGTTTTTTCTCACCTGTGCAAACATGGTGAGTCAGAGGGATTACATTTCTAACTACACTGAGATCAGTGTCTTCTCTGTTAAAGTGTTCTGTTAACGTTTTTGCAAGTCAAATATGAGATGGGAGGGGATATATAATTTCAACAATCTGAACAACCTCTGCCTTTTGAACAAAAAAGAACTAGTATCATTACTACAAAAATGTCTAGATTTTTATTTCGCAGACCTACAGTAGGAATGGTATTTTGAGAATACTAAAAAGATGCAGACATAATTTGGGAAAATTGAAACAAGTGTTGTTTTTTTCCCTGTCAAACTAGAAACAGTTCCATTTCGACGAAGACTGAGATATATTGGTCTTAAACATTTGGTTCAAGTTTTTCGATAGAATGTCCCTGGCCCTGAAATTGTTTTGAATGAGCGGTTTTTCCTTGCATTGGGCGCGGTTACTCTCTTGGTTCTATGTCCATGTATTTCTTTATTTCCGCTAGCAGCACGGAGAATCTGAAGTAATAACTGAAGGAAGCCAGTAACTAGGCATTGTTTAGGTGTTTAATCCAGAAAGAAATGTATCAAATACCATATAAGGTATTGTTTAACCTATATAAAGTAAAAATTGCAAGTGTTTGTGAAAGTTAAGCCAAATTTTAAAATGCGTGTCCCTGAACTGAATCGGATACCAACGTTATCGTCAACTGGTGTCCAAGAAAATTAGGAATCACACACACACATATATATATATATATATATATATATATATATATATATATATATATATATATATATATATATATATATATATATATATATCCAGAACTTTTAATTATAGGTATTTTGAGGTAATTATTCATTGCACGGAGGAGAAGACTCAAACTTCGTCCGTATGACTAACATTAAGTATAAGACCTTAATTTGCAATAGAATTGCTCTATATGCTGCCATACTGTAATACTAGAATTCAATAATCCTCTTGCATTGAAGAATTAAATAGGAATGTGTAGGCTAACGGAGTAAAATAAGTGTCATTCATCGCTTGAATAGTTTTATGGCATAAGGAAAATGTCAGTATTTTTTACAGCCTCGAATTTGGGGACATTCAGACAAGACACAAAAGTGGTGCATTGTGTCACAGGTAAACGACCTGTTTACAATCAAACTGGTGAAATCCCTGGCACCCGAGAGAAACAGAAATCTAGAAGACCACGCTAAGCAATGATCCAACTTTTGAAAGAAGCAAGTGCTTGTGTACAACGTCTTCTTTCCCCATCAGAACACTTCTGTTCATTGCTCCGCTGCCTCTACGTCCCGTGATACAAATGTTGACTTTTTGTCTGCAAACTGTTATGTCTTCCCGCGTCATACCACGTGGTTCCCATTCTGGTTGTAAGGTTAAGTATTTCTGCTACTGCTTCTGGTGCTTGTCTGTGAGATGCTGGCCAAAGCTGCAGGTATGCGAAGTCATCTGAAATGCGAAAGTATCTGGACCTTATCTGGAGAAAAACAAAGAAAGTACTTGCATTATACATTCCTTCTCTGATGCGCCGATGTTTTTTCCAAAGCAATCTCATACAGATCTCAACCAAAAAATATTATCTAGACAGCACAAGCACAGACTCTCAGATACATATAATTCTGGTCATACCTTTAAGCCTAAGATGGTGAAATCTGCAAGGCATGATGAATCCATGAGGGAAAAGAATTGAGTGGCATAAAGTTTGCCTCATAAACTACAATAAATTTTAACTGGACTTGTACAGAATTGAAATGCCTGGAAAGCCTGATCTGAAATATCCTTTTTAATGTAGGTTTTATAAGTACAAATTTCCACACTATCACTCTTGTACTAGTCTGCAAATCTCAATCCTATATAGGAGGATTGATGTGTTTCGTACAAGCGTATCGGGACAAGGTGAAATGTAAGCAGTGCAAGTAGGTGTGTACTATTATGAAGCTGTATTGCAGTAACGCTCGCTGAGAAAGGCGCACGGTTCTTCAGGAAATCTAAAAAGGGGCTGTCTATTTTCTTCTTGCTGCAGTAAGCACAAACCACAACGATGACTGACAGAGGGTACACTGCACACGCCACCCATAGCCATGTCTCTATTTCGATTCTGTAATAAGTAGACAAAGAATGTTACAGCTCTGGTTTGAAATTTCTATTGTTCACACTTATGTTCTTTTTAGGTTCATTTTAGTTTTGCTTATAATCTCACAATCCAGATAATAAAAGAATTTTAATTTAACACGAAATGAATACGAGTGGCACAGTAAGTTATATATATATATATATATATTTGTATTGTACATAGTAATTGCAACGGTTGCATATAATATACTGAGAGAGAAAGAGATATTACTGTTGCTAAGTGCTATAATTTTTTTAAATTTGCACTTGTTTTTTTTATATGTATATGTGTGTGATGTTACACAAATACTACACCCTGATATTACGCACACATACACATGTGTGTGTGTGTGTCCCTGATATTAACAGCATGTTACAAAAGCTGGAAATAAATTGATACCTGTGACTGGAAAATGTTTTTAGTATTTTAAAACGAATCTTATTAAGTTAAAAATAAAGTTTCGGGTATTTGTTTTTTTCAACCATTTTGTTTTTGAAACTGATTTAGACTATTGAGAATTAGTATCGGCATTTGAGACCTAAAATATTTGGTATATTATAAATATTTTATTCGAAGATATATTTTTCTTTCTTAAAGAAAGGCTTGACTTAAGAATCAGTTATGATATTCGCTAACGCGCATTGTCTTTCAGAACTTTCGAATATTCCACAGTAGTATGGTAAATTAGGGGTAGGAAACCAAATGCATGATTTCCCAGGCCCTGTTCTCGCTATTGCTGAGCCGGGACCAGTGAAATCGCATGTGTCTTCAATATCCCCTAATTTACCATACTACCTACTTTTATAATTAGCTCTTTCTTTTGACAGCTTGTTGAAAATATAGCACACATGAGTTACTTCCCTTGATTGTGGAGACAAGTTACTTCCCTTGTTTTCAATCTATTTTTAGTAACATAGAATATGCAAATTTGCTTAACCATCAACTATCAAGATAGTATGGTACTGATATATATATATATATATATATATATATATATATATATATATATATATATATATATATATATGACTTATATTGTTAGCTGTAGAAAGGTCTGGTGTCTCACAGAGTCGGGCTTTAATGAAGCTGTCAGAGGTACACTAAGTAAACAAAAAAGATCATGTGACTACCTAACTACCGATGTGGACACAAGTAAACCAGATTGCAGGAAGTTAGGTTATGAGTCCTCGAAGCTGTTCACACAAGCGACCGGGTGCAGTGGTAATGCGATTCCGATATGTTCCTCGGCTGCTGATGAACTAAAATATTCAGCAGGGTTAGCGCCCGGCCTGAGACAAGGCTATTGCAAAAATAATATTTGTTTCGCCCCCTCTACCATTATATAATGATTTTACACAAAAACGGTGAATGTCTAATTAGAGAGATAACTTTACTTATATATGATGGCTTGGAGAGATCATCCCGTCCATTATATGTATGAAGCGAATTAGAATGGTGATGTGAGACATGTTTTGCATCGAAAGATTCTTTCTAAAATTCAGAATAACAACGGTTGTAATCTTATTGCAGTTGCTAGCACAAATAAAAGCCAATAAGTATTGAGCGCCCACAGATTTATTTTTGAGTGTTTTCATGGCGTCATACCAAAAGATCTTGTCATAGATCATATCAACCGCGATAAATCTGATAACAGAATAGCTAATCTAGAGGCTGTCACGCGCCAAGTAAATAATTTGAAAGGAGAAGTTTGTAAGCATAAAAAGAGAGCTCGAGCAGTAAGAGCAACCAACATCGAAACAGATGAAGAGGAAATATTTTCTGCTCTGTTCAGAGCTCAGAATACTCTTGGTACTAACTGCGCTCAACTTTAATTTATTGCAGCGGTACAAGAAATAAATCGTAATCTCCAATCCATGACGCCTGATATGCTTTTTCATTCATGTAAGCTGCGTCATGTTGTCGTGTAATTTGTTTTGTTTTCTTTTCTTTTATTAATTTTTGTTAATTTTTGTTATTTTTTATTTTTTATTTATTGAACACAAGTAAGTTGTCAGGATTTTACATATTCCCCTACATCACCACCTGACCTGGTTTATGGGGCATTACATTCAATTATTTTGCATCCTGATCTTTACATGTGTTACATGCGAAAAAACGCACACATGCACACACACAGATATATACATTCACAATTATTGTACACAAAGACACACTCACATACAAACCCCAAGGTGTTTTAAATTACCTGTTTGTTTGTTTTTGTTGTAATAAAAAAATCATATATCAAAAGTTGACAATAGGGTCCACTTTTTCTTAAACTCATCACTTCTGTTATTCACATTGGTGACATATTTTTCCAGCGTTTTATATGATAAAACACAATTTTTACAATAGGTGAGATTTTGGATTTTTTATGCACAACATAATCTATTTATAACATATTTTGCAAGCAAAATTAAGAAGCTAATAAGATCATCAAAGTTGTTATTTCCTATAAAGACGTCTTTCGCGAAATTCTAAAATTTGGCGTCGTAAGTTTGGATTCATTCCACAAATAGTTTACAAAAGTGTTCGGTAACTGAACATTCATAGAATAAGTGCTCAATTTGTTCTATTCCCTCATTACAAAAAGTACATTTATCATTATAACTTAAATTAATCTTTTTTAAAAACTGATTTGTGGCAATATTTCTTTTTCCATAGTACCGAGACCTTTGAGATAAGAGCAAATATTTTCCTTACAAATTAAAAATAAGTCTAGTGACTGAACTTTAAGGAATGATTGAAGAAAATAATGTATCATCATGCGAGAACAGCCCTCTCATCTACGTCATGTCCTGTAACATTCACCATCTTTGCAAACATTGCTCTGACATTTTCGTTTTGTGATTCAAGAAAGTTGAGAATTTTTATGTTATTGTTTCTTTTGTATTCCTCATTGTGGTTTGCAATCTTCATTGCATCCTTGGAGCGATCTTTATTATTTTGTATTTCTTCTTTTAGCTTTTCACTTTCTTTTCTTGAGTCCTCTGATTCTTCTCTTAACTTAATTTCTTTTAACTTGAACGAACAGTTAGAGGATCATATTTTAAATATAATTTTTAAAAACACGTCCAGTTTATAACAAATACGAGGCGAACAAACTTGGTGAGTTAAGGCATGTCAAACTCATGCATATTGTTAAAGTCGTCCAAATAGACATGGTTACATCAATATTAAAGTATCAGGATTTGATTTTGCAGAACAAACAATGACGGCACACGGCTTCGTCTACGACTGTTATAATGGCATCATACCAGAAAATCTTGTCATAGATCACTTGAATGGAATTAAGTCAGACAACAGATTAGAAAACCTCGAAGCAGTATAAACACGCCACGACCAGTTATTGCAACAAACATTGAGCATATTTACATCGACGAGCAAAGCAGGTCAAAAACTTGGAGCAAATACTAGATCTGTTCATTATTGCTGAACGGGCAAACAGAAAACAGCTCATTCAAAAGCATAATATCACGTTTTCCTTTAACTTCGCCTAATGCATGATACATAATGTTTTAAATAGCTGCACTAATAGTAGTAGATGTTGTATTTTTTTTTCAGAACAGACCAAGTTCATAAAAAATATCTGGCACAGGAACATCTAAGATATCTTCCACCTCCTTATTTCTGAAGTGACCTTGCGCTCGCGTATTGATGCCATCATGAAGTATAACGCTTGTTATCGCAACCAGAAAGACCGGCGTCATTCAAGCACCGGCCGTCGAAGCATCAAGAGCTAAGAGCTAATCCAGTAACACAGATCAAACCTGCTGTGGTAGGAAGAGGGGAGGTGGCCACCTGTTCCACTATAACGACCATCCTACTACTTGAGTACAAGTTATACAAGCAAGTCAGGGGCGTATACTGCAAGAACGTGGAGGTTTATTCACAGAAGATGGCCTGACCTACCCCCCCCCCCCGCCCCGAAAGATGTGGAGTACTATCGAAAGGGACCAGTATAAAGAGGTAGGGGTTTGGTGGACTGACCTTTTAGGGGCTTCAGTTCGCGGATAAGGTCGACCCAATCCCCGCCCTCAATACTGTGGGCTACCATCGCGACGTGCCCCGCATCAGCGGGTTACCGGACCAGGCTTGCAGTTACTAAGAAAGAAGCCTACACAGTACAAGGTACCGGACCAGGCTTACAGCAAGAAGGGAAAAAAGCCCGTTTAGGACAAGCAAGTTTCCTGAACCTGCAGTAAAAGACGGCTGAGCTGAAGAGCCACCCTGAGAGAATACTACTAGCGCCAGGACTCATCAGTGGCAGACTGATCAAAATTGCCTGAATGTATGGGGTTTTCTATTTGATTTTTTTAAAATCACCTCTTGATTATACTCTTTAAATTAACAATTTGACCGATTTTGAACCACAATCAAAGATATGTAACCATGAGTTGAGATAAAAATGTGTGTGAGTCCAAATTGAAATGAGTCACTAATACTCACTGATTGGTTTTGGAATTTTGGAATAATTATGTACACTATGTACACCAAATTTAAAACTTGAATGATAATAAGTGAAATAAATTTTTAACTGTAATTATTGTCATAATTAAACATGTGGTTAACACATTATTGGTAATAAGGATAGTCCGATTTAGTTAACTGGGCAGAATTTGATCATGTACGTTAATGGTGTTTCCGTACTTCGTTCCGCTTCGCGCCACTCTTGCCGAAACCGTGCCGCCTTCCACTCCAGACATTCAGTTAAGTAGTGCGCCATGCGCACATCTGTAATCCTGTAAACATTGTTGTTCTATTCCTATGTACAGGTATAATTAATAAGTATACACTCTCCCATATCGCACCTTCATTGAACCCTCAAAGTGGGGAACCATGCAGCGAGGAATTTGGTGTGTATTGGTGCGCCTTGCAGGCCAGCAACCCACCTGACGAGAAATTAAATAGTGTACTGTGCACACAAATTAATACCCCTTTGGGGGTGAATCCTCGCACATGGCCGAATGGCCGAACGCGATATTAATTCAAATTAGGTTAGTTAGTTACCAGAAAGACCAATTTTATTTAGTATTACTGTGTGCATGATGTGGTTTTCTGACCTGATCGTGGTCATAGTTGCATACTGTTTACTACCAGCTAGCGTATCAAAGTAGTCACTGCCTGTTGTGACGTTTTTAACGATGCACTTTTTGACGCATTTTTAAATTCGACAAGCAGCTTAAGCAAATACATCTTTGCTCGTAGCGCAATGACCTCCTGAATTTCTGCGGTGTGCAATTCGTTGAAGGTGCCAACAGCTTTTCTATTTGTCTTATCATAAAATTGATTAAGCCTGTCATCAGCCTGAGGGTAATCAGAAAAATCAAAGTGCACTTTTATCGCGAAACATTTCCTCGTGAACATCATCGGTCTTGATTTCATAGCATAGAGAGTCAGTGTCTCTGAGCAGCAGCTTGGCTCGGTCACCATATTTTATTTTATTACGTCATAATGAAAATTCTGCATGTGCTATTTTGCTAGTTTGACAGCTCAAGTACGAAAAAACGACATAGACTTGTTAAGTTTTACATGAGTTTTCTTTATGTGAATCGCCACTGAGTTCTCGTCAAATATCTTCATACTTACAAAAGCTGGGTCGGCCACTAACTTCTCGCGGCTTTTTAGATCATTGAAAATTTCAACATGGACGCGCCGTCACAAATTTTCCATTGTTTTGCAAAAGGTTGAATTGTTCATCAGCTTGAAAAAAATGTTTTTTGAACTTAATATTTGTTGCGATTCTCTTTGCCGTGTTACAATCGATGTAGGGTTTAAGCCGGGTCTCTTGTTTGAATCTCCAAACTCAGAGTACTTGAATGAGATTAAGTAGATCGAAACATTCTTTCAGATTTGTGTAGTGGATTACGTAGTGATATTTATCCTGCATATTTTGAATTAGCTTTGGTGTTTTGAAATTACCAACACCTAGTTTTTCTTTGAGTTTCGTAGAATAATCACTTAACCAAGAGTCATCAACTATCATACTATCAGGTGCTAAAGGATAGTCATTGTGATCATCATGTAATTAAGCTGGATACTCAAGATCGACTTCAAGAATATAGCCAGTGTGATCATCGCTGCGTAATAATGTTTCTGTAAAGTTTTCTGGTGCCATCCATTTGAAATCACCAACTGGCAGCTTCTGAGACATGGCCTATTCATAAAGATTGTCTGAACAAAGATAAGTAATATACTTTGATTCTTTTGCTGGATCGTATCCAGGCATATACTTATTATTTGCTACAAAGTGTATGTGCGTGATCACTGAAACCCAACCATGGATACCCCTTTCAAAAAAGTATGCATATCAACATCTGTGAGAAGCTCAAGCTAAACTCTAGTCATTTTGAGAGCTGCATCCCAAGAAAAAGCAGGACAAAAATAATATGAGCCAGGATACAGATTGTAATAGGACAAGCAGAGATCACTAAAGTTTTAAAATTTAAAAATGAACGATGAAGGCAGGTGATCATTAAAATACATTTGTTATACTTGTCTCGACATATTCTTGCAAGGACTTCTTGCCGCTAAGCTTATCGTACTCCTAGCGCGCCTGGATCTTTCTAGTTCTATGTGCGATATCTGCGTAAAAAAGAAAGTGTTCTAGATATTCCTTTTGACGTGTGATAAATAATTTTGAGAGCGTCCCTGACAAGTTTGTAAGCACCATTTAACGTTCTAATTTCTTGTATCATTCAGTTGATGTCATCTGTGTTTCAGTCTAGTAGAAATTTTACTTTGGCGACAAAAGCGAGTACATATGCAGCCATTATTCGTCTTGAGACGTATTCAAACATTAAATATACTTATTTTCTAGTCTCTAATTAGCTGACGATCTGCTGTAATTGTAATATGGCGCCCTTGATTGTCTTGTCACAGCCTGGTTCGCGTGAAATATATTTATAAGTGATCTTAAATATTTTCCATGGCATTACTGCAACTGCCTTTTTATCAGGACACTTTTTAGTGATGTCATTAATCACAACTGAAATGCAATCAGCATGGTCTTGAATGTCAGCAATGACATCATCATGTTCTCTTTGGAGATCCTTTTTTTTTAAGTACGATACAAATTCAGCTTCAGAGGATTCGCCAAGATCAACGAAGTCGTCGCAATCTCCAAAACATCCTATGCCACCTATAGCTGCTGGATCCTTGTCATAGCGACCATAATCTCTTCTATGAAATTTCTTGTCATATTCAGGATAAAATCCAAATTGTTCCAATGAGCATTTGCGAAAAATAGTGTCAACTAGCAAACCGTATGAAGCTACAACTGAAATCTCAAGACCTGATAGCATTTGCGGTAGATAATAATTTGGCAGCTTGCTAACGTCTCGTGTAAAAGGACGCTTAAATTCTGGCTACAAAATTTTGTTATCATTGACAATATAACCATCAGGACTGTATCTGAAGCCGTCTATAGCCTGAATGCAAATATTGTTGCCATCTACTTTTTCGTTCATGGTAATCTTGACATATCTTCTGTTGACAGGCTCAAATAACGTACCATCAAAGACATGGCAATGTTACATATGGCGGCTGCGTACTAAGCTTTCTTTTAGCAATACCATGCACAGTTGCAAACTGGCAGATGCCTAGGATGGTAGCCAATTTAGAGACACCCACTGTTGCAGATAACAAAGAATACTTTTCTGGCGGCTTCTGTTTTATCTGATGAGATGTTACGAATGTATCCAAGATTACATTAAGATTCATTACACTGTATGATCTCTTCAAATGCAGTCATACCAACCATCAACCAAGCTTTCACATAGGGGATGCGATCAAGCATCTTTTTGTGTAAAATCATTGTATAGGGTAGAGGGCGCGAACAAAATATTATTTTTCCAAAAGCCTTGTGTCGGACCGGGTGCTATCCCTGCTGAATATTTGAGTTCCCCGGCAGCAAAGGAACATATCGGAATCGCATTACTACTGCACCCAGTAGCTTGTGCAAATGGCCTCAGAGGCGGATTTTTAGCCCATAACATTTTCAACTTACTGCAACTTTTGGTTGTGGTCACATCGGAAGTTAAGGCAGTCCCCCTAACTGGACTCAACCCGAATGTCAAGTCAGAGTGGCCAACCCCATGAGACAGAGACCTTGAACCACCTAACCATACATAGGATTCATCATATATATATATATATATATATATATATATATATATATATATATATATATATATATATATATATATATATAGCTGTGGGAATTCTTAGTTAACCTTGTCAATTGTCCCCCTGATCGCCAATCTGGCAAACGGGCAGAGAATAAGGTCTATCTTCCGTTGTTGTCATGGCTTCAATGGTCACGGTTGGTCAATGGAGCAGGTGAACCGCCCTCGTGCTAGCGACACTAGTAACTGAGCGCGAGTGACTTAGTGCGGGGGAACAAAAAAGGCAGCACAGAGGAGGGGAGATGTTCCTTAAACTACTTGAAGAATAAAACAAATAGGAGGGGTAAGCGACCAGACACGAGGCTTGTACTTTTATCAAAATGTATGCCAAAATTTGATATAATAATTTTCTTTGCATGTTTGAGAATAATGTTAAATTATGCACAAATTATAAATAATCGGTAGTTACATATATATTAAAAGAATTCTACTTATATAAATCAATTTGTTTTTAATTAGAAAATATCTCAAGAAAGATCATCAGATACCAATAATATACAATGTTGATATATACCGCCATTAGTTTAAACAATATTCAGTAAAACATACAGGGAACTATCAAATGTTTTAAATTAATTTGATACATTCGTAAATGTGTATGAAACATTGGAAGAGGGGATAGCGGTATGGAGAGAAGCCACATAAATCCTGCTAGAATAACTGAAATATAGAGAGAAACTGCCTATTGATATGTTAATTATATTTCAATATGGTGAAACTAATGACTGCAATGATGTCAAGGCCCATTATATTGGAATATCAATGTACCGGAGGTGCGACGTTTGCCGTTGTCCATCTGGGACACAGAGTGTACGGTACAATCTGACATATGGTAGACAGTTTAAACAGCCAAACAACTTCCATTAGAGGTTTATAAAACAAGCCTACGAACATTTAAAGCCGAAAGTCAAAAACCTATGGCGTTCAAATAGGACGTTGATAAACATTTTATTCAAACAAATATGTCTGTTAGAAAATAATAATTAAAGATAAAGTTTGAGTTTGGGAAATTCACATACAAAATGTGACTGACCATGATCACTTAACAGGCTAGATTAGAGGTCCAACACCTTAGGATTGCGATTTGAAATTTAATATTTTAATATTAAAAATACATACTTTTTTTCGTCCGTGACTTGTCTGGTTATTACAGTCAGCTGTTCATCAAAGCATTGGTTGAAATAATCCAGATAATGTGGCAAAAATCACACGAAACAACGATACAAAAATATGTGTGATCCAGTAAGGATTTCATAGTTGATATGTCAATGACAAGGAAAACAACAGTAAAAAGGATAATCACGTTGTAGATAGCTTTAGATTCATATAACAGTAATTAGAACAGCTAGTTAAAAATGAATGTGAAGATACATTTACAGAGGCACTAAAACATTGTATAGACATGACACCTAAATATTTGAGCAAGGACATTTACATGAATTTTCATTGTTTTTAACTGTTTACAACAGCAATACTACCAACAGAAAAAAATTTACTCATAAAAAATTATTACAACATAACAAATGACGACTACCAGTATGTACATGTTACAGAACATTTTATTCTTATAACATTCGGTAATGTTTATTATTGCTATGTGATGAATATATACAGGCGCAATGTGATATTTCTGAGGAGTTTCGTAATGTCTGCATGAAACATTACACAATAGTCCCATCTCATTATTACAGTACTCCTGGATTAGCACACGATACCTAAATAAAAATATCATGTGTTGAATTAGAAGTGTTGACATACTGTGATATGTTGTTGATGATTGAGAATACAATAAGATGCCATATATGTATGCTGAAGCAATTCGTGAATGCTACTTGGGCAAAGATGGTAAGACAACAAATGATTGTGAGTACAAAAGATCCAGGTCATTTAGTATGTACCTAGATCATAACAACCTCAATACGTCCACACATGCAGGTAAAAATATTTAGTTGGAAACTTATGAACAAAAACAAGATAGATAGAAGAAAAGGTGTTCAAATTACCAGATCAATTTGACACTTGTTGCATTTTAGAAGTGAATTTTGAGATTCCATTAAACTTGAACGACCCTGTCAAGAAGTACCCATTTGCCCCAGACAAACTAATTCCAGATGAAAATTATTCATCTCCCTATAAAAAAATAATTTGATAAATGATTACAATGGTATAAAACCAACTGTACCAACATTGTTGTACACATTGAGTAATAAAGAGAAAAATTTCATTCACAACCGAAACTTAAATATTTGCAAACAATTAGGTTTAACATTTGAAGAGACTTGCATAATTGCTTTGTTTGAACAACATATGGAAAATCTCCAGAAAAAAAAAACAGCAGTAAAAACAGGTACAGGTGAAAAAATAATTTTTTCAAATGCCAGAAAGATCTCTAATTTGCCAGAAGAACAATTATTAGCGATTATTTAGTTTTAGTTAGTCTGATCAACAAGAAAAGAAAATTACCTAAACCAATCTGCGGTTAATTTACAGTGTTAGAGATACCAAAATGGGTTATGTACGAATCTTACAAGTCGAAAAACAAATACGGTGATACGTATAGACAGTTAATGATTGCTCCTTTATGCCTTCATGTTGAGATAGAAAACTGTTACAATGACGTAAAGGAAAACATTAAGTTCTATGACACTAGTGACTATCTAAATTATAACTTATTTTTGGACCTTCACATTATAGAGTTTTGTGGCAAAGGGTCAAAACTTCATTCATTGAAGATGGACAAAAATAATACCAAAGTTTGTTAAACAATCAAAAAAAGAATTAATTATTTATTTACAAAATTACTAGGAAATGAATTTACTCAGATCAGAGAAATATATGAGGTATATGACATAAAAACGAGCAAAGTAGCATTGTCTGTGTATGATGACATTGCTTTTGGTTGACAAGAAAATACATTGCAGACACCAAAACCAAATGGATACTTAAGTCCCATGAAAGATTGTTTTTATTACTCTGTTTCAAGTATCTACCATCTTCTACTTTCATTTCGTCCGGAATAATATAATTCTTTTCGAGCACCGTTTCCGTTGTATTTTGTGCGTGTTGTAAAATACAACCAAAACGTATTTGGTCGCAGATTGTACAGTCACCCATGATTAAATGTTCAAATGTTGACCACTTAAAACTAGTTTTGTTAGGCTAATTGCTTTTTTATGACGTCATCTAAATTCCCACAATCATCAATCAGAAACAAAGTGTTTGTACCTTGATCGACATCAACCAGTAACTCTAACCACTTATCTAATTTGTTCTCGGTAATCTATCAGGATCACGTTTTCATCTTGGAGTAACCGCTTTTGACTACATGTTTTGTCGGACAGAAAAGTTGGACAGATGATAGCGAGCTAATAAAAACAGTATTTGTATTTAGTCTCTGTTAGATATAGCACTACCATTATTTTCCAACTGTTTGTCATTCGACAGATTATCATGTCATGATGCAACTTTATATACATTTAAAACATAATTTGCATATTTGATTGTTTTGAATATTTACCAATTTATTGATATTTTGTGAGCACAAGCATTGTCTTTTCTAGTGATTTGCAGGTGGATACCTCGTTCAACTTAAGCCAATTTATTTGAAATTTGAATTCAGAGTAAAAAGTTTTAAAAAAGATTAGAATCTTTAACTAGATGTTGGAAAATGAGAAAAATTACTCTTCTTGTTAGAAGTACAGTTTTTCTTTTCTGAATTTAGAATTCTGTTAATGCATATAGTGCAGGTATATAAGCCACTGTTGGTTTGGTTTTGCTCCTGTATGTTGCGAACACTAAGAGCATTACTGATTCTGAGATTTAGAAAAGATTCGTCCCTTTGAATAAGGTGCTAATTAATTTTGAGTCAACATATGTAGTCTGATTCTGTTCCAATTGCAGTCATGTGGAAAGAGAATATCTTCTTATAACTTCACTTTTACGGATGTATTTCTGCTTTCTGGCATATTTACTATATCGTCATTGACTATTTATGTTTTATTCAGACAATATCGTAACTGTGTACAAGTCTACAGAAGTCTAGATATAATGGTTTGCGTTCAATCCCACGAATGGTGAATGATCACTATTAAATTATTTTAAGATTAATGCAAGTGGAAAAGTCCACTGTTGTTTGAATATTTAATGTTCGTATTTTATGTCATTTTATTTGCAAAGGAACTGTGTATGCAATGTATAACAATGTAACAACTGCGTCAGAAATTATATGGTAGATTGAAAAAAAAAAAAACAGAACGAAACTTATTAAAGAAAAGACGAACAAACAAAATTTATATTAAACAATTGTATTTGGCAACAAACGAGAATTTACACATTAAATCGCCGTATGAAAGAGTATTAACACAGTCAATTTTAAAAACTTTATCATCATGTCGAGATAGTGCTATCGTATATGTTCGCTTATAAGTCAGATCCAACTGCAAAGTGCATAGACCCATATCTGCTGTCGCATAAGGCGCCGGCATATCTGGGTCTCTGCATGTCTTTAGAAGTAATCAGTAGAACAAAGAACATAGACCTTGATCTGCCGGCGCATTATGCAGTTGAACCCGATTTATAAGCGAGTATATGCGGTACCTATTTTATTGTGTGCATATCGTGATTGTAGAATCTTAATATGCACATCTCTTGATAATTGTCCTCGTGATTGAATGAAGAATCCCTGTATATATCAAATCTCTTGATAATTGTCCTCGTAATTGAATGAATAATACCTGTATATATCAAATCTCAGATTTTGTTTCATCAAGCATTTCTTTATTTCTTTACATACTTTTTCTCATCTTGAACTGTATTGAAAGCATAGAGCTTGGATCTCAAGCCCATGCACTCAGTATTTGTTCTTGCGTTTGTTGTAATCTAATTCATACACTAACTATTTTGATTGCTCGAACACAGCATATTGGTTTTGGTTAATTTAATTTTTGACGTTCTTCGTACTGACCGAAACTAAATCATTATCAATTATTTTTCTGTTTTCAACTGAAATGTCTTTTATACATTGTTCTCTTCATTTGTATATATATTACCTGTTGTTCTTTTTCTAGGATTTTCTTTTTGTATTCCGAAGAGACTGTTGCTCACCACTTCAAAAAAGTCCTTCTTAGAATCATTGCCTGCCTTTTGTCTCAAGTTAGTATTAAGCTCGCTGTCAGGTTTTAAACGCGGTTGTTGCTCAAACGAAAAGATTTTGTGTACTTTTGTCACTTTTAGGCATAATATACTGTCAAGTTGTAAGCTTTGGTAGTGGTAATGGAAGACATATTTGTTTTTGTAATTTAATGTGCAGAGTAATTTAGATACTGTTGGTTTAGTCGCTTTTATCTCCTTGATAAGTGTCGTTTTTGCCATGGTTAGCGATTGTTTTTATGTGGAACGGGTTTTTTTCTGGTTCTAGAGGTGAGTCATTAAAATTATCACGAAGATGTAATGGAATCTCCAAATTTACCTGTTGTATATATATATATATATATATATATATATATATATATATATATATATATATATATATATATATATATATATATATATGTGTGCGTGTGTGTGTGTGTGTGTGTGTGTGTGTTGAACAGTAATCTGGTGAATTTATCAATAAAAGGTAATGTTTTAGCATAGCGTCTATCAAAGCTATCTATGGATTCGTATGATAAATGTCTTTTAATAAAAGGTGTATGGTGCATATTTTAGATAAGACTAGTTCTTTTAACAAACTTGTCGTTTAAATTGTTATCTAGCTGTTCAAGGGACTGAGTCATAAATCTGTAGCTATCTACAACCCTAATTGTCTTTTCAGCAATTCTTTCTATTCTTTCTTTTTGAACAAGTCAAATACAAAATCTTTGCTGAATGAAATATATTTTTCATCTGTATTAGGGACGATATTTACCTCATTGCCTGGATCTTGTAGGGGCCGCGGGTGACCCAGTTGTCTAAGCCGCTCGTCTTTACAGATCACTCACAAATCTCACCTCTGTGCGCGTGAGTTCGAGTGTCGGCTGGACCAACTTGGTTATCTGAGAAAGCTTGTCAGTAGCTTAAGGTGGGTCGGTGGTTTTTCCCAGGTTCTTAACGGGTTCTTCCTCCACCAAATATACAGGCCGCCACGTATCATATGATGAAAAATTACGTTAAATCCCACAAAAACAAACCAAGATGGATCTTGCGCAACTATCTCTTGGAGGAGCGAATACGATGTGAACAAAAATCCCGTGAACGGCATATTATAATCCCGCCGCATGTTTACAAAGACCTCTAGGTAGACACTAGTACGGTATTGTTGAGATTACTGACTAAGGGATATCAGTGACCTCAACCGTTGTTCAAGGTATTCGGTCTTGAACTAAACATAATGTGAAGAAAAAAAAAAAAAACTATTTTCTTATCAGGTCTACCATGACCTCTGTTCTTTATACCTCAGACTCTGCAGGTGTGTTTATTACTTTTAGTGGCATCTGCAAAGTTTGGTCAAGGAAGTTATTCTAGAACAAAATTTAATCTGCACAAATTATTTTGCTTTAAGCCACAATGACACTGATCTTTAACCTTTTAAATCCCTCCCCCCTCCCCCCGCCGAAGAAAAAATGGAAAAATACGACCATGTCTATACCGTAATTGCAACCCTCAACAAACTTTGGTCAAGGTACTAAATATATCATGGAAAAATAATGTTTCTTGTTTCAGTAAAAGTTACCTTGACCATTACCTTTGACACCAAAATTAATAGGCATCTTTCTTACTGAACGTGCAGGTCAGCCACAAACTTTTATGACGGTATATGGTTGATAACTGAAGTTTTTGTGCAGAAATTATTTTTGTTTCTTGTAGTCAGTGACCCTGACCTTTGATCAGCTGACCCCGAGAGTGATAGTGTTCTTCCCTACCCCAAGCGCAAGCCATCCATAAGTTTGATCCAGGTCTGATTGTAGACTAATGTTATTGCGGAAACCATTTTTCTTCTTTCATTTACAGTAACCGTTAAATTTGACCTTTTGACCCCGAAATAGATAGGGTTCTTCTATTCTTCTTAACCCCAAGTGGAAGGAATCCACATATTTTGGTTACTTTAGACATTGGAGAACTCGAGTTATTGTGCAGAAACCATTTGATTTCTTTCTGTCTCATTGACCTTGACCTTTGATATTTTGACCCCAAATTTGATAGTGTTCTTCCTTACCCCAAGGGCAACCCAACCACACGGTTTGATAGCTGTAGAAGGTAGATGGTGGATAGTTTGAGCAGAAACGATATTGGTAACATACATATGGATGGGTATAATAACATAATAGGCTCTGCTTTATGGCATATATTTAATAAAATGTGGTACGAGTTTAGCATATATGAAATTCACGTTGCAGTTATTATGTTCATACCCGCTATATTTGCCCATTAGATGATTATGGTCTCTAACTTTGATACCTTCCATTATTTTCTCACTGATACGGCAAACATTAGTCAAATTTAAATGTCACTTGTCTTTATATGTGAAACAATAGGTTTGGATTTTTCATATTTCAGTTCATTGCATATAAGTTTTGCATCCTTATCTAATCATAAAACACTTGGATACAATATGTACCTCTGTAAATGATCGGCGTAATATTCGTGTGCATTGCCTTTACGTGCATGCAAAATCCTAATGGCAAGTGTTGAGCTGTTTTCTCTGTCCAGCTTCTTGTTAAACGATCTATTATGTCGTTGTTAATCTAGGTAATACGCTGTCAAAGTAACAATAAACAACGCAAGGAAACTATTAATTGTTGTTAATAAGTTTAAATTTGACAAATAAACCTTCTTCATGCATGATGTCAACAGTATCCTCATAAAAAATCCTGATTTAGTTAGGTAGAAAATCTTTCAGTATTCTAACTTGAAATTTTCTTGAACTAATTTCTTTTTTTTCGATCTTTGTAAAATCCTCTTATTTAGGCAAAAGTCTCTAGATATTGGAAAGAAAGCAGTATTTGAACTTTCAGCTTGTTTATTAATTGTTGAAAATGGCCCCATTTATAGAGCAACAATTCCTTTAATATTGGTATGTAATAACTTGACTAGACATAAATAATGAATTTGTTATATCCTTCACAACAAAATAAATATTCGAACTTTCAAGAGCTGACAGAAGAAGTATTACTTTCATCTAAGTCATCATTACAAATAATACTATTTTCATTTATGCCATTTAGTTTTTCACAATAATCTATAGCACAGTTTTAGTCAATCTAATTAAAATCAAATCTCCACTTTCCCAGTAGTCTAATACCGTAGATCTCGGGAGAGCAACTGATAGTCTACACTAGGTAAATGGGCATGCCATTTTCCATTTGGTGCCAAAGATGACCAATCATGCCTAGGCCCCACGGGCGGCACAAGATCAGATAGCTAGTTCTGCGACTGATTACCTATGCCCACCAAAACGCCTGTCTCATCGATCGCTCTTTTTTGAAACGTACATTAGTAGGCAACCCCCTCCCTTCCCCCTCTGGTACCAGAGTTAAAATTGGGACCCTATGTGATTAGAGTGGACCTTTCTTTCCACATCATTCCTTCCATCCTAATGCACGCTAGGCAGGGTTATGTGAAGGCACGAACCAGTTCCATGATCCATAGTCGTTAGCCTGGTTCAAACCAATCCAGTGGGGTTTCACCCTTGACCATCTGGGTCTCCCGTGCCTCTGCAAATTGTTATAATAATATAAGCAATAACAATAATAATTTGGAAGTAAGCGAATGCGTGTTCACGCTGTTAACTGTTCTGACTGTAAATCCCAGCGAGTAACCATTATGGGGCAATGTCAGCATTTAACGTAACATCAAATTCTTCCAACTGTAGCCAGTTACCATCAGCTAAAGCAGTCTTTACGTCGATTTGTTTGTAACGCACAAAATGTATCGGAACGTATGTTCATTTATATATACAACTAAGCTACCAGGATCAATTGATGTAAAATTTCCCCTTCAACCCATACTGCGCCGTCCCGTCCTCCAGCTCAAAGCTACAATCTCCACTCGTATCACAGGTGGCTGAATATATTAAATAAAAACAAACATCAAGCAAGCTTTCACAGAAGCGTACAAAGATGTAACTTATATTGGCATGGGGTAGGGAGTGGTGAATGAGATTTTGCACACGTATTTCAGGTGCTGTTTATTCACTGGAAACTGGGTCTAAGTCAACAGGAAGTGGCGCAACTGCAGTGGGTTATATTGAACATTGTTCACTGGGTTAACTCCCTTAAACGATGAATTCGGGAAAATAAAAAATATTATTTACGTTAGCTAATAGGTGTTCTCCAGAACTTACACGGAGCCGCGGTGGCTTAGAGGTTAACGTGCCGGACTCACGACCGAAAGGGTGCTGGTTCGAATCCTACCATCGGACCAGCCTGGGTCAGCAACACTTTACTCTGATTGCCTCGGCAGTAAATAACCTAATTGTGTTGCTGTGCCGTAAAGCACCAAAGCAAAGCAAACCAGAACTTACAATAGTTATCTTGTGTGTGATGCATTAAATCCAGTTCTAAATATTTGTATAATTGGTATTATCTTAATCAATAATGTCATCAGAATTATCACTACTAAAACATTTTCGTAGGTTTTGTCAATGTTAAAGGAACTGCTCATCCGATGACGATTCGACACGGCCGCTGTTTCAATTTTATTATCGTCATTATATATATATATATATATATATATATATATATATATATATATATATATATATATATATATATATATCTGTGTGTGTGTGTGTGTACTCATTGTCATTTTCTTCTTAATGGTTAGTTTCCAGTAATCATCATAGCATGAGTAACTGCGTTATTAGGGCTTACGTCCATGAAAAGATTCGCATGAAAATGTGTCTGTTATGCTAATTATGTTCTAAATCCAAAGTAAACCATAGCGTGAACTGATATGATATTTTATGTAGATTCAGTTTAGATTCAGTTTTGTTAACGCCTTTAATAAATTATAAGTCAATTTATTTTTTATATTGCCCGTCTTATCCTATTGCTGCGTCGATAATTGCAGAAAATGTTGCCATAAGATTGGAACAAAATTGATAGTTAGCCTCATATCAAAACACTGCAAGTCATTTTCCTCTAAGTTTTCAGTACTTATGTATCCACTCAGTCGCCGTAACTCGTCGTCATGAAGAATATACCAACTTAGTATACTAAACCCTACTTTGGGTCGTCATTGATCAGAATCAAATAGAACAAAACACGGTCTCATAATAAGTTCGTAAAATAGGGAAATTAGGGAATAAGTTCGTACAATTGGGAAGTTAAATGTTTGAGTGGGAGGTAGATTAAATTCTGTAGTATCACTAATTTTCGTGTGGTACCAATTTTCGTGGATTTCGTTGTTGCCCTGAACCACGAATTTGAAGATCCAACGAAAAATTAGCCACATAAAAAACCTCTCCCTCCACCTCACCTCATGTTTTTTTTTGTTGTTTTTTTTTAAAACTATTTCATTCCTAGAGCTCAACAAAGCTATTTGATAAATCAGTGTCATTTCTGTAATCTGGTAAGAAATATTAGCTTTTACATGTTTTTTTTAACCCTATAAAAAAAGAATCCTAAAGATTTTATATACGTATCTTGACGGTATCCGGTAGCTGTAATTTCCACTCGCTGCCTTAAATCAATATGTTGTGATATAAGTAAAGATATAAAGAAACGAGAAAAAGCGTAAGGTATTCAAACACTGTAGAAAATGAAAAAAAATAAAGAAATGATACTATAAATGAAAATTAGATTTAATACTTATTCAGATCGATTCTTCATTCAAGTGAAACTGTTGTCGAAAAATGTTAATCCTCGTGAAATAACGTCTCATTTATCCATGCATGTTTAATCTCAATGAACAACATGACTGTAAAATACTAAACTATTGCTTGAAGCACAATTACTAACGAAACACTGTATATACACTAATTACCGCAGATTAATGACTCTCACGCTTCCCTGATTTTCGGACAAAACTATTAACGATTAGCGATCTACTCTCTTTTCAACCTTTTCTGTATACTTTAATTTCCAATGCTTTCCCAATTGTCCTAAATTTCTGTAATACTGCAGATTAAATTTCGAACAAAGGTGATTTCTACGTCCCTCGTTCCATGTTTTGTTCTCTTTTCACATCTATGTAAAACCTTTTCTCGACATGAACACTTGCAAGCGCTGCCATAATCTGTTTTTATTCATACCTCATAAAATAATAAAGAAAGGCTAACTGCCTTTCGGCGCAATCATCTCTACGCTGTAACAGAGAATCACAGTTTGCATACTTGATATAATAAAAATGAGATAAGCCTTTAAGAGGATATAAACTAAGTAATTTCATCGATATAAATAAAGTGGCAATATCTGTAAAATACATATACATAAATTCAGTATGATTCACGCATGTCTGCGTGGACATCCTTTTGCTCGGAATGGGAAGGGGGGGGGGGGGGGCGGCTAGATTGACAAAATCCCAGTGGACTGCATTATCAATTACTTGAATTATACTCTGATCGTCGGACACACCCATTCTTGTCGAATACTACTACAACTACTATTAATACTACTACTACTACTTATAATAATAATAATAATAATAATAATAATAATAATAATAATAATAATAATAATAATAATGGTATACAAATAACAAATCTACTTCATGTCATTTTTAGGCAATTTTAGTATGCAGTTTTATATTATTAGGTTGATGGATGTGGTACCCATTACCTTTATTTTTTATGGAATTATTATGTGAAAAAGATATTTTCGTTTATGCACTGTAAGTCTATTGTTGTGTTGCTCGTCCTTCGAGTTCGAAGATGACCATGACATCACTAACTGGTTTGGTTTTGTGAGTACCTGAGTGTCTGATCAGGCCAATTTGTACTCCAAACTGTCTGTGGCACACTTGTACTTCTCCAATAAGAGACTCCAGATCTTAATAAAAATTGTCCTTTATCTCATCTGGGTTGGTCATGATGGGTGCAAAGGCGCTGATGATAGTTGCATGTCTTTCTCCAGACAATAGGAGTCTTATTTACATTAGTCTGTCATTCACTCCCTTTGGGTAATTTGTGAGCTTGCTATCTAGCAGTTATTTGATGGTAAACCCAACACCAGCTTCACGTCGCTCTTCTTTACTTCGGTCACTCCAGAAGAAGGTGTAGCCGGCTCCTTATTCGGTGAGTTCTCCTTCCTCAGCTAGGCAAGTTTCACTTAGGGATGTTATATGGATGCTGAATCTGGCCAGTTTTCTACCAACTAGAGCTGTTCATCGCTCTGGTCTTTCTGCTGATGCACCGTCCATTAGTGTGCATACGTTCCTGGCACCGATGGTGAGTTACGTCACCTTTGTCTTCTTGCTACGTATTCGACCGCTAAGGTGGGATCCCCGTCAGCCGCGGTATGCTGACCAATGTTAAGGTGAACAGGCAATGTTTAGGGCACCTTTTCTAACCCCTTCCTCATGCTACGGAGGTGAGCAGCATGATCCAAAAATGGGAAGCTCAGACACCCAGGGAGCTGCCGAGTTCCATTGCTGCTTCGGTCCAGTAAAAAGCGACCCTATACCCTGAACCGCCTCTGTGCAGGTCTGCAGCTACTACTCCCAGTGTATCCACACCTGCTGCTTTGCCGATCACACATCGCCACAGGAACTGAAGGTATCTGGTGGGGGAAGGAGAATAGTGTCATGATGTTCGAATGAGTTGGATTTAAGTGAGGGAAAATTGCTGCAGGGTCGCCCTCACTCTTTCGTCCAAGCTTGTCTGAATCCAGTGACACGACAATGTCGAGAGGTCTGGAGACCAGTCCGGATGCAGTGGATGGCCATCAGTTCCAGCTGCTCCTGAGCATATGCCCTGCGTTTTCCTTACAGCTCTTGCCATCTACCTTCACAGCCGGGGGATGGACACATCTGCTCGGCCGCCTGATTCACCAGAAATGACTTTCCAGAGGGAGCCATGTGTAGCTCTCCACTCTGAATCAACAATCACAGATAGAACCGTCTACTATTACTTACGGTAGCAGACGATACCTGACCTGCCCCTGTCCTTAAGTCTATTGCAAATACTGGATATCAACAAACCTTGCAAAACAGCTTTCAGTGGATACAATCTTGAAAGAACATGATCGTCAGTAATACAAAGCATCATTTGATTGAATTATCACTCCTGATTTTTCGAAACGCCCAATTTTGATTGCCCACAATAAAAATATACTTGCTGTAGGTGATTTCTGCCATTAGTACTGATTACATATTTGTATAGTCTTTTTATTGTATCCTGATTCATCTTTTAGATAATTATGAATGTGAAACACGACATTTTTCTATTCAATAACTGAATGCATTCTCATTAAGTTCACCCAAATTTAGCATTCAGCTCTAAACTGAAGAACAAAAAATAACAAATGAAAGACTTCATAAAGCAAACGACACTGATACTGGTACGTTCATAACTCGTGGTTTGTTTCAGAAAAGTTGACATCAGATATGATGGCTTCAGAATATTTTGCTAGTGAGCATTGCAACTAAGATTTATAACATCTTATTATCGCCTGCCCCATGCAAAGAGTGCTTTCTATTGCAAAACATTGCAACTGAGATTTATAACATCTTAGTATCGCCTGTCCCATGCAAAGAGTGCTTTCTATTGCAAAACATTTAAGATGGCTGGCATATGAATACAAATAACTTCATAAATAAATATTTAAGTGGCAGTATTGAAAGGAGATAACCGGAGAAAAGAAACAAAAAGAAGGTAGAAAAGAGAAGAATTTAGGTAATATGCCACAGGTACAGGAAGAGATTTTAACATTGTTGGGATCGAACTGTTTCGTAGTTTTAATATATTTGTGTACTAAAAAAACATACAATTTTATTTTGCTCTTTCGTTAGTTTGTGGTTTCCTCTTATTAATAAATCCAGATTGAATTCAACTTGTTTAATTCAAGTTATAACACGCGCGTCTTTGAATAACATACCTGCGACATGAAAAGAAGTAATGTTTATTAGTTTGTTGCGCCTTCTCTAGCTCCCCCGGCGGGAATGTCACTTAAGCCGACTTAGAGGAGAGATTTATTACGCAGTGGATATGGGCTTATCTCACTTATAATAAAGGAGAATCAATTCTTGTAAACATAGAGCGGCAACACCGTTGGAAATCTTATAGTCGTCTGTAAGTTATTTTCTGGTCCGAGTTTCACTCAAGGGAATACAGCCTGATTATAAATACAAACATTCTTTACTTGCGTAATAAGGTACTAAAGTGATAATGCGGCAGCTTCAGGCTCTTTTCGTTCTATTTTCATTGAATTCCCTTCACTTCAAAAAAACTCTCAAACTACACTTGTATATTCCATTAGGGGTTTAATATAAGTCCGGTACAATTTTGAAAGAGTTGTTTTATAAAGCTTTAATGCTCTCAACAATGCCAATTTGTGATTTCCTATTTCGACTATATCTTCAATATATTCGTTTCTCAAAAAATAATTATATCAGATATGAACAATCAATATTTCTGGAAAGGACTGTTTAAATAAATTTTAGTCAAGCACATCACTTTTACTTTAGCTAAAAAAGGGTATAACTGATATGGGAATTGCCAATACAAAGAAACATTTTATGAAACGGAAACATACTTTATATTTGTTTCGTTTGAAGATGTTAAATACCACCACTGCCACTACTATTATTACCAACACTATTAATACCACCAGGTATGATAAATGATGAATATAATCGCGATTACTTTGCATTAAGAGATCGTGCAGTTTACTCTTAAATGGCCTAAGAAAGTTAGTATTCCAATTACCCTTTGTAATCATGTACGACGTTAAATTCCTCGCAACATCAATAGTGGAGGAAATAGTAACCCAAAATTCAATACTTGAGGTTGGGGACCTGTATACAGTGTAAAGTAAAATTAATTTATTTCTAAGAAATAGCTGTAATTAAATCTCACAGCCAATATATTCAAGATCTTGTCTACTTTCGCAGTGTCTGTTTTAGTTGAGAAAAGTAGTCGCACCACCCGAAACTGGTTTCTATCCTTCTGAAATGTTTGAAAGCCATCCCATTCTAGAATTCTGCCCGCAACAGAATCATCAAGGTGAGTTTCAGTAAAGCAAATTATATTGAAATATTACAGTTCAGATGCGACTTCATCAACTTTGTTACTATTAATTAGGTAATAGGTGAAAATGTCTTATATATATATATATATATATATATATATATATATATATATATATATATATATATATATATGTGTGTGTGTGTGCATGTATATATATATATATATATATATATATATATATATATATATCATGTGTTTTTTTAATTTAGTATTTTATTGCTAATATAGGTATATAATCTTTTAGAAGAGTATAACTCTCTTTCTCTCTCTCTCTCTCTCTCTCGCATAAATCAAAATTCTTGATCCAATGTACATATTACCTTTTACAAACAATGAAATCACGGCTGGTGGTATGATATGCAAAAAAGAGAACGATATAGAATATTAACATTTATAGCTTTCTGGACTTGTGCCAATAACTACTGAAAGTCTTTAAAAACAATCTGGTCCACTCTGAAAGTAGCTGGTATCAATTTCGAAGGACGGATTACGACGTTTTAGATTCTCAAATACTAAAGCTGAACTGTAGTCATATATCGAGAGAATATAAATCAGAATTTAAATCTATCTGAAGTGATATGGAGAGTATAAATCAGCATTGAAATATATCATTGCACTCAAGAAAAGATACATTAGAGAGTCCCAAATGAATGAATACATTCAAGCGAGGAAAAATCCTCGATAATTTTGACATCTTTTAAAACAAGAAACGCTTCATTCTCAACACCAATTAGTAAGTATTTTCCCCCAAAACTGGTATGAATACTTTTAATTTGTATTGAAGAAGCCAGTGTTAGAGTTCGATGACTATGACAATACTGTTAGTTAAGAACCTCCTCACCTACAGGATGATGACTTTAATACTTCTATTGCAAATGGTGAAATTGTGAAAGGTTTACTTCAGTCAAAAAAAAAATCCAGGGCGTTGACATGATACCTATTCGTTTTTATCAGCGCACGTCTGAAACAATTTTACCATTCATTAACGCTCTGTTTTAGAAAATATTTAAATCTGGCTATGTTCCTAAGCAGTGCAAGCGGAAATATTATTTTTCCTAATACCACACGCATTACAAATAACATGGCTTTCAAACTGTTGGTATAAAGCAAGTTGATATACCAATACTGTTGGTATATCAATTGTGATTCACCCATGGTGTATAAATACTCATACTATAAGCATATAATAGTCGTTTCAAGAGTAGACTATTGCTTCTGTACGCTCTAGATCAGTGATGAATTTCCACTAAATAATGAGAAAAATACTAATTTCCGTTTGAATTAAACATGTTACACAATTTCATCGAAATCCGCTCTGATCCCCCCCCCCTCTCTCTCTCTCTCTCTCTCTCTCTCTCTCTCTCTCTCTCTCTTGCCGTAAAGGACAAAAAATAAATGGAAATCTGTGGAGTGAGAGAGATAAAACAATCCGAGCTGGATGAAAACCTCGAACTTGAACTTACACCAAGTAACTTAAAGGAACCGGAGGTCCTTATAACTGTATGTGTACACCTTCCATGAGATTTTTCTACAGTGATACACAATACCAATGATACAAAGTTGCAATAACCTGTGAAGACGAGTTGGCTGAACGGTAAATTCCTTTGCATACACATTGTGTAATCTATTTGATATTGTATTTTTTGCGTGTTTATTTAACTAATAGTAAGTAATACGATTCTAAAACAGATCCTTTTGAAATATTAACATGTCTGAAGGTTTGTCTTGGGTTCTCAGACAGCATGTCAGATTTACCTCAGTTGATCAAAATCACTCTGTCTCTGTCTATCTCTGTCTGTCTGTCGCAGCCAACAAAACTAAAACAATACTACCGCCTAAATGATCACAAATAAAACACATGTCAAGATCAATCATTTACACCGTGTTTTCGTCTGAGTGCTCAACATCAAAGGAAGCCGACGCAACCAACAACACCAAGTCAATCGGTTTTTAAAGTTCACCTGTATGATCTCTAACTTAAACCACTGTCCATAAGGGGACAAAACACGTGACCGGCTGCTTTGCTCAATGCAATCAGCAGACGGTGGCAATATTTGATGTGTTTAGAGCCCGTCAATGTGAGAAGATACTAACTAAATTGAAAGACAGTGGAATCACGCGTTTGTTTGTGTCTGCCTCATGTACAGACCAACTTCAACCACTAGACTTGACAATAAATAAAGAGTACAAAGAATAATTAAAATCAAAATTCCAAAACTGGTATGCTAAACAGGTCATGGAGGTCATCACGCAAAAAAGGAAGACGTTACTGGTAACGATCACTGATTGCAATCTCATTAATCAAGCCAATTCGGGCTGAGTGGATAATTGCAGCTCACGCGACAATGAGTGAAACATGTGACCTAATTACCAGTGGTTTGGAGAAAGCTGGACTTCTTTAATTCTGCAATTTGGGGATTATTTTCCTGAGAAGCATTTGTGTGTACATTGAGAATTGATTGACACGATGTTGATACAGTGGCTTTGTCCGAAAATCAGTGAAGTGTGAGCTTTAATACTCTGCTGTAATTAATGTATATTCATAGTGTTTCATTAATAATAGTGCATCAGCAATAGTTCTAGTATTTTACAGGCTTGTTATTCTTTTGGATTAAAAATGCGTGGATAAAATGAAATGTGGTTTCAGGAGGATTTAAATTGTTCAACAACAGTTGTACTCGAATGAAGGATTGATTTGAATAAGTATTAAATTTAATTTTCATATACTAGTATTTTTTATTATTCTTTCTTTTATTTTCAGCATCACTAGTGTTTGAATACCTTATGCTTTTTCTCGTTTCTCTCTAACCTTACTTATCTCACATATCGATTGAAGGCAGTGAGTCGAAATTACAGCTATCGGATATCTTATTGACACGTGTGCATTGAAATAATATAAAACGCTTTATAATTCTTTTTTCAAAGGGTTAAAATAAAACAAACGTGTATAAAAGTTAATATTTGATTACCAAATTACAGTATTGACGTTGACTTATGAAAAACTAGTAGGTTCCTTAATCTCTAGGAACGACACATAGCAATAAAATGAGCGGGGGATGGGGGGGGGGGGCGTCATCATCATACGTGGCTAATTTTTTGGGGAGTATTTAAATTTGTGCTTCGGGCCAGCAACGAAAACAACAAAAATTGGTCCTCCACGAAAATTTCTGTTACTACAGTATTTATCCAACCATCAGTCAATTCTTCTCTTTATATATATATATATATATATATATATATATATATATATATATATATATATATATATATATATATATATGTGTGTGTGTGTGTGTTTGTGTGTGTGTGTGTGTGTGTGTGTGTGTGTCAAAGAGGTTAGAGATTCACAATTCGTTCCATGCAGGAATCGAACACATGCATCGAGTAAACGGCGCATATGGCCTAGCTCTCATGCACCACAACCCATAACCTACAGGACATGCTCTCATCCCACGTTTTAGATTTGGATATATGATTACACGAAGAAATCTATACAGAATAACCTCAATATAATCAAAGAGGTTAGAGAGTTATTCTTCGGTCCAAGCAGGAATCGAACCTGTGCCGTTTCTAACGGCGCCTTTTGACTAGCTCTCATACACCCTAACCCTCACGATCAAATACGGAAGGAACAAGGTCGAATATAATTATATATTGACCCTGGATCCCACTATATATATATATGTACATATATATATATATATATATATATATATATATATATATATATATATATATAAAAATATATATATATATATATATATATATATATATATGAATGCATATATGTGTATATATATGTGTGTATGTATGTATCATTCGAAGTAAATTTCTACGCAGTATATTTGCAACATGATTTCACGTTAAAAAAATCACTTCGGGAAAGGAAAATTGCACTCATTGTTGCACAAGTAACATCATTTCTTCTTCTTCTTATTTTTTATTCGCATTGTGTGATTGATGTTCTGATTATATATTGTATATATTATTCCACAGACCAATCTCTAACGGGTGCAGGAACATCAGAACGACCCGAGGAGACAACGGACACACCCAACCATCACGTCCTCAAGGAGAAACCGGAGAAACACGACCAACACGTCCTGATGAAGAGAACAATCACACCCAGCCACAAAGCCCTAAGGGACAGGAAACATCGTACCAACAACCTCTCAATGGTGAGGGAACATCAAAACTACCCGAGGAAGAGAACGTACAAACCCAACCAACACGTCCTCAGGGAGAAACCGAACAAACCCGACCAACACGCCCTGATGAAGAGAAACGTCACACCCTGCCAACACTCCTTCAGGGAGGGAGCATTCAAGCTGCAACCACAACACCACAGTCGAAAACGGTCAGACCCAAACACCATCTCAATAGGGACAGAATGGTCGAACTCCACCTTCCCCAAACGTAGAGAACAGCATAAGCCCACCACCTGCTCCAGAAGGGTAGAGCGCTCAAAACAAGCCAACCTTCCACCTTTGCTTAAAAAATGAAAATATCCGGAAGAAAACAAAACATACAAGCGTTACTGCACTGTGTAAGTATATGTACTAGATTTTGTTGTTGTTTTTTGTTTGTTGTTTTTTGTTTTGTTTTTTAGATACGGGTAATATCGGGCTATTTTTATTTCTTGAAGTTAAGGAGTACTTCCTTATTTGACTGTCTATCTCAACTCAATACAAGAAATGTTTACTATCATAAGAAAATGGTTTACATTACAGGCACGATGCAAAGAGAACAGTGTACCCGACAATAAACTATTTGTATTCATGATAGCATGTATCGTTTCCGCTATAAGATTGCATTGTATCGAATATAGGAAATTCCAAAAGTGATCGCTGACTAATTGTATCGTGAAAGCAATTAACGGGGAGAAAAAAGTGGAATGAAGAAATGATATATTTTTATATTTATTATACACTTATCATAGTGTAAGAATCATAATCTTTCGGTTAAGCCATGTGACTAGCTATTATAATTACATATTGTACAGTTTCTGAATCTAAACGTGCATATGCTATATTGGAAGCCAAAATCAATGTTAAATTGTGGAAACCTGTATTCTACTCATATATTGTAATGTTTTCTATGCGAAAATTATCGAATGCCATGAACTTTTATAATGGTGGCAGGGCACTAAACTGGGTCAACAAAAGCGAAATTTTGTTTTGTATACCACCGATTTCATATTTCTGTTATTTTATGGAGAATATACAATTTTGAAATATTTTTGTTTACTCATATTTTAATTTCCACTGATTACGAAAAAAAATATCTCGGTAGAGACCACTAGAAGTAAGGTCACATTGATATATTTTTCTGTGTGTAGCATAATACATTCTGTTTGTAATATTTTCTTATAATCTACGATGGTTTTAGCATTGCATCATGGTACAGATTTAAATAAAAGCAGCTGTAGAGATGATAGATAAAGTGTTCATTTGCCCATTGACTTTTACACAGATATTATACTGAATCCTGATTCAAAAGGTTTTCCACTTCATATGTAACACTTATAGAAAAATTTTTACTTGCATATATAACAATATTTTCCATTTTTCTCCGCAACGTTACCAGCCAGTTCGGTGGCGTCATGCCTTTTAAAAAATTAAAAGCATCTTTGTGAATTTAAGTGTGGCATCCAGTTTTGCATTTAGCGGTAAACCATCTTAGTTATTGGACATGCATACATACAGTACATGATTGGGACACCTGATTTAATGTTGTAAGCAAGGATAAATCACAAAATATATCAAGTAAAATGTGTTTAGGTTTCACTTGAGACGGTGATAGTAATTGAAAATAAACGAGATCGTTTGAAATACTAAATTCCACATATTGGATCTTAAGTGGGATGACAAAATTGTGACGCATATATGTGAATGACTCACAATAGTCATCTGTTGAAAAATGTATATTGATATCGTTATCTATGTCCTCTTTCTTATTATAAGAGATTTTTCTACAAAGCGAAAATACTTTTCAAGACCAAGGAGATAAATCAATATTTTGCATTTATGAAACAATTATAAGTTTGTCACTGCCGATAGTTCTAATAAAACTCTCGATTGACTGATATACATAATTTTGCATGTGGATGTTCAGTGTTTTTGAACTACTGTAGTATCACTAATTTTGTTGGGTACCAATTATCGTGGATTTCGGTGTTGCCCTGAACCACGAATTTGAAGATCCAACGAAAAATTAGCCACATATGTTAAAGAAGCCTCTCCCCCCTCCCCCCCCCGCCCCCACACACACCTACCTCACCTTATTATTTTTCTACTATTTGATTCCTAGAGATCAACACAGCTATTTGATAAATTAGCGTCATTTTTGTAATCTGGTAAGAAATATTAGCTTTTACACGTGTTTTTTTAACCATATTAAAAAAAATCCTAAAGAATTGTATGTATTGTTTCAATACACACGAATCTATACAGTATACGGTAGATGTAATTTCCACTCGCTGCCTTAAATCAATATGTTGTGATATAAGTAAGGATAGAGAGAAACGAGAAAAAGCGTAAGATATTCAAACACTGTAGAAAATGAAAAAAAAAGGAATAAGAAATGATACTATAAATGAAAATTAGATTTAATACTTATTCAAATCGATTCTTAATTCAAGTCAAACTATTGTCAAAAAATTTAAATCCTCGAGAAAGCACGTCTCATTTATCCTTGCATGTTTAATCTCAATGAACAACACGACTGTAAAATACTAAAACTATTGCTTGAATCACAATTACTAATGAAACACTGTATATACACTAATTACCGCAGATTTTTTACTCTCGCGCTTCACTGAATTTCGAACAAAAAAACTGAATCAACATTGCGTCAACCACGTCGGTTGGTACACACAAATGTTTGTCGGGTAAATAATCCTGACATTGTTGAATTAAACAAGTCCAGTATTCGTAAAGCCACGGATAATTAGGTCCAATTGTTCACACATTTTGGCGTGAGCCGCAATTATCCATTCAGCATGAATTGGTTTGATTCACGAAGGTTTAAGTAATGTCTAGTGGTTGAAGTTTGTTCGTACACGAGGCAGGATCAAACAAAGGAGTGATTCCATTGTTTTTCAATTTAGTTAGCATCGTCGCACTTTTAGTAAATTATATTGTGAAACACGACATTTTTATATTCAATAACTGAATGCATTCTCATTAAGTTCATCCAAATTTAGCATTCAGCTCTAAACTGAAAAAATAACAAATGAAAGACTTCATAAAGCAAACGACACTGATACTGGTACGTTCATAACTCGTTGTTTGTTTCAGAAAAGTTGACATTAGATATGATGACTTCAGAATATTTTTCTAGTGAGCATTGCAACTGAGATTTATAACATCTTATTATCGCCTGTCCCATGCAAAGAGTGCTTTCTATTGCAAAACATTTAAGATGGCTGGTATATGAATACAAATAACTTCATAAATAAATATTTAAGTGGCAGTATTGAAAGGAGATAACTGGAGAAAAGAAAAAAAAGTAGGTAGAAAAGAGAAGAATTGAGATAATATGCCACAGGTACAGGAAGAGATTTAAACATTGCTGGGATCGAACCGTTTCGTAGTTTAATATATTTTTGTACTACAAAACCTAATATTTTATTTTGCTCTCTCGTTAGTTTGTGGTTTCCTCTTATTAATAAATCCAGATTTAATTCAACTTGTTTAGTTCAAGTTATAACACGCGCGTCTTTGAATAACATTCCTGCGACATGAAAAGAAATAATGTTTATTAGTTTTTTTGCGTACTCCTTGAGATCCCCAGGCGGGAATGTCACTTAAGCCGACTTAGAGGCCAGATTTATTACGCAGTGTATATGGGCTTATCTCAGTTACATAAGGGGGATCAGTTTTTGTAAAAAAAAAGAGCGGCAACACCGTTGGAAATCCTTTAGTCGTCTGTAAGTTATTTTCTGGTCCTAGTTTCACTCAAGGGAATACAGCCTGATTATAAATACAAACATTCTTTACTTGCGTGATAAGGTAATCCAGTGATAATGAGGCAGCTTCAGGCTTTATTCCTTCTATTTTCATTGAATTCCCCTCACTTCAAAAAACTCAAAAACTACACTTGTATATCCCACTAAGGGTTTAATATAAGTCCGGTACAATTTTGAAATAGTTTTTTTGCAAAGCTTTAATGCTCTCAACAATGCCAATTTGTGATTTCCTATTTCGACTATATCTTCGATATATTCGTTTCTAAAAAAAATAATTATATCAGATATGAATAATCAATATTTTTGGAAATTGCTGTTTAAATACATTTTAGTCAAGCATATCACTTTTCTTTACCTATAAAAAGGGTAAAAATGATATGGGAATTACCTATACAAAGAAACATTTTATGAAACGGAAACATACTTTACATTTCTTTCGTTTGAAGATGTCAAATACCACCACTGCTACTACTATTACTATCAACACTACTAATACCACCAGGTATGATTAATGATTAATATAATCGCGATTACTTTGCATTAAGAGATCGTGCAGTTTACTCTTAAATGGCCTAAGAAAGTTAGTATTCCAATTACCATTTATAATCATGTACGACATTAAATTCCTCGCAACAACAATAGTGGAGGAAATAGTAACCCGATATTTAATACTTGAGGTTGGCGACCGGTATACAGTGCAAAGTAAAATTAATTTACTTCTAAGAAATAGCTGTAATCAAATCATCTCAGAGCCAATATATTCAAGATCTTGTCTTCTTTCACAGTGTCTGTTTTAGTTGAGAAAAGTAGTCACACCACCTCAAACTGGTTTCTATCCTTCTGAAATGTTTGAAAGCCATCCCATTCTAGTATTCTGCCCGCAACATGATCATCAAGGTGAGTTACAGTAAAACAAATTATATTGAAGTATTATAGTTGAGATGCGAGTTCATTAACTTTATTGCTAATAATTCCGGTAATTAGGAAAAAGTGTGATTTATATATATATATATATATATATATATATATATATATATATATATATATATATATATATATATATATATATGTGTGTGTGGGTGTGGGTGTGTATGTGTATGTGTGTGTATATATATACTTTGTGTTTTTTTTAATTTAGTATTTCATTGCTAACATACATATATAATCTTTTAGAGGAGTACAAGAAACAAAATAACTTGGAGTCACAATCCTAAAATGAGGATTTCCATGTATCGTTATTTAGCTATGTAATGTTAGCGGTAAAAGTATACATTATATTGCACAAAGGAAGCTGCGGTAACGGTTTTGGTAGAGCGTCGGATTCGTAATCCAAAAATTGTTTCTTCGATACCCGCCTCGGCGAACCCAAAGTTGTCCGCCTCGGTGTGTCGTTTGGAAAAGCACTTAGTTCCCATTTCTTCTGCATGATATAGCCAATAATGTGTTCAAGTGCTGTTAAAACCAACGAAAACAAGAAACAAACATACTGCAGAAAAGAAAAGAATGTACTGCACCATCATCTGCATTCTTATTTAGTCCAATTTATTAGATCAACTCAAATGCATACACAGGGGTAGAACTAAATGAGACCCGAATTTGAGAACACATAGCTAACAGATAAAAGTTTGTTATCAAAGTCAGAATTGACCTGCCTTTCCCAAAACCATACTGAACATTTATTTCTAGCATTATTAATGATAGTCACAACTTTTGTTTTCATTTCGTTACTCACAAAATGCCATCTCAGTTCAAAAACACACGTGATATGCTACTATGAACATAAAATTAGCTTCATTGTGAATAATAACAACAATAACAAAACTGTATAAGCCATAAGTGTTTTAATGTAACCTACCAATACATATTTGCCAAATGTATATACCTTCTTACTTGCAATATCATATCCCATATTAAAAATTATAATGTGAACAAACAAGGTTTTAACTATTTGCGCTTGTTTGTTGTGGAATAAATTGAACAAGCTATCAGAACATGTATAGACTGATAAATCTCAAGGTCGTAAGAAAATGATTTTCCTCTGTCGTGAGCTCGTGTCGAGCGACTTATCCTCCGGCGAATCGCATTTTAATCTTGTTTATTTGTAACGTGACAATAGACTAACCAATGAAATCAGTCAAGACTGATATTGGTCCGACATCATGATGTGGCTCAGTTTTTCTGTATAAAAAGCCAAGCTGTCTGGAGCGAAATTCAAACTTGGAGAGGAACTCTACGTGACAGTTCTATCCGAAATAATTTCTACAGAGAGATCACTCCAAAGGTAAGCTATCTGACAAACTTTTGTTTTCATTTTTAAAATTTAATTGTGATTTGGTTAATTTAGTTTCGGAAAACATTCCCGAAATCTGTATATTCTCTTACATACTTTGACTGTTAAAAGGTAAATATTTGTCAAGGCCCAGGACTTTATATTCGCCAATTGATTATTTTCTGATAAAACTTTGCTCATATACTCCAAAGGCATGTTAATCCGGTTGCATTCTACTGCAAATTGGTTTGATTTATGACGAAACAGTATACTACTACCTTGCTTAGTAAAACTAAACAGATATTTGAATTCACTTGCGAATAAAAAGCTTAGATTTGTGGTATTCATTTAATCAAATCGTTGCATTTATTAATATTAGTAACAACACAACATACAACAAGAGTTTCAATAATCCGACATTATTCTAGTCGGATTTTTACAAAAGTTTAGTCTCCAAAATTAGTGTGATATGTTATATAGAAAACTTTTCGAATTGCAAATAAAAGAAGTCTTGTCCATAGCTATAGCAATTAGTATTTGGCAACAGCATTATTTGATAGATATATAGGTGGACAGAGACAGTGGTCTAATTACTATTATCTGTTATTTTCCATTTATCCAATTTTCAGTCAGTTCTCTCTCTCTCTCTTTCTCTCTCTCTCTCTCTCTCTCTCTCTCTATATATATATATATATATATATATACATATACTATATATGTGTGTGTTTGTGTGTGTGTGTGTCAAAGAGGTTAGAGATTCATAATTTGTTCCATGCAGGAATCGAACACATGAATCGAGTAAACGGCGCATATGGCCTAGCTCTCATGCACCACCACCCATAACCTACAGGCCATGCTCTCATCCCACGTTATAGATTTGGATATATGATTACACGAAGAAATCTATACATAATAACACCAATATAATCAAAGAGTTTAGAAAGTTATTATTCGGTCCAAGCAGGAATTGAACCTGTGCCGTTCGAAACGGCACCTTTTGACTAGCTCTCACGCACCCTATCACTCACGACCAAACAGGGACGGAACAAGGTCGAAGATAATTATATATTGACTCTGGATCATATATATATATATGTGTGTATGTGTGTGTGTGTGTGTGTAACATAAAAAGTAAATGTATACGCAGTATATTTGCAAAATGCCCTCTCTCTCCGATTTTTTCATGAATTCTCCCGACTCATTTTATTATTCAAACGTTTTGCTGATTCAACTGTATTCTATAGATTTTAACTCCATTCTTTTCTTACAATAATTCATATATTTCTTTAGGTTTCTCACACGTAGCGTGATTTAAATTGTATGCTGAGCGTTGCTTATTTATTTTGAGTAGAACAAAGTTGTTTATAAAAAGTTGGGAAAACATTTTCTAATGTATAATACTTATATTTTAAGTTGCATAACTAATCATAAAGTAACAATTCATTATTTTTCTTTGCAGCATAATGAAAGTGACAATCTATATTTTGGCGGTTCTAGCCGTCCACATTTCCTGCATTTATTGCCAGCAAGGAGGTGGGTAGAACTAATTATTAAACTAAATTACATTATTTGAAGCTTATTTGTTAAACTTTGCTTCTAGTAGCTGTAAACATTTAATCAAATAATGAATCTAATTATTTAAAAATAATAAATTTAATTAAACAATCAATCTAATTATTATCAAGATCGGCTTTTCAATAAGAAGATCTGACAGGCACTGATATGACGTCATGTTATGCTGACCTATAAATTCAAATTATCCAAATTACACGAAAATAAGCGCTTAATTAGGTAGGCTACTGAAATTAAGTGGACAGGGAATTGCAAAGGTTGCCAAAACATGAACTTATATCGATGCCTGTCAGATTTACCTGATCATTAGATGATTTTGATCGGATTGCTTAATTCAGATCATCTGCCTCTTTTTCACGTTAAAAAAATCACTTCGGGAAAGGTAAATTGCACTCATTGTTGCACAAGTAACATCCTTTCTACTTATTATTATTCTTATTCGCACTGTGTGATTGATGTTCTGATTATATATTGTATATATTATTCCACAGACCAGCAATCTCTAACGGGTGCAGGAACATCAGAACGACCCGAGGAAGACAACGGACATACCCAACCAACACTTCCTCAGGGAGAAACCGAAGAAACCCTACCAACACGTCCTGATGAAGAGAACCATCACACTCAAACACCAAGCCCTAAGGGACAGGAAACATCAGACCAACAACCTCCCAAGGGTGAGGGAACATCAAAACTACCCGAGGAAGAGAACGTACCAACCCAACCAACACGTCCTCAGGGAGAAACCGAACAAACCCGACCAACACGCCCTGAGGAAGAGAACCGTCACACCCTACAAACAATCCTTCAGGGAGGGAGCATTCAGGCTGCAACCACAACACCACAGTCAGAAAACGGTCAGATCACACCACCATCTCAATAGGAACAGAATGGTCGAACTCCACCTTCCCCAAATGGAGAGAACAGCATAACGCAACCGCCAACTCCAGAAGGGTAGAGTGCTCAAAACCAGCCAACCTTCCAATTATAGAATAGTCAAAACGTTGTATTTTTTTAAATACAAATAGATCATTGCAAACATCTTACAATATTCTGCACCATGCAATGTGTAAGTCAAAGTTATTCTGTCATTTTTGTGTATTGTACATGAGATCGCTGGAAGTTAGTTGACAATGGACTCGGCAAGTTGAAATGAAAACTTTTTACGTGAAATATTCTTACAAGGATTTATTACTTTTTCTGTATAATTGTATTGCAATTGGTTCATTTAGGGACAAGTAATTTTTTTTTGTTGCACCCACTATATGGAATTTCATTTCAATTATTTCATGCTTTGATATTTTTTGGAATATATATCATTTGAAATTATTTCAATTCATTCCTATTTTAATATCTACTGATAACCAGAAAAGAAACTTCTCTAGGTAGACCAGTAGAAGTAAAATTACATTGATATATTTTTCTGTGTGAAAATTTATACATGACGTTTGTAATAGTTTCTGCATTATGCCCCGCAATGTTGCCAGCCTGGTGACATCATTTCTTTTGAAAAAAATAAAATGTTGTTAATGAGATCAATTTTAGTCTCAAATATTTCATTTTACTATACGATAGAAATTCTCTCTCTCTCTCTCTCTCTCTCTCTATCTCGCTCTCGTGTGCATTTCATCACAACCATCTTAGTTGCTTGATATACATACATACATACATACATGATAGGGACACCTGATTTGTGGTTGCATGTAAGTGTAAATCACTAAAATCGGCAAGTAAACATAATTATTTCACATGGGACAGTTATAGTAACTTACAAAACGAGACTTTAAAAATATACAACATTCAAAAATTATATAATTGAATCTGAAATGGGATGACAAAATTGTGAAGAATACATTAGAACGTTTTAAGATTGTCACTTTCACGAATTGTCAGTTACAACGTTCGATAGAACGATATCACCTATTTTGCCAAATAGATGTAGAAATTCCAAGTTTTTAAAGTTTAGAAGAAATCAAAACACAACAACTGTACCTTATGTGTCACAATATGAAGTTGGATGTAGAATGAGAAGCTTATAAGTTTAAGGTATATGGAGAATCGAGCATATTCCCTATGTCCATTTAAATCAAAACTAACACTATATCTTTTTCTAGATAAACAAAAAGTCTACAAATTAAAGATGGTAAACTAACAAATATTGCGTTCTGTCTAACTCCCTATTTACATAATTCTGCCAACCTTAGCTATGAAAGTTGAGATCGAAAGAGTATGTAATAATGTGAACAAAAAAATACTTTTTGAAATCTTAATAAAATGGGCTATAATTATTTATCTGGAAAAAGGTGGTGATTGTCTATCTCTAAATACACCTCACACACAGATACACACACGCACGCACACACACACGCACGCACACACACACACACACACACACACAATTATGTCTCTTTTTTATCTTATGTTTGGAATGAACAAAACAGCTTCACAAATAGAACGTTACCTATTGCGATGGAAGTGGAAAAACAATTTAATTAGAGTACTCACTGATTTGAAATTCATATCACTTAAAAATAAAATTTATTATACGAGTCCAATAATAATGGTATCTGCGCCTTTGTGAGAGCAAAATATTTCAATTATTGGATGTGTTTCATCAATTCTATTTGGAATGAGCACAAATATAAGATTACTTTTATCACATAAAAATCTCATTTTATTTGACAAAACCGCAGAATATTGTAGGATATTGACTGTGAAATGCATTCGGATGCCTCAGTCATTACGTCTTTGCCTTACATGACGTCATTTATTATGTCATGAGATGTTATAGTACATGTTAGATATAGAATAATTATGATATCGTTACACTAGAATCTCCACAACACAGTACTCATGTGTTATATGTCATCTTACATGCATACATGTATAGCTCTCTACCCACGTACTTACCTACATACATACATGTCTGTCGTATAATTACCAACCTACCGACCTACCTACCTAACTACCTACACATTACATACATGCATGTTGTATACCTACCTACCTACCAACCTACCTATCTACCTACCTACCTACATGCTTGCATGTTGTATGCCAACCTACCCACTAACCTACCTACCTACATATCTACCTACATGCATATATGCATGCATTCATACATACATAACATACATATATACTTACGTGTGTGAGTGTGTGCGTACGTAGGTACATACATACATAAATACAAAGCATATGTTTCGGAGACCAGCTGATATTTGTCTTGAAGACCTAGATTAATCAAAGGAACAGGCAGGAAGACAGGTGTGTTTTCCAAAGCTGACGGGGACGCTCATTCTCAAACACGATATTTTTAAAGAAAATCACAATTTATCAACGGCTGTATGTTTTCCGGATGTTACGATTTTCAACTGTGAATGTGATACCTACGATTCTTTCTCCGGAGTGAAATATCCTACGGAGTTTTTTTCGAAACATATCGATATGTTGGAGACTCTCAAAGTTCTTGGCGAGTTATTCCTGAATAACCAGGGTTTCTAAGGTCATGTAAAACAACGTGTCTACATGGTCATTTGATATTGGATTTGCAAGTCACTTGTGATCCGTCATAGCAATAAGACACCTTTGCTTAAGAAATAAAGATTTCCGGAAGAAAAGAAAACATATAAGCGTTACTGCACAGTGTAAATACATGTACTAGATTTTGTTGTTGTTTTTTGTTTGTTGTTTTTTGTTGTTTCTTTTAGATACGGGTAATTTCGGCTATTTTTATTTCTTGAAGTTAAGGAGTACTTCCTTATTTGACTGTCTATCTCAACTCAATACAAGAAATGTTTACTATTATAAGAGAATGGTTTACACTACAGGCACGATGCAAAGAGAACAGTGTACCCGACACCCGACAATAAACTATTTGTATTCATGATAGCATGTACCGTTTCCGCTATAAGATTGCACTGTATCGAATATAGGAAATTCCAAGTGATCGCTGACCAATCGTATCTTGAAAGCAATTAACAGGGAGAAAAATGTGGAATGAAGAAATGATATATTTTTATATTTAGTATACACTTATCATAATGTAACAATCATAATCTTTCGATTAAGCCATGTGCCTGGCTATTATAATTACATATTGTACAGTTTCTGAATCTAAACGTGCATAGACTAAATTGGAAGCCAAAAATCAATGTTAAATGCTGAAAACCTATATTGCACATATATATTTTAATGCTTTCCATACGAAAATTATCGAATGACATGAACTTTTATAATGGTGGCAGGGCACTAAACTGGGTCAACAAAAGTGAAATTTTATTTTGTATACCACCGATTTCATATTTCTGTTATTTTATGGAGAATATACAATTTTGAAATACTTTCGTTTACTCATATTTTAATTTCCACTGATTACAAACAAAAATATCTCGGTAGAGACCACTAGAAGTAAGGTAACATTGGTATATTTTTCTGTGTGTAACATAATACATTCTGTTTGTAATATTTTCTTATAATCTACGATGGTTTTAGCATTGCATCATGGTACAGATTTAAGTAAAATCAGCTGAACAAATTTATAGATACAGCCTATTTGCCCATTGACTTTTTACACAGATATTATACTGAATCCTGATTTATAAGGTTTTCCACTTCATATGTAACACTTATAAAAAACATTTTACTTGCATATATAAAAATATTTTCCATTTTTCTCCGCAACGTTACCAGCCAGTTTGGTGGCGTCATGCCTATTAAAAGAAATAAAACCATGCTTGTGAATTTAATTGTGGCATCCAATTTTGCATTTAACGGTAATCCCTCTCGTTTCTTGCGTTGGTATAGCGATGCATCACAACCATCTTTGTTATTGGACATACATACATACAGTACATGATTGGGACACCTGATTTAATGTTGTAAGCAAGGATAAATCACAAAATATATCAAGTAAAATGTGTTTAGGTTTCACTTGAGACGGTGATAGTAATTGAAAATAAACGAGATCGTTTGAAATACTAAATTCCACATATTGGATCTTAAGTGGGATGACAAAATTGTGACGCATATATGTGAATGACTCACAATAGTCATCTGTTGAAAAATGTATATTGATATCGTTATCTATGTCCTCTTTCTTATTATAAGAGATTTTTCTACAAAGCGAAAATACTTTTCAAGACCAAGGAGATAAATCAATATTTTGCATTTATGAAACAATTATAAGTTTGTCACTGCCGATAGTTCTAATAAAACTCTCGATTGACTGATATACATAATTTTGCATGTGGATGTTCAGTGTTTTTGAACTACTGTAGTATCACTAATTTTGTTGGGTACCAATTATCGTGGATTTCGGTGTTGCCCTGAACCACGAATTTGAAGATCCAACGAAAAATTAGCCACATATGTTAAAGAAGCCTCTCCCCCCTCCCCCCCGCCCCCACACACACCTACCTCACCTTATTATTTTTCTACTATTTGATTCCTAGAGATCAACACAGCTATTTGATAAATTAGCGTCATTTTTGTAATCTGGTAAGAAATATTAGCTTTTACACGTGTTTTTTTAACCATATTAAAAAAAAATCCTAAAGAATTGTATGTATTGTTTCAATACACACGAATCTATACAGTATACGGTAGATGTAATTTCCACTCGCTGCCTTAAATCAATATGTTGTGATATAAGTAAGGATAGAGAGAAACGAGAAAAAGCGTAAGATATTCAAACACTGTAGAAAATGAAAAAAAAAGGAATAAGAAATGATACTATAAATGAAAATTAGATTTAATACTTATTCAAATCGATTCTTAATTCAAGTCAAACTATTGTCAAAAAATTTAAATCCTCGAGAAAGCACGTCTCATTTATCCTTGCATGTTTAATCTCAATGAACAACACGACTGTAAAATACTAAAACTATTGCTTGAATCACAATTACTAATGAAACACTGTATATACACTAATTACCGCAGATTTTTTACTCTCGCGCTTCACTGAATTTCGAACAAAAAAACTGAATCAACATTGCGTCAACCACGTCGGTTGGTACACACAAATGTTTGTCGGGTAAATAATCCTGACATTGTTGAATTAAACAAGTCCAGTATTCGTAAAGCCACGGATAATTAGGTCCAATTGTTCACACATTTTGGCGTGAGCCGCAATTATCCATTCAGCATGAATTGGTTTGATTCACGAAGGTTTAAGTAATGTCTAGTGGTTGAAGTTTGTTCGTACACGAGGCAGGATCAAACAAAGGAGTGATTCCATTGTTTTTCAATTTAGTTAGCATCGTCGCACTTTTAGTAAATTATATTGTGAAACACGACATTTTTATATTCAATAACTGAATGCATTCTCATTAAGTTCATCCAAATTTAGCATTCAGCTCTAAACTGAAAAAATAACAAATGAAAGACTTCATAAAGCAAACGACACTGATACTGGTACGTTCATAACTCGTTGTTTGTTTCAGAAAAGTTGACATTAGATATGATGACTTCAGAATATTTTTCTAGTGAGCATTGCAACTGAGATTTATAACATCTTATTATCGCCTGTCCCATGCAAAGAGTGCTTTCTATTGCAAAACATTTAAGATGGCTGGTATATGAATACAAATAACTTCATAAATAAATATTTAAGTGGCAGTATTGAAAGGAGATAACTGGAGAAAAGAAAAAAAAGTAGGTAGAAAAGAGAAGAATTGAGATAATATGCCACAGGTACAGGAAGAGATTTAAACATTGCTGGGATCGAACCGTTTCGTAGTTTAATATATTTTTGTACTACAAAACCTAATATTTTATTTTGCTCTCTCGTTAGTTTTTGGTTTCCTCTTATTAATAAATCCAGATTTAATTCAACTTGTTTAGTTCAAGTTATAACACGCGCGTCTTTGAATAACATTCCTGCGACATGAAAAGAAATAATGTTTATTAGTTTTTTTGCGCCTTCTTCAGATCCCCAGGCGGGAATGTCACTTAAGCCGACTTAGAGGCCAGATTTATTACGCAGTGTATATGGGCTTATCTCAGTTACATAAGGGGGATCAGTTTTTGTAAAAAAAAAGAGCGGCAACACCGTTGGAAATCCTTTAGTCGTCTGTAAGTTATTTTCTGATCCGAGTTTCAATCAAGGGAATACAGCCTGATTATAAATACAAACATTCTTTACTTGCGTGATAAGGTAATCCAGTGATAGTGACGCAGCTTCAGACTTTATTCCTTCTATTTTCATTGAATTCCCCTCACTTCAAAAAACTCAAAAACTACACTTGTATATTCCACTAAGGGTTTAATATAAGTCCGGTACAATTTTGAAAGAGTTGTTTTGCAAAGCTTTAATGCTCTCAACAATGCCAATTTGTGATTTCCTATTTCGACTATATCTTCGATATATTCGTTTCTCAAAAAAAAAATTATGTCAGATCGGAATAATCAATATTTTTGGAAATTGCTGTTTAAATACATTTTAGTCAAGCATATCACTTTTTCTTTACCTATAAAAAGGGTAAAAATGATATGGGAATTACCTATACAAAGAAACATTTTATGAAACGGAAACATACTTTACATTTCTTTCGTTTGAAGATGTCAAATACCACCACTGCTACTACTATTACTACCAACACTACTAATACCACCAGGTATGATTAATGATTAATATAATCGCGATTACTTTGCATTAAGAGATCGTGCAGTTTACTCTTAAATGGCCTAAGAAAGTTAGTATTCCAATTACCATTTATAATCATGTACGACATTAAATTCCTCGCAACATCAATAGTGGAGGAAATAGTAACCCAATATTTAATACTTGAAGTTGGCGACCGGTATACAGTGCAAAGTAAAATTAATTTACTTCTAAGAAATAGCTGTAATCAAATCATCTCAGAGCCAATATATTCAAGATCTTGTCTTCTTTCACAGGGTCTGATTTAGTTGAGAAAAGTAGTCATACGACCCCAAACTGGTTTCTATCCTTCTGAAATGTTTGAAAGTCATCCCATTCTAGTATTCTGCCCGCAACATGATCATCAAGGTGAGTTACAGTAAAACAAATTATATTGAAGTACTATAGTTGAGATGCGAGTTCATTAACTTTATTGCTAATAATTCCGGTAATTAGGAAAAAGTGTGGTTTATATATATATATATATATATATATATATATATATATATATATATATATATATATGTGGGTGGGTGTGTGTATGTGTATGTGTGTGTATATATATACTTTGTGTTTTTTTTAATTTAGTATTTCATTGCTAACATACATATATAATCTTTTAGAGGAGTACAGGAAACAAAATAACTTGGAGTCACAATCCTAAAATGAGGATTTCCATGTATCGTTATTTAGCTATGTAATGTTAGCGGTAAAAGTATACATTATATTGCACAAAGGAAGCTGCGGTAACGGTTTTGGTAGAGCGTCGGATTCGTAATCCAAAAATTGTTTCTTCGATACCCGCCTCGGCGAACCCAAAGTTGTCCGCCTCGGTGTGTCGTTTGGAAAAGCACTTAGTTCCCATTTCTTCTGCATGATATAGCCAATAATGTGTTCAAGTGCTGTTAAAACCAACGAAAACAAGAAACAAACATACTGCAGAAAAGAAAAGAATGTACTGCACCATCGTCTGCATTCTTATTTAGTCCAATTATTAGATCAACTCAAATGCATACACAGGGGTAGAACTAAATGAGACCCGAATTTGAGAACACATAGCTAACATATAAAAGTTTGTTATCAAAGTCAGAATTGACCTGCCTTTCCCAAAACCATACTGAACATTTATTTCTAGCATTATTAATGATAGTCACAACTTTTGTTTTCATTTCGTTACTCACAAAATGCCATCTCAGTTCAAAAACACACGTGATATGCTACTATGAACATAAAATTAGCTTCATTGTGAATAATAACAACAATAACAAAACTGTATAAGCCATAAGTGTTTTAATGTAACCTACCAATACATATTTGCCAAATGTATATACCTTCTTACTTGCAATATCATATCCCATATTAAAAATTATAATGTGAACAAACAAGGTTTTAACTATTTGCGCTTGTTTGTTGTGGAATAAATTGAACAAGCTATCAGAACATGTATAGACTGATAAATCTCAAGGTCGTAAGAAAATGATTTTCCTCTGTCGTGAGCTCGTGTCGAGCGACTTATCCTCCGGCGAATCGCATTTTAATCTTGTTTATTTGTAACGTGACAATAGACTAACCAATGAAATCAGTCAAGACTGATATTGGTCCGACATCATGATGTGGCTCAGTTTTTCTGTATAAAAAGCCAAGCTGTCTGGAGCGAAATTCAAACTTGGAGAGGAACTCTACGTGACAGTTCTATCCGAAATAATTTCTACAGAGAGATCACTCCAAAGGTAAGCTATCTGACAAACTTTTGTTTTCATTTTTAAAATTTAATTGTGATTTGGTTAATTTAGTTTCGGAAAACATTCCCGAAATCTGTATATTCTCTTACATACTTTGACTGTTAAAAGGTAAATATTTGTCAAGGCCCAGGACTTTATATTCGCCAATTGATTATTTTCTGATAAAACTTTGCTCATATACTCCAAAGGCATGTTAATCCGGTTGCATTCTACTGCAAATTGGTTTGATTTATGACGAAACAGTATACTACTACCTTGCTTAGTAAAACTAAACAGATATTTGAATTCACTTGCGAATAAAAAGCTTAGATTTGTGGTATTCATTTAATCAAATCGTTGCATTTATTAATATTAGTAACAACACAACATACAACAAGAGTTTCAATAATCCGACATTATTCTAGTCGGATTTTTACAAATGTTTAGTCTCCAAAATTAGTGTGATATGTTATATAGAAAACTTTTCGAATTGCAAATAAAAGAAGTCTTGTCCATAGCTATAGCAATTAGTATTTGGCAACAGCATTATTTGATAGATATATAGGTGGACAGAGACAGTGGTCTAATTACTATTATCTGCTATTTTCCATTTATCCAATTTTCAGTCAGTTCTCTCTCTCTCTCTTTCTCTCTCTCTCTCTCTCTCTCTCTCTCTCTCTCTCTATATATATATATATATATATATATATATATATATATATATATACTATATATGTGTGTGTTTGTGTGTGTGTGTGTCAAAGAGGTTAGAGATTCATAATTTGTTCCATGCAGGAATCGAACACATGAATCGAGTAAACGGCGCATATGGCCTAGCTCTCATGCACCACCACCCATAACCTACAGGCCATGCTCATATCCCACGTTATAGATTTGGATATATGATTACACGAAGAAATCTATACATAATAACACCAATATAATCAAAGAGTTTAGAGAGTTATTATTCGGTCCAAGCAGGAATTGAACCTGTGCCGTTCGAAACGGCACATTTTGACTAGCTCTCACGCACCCTATCACTCACGACCAAACAGGGACGGAACAAGGTCGAAGATAATTATATATTGACTCTGGATCCTATATATATATATGTGTGTATGTGTGTGTGTGTGTGTGTGTAACATAAAAAGTAAATGTATACGCAGTATATTTGCAAAATGCCCTCTCTCTCCGATTTTTTCATGAATTCTCCCGACTCATTTTATTATTCAAACGTTTTGCTGATTCAACTGTATTCTATAGATTTTAACTCCATTCTTTTCTTACAATAATTCATATATTTCTTTAGGTTTCTCACACGTAGCGTGATTTAAATTGTATGCTGAGCGTTGCTTATTTATTTTGAGTAGAACAAAGTTGTTTATAAAAAGTTGGGAAAACATTTTCTAATGTATAATACTTATATTTTAAGTTGCATAACTAATCATAAAGTAACAATTCATTATTTTTCTTTGCAGCATAATGAAAGTGACAATCTATATTTTGGCGGTTCTAGCCGTCCACATTTCCTGCATTTATTGCCAGCAAGGAGGTGGGTAGAACTAATTATTAAACTAAATTACATTATTTGAAGCTTATTTGTTAAACTTTGCTTCTAGTAGCTGTAAACATTTAATCAAATAATGAATCTAATTATTTAAAAATAATAAATTTAATTAAACAATCAATCTAATTATTATCAAGATCGGCTTTTCAATAAGAAGATCTGACAGGCACTGATATGACGTCATGTTATGCTGACCTATAAATTCAAATTATCCAAATTACACGAAAATAAGCGCTTAATTAGGTAGGCTACTGAAATTAAGTGGACAGGGAATTGCAAAGGTTGCCAAAACATGAACTTATATCGATTCCTGTCAGATTTACCTGATCATTAGATGATTTTGATCGGATTGCTTAATTCAGATCATCTGCCTCTTTTTCACGTTAAAAAAATCACTTCGGGAAAGGTAAATTGCACTCATTGTTGCACAAGTAACATCCTTTCTACTTATTATTATTCTTATTCGCACTGTGTGATTGATGTTCTGATTATATATTGTATATATTATTCCACAGACCAGCAATCTCTAACGGGTGCAGGAACATCAGAACGACCCGAGGAAGACAACGGACATACCCAACCAACACTTCCTCAGGGAGAAACCGAAGAAACCCTACCAACACGTCCTGATGAAGAGAACCATCACACTCAAACACCAAGCCCTAAGGGACAGGAAACATCAGACCAACAACCTCCCAAGGGTGAGGGAACATAAAAACTACCCGAGGAAGAGAAGATACCAACCCAACCAACACGTCCTCAGGGAGAAACCGAACAAACCCGACCAACACGCCCTGAGGAAGAGAACCGTCACACCCTACAAACAATCCTTCAGGGAGGGAGCATTCAGGCTGCAACCACAACACCACAGTCAGAAAACGGTCAGATCACACCACCATCTCAATAGGAACAGAATGGTCGAACTCCACCTTCCCCAAATGGAGAGAACAGCATAACGCAACCGCCAACTCCAGAAGGGTAGAGTGCTCAAAACCAGCCAACCTTCCAATTATAGAATAGTCAAAACGTTGTATTTTTTTAAATACAAATAGATCATTGCAAACATCTTACAATATTCTGCACCATGCAATGTGTAAGTCAAAGTTATTCTGTCATTTTTGTGTATTGTACATGAGATCGCTGGAAGTTAGTTGACAATGGACTCGGCAAGTTGAAATGAAAACTTTTTACGTGAAATATTCTTACAAGGATTTATTACTTTTTCTGTATAATTGTATTGCAATTGGTTCATTTAGGGACAAGTAATTTTTTTTTGTTGCACCCACTATATGGAATTTCATTTCAATTATTTCATGCTTTGATATTTTTTGGAATATATATCATTTGAAATTATTTCAATTCATTCCTATTTTAATATCTACTGATAACCAGAAAAGAAACTTCTCTAGGTAGACCAGTAGAAGTAAAATTACATTGATATATTTTTCTGTGTGAAAATTTATACATGACGTTTGTAATAGTTTCTGCATTATGCCCCGCAATGTTGCCAGCCTGGTGACATCATTTCTTTTGAAAAAAATAAAATGTTGTTAATGAGATCAATTTTAGTCTCAAATATTTCATTTTACTATACGATAGAAATTCTCTCTCTCTCTCTCTCTCTATCTCGCTCTCGTGTGCATTTCATCACAACCATCTTAGTTGCTTGATATACATACATACATACATACATACATACATACATACATACATACATACATGATAGGGACACCTGATTTGTGGTTGCATGTAAGTGTAAATCACTAAAATCGGCAAGTAAACATAATTATTTCACATGGGACAGTTATAGTAACTTACAAAACGAGACTTTAAAAATATACAACATTCAAAAATTATATAATTGAATCTGAAATGGGATGACAAAATTGTGAAGAATACATTAGAACGTTTTAAGATTGTCACTTTCACGAATTGTCAGTTACAACGTTCGATAGAACGATATCACCTATTTTGCCAAATAGATGTAGAAATTTCAAGTTTTTAAAGTTTAGAAGAAATTAAAACACAACAACTGTACCTTATGTGTCACAATATGAAGTTGGATGTAGAATGAGAAGCTTATAAGTTTAAGGTATATGGAGAATCGAGCATATTCCCTATGTCCATTTAAATCAAAACTAACACTATATCTTTTTCTAGATAAACAAAAAGTCTACAAATTAAAGATGGTAAACTAACAAATATTGCGTTCTGTCTAACTCCCTATTTACATAATTCTGCCAACCTTAGCTATGAAAGTTGAGATCGAAAGAGTATGTAATAATGTGAACAAAAAAATACTTTTTGAAATCTTAATAAAATGGGCTATAATTATTTATCTGGAAAAAGGTGGTGATTGTCTATCTCTAAATACACCTCACACACAGATACACACACGCACGCACACACACACACACACACACACACACACAATTATGTCTCTTTTTTATCTTATGTTTGGAATGAACAAAACAGCTTCACAAATAGAACGTTACCTATTGCGATGGAAGTGGAAAAACAATTTAATTAGAGTACTCACTGATTTGAAATTCATATCACTTAAAAATAAAATTTATTATACGAGTCCAATAATAATGGTATCTGCGCCTTTGTGAGAGCAAAATATTTCAATTATTGGATGTGTTTCATCAATTCTATTTGGAATGAGCACAAATATAAGATTACTTTTATCACATAAAAATCTCATTTTATTTGACAAAATCGCAGAATATTGTAGGATATTGACTGTGAAATGCATTCGGATGCCTCAGTCATTACGTCTTTGCCTTACATGACGTCATTTATTATGTCATGAGATGTTATAGTACATGTTAGATATAGAATAATTATGATATAGTTACACTAGAATCTCCACAACACAGTACTCATGTGTTATATGTCATCTTACATGCATACATATATAGCTCTCTACCCACGTACTTACCTACATACATACATGTCTGTCGTATAATTACCAACCTACCGACCTACCTACCTAACTACCTACACATTACATACATGCATGTTGTATACCTACCTACCTACCAACCTACCTATCTACCTACCTACCTACATGCTTGCATGTTGTATGCCAACCTACCCACTAACCTACCTACCTACATATCTACCTACATGCATATATGCATGCATTCATACATACATAACATACATGTATACTTACGTGTGTGAGTGTGTGCGTACGTAGGTACATACATACATAAATACAAAGCATATGTTTCGGAGACCAGCTGATATTTGTCTTGAAGACCTAGATTAATCAAAGGAACAGGCAGGAAGACAGGTGTGTTTTCCAAAGCTGACGGGGACGCTCATTCTCAAACACGATATTTTTAAAGAAAATCACAATTTATCAACGGCTGTATGTTTTCCGGATGTTACGATTTTCAACTGTAAATGTGATACCTACGATTCTTTCTCCGGAGTGAAATATCCTACGGAGTTTTTTTCGAAACATATCGATATGTTGGAGACTCTCAAAGTTCTTGGCGAGTTATTCCTGAATAACCAGGGTTTCTAAGGTCATGTAAAACAACGTGTCTACATGGTCATTTGATATTGGATTTGCAAGTCACTTGTGATCCGTCATAGCAATAAGACACCTTTGCTTAAGAAATAAAGATTTCCGGAAGAAAAGAAAACATATAAGCGTTACTGCACAGTGTAAATACATGTACTAGATTTTGTTGTTGTTTTTTGTTTGTTGTTTTTTGTTGTTTCTTTTAGATACGGGTAATTTAGGCTATTTTTATTTCTTGAAGTTAAGGAGTACTTCCTTATTTGACTGTCTATCTCAACTCAATACAAGAAATGTTTACTATCATAAGAGAATGGTTTACACTACAGGCACGATGCAAAGAGAACAGTGTACCCGACACCCGACAATAAACTATTTGTATTCATGATAGCATGTACCGTTTCCGCTATAAGATTGCACTGTATCGAATATAGGAAATTCCAAGTGATCGCTGACCAATCGTATCTTGAAAGCAATTAACAGGGAGAAAAATGTGGAATGAAGAAATGATATATTTTTATATTTAGTATACACTTATCATAATGTAACAATCATAATCTTTCGATTAAGCCATGTGCCTGGCTATTATAATTACATATTGTACAGTTTCTGAATCTAAACGTGCATAGACTAAATTGGAAGCCAAAAATCAATGTTAAATGCTGAAAACCTATATTGCACATATATATTTTAATGCTTTCCATACGAAAATTATCGAATGCCATGAACTTTTATAATGGTGGCAGGGCACTAAACTGGGTCAACAAAAGTGAAATTTTATTTTGTATACCACCGATTTCATATTTCTGTTATTTTATGGAGAATATACAATTTTGAAATACTTTCGTTTACTCATATTTTAATTTCCACTGATTACAAACAAAAATATCTCGGTAGAGACCACTAGAAGTAAGGTAACATTGGTATATTTTTCTGTGTGTAACATAATACATTCTGTTTGTAATATTTTCTTATAATCTACGATGGTTTTAGCATTGCATCATGGTACAGATTTAAGTAAAATCAGCTGAACAAATTTATAGATACAGCCTATTTGCCCATTGACTTTTTACACAGATATTATACTGAATCCTGATTTATAAGGTTTTCCACTTCATATGTAACACTTATAAAAAACATTTTACTTGCATATATAAAAATATTTTCCATTTTTCTCCGCAACGTTACCAGCCAGTTTGGTGGCGTCATGCCTATTAAAAGAAATAAAACCATGCTTGTGAATTTAATTGTGGCATCCAATTTTGCATTTAACGGTAATCCCTCTCGTTTCTTGCGTTGGTATAGCGATGCATCACAACCATCTTTGTTATTGGACATACATACATACAGTACATGATTGGGACACCTGATTTAATGTTGTAAGCAAGGATAAATCACAAAATATGGCAAGTAAAATGTGTTTAGGTTTCACTTGAGACGGTGATAGTAATTGAAAATAAACGAGATCGTTTGAAATACTACATTCCACATATTGGATCTTGAGTGGGATGACAAAATTGTGACGCATATATGTGAATGACTCACAATAGTCATCTGTTGAAAAATGTATATTGATATCGTTATCTATGTCCTCTTTCTTATTATAAGAGATTTTTCTACAAAGCGAAAATACTTTTCAAGACCAAGGAGATAAATCGATATTTTGCATTTATGAAACAATTATAAGTTTGTCACTGCCGATAGTTCTAATAAAACTCTCGATTGACTGATATACATAATTTTGCATGTGGATGTTCAGTGTTTTTGAACTACTGTAGTATCACTAATTTTGTTGGGTACCAATTATCGAGGATTTCGGTGTTGCCCTGAACCACGAATTTGAAGATCCAACGAAAAATTAGCCACATATGTTAAAGAAGACTCTCCCCCGTCGCCCCCCCTATCCCGCTCACACACCTACCTCACCTTATTATTTTTTTACTATTTGATTCCTAGAGATCAACACAGCTATTTGATAAATTAGCGTCATTTTTGTAATCTGGTAAGAAATATTAGCTTTTACACGTGTTTTTTTAACCATATAAAAAAAATCCTAAAGAATTGTATGTATTGTTTCAATACACACGAATCTATACAGTATACGGTAGATGTAATTTCCACTCGCTGCCTTAAATCAATATGTTGTGATATAAGTAAGGATAGAGAGAAACGAGAAAAAGCGTAAGATATTCAAACACTGTAGAAAATGAAAAAAAAAGGAATAAGAAATGATACTATAAATGAAAATTAGATTTAATACTTATTCAAATCGATTCTTCATTCAAGTCAAACTATTGTCAAAAAATTTAAATCCTCGAGAAAGCACGTCTCATTTATCCTTGCATGTTTAATCTCAATGAACAACACGACTGTAAAATACTAAAACTATTGCTTGAATCACAATTACTAATGAAACACTGTATATACACTAATTACCGCAGATTTTTTACTCTCGCGCTTCACTGAATTTCGAACAAAAAAACTGAATCAACATTGCGTCAACCACGTCGGTTGGTACACACAAATGTTTGTCGGGTAAATAATCCTGACATTGTTGAATTAAACAAGTCCAGTATTCGTAAAGCCACGGATAATTAGGTCCAATTGTTCACACATTTTGGCGTGAGCCGCAATTATCCATTCAGCATGAATTGGTTTGATTCACGAAGGTTTAAGTAATGTCTAGTGGTTGAAGTTTGTTCGTACACGAGGCAGGATCAAACAAAGGAGTGATTCCATTGTTTTTCAATTTAGTTAGCATCGTCGCACTTTTAGTAAATTATATTGTGAAACACGACATTTTTATATTCAATAACTGAATGCATTCTCATTAAGTTCATCCAAATTTAGCATTCAGCTCTAAACTGAAAAAATAACAAATGAAAGACTTCATAAAGCAAACGACACTGATACTGGTACGTTCATAACTCGTTGTTTGTTTCAGAAAAGTTGACATTAGATATGATGACTTCAGAATATTTTTCTAGTGAGCATTGCAACTGAGATTTATAACATCTTATTATCGCCTGTCCCATGCAAAGAGTGCTTTCTATTGCAAAACATTTAAGATGGCTGGTATATGAATACAAATAACTTCATAAATAAATATTTAAGTGGCAGTATTGAAAGGAGATAACTGGAGAAAAGAAAAAAAAGTAGGTAGAAAAGAGAAGAATTAAGATAATATGCCACAGGTACAGGAAGAGATTTAAACACTGCTGGGATCGAACCGTTTCGTAGTTTAATATATTTTTGTACTACAAAACCTAATATTTTATTTTGCTCTCTCGTTAGTTTTTGGTTTCCTCTTATTAATAAATCCAGATTTAATTCAACTTGTTTAGTTCAAGTTATAACACGCGCGTCTTTGAATAACATTCCTGCGACATGAAAAGAAATAATGTTTATTAGTTTTTTTGCGCCTTCTTCAGATCCCCAGGCGGGAATGTCACTTAAGCCGACTTAGAGGCCAGATTTATTACGCAGTGTATATGGGCTTATCTCAGTTACATAAGGGGGATCAGTTTTTGTAAAAAAAAGGAGCGGCAACACCGTTGGAAATCCTTTAGTCGTCTGTAAGTTATTTTCTGATCCGAGTTTCAATCAAGGGAATACAGCCTGATTATAAATACAAACATTCTTTACTTGCGTGATAAGGTAATCCAGTGATACTGACGCAGCTTCAGACTTTATTCCTTCTATTTTCATTGAATTCCCCTCACTTCAAAAAACTCAAAAACTACACTTGTATATTCCACTAAGGGTTTAATATAAGTCCGATACAATTTTGAAAGAGTTGTTTTGCAAAGCTTTAATGCTCTCAACAATGCCAATTTGTGATTTCCTATTTCGACTATATCTTCGATATATTCGTTTCTCAAAAAAAAAATTATGTCAGATCGGAATAATCAATATTTTTGGAAATTGCTGTTTAAATACATTTTAGTCAAGCATATCACTTTTTCTTTACCTATAAACAGGGTAAAAATGATATGGGAATTACCTATACAAAGAAACATTTTATGAAACGGAAACATACTTTACATTTCTTTCGTTTGAAGATGTCAAATACCACCACTGCTACTACTATTACTATCAACACTACTAATACCACCAGGTATGATTAATGATTAATATAATCGCGATTACTTTGCATTAAGAGATCGTGCAGTTTACTCTTAAATGGCCTAAGAAAGTTAGTATTCCAATTACCATTTATAATCATGTACGACATTAAATTCCTCGCAACATCAATAGTGGAGGAAATAGTAACCCAATATTTAATACTTGAAGTTGGCGACCGGTATACAGTGCAAAGTAAAATTAATTTACTTCTAAGAAATAGCTGTAATCAAATCATCTCAGAGCCAATATATTCAAGATCTTGTCTTCTTTCACAGGGTCTGATTTAGTTGAGAAAAGTAGTCATACGACCCCAAACTGGTTTCTATCCTTCTGAAATGTTTGAAAGTCATCCCATTCTAGTATTCTGCCCGCAACATGATCATCAAGGTGAGTTACAGTAAAACAAATTATATTGAAGTACTATAGTTGAGATGCGAGTTCATTAACTTTATTGCTAATAATTCCGGTAATTAGGAAAAAGTGTGGTTTATATATATATATATATATATATATATATATATATATATATATATATATATATATATATATATATGTGGGTGGGTGTGTGTATGTGTATGTGTGTGTATATATATACTTTGTGTTTTTTTTAATTTAGTATTTCATTGCTAACATACATATATAATCTTTTAGAGGAGTACAGGAAACAAAATAACTTGGAGTCACAATCCTAAAATGAGGATTTCCATGTATCGTTATTTAGCTATGTAATGTTAGCGGTAAAAGTATACATTATATTGCACAAAGGAAGCTGCGGTAACGGTTTTGGTAGAGCGTCGGATTCGTAATCCAAAAATTGTTTCTTCGATACCCGCCTCGGCGAACCCAAAGTTGTCCGCCTCGGTGTGTCGTTTGGAAAAGCACTTAGTTCCCATTTCTTCTGCATGATATAGCCAATAATGTGTTCAAGTGCTGTTAAAACCAACGAAAACAAGAAACAAACATACTGCAGAAAAGAAAAGAATGTACTGCACCATCGTCTGCATTCTTATTTAGTCCAATTATTAGATCAACTCAAATGCATACACAGGGGTAGAACTAAATGAGACCCGAATTTGAGAACACATAGCTAACATATAAAAGTTTGTTATCAAAGTCAGAATTGACCTGCCTTTCCCAAAACCATACTGAACATTTATTTCTAGCATTATTAATGATAGTCACAACTTTTGTTTTCATTTCGTTACTCACAAAATGCCATCTCAGTTCAAAAACACACGTGATATGCTACTATGAACATAAAATTAGCTTCATTGTGAATAATAACAACAATAACAAAACTGTATAAGCCATAAGTGTTTTAATGTAACCTACCAATACATATTTGCCAAATGTATATACCTTCTTACTTGCAATATCATATCCCATATTAAAAATTATAATGTGAACAAACAAGGTTTTAACTATTTGCGCCTGTTTGTTGTGGAATAAATTGAACAAGCTATCAGAACATGTATAGACTGATAAATCTCAAGGTCGTAAGAAAATGATTTTCCTCTGTCGTGAGCTCGTGTCGAGCGACTTATCCTCCGGCGAATCGCATTTTAATCTTGTTTATTTGTAACGTGACAATAGACTAACCAATGAAATCAGTCAAGACTGATATTGGTCCGACATCATGATGTGGCTCAGTTTTTCTGTATAAAAAGCCAAGCTGTCTGGAGCGAAATTCAAACTTGGAGAGGAACTCTACGTGACAGTTCTATCCGAAATAATTTCTACAGAGAGATCACTCCAAAGGTAAGCTATCTGACAAACGTTTGTTTTCATTTTTAAAATTTAATTGTGATTTGGTTAATTTAGTTTCGGAAAACATTCCCGAAATCTGTATATTCTCTTACATACTTTGACTGTTAAAAGGTAAATATTTGTCAAGGCCCAGGACTTTATATTCGCCAATTGATTATTTTCTGATAAAACTTTGCTCATATACTCCAAAGGCATGTTAATCCGGTTGCATTCTACTGCAAATTGGTTTGATTTATGACGAAACAGTATACTACTACCTTGCTTAGTAAAACTAAACAGATATTTGAATTCACTTGCGAATAAAAAGCTTAGATTTGTGGTCTTCATTTAATCAAATCGTTGCATTTATTAATATTAGTAACAACACAACATACAACAAGAGTTTCAATAATCCGACATTATTCTAGTCGGATTTTTACAACAGTTTAGTCTCCAAAATTAGTGTGATATGTTATATAGAAAACTTTTCGAATTGCAAATAAAAGAAGTCTTGTCCATAGCTATAGCAATTAGTATTTGGCAACAGCATTATTTGATAGATATGTAGGTGGACAGAGACAGTGGTCTAATTACTATTATCTGTTATTTTCCATTTATCCAATTTTCAGTCAGTTCTCTCTCTCTCTTTCTCTCTCTCTCTCTCTCTCTCTCTCTCTCTCTCTCTATATATATATATATATATATACTATATATGTGTGTTTGTGTGTGTGTGTGTGTGTGTGTGTCAGTCAGTTCTCTCTCTCTCTCTTTCTCTCTCTCTCTCTCTCTCTCTATATATATATATATATATATATATATACTATATATGTGTGTGTTTGTGTGTGTGTGTGTCAAAGAGGTTAGAGATTCATAATTTGTTCCATGCAGGAATCGAACACATGAATCGAGTAAACGGCGCATATGGCCTAGCTCTCATGCACCACCACCCATAACCTACAGGCCATGCTCTCATCCCACGTTATAGATTTGGATATATGATTACACGAAGAAATCTATACATAATAACACCAATATAATCAAAGAGTTTAGAGAGTTATTATTCGGTCCAAGCAGGAATTGAACCTTTGCCGTTCGAAACGGCACCTTTTGACTAGCTCTCACGCACCCTATCACTCACGACCAAATAGGGACGGAACATGGTCGAAGATAATTATATATTGACTCTGGATCATATATATATATATATATATATATATATATATATATATGTGTGTGTGTGTGTGTGTGTGTGTGTGTAACATAAAAAGTAAATGTATACGCAGTATATTTGCAAAATGCCCTCTCTCTCCGATTTTTTCATGAATTCTCCCGACTCATTTTATTATTCAAACGTTTTGCTGATTCAACTGTATTCTATAGATTTTAACTCCATTCTTTTCTTACAATAATTCATATATTTCTTTAGGTTTCTCACACGTAGCGTGATTTAAATTGTATGCTGAGCGTTGCTTATTTATTTTGAGTAGAACAAAGTTGTTTATAAAAAGTTGGGAAAACATTTTCTTATGTATAATACTTATATTTTAAGTTGCATAACTAATCATAAAGTAACAATTCATTATTTTTCTTTGCAGCATAATGAAAGTGACAATCTATATTTTGGCGGTTCTAGCCGTCCACATTTCCTGCATTTATTGCCAGCAAGGAGGTGGGTAGAACTAATTATTAAACTAAATTACATTATTTGAAGCATATTTGTTAAACTTTGCTTCTAGTAGCTGTAAAAATTTAATCAAATAATGAATCTAATTATTTAAAAATAATAAATTTAATTAAACAATCAATCTAATTATTATCAAGATCGGCTTTTCAATAAGAAGATCTGACAGGCACTGATATGACGTCATGTTATGCTGACCTATAAATTCAAATTATCCAAATTACACGAAAATAAGCGCTTAATTAGGTAGGCTACTGAAATTAAGTGGACAGGGAATTGCAAAGGTTGCCAAAACATGAACTTATATCGATGCCTGTCAGATTTACCTGATCATTAGATGATTTTGATCGGATTGCTTAATTCAGATCATCTGCCTCTTTTTCACGTTAAAAAAATCACTTCGGGAAAGGTAAATTGCACTCATTGTTGCACAAGTAACATCCTTTCTACTTATTATTATTCTTATTCGCACTGTGTGATTGATGTTCTGATTATATATTGTATATATTATTCCACAGACCAGCAATCTCTAACGGGTGCAGGAACATCAGAACGACCCGAGGAAGACAACGGACATACCCAACCAACACTTCCTCAGGGAGAAACCGAAGAAACCCTACCAACACGTCCTGATGAAGAGAACCATCACACTCAAACACCACGCCCTAAGGGACAGGAAACATCAGACCAACAACCTCCCAAGGGTGAGGGAACATCAAAACTACCCGAGGAAGAGAACGTACCAACCCAACCAACACGTCCTCAAGGAGAAACCGAACAAACCCGACCAACACGCCCTGAGGAAGATAACCGTCACACCCTACAAACAATCCTTCAGGGAGGGAGTATTCAGACTGCAACCACAACACCACAGTCAGAAAACGGTCAGATCACACCACCATCTCAATAGGAACAGAATGGTCGAACTCCACCTTCCCCAAATGGAGAGAACAGCATAACGCAACCGCCAACTCCAGAAGGGTAGAGTGCTCAAAACCAGCCAACCTTCCAATTATAGAATAGTCAAAACGTTGTATTTTTTTTAAATACAAATAGATCATTGCAAACATCTTACAATATTCTGCACCATGCAATGTGTAAGTCAAAGTTATTCTGTCATTTTTGTGTATTGTACATAGATCGCTGGAAGTTAGTTGACAATGGACTCGCAAGTTGAAATGAAAACTTTTTACGTGAAATATTCTTACAAGGATTTATTATTTTTTCTGTATAATTGTATTGCAATTGGTTCATTTAGGGACAAGTAATTTTTTTTTGTTGCACCCACTATATGGAATTTCATTTCAATTATTTCATGCTTTGATATTTTTTGGAATATATATCATTTGAAATTATTTCAATTCATTCCTATTTTAATATCTACTGATAACCAGAAAAGAAACTTCTCTAGGTAGACCAGTAGAAGTAAAATTACATTGATATATTTTTCTGTGTGAAAATTTATACATGACGTTTGTAATAGTTTCTGCATTATGCCCCGCAATGTTGCCAGCCTGGTGACATCATTTCTTTTGAAAAAAATAAAATGTTGTTAATGAGATCAATTTTAGTCTCAAATATTTCATTTTACTATACGATAGAAATTCTCTCTCTCTCTCTCTCTATCTCGCTCTCGTGTGCATTTCATCACAACCATCTTAGTTGCTTGATATACATACATACATACATACATACATACATACATACATACATACATACATACATACATACATACATACATACATACATACATACATGATAGGGACACCTGATTTGTGGTTGCATGTAAGTGTAAATCACTAAAATCGGCAAGTAAACATAATTATTTCACATGGGACAGTTATAGTAACTTACAAAACGAGACTTTAAAAATATACAACATTCAAAAATTATATAATTGAATCTGAAATGGGATGACAAAATTGTGAAGAATACATTAGAACGTTTTAAGATTGTCACTTTCACGAATTGTCAGTTACAACGTTCGATAGAACGATATCACCTATTTTGCCAAATAGATGTAGAAATTCCAAGTTTTTAAAGTTTAGAAGAAATTAAAACACAACAACTGTACCTTATGTGTCACAATATGAAGTTGGATGTAGAATGAGAAGCTTATAAGTTTAAGGTATATGGAGAATCGAGCATATTCCCTATGTCCATTTAAATCAAAACTAACACTATATCTTTTTCTAGATAAACAAAAAGTCTACAAATTAAAGATGGTAAACTAACAAATATTGCGTTCTGTCTAACTCCCTATTTACATAATTCTGCCAACCTTAGCTATGAAAGTTGAGATCGAAAGAGTATGTAATAATGTGAACAAAAAATACTTTTTGAAATCTTAATAAAATGGGCTATAATTATTTATCTGGAAAAAGGTGGTGATTGTCCATCTCTAAATACACCTCACACACAGATACACACACACACGCACACACACACACACACACACACACACACACACAATTATGTCTCTTTTTTTATCTTATGTTTGGAATGAACAAAACAGCTTCACAAATAGAACGTTACCTATTGCGATGGAAGTGGAAAAACAATTTAATTAGAGTACTCACTGATTTGAAATTCATATCACTTAAAAATAAAATTTATTATACGAGTCCAATAATAATGGTATCTGCGCCTTTGTGAGAGCAAAATATTTCAATTATTGGATGTGTTTCATCAATTCTATTTGGAATGAGCACAAATATAAGATTACTTTTATCACATAAAAATCTCATTTTATTTGACAAAACCGCAGAATATTGTAGGATATTGACTGTGAAATGCATTCGGATGCCTCAGTCATTACGTCTTTGCCTTACATGACGTCATTTATTATGTCATGAGATGTTATAGCACATGTTAGATATAGAATAATTATGATATAGTTACACTAGAATCTCCACAACACAGTACTCATGTGTTATATGTCATCTTACATGCATACATATATAGCTCTCTACCCACGTACTTACCTACATACATACATGTCTGTCGTATAATTACCAACCTACCTAACTACCTACACATTACATACATGCATGTTGTATACCTACCTACCTACCAACCTACCTATCTACCTACCTACCTACATGCTTGCATGTTGTATGCCAACCTACCCACTAACCTACCTACCTACATATCTACCTACATGCATATATGCATGCATTCATACATACATTACATACATATATACTTACGTGTGTGAGTGTGTGCGTACGTAGGTACATACATACATAAATACAAAGCATATGTTTCGGAGGCCAGCTGATATTTGTCTTGAAGACCTAGATTAATCAAAGGAACAGGCAGGAAGACAGGTGTGTTTTCCAAAACTGACGGGGACGCTCATTCTCAAACACGATATTTTTTAAAGAAAATCACAATTTATCAACGGCTGTATGTTTTCCGGATGTTACGATTTTCAACTGTGAATGTGATACCTACGATTCTTTCTCCGGAGTGAAATATCCTACGGAGTTTTTTTCGAAACATATCGATATGTTGGAGACTCTCAAAGTTCTTGGCGAGTTATTCCTGCATAACCAGGGTTTCTAAGGTCATGTAAAACAACGTCTCTACATGGTCATTTGATATTGGATTTGCAAGTCACTTGTGATCCGTCATAGCAATATGACACCTTTGCTTAAGAAATAAAGATTTCCGGAAGAAAAGAAAACATATAAGCGTTACTGCACAGTGTAAATACATGTACTAGATTTTGTTGTTGTTTTTTGTTTGTTGTTTTTTGTTGTTTCTTTTAGATACGGGTAATTTTCGGCTATTTTTATTTCTTGAAGTTAAGGAGTACTTCCTTATTTGACTGTCTATCTCAACTCAATACAAGAAATGTTTACTATTATAAGAGAATGGTTTACACTACAGGCACGATGCAAAGAGAACAGTGTACCCGACAATAAACTATTTGTATTCATGATAGCATGTACCGTTTCCGCTATAAGATTGCACTGTATCGAATGTAGGAAATTCCAAGTGATCGCTGACCAATCGTATCTTGAAAGCAATTAACAGGGAGAAAAATGTGGAATGAAGAAATGATATATTTTTATATTTAGTATACACTTATCATAATGTAACAATCATAATCTTTCGGTTAAGCCATGTGACTGGCTATTATAATTACATATTGTACAGTTTCTGAATCTAAACGTGCATAGGCTAAATTCGAAGCCAAAAATCAATGTTAAATGCTGAAAACTTATATTGCACATATATATTTTAATGCTTTCCATACGAAAATTATCGAATGCTATGAACTTTTATAATGGTGGCAGGGCACTAAACTGGGTCAACAAAAGCGAAATTTTGTTTTGTATACCACCGATTTCATATTTCTGTTATTTTATGGAGAATATACAATTTTGAAATATTTTTGTTTACTCATATTTTAATTTCCACTTATTACAAACAAAAATATCTCGGTAGAGACCACTAGAAGTAAGGTAACATTGGTATATTTTTCTGTGTATAACATAATACATTCTGTTTGTAATATTTTCTTATAATCTACGATGGTTTTAGCATTGCATCATGGTACAGATTTAAGTAAAATCAGCTGAACAAATTTATAGATACAGCCTATTTGCCCATTGACTTTTTACACAGATATTATACTGAATCCTGATTTATAAGGTTTTCCACTTCATATGTAACACTTATAAAAAAAACATTTTACTTGCATATATAAAAATATTTTCCATTTTTCTCCGCAACGTTACCAGCCAGTTTGGTGGCGTCATGCCTATTAAAAGAAATAAAACCATGCTTGTGAATTTAATTGTGGCATCCAATTTTGCATTTAACGGTAATCCCTCTCGTTTTTTGCGTTGGTATAGCGATGCATCACAACTATCTTTGTTATTGGACATACATACATACAGTACATGATTGGGACACCTGATTTAATGTTGTAAGCAAGGATAAATCACAAAATATGGCAAGTAAAATGTGTTTAGGTTTCACTTGAGACGGTGATAGTAATTGAAAATAAACGAGATCGTTTGAAATACTACATTCCACATATTGGATCTTAAGTGGGATGACAAAATTGTGACGCATATATGTGAATGACTCACAATAGTCATCTGTTGAAAAATGTATATTGATATCGTTATCTATATCCTCTTTCTTATTATAAGAGATTTTTCTACAAAGCGAAAATACTTTTCAAGACCAAGGAGATAAATCAATATTTTGCAATTATGAAACAATTATAAGTTTGTCACTACCGATAGTTCTAATAAAACTCTCGATTGACTGATATACATAATTTTGCATGTGGATGTTCAGTGCTTTTGAAATACTGTAGTCTCACAAATTTTCATGGGGTACCAATTGTCGTGGATTTCGGTGTTGCCCTGAACCACGAATTTGAAGATCCAACGAAATCTAACCCTCATTTGATAAAGAAGCCTCTCCCCACACCTCAACTCATTTTTTTTTTACTATTTGATTCCTAGAGCTCAACAAAGCTATATGATAAATCAGCGTCATTTCTGTAATCTGGTAAGAAATATTAGCTTTTACACTTGTTTTTTTTTATAACCCTATAAAAAGAGAATTTTAAAGAATTTTAGATATTGTTTCAATACACACGTATGATTCTCGGACAAAACTACTGAATCAACATTGCGTCAATCACGTCGGTTGGTACACACAAATGTTTGTTGGGTAAATAATCCTGACATTGTTGAATTAAACAAGTCCAGTATTCGTAAAGCCACAGATAATTAGGTCCAATTGTTCACACATTTTGGCGTGAGCCGCAATTATCCATTCATCATGAATTGGTTTGATTCACGAAGGTTTAAGTAATGTCTAGTGGTTGAAGTTTGTTCGTACACGAGGCAGGATCAAACAAAGGAGTGATTCCATTGTTTTTCAATTTAGTTAGCATCTTCGCACTTTGATGGGCTCTGAACACATCAAATGTTGACACTGATTGCACATTGCATTGAGCAAGGGGCAGCTGTTCACGTGTTCGGTTCACATGTGGAATGATGACATTATCCAAACCGACTGGATCTAAAATGAATTTTACCACTCTTCAAACATTGTGTTAACGCCATGGTTTTCAGAAAGTAAGGACAGTGTTTATTAAGAGATCATTCAACTACATATATATGTGTGTGTGTGTGTGTGTGTGTGTGTGTGTGTATGTGTGTGTGTGTATATGTATATATATATATATATATATATATATATATATATATATATATATATATATATATATATATATATATATACTTTGTGTTTTTTATTTAGTATTTCATTGCTAACATACATATATAATCTTTTTGAGGAGTACAACTCTCTCTCTCTCTCTCGCGTATAAATCAAAATTCTGGGTCGAATGTACATATTACCTATTACAAACAATGAAATCACGACTTTTGGTATGATATGCAAAAAAGAGAACGAAATACAATATTATCATTTATTACCTTCTGGACTTGGGCCTATAGCTACTGAAAGTCCATAAAAACAATCTGGTCCACTCTGAAAGTAGCTGGTGTCAATTTCGAAGGACGGATTACGACGTTTTAGATTCTCAAATACTAAAGCTAAACTGAAGTCATATATTTAGAGAATATAAATCAGCATTTAAATCTATCTGAAGTGATATGGAGAGTATAAATCAACATTTAAATATATCGTTGCACTGAAGAAAAGATCCATTAGAGAGTCCCAAATGAATAAATACATTCAAGCGAGGAAAAATCCTCGATAATTTTGGCATCTTTTAAAACAAGAAACGCTTCATTCTCAACACCAATTAGCAAGTATTTTCCCCCAAAACTGTTATGAATACTTTAAATTTGTATTGAAGCACCCAGTGTTAGAGTTCGATGACTATGACAATACTGTTAGTTAAGAACCTCCTCACCTACAGGATGATGACTTTAATACTTCTATTGCAAATGGTGAAATTATGAAAAGTTTACTTAAATCAAAAACAAAATCCAGGGCCCTGACATGATACCTATTCATTTTTATCAGCGCACGTCTGAAACAATTTTACCATTCATTAACGCTCTGTTTTAGAAAAGATCTAAATCTGGCTATTTTCCTAAGCAGTGGAAGCGGGAGTATTATTTTTCCTAATACTACATACATTAAAAATAACTAACCTTTCAAACTGTTGGTATAATGCAATTTGATATACCAATACTGTTGGTATATCAATTGGGATTCGCCCATGGCGTATAAATACGCATACTATATGCATATAATAGTCGTTTCAAGAGTAGACTATTGCTTCTGTACGCTCTAGATCAGTGATGAATTTCCACTAAATAATGAGAAAAAATACTAATTTCTGTTTTGTAGTGAATTAAACATGTTACACAATGTCATCGAAATCCGCTCTGCTTTCCCTTTCTCTCTCTCTCTCTCTCTCTCTTTCTCTCTCTCTCTCTCTCTCTCTCTCTCTCTCTCTCTCTCTCTCTCTCTCTCTCTCTCTCTCTCTCTCTCTCTTGCCGTAAAGGACAAAAAATAAATGGAAATCTGTGGAGTGAGAGAGAAAAAAGAATCCGAGCTGGATGAAAACCTCGAACTTGAACTTACACCAAGTAACTTAGAGGAACCGGAGTCCTTATAATTGTATGTGTACACTTTTCACGCGATTTTTCTACAGTGATACACAATACCAATGATACAAAGTTGCAATAACCTGTGGAGACGAGTAGGCTGAACGGTGAATTCCTCTGCATACACATTGTGTAATCTATTTGATGTTTTATTTTTTTGCGTGTTTTTTTAACCAATAATAAGTAATAAGATTCTAAAATAGATCCTTTTTAAATATTAAAATGTCTGAAGGTTTCTCTCCCTCTCTCTCGTTCTCTCTTGGGTTCTCAGTCAGCATGTCAGATTTACCTCAATTGATCAAAATCACTCTGTCTCTGTCTGTCTGTCTGTCTGACTGACTCTCACTTGATCTGTGATTGTAAATCTGACGGACTAATCTATAAACAGAGAAACGGAGAGATGGACGATATACACAATCTTATAAGTCAATCCACCACCCCACCACCCATCCCGCTCTCTCTGTTGGTTGGTCAGCCAACATGTCAGTTTTACCCCAATGGATCCGGTTGTCTCACTCTTTCTCTCTGGACCATCGTCGCAAGCCAAGGGGGAAAATCCGTGGAAAAGAAGTGTAGCGGATATTTCCCCATGGCATGCAAAAATGTGTCTGGACCTATGATGTAAAACTGTCAGACAAGCCGACCAGCAGAGATAGAGAGAGGTGGTGGGGATAAAACAATGTATGGTCAATAGCAATCGATAGTAAAGCATAATAATGACTTAGATCAACTGTAAATAACTTTAAATGTTTGAAGAACCTCTTGCTGGATCGTCAATTCGCTTTTAAAAACTATTCTCCAGTCGTTTCGATGTACTCGCCCGTGATTCAATAACCGCGCTTTCACTGCTTTTGACGCTAGCCATACAATGTTTGTAGTACTTTACTTTCTTCATTTAAACCAACTTGCATGCTTAAATTTTAAGAGTCTTTTTTATTTATTTAGTGAATATGATCGAAAAAAGAAGCTCAAAAAAAGTTAATTAACAATTTCCAAAAGGATTGTGAATAGCTAAAGGAAGGGATGTGAAGAGTTTACTCCCTCCGTCAATACACAGTTTCCTGTGTCAATCTTAAACTCTGTTATAGCAAAAGTATGTGCATTTGTATGTGGTATAAATAAAATATGTGTATAGTATGCTCGCTGTATCTTTGATATACCAATTGTATACATTTTTCATTAAAAGGAAACTCGGCAAGCCTCGTTTTCTTTGAATGACAAATATACATATATATATATATATGTGTGTGTGTGTGTGTGTGTGTGTGTGTGTGTGTGTGTGTGTGTGTGAGCGGTGTCAAGTTCGTCCTAAACAATTCAATTACAGAAATACCTCCCGTATTGATACTTTGTACAAGGTTTTTACCGATACGACAATATGTTTACTATTTAGGCTCTAGTTTAAAAAGATATCACTAAAAGAAAAGGTAGATTTTATTGTCTTTTGTACATTTTTAAAAAAGCTTTGGATAAAGTCCAGCATGATAAATTATGGTTGTCACTCATATATAATGGTATGAATGGTAAGCTAGTAAATATTTTAAAAGATATGCATAGCAATTTTGGAAGCTGTGTCCGAACACCTACAGGTTTAACTACTTATTTCGAATGCACATTTGAAACAAGGCAAGGCTGTGTCTGGAGCCCTGTCATGTTTTTCCTTGTCATTAATGATTTTATTGCATAGTTTAAGCTTGAAGCAATAAAGGTGTATCTGTTTCAAAAGATACTGATGCTATTCTGGAAATGCTTTATGGTGATGATGTTGCTAACTGTGCTGATACAGTTGGACTTCTGCAACAACAAATTAATGATATTGAACGTTTTTGTGAATATCCCGACAAAGCTCGTTGTTTTCAGACATGGATCATATCATAAGCAAAACGAAATTTAGATTTTAAGAGAAAGACGTTTTGAATGTGTGCCTTATTTAAAATATATGGGTTTATTTTTCACCTCAAAATGGGTTTGGACAAAAGTAAAGCAGATACTAGCAGCTTAGGCAAAGAAAGCAACTACAGGTATTTTGAATTATCAAAAAATAAATGGATTTTTAGTGTCGGTGTTGTGTTTACAATTATTGATTCTGTGATAAAAACCGATTGTATACAATGAATCAGAAATGTATGGATATGAATTTAGTACAGATATTAAATCTGTGCAAAATAACTTTTGCAAACAGTATATAGGGGTTCATTAAAGGTAGTAATAATGCGAATATGTTAGATAGTACGGAATATATCCACTTTGTACCTCGTATTTTCGTGTATTGGATTAGTTTCCATGTTGACGATTCACATAAATGTTTGCAATGTAGTAGGTATGTAACTGAATTAGAACCGGAAAAAAATCTTTCATGTGGATTATGGCATTTATTAATGAAGTTACTTGCTAAATTCAGGTGCTCAGAGCAGATGTTGAAAGTAGAGACAGGTAGGCATAGTAGGACTGAGAGAAATCAGAGGTATTGTGACTTATGTCTGAAAAATAATGTTTACTTGGTAGTAGATGAATTTCATTTCGTTTGATCATTTAAGAAAGAAATACTTTATTGAAGTTTATTATTCTTATCCTTCTGTAGACAAATGTGTATCCCTCATGAGTCATAATAATACATTAATTATAAGAAACCTTATTTATTATATCAATTCGGTTTTTCATCGCAGACAATCTTTAATAGCTCATACAAACGGCGAATGAGTATACTCAGTGGTTGTAATATCTTTACAATATAATTCCATGATTCTTTGAAGAATAGCTAATCTAGAGGCTGTCACGCTCCAGGTAAATAATTTGAAAGGAGAAGTTGGTAAGCATAAAAAGACAACTCGAGCAGTAAGAGCAACCAACATCGAAACAGATGAAGAAGAAATATTGTCTTCTCTGTTCAGAGTTCAGAATAATCTTGGTACTAACTGCGCTCAATTTTATTTTATTGCAGCGGTACAAGAAAGAAATCGTAATCTCCAATCCGTGACGCCTGGTATCCTTTTTCATACATGTAAGCTACGTCATGTTTTCATGTAATTTGTTTTGTTTTGTTTTGTCATTTTTTTATTTTTCTTGTCACTTGAACGAACAGTTAGAGGATCATACTTTAAATATAATGTTGAAAACGCATCCAGTTTATAATAAATAAGAGGTGAACGAACTTGGTGAGATAATGCATGTCAAACTCAAGCACGTTGTTTCAAGTCGTCTAAATAAACATGGTTATAGGATTTGATTTTACAAAACAAACAATGACGGCACATGGCTTCGTGTACTACTTTGATAATGGCATCATACCAGAAAATCTTTTCATAGATCACTTGAATGGAATTAAGTCAGACAACAGGTTATATAACCTCGAAGCAGTTACTCAGAGTCAGAACTGCCAAAGAGGTTGTACTGGCAAATAAAAAAAAACCCCAACCCACGGCTAGTTATTGCAACAAACATTGAGAGCGGTGAGCAAGATATATTAACATCGACAAACAAAGCAGGTCAAAAACTTGGAGCAAATACTAGATCTGTTCATTACTTCTGCACGGGCAAACAGAAAACAGCTCATCCAAAAGTATATAATATCACGTTTTCCTTTAACTTCGCCTAATGTGTTATACATAATTTTGAAAATAGTTGTACATAATAGTAGTTGGTGTTGTAATTTTGTTTTGTTCAGAGCAGACCAAGTTCATAGCAAAATATCTGGCGCAGGTCATTCAAGTACCGGCCGTATAAACATGAAGAGCTAAGAGCTAAGCCAGTAACACAGACCGAACCTGCTGTGGTAGCAAGAGGGGAGGGGGCCACCTGTTCCACGGGCCTCCATGTGCACTATAACGACCAGCCTACTACTTGAGTACAAGGTATACAAGTAAGTCAGGAGCGTATACTGCAAATACGGGGAGGTTTGTTCACAGAAGATGGCCGACCTACCCCTCCCCCCCCCCGACACACACACCAAAGACGAGGAGCACACTATCGAAAGGGACCAGTATAAAGAGGGAGGGGATTGGTTGGCTGACCTTTTAGGAGCTTCAGTTCGCGGATAAGGTCGACCCAATCCCCGCCCTCAATACTGGGGGATACCATCGCGACGTGCCCGCAGCAGCGGTTTAGCGGATCAGGCTTGCAGCTACTAAGAGAGAAGCCTATACAGTACCAGGTACCGGACCAGGCTCACAGCAAGAAGAGACAACAGCTTGTTTAGGAAAAGCAAGTTTCCCAAGCCTGCAGTTCAAGACGGCTGAGTTGAGTCAGCCTGCCCGAAGAGCCACCCTGAGAGAATATTACTAGCGCCAGGACTTTTCAGTGGCAGACTGATCAAATTGCCTGAATGTATGGGATTTTCTGTTTGATTTTTTGAAAACCCCTTTTAATTATACCCTTCAAATTACAAATTTGAGCGCTTTCAAAACACCGTCAGAAATATGTAACCATGAGTTGAGATAAAAATGTGCGTGAGTCCAAATTGAAATGAGTCACTAGTACTCACTGGTTGGTTTAGGAATTTTGGGGTAATTATGTACACTAAGTGCACCAAATTTAAAACTTGAGTGATACTAACTAGAAGAAATTTGTAAATGAAATTATAGTCATACTTAAACATGTGGTTAACAGATAATTCGTATTAATGCCAGTCCGATTTAGTTAGCTGGGCAGAATTTGATAATGTACGTTTCATTTCGTTTCGGTACTTCGCGCCTCCCTTGCTAAGTCCGTGCAACCTTCCATTCCAGACATTCAATTAAGTAGTGCGCCGTTTGCACTCCTGTAATCCTGTATACATCATTGTGGTTCCATTCATATGTACAGGTATAATTATTAATTATACACCCTCCCATATCGCGCCTTCAATGAACCCTCAAAGTGGGGAAACCATGCAGCGACGGAGTAATGTGTGTTAGTGCGCCTTGCGCACAGTAAGGCGTCGGGTGAGTTTGCACCCCGGCAACCCACCTTATGAGAAATTAAATAGTGTGCTGTGCACACAAATTAATCCCCTTTTTGGGGGTGTATCCTCGCATATGGTCGAATGGTCACCATATCTTTTTTTATTACGTCAAACTTGCAAAAGCTGGGTCGGCCACTAACTTCTCGCGGCGTTTGACATCATTGACAATTTCAACATGGACGCGCCGTCACACTTTTTCTATAGTTTTGCCAAAGGCTGAATTGTTCATCAGCTTGAAAAACTCTTTTTTGAACTTATTTTTTGTTGCGATTCTCTTTGCCGTATTAAATCGATGTAGGTTTTAGGCCAGGTCTCTTCTTTGAATCTCAAAACTCAGTGTACTTGAATGAGATTTAGTCCAAGATCGAGGCATTGTTTCAGATTTTTGTAGTTTATCACGTACCGATATTTATCTTGCAGATTTGGAATTAGCTTCGGTTCTCTTAAATTACCAACCCCTAGTTTTCTTTGAGCTTCGTAGAATAATCACTTAGCATAATTAGAATAATCACGTAGAATAATCACTTAGCATAGTCAACTATCATACTTTCAGGTACTAAAGGATAGTCATTGTGATCATCATGTAATTTAGCTAGATACTCAAGATCTACTTCAAGCATATAGCCAGTGTCAACATCGCTGCGTAATAATGTTTCTGTAAAGTTTTCTGGTTCCATCCATTTGAAATCATCAACTGGCAGCTTCTGTGACATGGCCTAGCCATAAATATTGCCTGAAGTAAATAAGTCTCTAATCCTAATTTCTTGTATCATTCAGCTGACGTCATCTGTGTTCCAGCTTGGTAGAAATGTTACCTTGGCGACATAAGCGCGCTCATATGCAGCCATTATTCGTCTTGAGTCGTATTCAAACATTAAATATACTTATTTTTTAGTCTCTAATTCGCTGACGATCTGCAGTAATTGTAATATGGCGCACTTGATTGTCTTGTCACAGCCGGGTTCGCGTGCAATATATTTATAAGTGATCTTAAATATTTTCCATGGTAGCACTGCAACTAACTTTTTATCAGGAAACTTTTTGGTGATGTCATCAATCGCAACTGAAATGCAATCAGGCTGGTCTTGAATGTCAGCAATGATATAATCATGTTCTCAGTGCAGATCCTTTTTTAAGTACGATAACAATTTAGCTTAAGAGGATTCGCCAAGATCAACGAAGTCGTCGCAATCTCCAAAACATCCTATGACACCTATAGCTACTGAATCCTTGTCATAAAGACCATAATCTCTTCTATGACATTTCATGTCATATTCAGGATAAAATCCGAATTGATCAAATGAGCATTTGCGAAAAAAAGCCTCAACTAGCAAACCGTATGAAGATGGTACTGAAATCTCAAGACCTGATAGCACATGTGGCAGATAATAATTTGGCAGCTTGCTAACGTCTCGTGTAAAAGGACGCTTAAATTCTTGCAGCAACATTTTTTTTTTATCATAAACAATATAACCATCAGGACTGTATCTGAAGCCGTCTATAGCCTGAATGCAAATATTGTTGCCAACTACTTTTTCGTTAATGGTAATCTCAACATATCTTCTGATGACAGGCTCAAATAACGTAACCCAGAGACATGGCAATGTTACATATGGCGGCTGCGTACTAAGCTTTCTTTTAGCAATATCATGCGCAGTTGCAAACGGGCAGATGCCTAGGGCGGTACCCAATTCAGAGCCCCACTGTTGCAGGTAACAAAGAATACCTTTCTGCCGGCTTCTGTTTTATCTGATGAGATGTTACGAACGTATCCAAGGTTGAATTCAGATCCATTATACTGTATGATCTCTTCAAATGTAATCATACCAACCATCAGTCAAGCTCATTTTGGTGTAAAATCATTATATAAAATAGGGGGCGCGACAAAAATATTATTTTTGCAAAAGCCCTGTGTCGGACTAGATGAATATTTTTATTCCTCAGCAGCTAAGGAACATATAAGAATCGCATTACCACTGCACCCAGTCACTTTTGTGAACGGCTTCGTAGGCGGATTTTTAGCCCAAAACCTTTTCAACTTCCTGCAGCTTTTGGTTGTGTTCAGATCGGAAGTGAAGGCAGTCCCCCTAACTGGACTCCAGCCCGAATATCAAGACAGAGTGGCCAAACCCATGAGACAACAGACCTTGAACCAGCTAACTATACATAGGATTCATCTTACATATATCTTACTAGTTCGTTCGTTCGTTGGATTAACGACGTGTGCGGCCATTCGGAGAGAGAGATTTTGGATCATAGACGTGTGCGACGAAGTTCGTCATGTACGTCTGCGGCCATTTGGCCATTTACGTCGAGTTATATATCTTATTATGTTACGTGGCTAAGTTTATAGTTAGGCAAATTCGCATATTTGTGTTACGAAAAATAGATTTGCAAATCAATGGAAGTAACTCACTTGTCCGTAATCATGGGAGGTAACTCGTGTGTGCCAAATATTTTAGTAATCAGGGAGATAACTTGTGTGCACCATATTTTCACTAAGCTAGTCAAATAGAAAGCTAATTATAACTGTTGGTAGTATGGTAAAAGAGGATGTATTGGAAACACATACGATTTCACTGGTCCCGACCGAACGATAGCGACGACAAGAACCTGGGAAATAATGCATGTATTTTCATACACCTATTTTAACATACTACTTTCCACTTTATGCTTGACGTCAAGCCAAATCAATAATCATGCGGATAATAGTTTAAACTGCTATTATCTATTTATATCATCGAATTTGTTTGTGTTACATTCAGTACCTTGAACAATAAATAGAAATTACATAGACATTTCTTCTAGATTCAATTTCACTTTTCGCTTCTCTTCATTGGAAAAAAGTATCACTAGTCACTAAGATAAGAAATGATATTTATAAGTGTTGTTTATCAATATCATAAAACATACATTTCATATACAGCTTAATAAAATATCTACATCCAGCCAACTTCGGCTGATAACACACTATATAAATAGTTATCTAAACTAGCTACATCATTATGTTTAACCTTATTGTCTTCTGTACTTTTCAAACTATTATCATACAGTTTACCCTATATTTAATTTGTCATTGAAGGTACTCAGGACTAATTCAAATAATAAGATCCAAGATTGTATTCACTCAAAACAGCCACTAACATGGGACATGATGATTACATAAAATGGCAGAGGCGATGGTAACGTAAATAATTGGACATAGCAAAGTGTGCACTTTTATATTAAATATAGCAGATTCTGCTTTGTCGAATCGTATTTAAGATGAACACTATAAGCATAATATATTGAAAGCATACTTATATAATCAACAATGTATACACTGAGTATGAAATTATGTATTCTTACATAATCAACAATGTATACGCTGAATATGAAATTATGTATATTTACATAATCAACAATGAATACACTGAATATGAAATTATGTATTTTAAGTATTACATGAATCTGTCCTAGTCCTGTGGAAGTCTTTGCATGGATATAAAATTTTAAATTTGTGTACAAATATTTCTCATTATTTATGACTTTAGGACTGAAGTTATCTGTATTTGTAATTACTTGGTCTATTAATATATTTTCTTTTTAATTTAAGTGAACATTCTCCCCAAACGTATTGCATTCGAACATGAAATGAAATTTGTCATGTAATTCTGGTTTCCGAAAAAAGACACCGTCTATCTTTACGAGGGATGTTACGCCATTGGATCATTTCAATTGGTAGAAAATGACCGCTTGTTGTAAATGTAAAAATTGTTCTATATTTCTCAGTTTAGCAGATGAGGTATTGTTTTAATAACAGTTCCGACCTGAATATCCTACAATTTAAGACTATACTATAAATTAATTTTTTAACTGAGAATTCCAATTTATATAGCACTGATCCTTTAATCGTCTCTCGATTTCACTATCAGTACATTCTGTCCGAAGTTAAAGATGTTCCTGTTCACATCACAAATGTGGCAGTTCTGTATCATCGAATATTTTCCTAACGTTGATAGTTTTGATTGAACGAATCACGCAGATGCAGAATTAGTCTGTACATAATCTTAGTCAACTTACTATCTGTACGTATTAGAATTGTGTCCAAAAAGAAATATCACGACTTTTAAGAAATGCATATGATAGGACAATATTATAATTGTTGCGATTTGTTTAATGCAATCGCTTGCAGTTGAGAAGAATACTGATGAATATATAAATCTGTATTTTGTTTCCTTTCCAACTAACACAAATTACACGTATTGAACAGATATTTCCAATAGCACAACTATAGCATGTGTATAAGCTCTCTCTCTCTCTCTCTCTCTCTCTCTCTCTCCTGAAATGCACTGAGAAAATCAGGTAAAATTTCATGTTGTAGCGATAAAAAAATTGAGGCGATCCCATTGTATTCACGTTTTAAGGTCAAAAACTGATTTCAATGCTTTCAGTCACAACCCCTATCCGTGATCACATATGGAGTCATATTAGCTATACAACTTCGAAGGGCGTGACTGAATTCATTCATTAAGTACCCATACACCCATATGCCGATTATTTGAATCGTGTTAATTTGTAGCGTAACAAATATACTAACTATTGATCTAGACAACACTAAATAAGGTTGCATTTGTTCCGAAGTCACGATGTGGCCCAGTTTTTCTGTATAAGAAGCCGAGCGGTCCGAAACAAAAAACAGACTTGGAGAGGAACGTTTAGGTGACAGTTCTATCCTAACTAATTTTCTAGAGAAATCACCCTAAAGGTAAGTTATTTGATAAAGTTTTGTTTTTCTATTCAAATTTTCATTGTGATTTTATGGTAATCTAATTTAGAAAAATATAATTTAGAACTCTGTTACATAATTTGGCTGTCAAAAGTTGAATATTTTTCAAGGCATAATACGTTATATTTGCCAACTTATTTTCAAAGATAACTATACTCCAATGCTTAGTGTGTTAGGCCGGTTGCATTCTGTTAGGAATTTCATCAACATTTGCAACTTGACTCTAGGCAGATTTGTTTCATAATTTCTTATCCAAAACTAATAAGACATTTTGCCCTCTGGTATGTCGGTGTATATTTATAATTATAATTTAGTGTATACACCTTACAGTTCTAAAATAGAAATTCAGTGGGTTTGTGCATATCTCTGATTACTAAAATGCCGCTTGCCTCATGAGTGACTTAACGTGCGCCTCGCGCCCTTACCCTCCACTTTGTTGTATTATTTTCGGGGTTAGGGCGCTGGTGCCTGAGAGCTAGGCGATAGGTGCCGTTACTCGCGGCATGGGTTCGATTCCTGCTAAGAAAGAATTCAAACTCTCTAACCTGTTTGATATTTTTATGTCATTCGATATATATATAAGTAAAAGTAAATATAATTTATATTCATTATTTCTACAAAATTATGTTTACAAAATACCTTTTCTCTCCAGTTTATTGATGAAGTGTCACGATTCACTTTATCCTTGAAAGATATCGTTTGAAACAAGTGTGTTCGAAACATTTAAACTGCATTATTTACTACACATTAAATTCATATATAATTTTTCACGGTTTTTCACATGCACTGTAATTAATTCAAATGTTTTCCTAAGCATTCCTTATTTATTCAGAGTATAGCAAACCTGTTCAAAAATTAGATTCGAGAACACTTCCTGCGTTAAACTGCATAACCAGCCAGAAAAGTAACCATATTTTGTAAATTTTCTTCCAGCATCATGAGAGTGACAATCTTTGTTTTGGCGGTAATAGCCGTCCAGATTTCCTGCATTTATTGCAAGCCTGCCCAGTCTGACAGTAGACAGCCGCCACCACCTCCCCCGGGACAGCAAAAACCAAACCAGCAACCTCCCAATACTGGGGGGAAAACACCTAACCCCCAGGGAGGGAACGGTCAGACTCCACCACCAACACCAAAGGAAGGAAACGGTCAGACCCGACCACCACCCCCACAGGGACAGAGCAACCAAACCCCACCACCCCCTCCTGAGGGGCAGAGCGCCAAAAACAAGCCAGCCTTCCAAGGATAGAATGGTCACATTTTTTTGTTGTTGTTAAATAAATAAAAATAGATAATTGCAAACACCTTACGATAACCATACAACATACAAGGTGCAAGCCAACGTGACTGTGTCATTTGTGTGCATTGTAAATGAAAGAGCAGGGCTCGGCAAGTTGAAGTGAATAGTTTTATTTTTTTACATTCATTCAATTATTTTTTTTTTTTTTGTATAATTTTATTTAAATCGGTTCATTTAGAGGCAAGCAGTATTTTTGCTGCACCTACTATATGGAATTTCATGCCAATTATTTCATGTTTTGAAATTGTATATAATATGTATAATTTTGAATTATTTTTATTCATTCATATTTTAATTTCCACTGGAGTACCAGAAAAAGAAAACGTCTCTAGGTAGAGATCAATAGAAGTAAGGTCACATTGATCTGATTTTCTATGTATTGTATAATACTTTACGGTTGTAACACCTCTTGTCATCAATGGTAGTTTTAGCGTTGCGTCAGTGTGCAGAGTTAAGTAAATAAAGCTGTAGAGATGACATTTGAAGTGTTCAGTTGACTTTGAAACAGACATGGTATTGATTCCTAAATTCATACATGCTTTTTCACTTCATGTGCAACACCATGAGACAATTTTGACTTTTCATATACAAATTCTTTGCAATTTCGCCCGCAACGTTGCCATCCGGTCTGGCGACGTCATGTCTATTGAAAGAAATAAACTTTTGTTGGTCAATTAAATTTTAGTCTTAAATTGTGCATTGGTATACGATGATAATTAATTCTCTCTCTCACTCTCTCTCTCTCTCTCTCTCTCTCTCTCTCTCTCTCTCTCTCTCTCTCTCTCTCATCCTAACCATCTTAGTTGCTGTACATTTATACATACATACATGCATGATAGGGACATCAAATTTGTGGTTTTATGTAAGTGTAAATTATAACATTTGTCAAGTAAACTATATTTAGATTTCACATGGGATAGTGATAGTAGAGTACAAAATGGAATTTCGTATAATCTCTACATTCCAAAATCCGATCATTGGACTGGAAATGGTATGACAAAATTGTGACGAATATATTAGAATGTTTTGCAATCGACAGCCTTTAGAAACTGTATGACGATATATACGAGCTCCTTGTTATTACAAACGATTTTCTACAGAGCGATAAATCCATTACTAGAACAATGTTTGGTATGTATAGAAACTTTTTAAGTTCGTCACTTCCAACAGTTGTCAGCTAAACTTTTCGATCGACTTATGTCCCCTATTTTGTCAAATGGCTAAGTTTCGAAAGTTTTAGAGTAAATGAGAAACATCAGTTGCACCTTACGTTTCACCAAAATAAGCTGAATGTAAACTGATAAGCTCCTAATTTTATAGTATATACGGAATCGAGCCGATTACCAATGTCAATTTAAATAAAAACTCGCACTATAACTTTCTCGAGAAACATAAATTCTACAAAAACAGATAGTAGATTCACGCATATTCCGTAATGTCTAACTCTGTGTTTGCATAAGTCTGCCAATCTTAGCTACAGAAGTAGATAGAGAGATAGTGTGAAAATATGTAGAAACAATTATTGTATAATATTAACAAAGTAACTTATGATTGATCAGGAAAAAGTGGTATTTGTTGATCTCTAAATACACACACCCACACACACACACTTTCTGTCTTATGGTGACACAGATCTTTATCTTATGTATGGCATGAATAAAACAGGTTTACATAGTACGTTAACGACTGCTATAGAAGTTGACAGACAATTTAATTACAGTTCTAACTGATTCAAAATTCATATCACTTAAAAAAACAAAAATTTGCTTTTAAATTTTATAATAATTTTTTAATCCGACATGTTTAACCCCACTTTAAGACAAAAAATGTATGCCCACATTTCTCATACTCCATACTATCTAATTAGTTGTCTGTCAGTCCGTGTCATATGCAGACCTATATATGGGAACTTTTGTTAAGTGCTAAATTAAAATGAAATTTATGAAACGAGTCGAATAATATATATATATATATATATATATATATATATATCTATATATCTATATATATATATATATATATATATATATATATATATATATATATATATATATATATATATATATATATTGTGACTTTTGGCGAACACAATATTTTAATTATTCGACGAGTTTCATAAATGTTATTTGGAAAAAGCGCAAATCTAAAATTAAATTTATCACATTAAAGAACTGATTTTATTTGACAAAAGGTCGCAAAATATTGTAGTGAATGACTGTGAAATCCTGATGCCTTAGTCATTACGCCTTTTCTTTACATGACGTTATTCGTCATGTCATGTGATCTTATCATACGTGTTACATATAGAACAATTTTATGATATCAGCATGCTATTATTAGCCTCAATAACATTTGTAATCTTAATTTATTTCTCATGCAAACATACATGTTCGATATCTATATTCCAAACCTATCCACCTACATGTAGGTTGTATAACTACCCACCTCCGGACATGCCTACCTAACTACCTACACACATACATACATTCATGTTGTATATCTATCTACATATGTATCGAGATACATAGATACATATAAACATTTCCCAAACCTAGCTTCCTACATAGAAACATGCCTGTGTTTATTATAACTACCTTATAACACGTGTAAATGCATGTTGTATGCCTACCGACCTGAGTTCCTACCTACCTACGTATCGACAGACATACGTACATATATACATAGCACGTGATTTTAAGTCTAGGTGATATTTGTCTTGAACACAGAGAATAATGAAGGAAAAGGCAGGAAGACCGATGTATTTTTCACATCGGACAGGGTCAATCATAAAAGAAAAAACGAAACGATTTTATTTAAATCACACTGTAGTAGTAACGACTCTATGTTTACCGGAAGTTGCGATTTTTAAATGTGATTTTGGCACCTACGATTCCTTATCCTACTCTTCATTTTGGAAACATATGGATATGTTACACACTCTGGATTATTGGGCGAGCTGTTCCTGTATAGCCACGGTTTCAAAGGTGATATAAAAGGTGACCGTATGGTCATTTGAACGATACTACATTGGGTTTGCGATACAACTGGACACCTTCGCTTAAGAAATCACTATTTCCGAAAAATAGCATAAATAGCGTTACTGCACTGTGTAAATACCACAATTACAAATCTCACCGGCTCATTAGAGGTCACTAGAGCAACCTCTCTATTAGACTTGGTTTATAAGAACGGGCAATTATAGACTGTTTTTATTTCTCCTTTTTGAACTGTTGAGCTAAACAAGAAAAGTTGATTATCATAAGAGAAAGTCTACCCGATACGCACAATGTAAAGTGAACAGTATACCCAACAAGAATCTACTTTTATCGATGATACCATGTTCTGTTTCCTCTACCTCTTCGTGCTTAGTTAAGGCGTGGGTGGGTGGGTGATTGACCGAATTGTGCAAAGCAACTGTTTTAAGAAAAAAAAATTTAATCTAAAAAGATAATAACAAACGTAAGCTTGAAAAAGCTCATCTTGCCTGTTTATAAAACATCGTTTTCAAGTCAGAGATGAATTATATAGTGCCTGCGCAGAAATATTAGAAACTTTATAGGTTTCACTGGGATAGGGGTGTGGTGGGGGTGGGGGGTTGGACGGTGGGTGTCTATTCAAAGCCGATTATTTCAAAACATTAACAGGCGGAATTGTGGCAAGACGTAAGCAGAACTTTTTTTCCCTTCAAAATAGTGAGGTTACATTTATCCCGCGATCATAATTACTTTAGCTTTCTAAGCCAGTCAGTCTTAGTGGTGCAGATACATCGGTCTGCATTGTATTTCATGTGCGAAATTCCTAGTAACCGCTGACCAATCCTATCCAGTTATCGCGCACTCACTACACAAACAAGAGGTAAAGACTAAAGCAATGACGGCTTTTATTAGCGGCTATCTCAACCAATCAGACTCTTGCTCTTGGTCTTGATTAGTTTTTGGTTTTATATCATAATGACATTGTTGCACCGCGCAGCGTCATTCTTTACAAAACGATATGCAAATTTTATAGATTTTCTTTGTCCTGCGGATGAATTGATACTTCTATAAGTTTGTAACAGTGCATCCACTATTTTAAACAAAACACAAATATTCTCAGCCTTACGTGGCGTTGACATTCACCGTCAACAAATAATGCTTATGCAGTTGGATATATACTCATTATATGTTACCTATTATACACGGTGTATTGTTTTTGGATACATTTAATTCACATGGAACAGGTATTCCTATAATTGTTATAAAATGTTTAAGTATCTTGATGAAAATAATCGTATTACATGGGCAACACGTGTAAAGAAATTACTATATTCATATGAGTTTGGTTTTGTATGGATTGTGCAAAGTGTTGGAGATATTAATTTGTTCATAAAGATATTTCAATAAAGAGTTAACGATCGTATGATACAAAAATGGCATAGTGAAGGTGTGGGTTCAACGGAGAGGAAGTTACAGATGTTTTAAATCTTTGTTAAAATCTGAACAGTTTATACCTAAAGGACTTCTATTATAATTTAGAAATTCTATTCTTAGATTTCCATGTTCCAGTCATAATATAGCGATAGAGATTGGAGACAGGTCGACACCATAGTTTGGATACATCTAATAGAATCTGCCCATATTGTGAAAAGAATGGTTTAAGACGATGAAAATCAGTTTATTTTAGCATGTAACGCATACAGGATGGCTTACATAAGAGATGAACATATATATATATATATATATATATATATATATATATATATATATATATATATATATATATATATATATATGTTACCGGCTGATTATGTGTGAGCTCTGTTCCAACGTTATAGTATGCTGTTTTATATGTATTATAGGCAGGTGGCTTCAAACCCTGAATACATGTATTGTATTGTATTGTATTGTAACTATGTGCATTCAGGTAGAATTGAACAAACAAACTTCATTTTTTAAAATATTATAAACAATGAATGCAATCCAAATAGAATAGACGCAATAATAATAACAAAAAGGAATCAGCTTGAGATAGCATGAATTATATGATGGTTTCATATTTTGTGGAATAGGTTGATAGTGTAAATTTAAACACAACTGACATATCACAAAAGACGCTTTGGTACATGAGTTATTTATGCACTCCACATATGTAAAAGTATGGAACCACCAGTCTTCCACGTTGATGTATGAAGTAGCAATTAACAATTGATGTATTACCTAGGGAAGGGATAATCGTATTCCGATCATCCTTTGATTCTGGAAAGGGTCATGGATCCATACAAAATTAAAAAACGAACCACAACTGACCTATCGCCAGAGCATGCATAACCACGCCCTATTCAATAGCGTAACACGTCATAAAATATCACAGCATTTTATGTTGACGCTTAAATAGGGTGAATTAGTGTTAATATTTCAGTGCCTACTGACAATTTCATGAAAAAATGGTTGACAAATATTTAGGTTATGCCAATTTGAATTTGTACATGATATATATTGGCAGTCGGATAGGTGACGGGGATTAGGCCTAAAAGTCCGTCAGGCTGCCAGTGTGTTTGTAAATCACGTGATGCTCACATCTTTGCCAGCGACAATATTGGTCGGTGGTGTATATGTATCGGTACATGTTAAGGTTTGAGTGACATATTACGATACGTTAACATCTGCGTGAACTAATTATCTCTGTCTAAACTGTTCATGCACGGCCTCATAATGTTTGTCTTCATTTTTATTTTGCAATTTAATGAGAGTTCCAGTTGTCCATGATATACCATTGTCCACAGCGTCCATGTTTTTTGTCAATAGTTACGTGCGTCCTTCGTTTGTATTGATAGTTCAGACTCTATGTGTTAACATGTCCTCATTGTACATGATGTACCAATGTCCACAGTATCCATGTTTTGTCAATAGTTATGTCGGTCCTTCGTTTGTATTGATAGTTCAGACTATTTGTGTAAGCATGTCCTCATTGTAAATGATGTTCCAATGTCCACAGTCTCCATGATTTTGTCACCTATTCTGTGCGTCCTTGGTTTATATTGATAACTCATTTTGTGTAAACATTTCGTTGTCCATGATGTCTCACTGTCCACATTCTCTGTCGTTTTTTTTCAGTAGTTACGCGCGTCCTTAGTTTGTATTGATAGTTCAATCTAATTGTGTAAAGATATTCTCATTATCCATGATGTACCATTGTCCACAGTTACCGTGTTTTTGACAATTATTATATGCGTTTTTCGTTTTTTAGTATAGTACTGACCATCAGTGTAAAAGTGTGCGTTAAATACTTAGGTCGAATTTAACCAACAAACTTTATATGTAAAAATATTATGAAATAAACAATACAATCCAAACAGAACAAACTCAATAATAATGAAAAGAAAATCAACTTAAAATTTCATAAATTAAATGGGTTTCAGATTCTGCGAAATAGGTTGGCGTCGTGTTGAAACTTTTCTTGATGGTGTCAATTTATGCACACTTACTATAGCACAATAGATGTTTTGGTACATGAGCTTATTTACGAATTCGGTCACGTGCTTCTGTCTAAACCCATTTATGAACTGTATGGAATCACCAGGCTCCCACCTTGCTGTATGAAGTAACAATTAACAATTACCACCTGATGGAAAGGGTTTAAGATCTGTCTGGTATGAAGAAACGAACCACAATCACGTCTGAAAGCACTTACCGTATGAGTATGAACTGTTCATGCACAGCCTAGTATTGTTTGTCTTCATTTGAGTATGAACCGTTCATGCACAGCCTAGTATTGTTTGTCTTCATTTGAGTATGAACCGTTCGTGCACAGCCTAGTATTGTTTGTCTTCATATGAGTATGAACCGTTCATGCACAGCCTAGTATTGTTTGTCTTCATATGAGTATGAACCGTTCATGCACAGCCTATTATTGTTTGTCTTCATTTGAGTATGAACTGTTCATGCACAGCCTAGTATTGTTTGTCTTCATTTGAGTATGAACCGTTCATGCACAGCCTAGTATTGTTTGTCTTCATTTGAGTATGAACCGTTCATGCACAGCCTAGTATTGTTTGTCTTCATTTGAGTATGAACCGTTCATGCACAGCCTAGTATTGTTTGTCTTCATTTGAGTATGAACTGTTCATGCACAGCCTAGTATTGTTTGTCTTCATATGAGTATGAACCGTTCATGCACAGCCTAGTATTGTTTGTCTTCATTTTCTTTTTGCAAGGTAATGATAATCCCTATTGTCCATAATGTCCCATTGCCTATAGTTTCCATGTTTTGGTCAGTAGTTATGTGTGTCCTTAGTTTGAATTGATAGTAGCGACTACTTATGTAAACGTGTGCGTCCTCACTTGCATTGCGAAATTTCATATTCCTTACAACTAATCCTATAATACTTCCCTCGATACAACACCGTTTGCTATAAAAATGTACAGCCAGAAGCTGTATCTCTTTTCACTCCAGGATAGCTAGAACAAATGTCCTCTGTACGGGGTTCCATACTCGAGTCCTCAATATGCACCAAATACAAGAATGTGTGTGTGTGTGTGTGTGTCCATGATAATAATAGTTTGTTACAAAAGCAATAACAAAATTAATACATGTGATTGAAACATTGTTGTTGTATTTTAAAAAGGAGTATTATTAAATTACAAACAAAGTTTCCGGTATTAAATTTTTCAACATAATCTTTTCAAACTGACTTAGAATATTGAGAATTAGTATCAGCATTAAGATGTATAATAATTAGTATATTGTAAATATTGTATTGGAAGATGCATTTTTCATTCTTGAAGAAAGACAGGACTTTAGAATAAGTTATAATCATCGTCACTCTAATACAGAACGTGCATTTGCTTTCTGAGATTTAGATATTATATCACTTCGTGATTTTGATAATTAATTAGTAACTTTTGGACTAAACAATGTATCTGTATTTGTAAGTACTTAGTCTATTAATATACTTTGTTTTAAATCTAAGTGAAAGTTCTTCCCTAAAAGCATTTTGTATTTGAATATGAAATGAAATTTGTGATCTAATTAATGCCTTCCGAATAATTGACACCTTCTATCTTCAAGAGGGATGTTACGCCATCGGCTCATTTCGATAGGTAGATAATGACCTCTTGTTGTAAATGTAAAAATTGTTCTATATTTCTCTGGTTAGCAGAAGAAGTATTGTTTTAATGATAGTTCCATTTTGAATATCCTATAATTTAAGACTATGAACGACTTTGCTAACTGAGAATTCCAATTTTTATAACACTGACAAAAACTGACCCTCTGATTGTGTCTCCATTGCACTAATACTCCATTCTGGGCTATGTTAAAGATTTTCCTGTTCATTCCACAAATGAGGCAGTCCTGTATCGTCAAGTATTTTTCTAAAGTTATTCCTCCATCTGCTTTAATATTTATGATTGATAGAATCATGCAGATACAGAACTAGTCGGTACATATTCTTAGCCAAGAACTTGTCGGTAAATAATCTTAGTCAAGAACTATTCGGTACATAATCTTAGTCAGGAACTAGTCGGTACATAATCTTAGTCAGGAACTAATCGGTACATAATCTTAATCAAGAACTAGTCAGTACGAAATCTTAGTCAAGAACTTATCGGTACATAATCTTAGTCAAGAACTAGTCGGTACATAATCTTAGTCAAGAACTAGTCGGTACATAATCTTAGTTAGGAACTAGTCGGTACATAATCTTAATCAAGAACTAGTCAGTACGAAATCTTAGTCAAGAACTTATCGGTACATAATCTTAGTCAAGAACTAGTCGGTACATAATCTTAGTCAAGAACTAGTCGGTACATAATCTTAATCAAGAACTAGTCGGTACATAATCTTAATCAAGAACTAGTCGGTACATAATATTAGTCAAGAACTAGTCGTTACATAATCTTAGTCAAGAACTAATCGGTGCATAATCATAGTCAAGAACTAGTCGGTACGAAATCTTAGTTAAGAACTAGTCGGTACATAATCTTAGTCAAGAACTAGTCGGTACGAAGTCTTAGTCAAGAACTAGTCGGTACATAATCTTAGTCAATATACTATCTGTACTTAACAGAATTTTATACAAAATGAATAGCACGTGTTTTAAGAAATGTATATGAGCGATCAATATTATCCTTGTTGCGATTTTTATAACAAATCGCTTGCAGTTGCAGGAATTATTGATGAACATATAAATCGTTTACTGTTATACAGACACAACTTACACGTATTAAATATTAGAACCAAATATTACAGCAATATATTTTTTTTAAATAGCAGCAGAGCTATAGCACGTCTGTAAACCTCTCTCTCTCTCTCTCTCTCTAAAATGCACTGAGAAAATCGGATCAAATTTCATGTTGTAGTGATAAAACATTCTAAATGTTTCACGCGATCCCATTGTATTCACGATTAAAGGTCAAAAACTGATTTCAATGCTTTCAGTCACATCCCCTCTCCGTGATCACATATGCAGTCATGTTAGTTTTACAAGTTTGAAGAGCATGACTGAATTTAAATAACCACGCTTAGAATCCATTCATTAAAAAACCATTCACCCATCTGCCGATTATTTAAATACTGTTAATTTGCAACGTGAAAAGATAACAACCCATGAACCAGTCAGCAATGAATAGTTTCCCTTTGTTCCGAAGTCACGACGTGACCCAGTTCTTCTTGATAAAATGCCAAATGGTCTGGAGGAAAAAGATAAACAGACTTAGAGAGGAACTCCTGCGTCATAGTTCTAGCCTAAATAATTTTCTATAGAGAAAACACCCAAAAGTTAGAAAACACCCAAAAGTTAAGTTATCTGATAAAGTTTTGTTCTTTTATTTTACAAAACTGCCTTTTCTCACTAATATATTGATGAAACGAATGTCACGATTCATTTTATAGATGTGTTTTGAATCAAGTGTGTTCAAAATATTTCAAATGCATTATTTAGTGAGCCATATATATATATATATTATATATATATATATATATATATATATATATATATATATATATATATATATATATATATATATTGATAGATAGATAGATATAGATAGATAAATGGTTCTTCACGTATACCTTGAAAAAAATTCCAGAGCGTTGTTTTGTTATTTGGAGTAAAGCAAACCTGTTTAAAAATTAATTGCGAGAACTTTTCCTATGTTAATCAGCATAACCATTCAGAAAAATAAACATATTATTTCTGTTTTCTTCCAGCATCATGAGAGTTACAATCTTTATTTTGGCGGTCCTAGCCGTCCAAATTTTCTGCATTTCTTGCAGGCCTGCTGAACAGCGAGTAGGTTCATCCCATCCTGGTGGTGTCCATGAACACAATTACGGAGCCTTGTCTGACAAGAAAACGTCACCACTTACCCAGGAACAGGAAAGACCAGACCAGTAACGTCCCAGGGGTGAGGGAAGATCGCTACGCTCCGAGAAAGAGAACGGACTAACCCGACCACCACGCCCTCACGAAGAGAACCGTCACACCCGACCACCGCGCCCACATGGAGGGAACGGTCAGACTCCGTCACCAACCCCTCACGGAGGGAACGGTCAGACTCCATCATCAAACCAACGTGAAGGGAATGGTCAGACTCCGTCACCACAGGGAGACAACGGTCAGACCCAACAACGATCCCCTCAGGGAGCGAATGGCCAAACTCCATCACCTTCCCCAAACGGACAGAACGGCCAAACCCCACCACCCCCTCAAGAGGGACAGAGCGCTCAAAACCAGCCGGACTTCCAATTATAGAATGGTCAAAACGATTCTAGTTTTCTTATAAATGGAAAAAAAAAATAGATACTTTCAAACACCATACAAAAAGCTGGCCGTTAGCTGATAATGAATTCGGCTAGATGAATTGAATAGTTTCTTAGATGAGACATTCTTACAATTATTTATTCATTTTTCTATATAATTTTATTGAAATCAGTTCATTTAGCGGCAAGTTGTAGTTTGCTGCACCCACTATATGGAATTTTATGACAAGAGTTTTAGGTTTTGATAGTGCATATAATAGTTATCATTTTGAATTATTTGTATTCATTTATATTTCAATTTCCACTGGATTACTAGAAAAGGAAAATGTCTCTAGGTAGAGACAAATAGAAGTAAGGTCACACTGAACTACTTTTTGATGCATTGTATAATACTTTACGTTTGTAACACTTCTTGTCGTCGCGGGTGTCTTTATCTTTGCAATATGGTACAGAGTTAAGTAGAAACAGCTGTAGAGATGACAGACGATGTGTTCAATTGCCAATTGACTTTCAAACAGACATGATATCGATTCATACATTCTTAAATGTTTTGTCATTTCATTTGCAATACTGTAAGACAATTTTTACTTTTTTCATATTCACATCTTTTGCATTTTCCCCCGCAATGGTGCCAGCCGGTCTGCTGACATCATGTCTATTGAAAGAAATACAATTTTGCTTGCAAATTAAATTTTTGTCTCAAGTTCTACATTTTACTATATGATCAGAATTAAGTCTCTCTCTCTCTCTCTCTCTCTCTCTCTCTCTCTCTCTCTCTCTCTCTCTCTCTCTCTCTCTCTCATCACAACCAACTTAGTTGCTGGACATACATACATACATCATATGGACACCTGATCTGAGGTTGTATGCAAGTGTAATTCGCGAATTTCGGCAAGAGAACTGTATTTAGATTTCACATGTGACTGCGATAGTAGTTGACAAAACGAGATTTTCAAAAAAATTACAACATTCTAAAATTTTGTCATTATATATGAAATGGGATGACACAATTGTTAGGCATATATTAAACGTTTTACAATCGAAAGCCTTCAGAAACTGTATGACAATATATACCAGCTCTTTCTTATTATATAGGTTTTGAATAGAGCTCAAATAAATACTAGAACAATGTTTGGTATGTATAGGAAATTTGTAAGTTTGTCACTTCCAATGGTCGTCAACTTAAACTTTCGATCGACTTGTATACCCTATTTTGTCCAATGGATGTAAACTTCTAAGCTTTTCAAGTTTAGAATAATTTGGAAAAATAAACTTCAGCTTAATTTGCACAATAAAAAGTTAGATTACACTGAAAATGTCCAAATTTTATATATAGAAATCGAGCCGATTACCTATATCAATTTAAATCAAATCTCGCGATATAACTTTCTAGATAAACATAAATTCAACAAAGAAAAGATAGCAGATAGACACATATTTCGTGCTGTCTCACTCTTTATTTGAACCATTTTGCCAATCTTAGCTACAGAAGTAGAAGAAAGAATAATTTTATAATCTTAACAAAATAACTTATAAATATTTCTCAGTTAGAAGGGGTGGGTGTTGCTCTCTAAACACACGCATACATACATACATACATATGTATTTCTCTTATGTCTGACATGAACACAAGATCTTGACATATAGTACGTTAATGACTGCTATGAAAGTTGAAAGAGTTTAAATGCAGTACTCGTTGATTCAAAATTCATATGACTTAAACATAATAAATATTTGCTTTTAAATTTCATAATAATTATAATTGGACATCTTTAAATACTCATACTCAATTCTGTCCGTCTAACTAGCTGTCTGTCTGCCTGTGTCATATGCAGACTTATATACAGGAATTTATGTGAGTGCTAATTTCAAATTAAATTTATGACATGAGTCGAATAATTTATATTTTTTGCGACTTTTGTAAGATTGTAATTTTGATTTTATTTGACAAAACCGCAGAATATGGTAGGAAAATGACTGTGAAATACATTCGGATGTAATTTGTAATGTCATGAGACGTTATTATACGTGTTACATATATAACAATTATGATATCGGTATACTAGTATTAGACTCAATAACAGAGTATGTCATCTTAATTTTTGACATACATACATTTACATGCATACATACATATATACATACATACATATATCCGAAATGTACCTGCCATGGACGTCCGCAGGAATTTTTACGGGGGTGGTGGAGTCAAAGTCATTTTCCGGGGGCGGGGGTCAAAGCCAAATTCAAAGGGACCAGGCTTACAGATATGGATATATATATATATATATATATATATATATATATATATATATATATATATATATATATATATATATACTGCACAATGGCTTTTTAAAAATCGGAGGAGGCGGGGGCTTGCCCCTCCCCCGTGGACGCCTGTGCTACCTACCAACATACATACATACATACATACATACGTGTATGATGTATAACTGTCTACCTACGTACATACATGTAATTTATACATCTATGCATACATGTTGTATACCTACCTATCTACCTACATGCATTTATACATATATGCATACATGTTTTATACCTACTTATCTACCTACATGCATTTATACATATATGCATACATGTTGTATACCTACTTATCTACCTACATGCATTTATACATATATGCATACACGTTGTATACCTGCCTATCTACCTACATGCATTTATACATATATGCATACATGTTGTATACCTACCTATCTACGTACATGCATAGCACTTGATTGGAAGAGGAGGTGGCATTTGTTTTGAAGACCGGGATTATTTTTTTAAAAAGGCAGGAAGGCCGGTTTCTTTTCCACATCGGACGGAGAAGGTCATTAAAAAATAACGTTTTTTATTTTATTTTTTATTTTTCTTTAATCGTAATGTAGTAACGACTGTATGCGATTTTCAAGTGTGAATTTGGCACCTACGACTATTGTTACTTTGGAACCATATTGATACGTTACACGCTCTAAATTTCTTGGTGAGTTATTCCTGTATAACCAAGTTTTCCAATGTTCCAGTGCAGTGGCGTACTAAGGGTAAATGGCGCCCGGGGCGACGATGATGGCCCAATGGGCCAGAATACGAGGCCCGAATTTTTATCAGCTGTTTTGGCGCCGTAAGACCTCTGGCGCCCGGGGCAACCGCCCCGTCCTCTCCCCCCCCCCCCCCTCCCCTGTACGCTACTGCCCACGCTACTTAAACAATCTCTAAGGACTATTGGAAGACAGCTTACATTAATGGCTATCTCATCTAATCAGAAGCACCGAATCATATGTAAATTTTATAGATTTTTTTCTTTCGTCCCTTGGATGAATTTATACGTCTATATGTCTGTGAAGGTGCATCGACTATTTTAAACACAACAGACACATTCTTAACCTTACGTGGTGTTGACATTGTTTAAAGCTATCGCAATCACGACAACAAGGACGTGTATATAAGGTGCAGTTTGACTTGTGTTTTGTTTTTTTTAGCTGAACTCTCGAGTGACTTCTCACCAAGTCTAGTGGTCAGGTGGTATCAGTTTATTCACATGTCTGCAGCACCTAAAACCTGACCAATCACATGTCAACAGTAATTGCTGATAAGACCTAATTGACTGCACCCACCTTAGGTACTTAAACAAATGATCGTATTTTAGTTGACTTATATAGAAACTTTGAACACCAGTAACTACCTAAAATATAAGGTCCGAATATTTTTTAAATTCATAGTTTAAACTCGTTGTCATAGGAATATCATACTTAAAAATTTAATCAACAAATCTTTAACAAATAACAAAATTAATATCCTATAGTATTCCCACACCATCCCGTTTGTTTGTACCCCTCTACCGATTTTAAAAAGAAAAGTATCAAGGATATGAAAAATGCACAAAACTTAGTCCTTTCATTCATCAATTTATAATTTCTAACCTGATTGTCGCCAGGGGGTCCCTAACACTGTCAATTTATTGGTGTTTTAAATAAAACGGAAGCTCTCGATGTAAAAGAGCATACAGACTGCGCACTGCCCTTTTCTGGTTTCTAGAGCAGTTCATTTCAGTAAAAACTGTGTCGTCTGCGTCCAATATTTGCAATGTATAGTTCTAATATTTGTATTAAAAAAATTGAACAAAAAAGAGGAGAACCTCTTGTATACAGGTGTTCAAAGAGATGCACCTACTAAATTTACGGAATTTTTGAGATTATCAAAGACGGTGAACTGCATCACATCTGTTGCTTGAAAACAAAGACTCACTCATGCAAATATGGCGACCGTGATACTAAATAAACTCCCGTTTATTCGAAACGCCAACAAGTTGACAGTGTTAGGGACCTCCTGACGACAATCAGGTTAGAAATTATAAATTGATGAATGAAATAACTATGTTTTGAGCATGTTTTATATCCTTGATGTTTTTTGTTTTTAAAATCGGTGTGTGGGGGTGGGGGGGTGGGGGGGGTTACAAACAAACGGGAGGGTGTGCGAATACTATAATGAAGTAAAAGGAGATAAAAGTCTTCTGCTCTAGGGTCAATTGTAGGCAGAAGTAAGTCTTACTGATCACTTGCACTTTTGTACATACAGTCAAGAAATTGTTATGGAAGTGTTCACTTTGAAATCAGCATGGGCAGAATGTAGATGTAGGTATAAATGACAAATATGTACTTTGAAATCAGCATAGGCAGAATGTAGATGTAGGTATAAATGACAAATCAAATATTGACTTTGAAATCAGCATAGGCAGAATGTAGATGTAGGTATAAATGACAAATATTTACTTTTCTTGCTCCACTGAATATTTTCATCTTTTGCTTTTAGATGTAGCTCATTTTCATGACACTGTTGCATGTATGTTGATGAAACTTGATGTGTACATTCATCTTTATCACTTATGTTAGCACCCAATAAAAGTAAATTGTGGTTGTAATAACCTACTTTTGCTAAAGTGGTTATGCTAAGTTTATGGATTATATACCGGCAAAACAGTCTGGACAAAGTAATTTCCTGATGGTTCATTCTTAGCACAGACCTTCACATTTGTATCAGTTATAAGCGTGAAAGAAGAGATCTTCACTGTGTGTGTGTGTGTGTGTGTGTGTGTGTGTGTGTGAAACAGTAGCAGCTCTGTGTCAAGCAATTTCACTCGCAGCCTCTCTTGGTACTTTTATAAAATACCAATGTTATTCTTGCTTTTACCTTTACTTAGGTAGCAAATTGTGACAAGTATATTTGAATAGTCAAGGTCGCATGCAGTGTAACATGATAGTCATGCTCTGCAAGAGAAGAGATTCCAACGCTCTAACCAGACATATATGCTGGGAAAGACAAGGAATTGATCACAACAACAACAACAACAAATTCAAAAAAAGAGAAGAGAGCGGAAAAAACGCTTTGGGACTATTAGTACGTTTTTTTCTAAGGCGATTTGCAGATGGCGTAAGAAAATCAATTTGTAGGCCCCACAAGAAGTACAGACAATTAACGGAGGACAAAATGGAAAGGTAAAGTAAAATATTAATATTTATTATACACCAACCATAGTGTAACCAATCATACTATTTCATTTATACCATTTGACTGGCGATTTCAACTGCTTCTGAATCTAATCCATTGCCTATCTTGGACGCCAAAAATCCATATTGGATCGTGAAACCCTAATTTATACAGAAGCGAGGTAAATGTTGTCGCTTAATTCCTGTAGTTATTTCCCTTGCTAAACATTTGCTAGTCCCACATTCATACATGGATAGGTCCCCTGCTTCTTTTTTACATTACTAATTCTATTTTAATATTTATGCAAACACTCTCCCCCAGAAAATTTCACACAAAAGTTCTTTATCGAGTATATATTTCATCTTAATTTGTTTTGAACACAAATGGAATGTATACCCTCTATGGAGCAACGAGTGTAAATGCAGCAAGTGTGGATAATAAATTTAAAATATATCATCGAATATTAAGATACTATGACTAATTGGTAACTTATTGTTTGTACTAGATATAGAAAAGAATGACTAAATGTACTTTAAAGTTTGAAATTTTATTGCTGAATAGATGTTTTGTTTGTTTTTCCTTATTATTATTATTATTATTATTATTATTATTAAGTATAATTATACGTTTGCTAGTTCAGGGGAGAGAATGGACTTGAAGGGAGAAAATAAACATCATTATAGTTAAGTTACATTGAAGTTTAGAAATGAATATAATAAAAATAAAGACATCTTAATATAAAAGACAGTGAAATTCTGTAAAATTTGGTGAAGAATTCACGAGATATTTTAACATAAAAACTATAAAGGGAGATAACTTTAGTCAATCTCATTACAGATTTTTGTGTACTCGAATAAACATACTTTTACGTAAATTTAAACATTCTTAGATTTTTCAAATCTTATTTCTGCATAATGTATTGCCACCTCTAATGACACAAGTTAATGAATATGCAAAAATTAGTTATTGGTTTTAACAATAGTCTTCGTTTACTATTAAGCCTTCCAAGAGGGAAAAGTACCATGTTTGTAAATCATAATGTATTTGGTTTTGAAGAATTAATGAGAAAGTATGTGTTTTCAATGATGATAAGAATAAACAATTTTAATTCAGGGATTATAGATAGAGCGAACAAATTACTCTTTAAATGGCTTACATAATTTTGTTCTTAACAATGACAGACATATTCATATGTGTCCCTATATTTGTATATTAGACACCTATGATTTTTTATGTTTTAAATACACTTATATTTTAATTTAGATGTATCACCCATGCAGTCTGAAATAAAGAATTCTTATATTATTAATACTCATGAGTTTTACTTCTGTCACAGAAGGGAAAAAAGATTGTTTTTAAACGTTAATGATCTCTTACAATACAAATTAACGGTAATTTTGTATCGATTATTTGCAAATAGAAAGATGTCGAAGATGGTGCTACACATTTGTATAATTTTAGCAGCACTGAAAATTAAATTCAAATAATTCATAATTACTATTTTAAGATATTAACATCATGTTGTGCTAAGTAAGAATAGATTTAACTTTGAGATTTTTCTCGTTTATTTCTTCGGGAACGTCAGTTTTATTTATTATTCCTTTTAAATGAAACTAAATTTAAACCACCATTTTATCACTAATATAAGTAATATTTATTCAATCTCATTTGGAGTTCTATTTATCATAAGATGTGCTTTATTCAAAATTAAAGAAAAATAAAATGTCTTATGTAATGTTATGGAAAATTATTTTAAATTTGTATTTTTGTTTTTATATGTCATCAAAATGAGGAAGTGATGTCACTAAATTGAGGAAGTGATGTCATAAAACTGAGGAAGTGATGTCATCGAACTGAGGAAGGATGTCATCAAAATGAGGAAGTGATGTCACCGAATTGAGGAAGTGATGTCCCCGAATTGAGGAAGTGATGTCACCAAAATGAGGACTTGATTTCACCAAAATGAGGAAAAGGTAATAAGGTTGTGAGGAGTAATCTGCCAAGAAAGATCTTTAAAAGCTCACAACTTTCAAACTATTTGACAGATCTTGGTCAAATTTTCACAGTTGTTTATGTCAAGACGTTTTCTTTATTTTTTATAAAAGTTTTATTTCTAATGTTCCGTGTTACTTTAAGAGCTTCGCAACTATAATGACCGCTAATGTAACAGCAACAACTAAAATAACAACAACGAATTATAAAAATAACAACAACAGCAACAAACTAAAGCAATAATGATCGTCATCATGATCATCATAAGGCTAGAATATTATTGTATGTTTTTATCAGTGGCAGATCTATGTGGTGTTTTGTATCTACTTGCTTCTCGTGTTACTTTTTGCATAACTTTTCACGCAAATCATTGTTCTGAAACTATAGTACTAGGGGGACTGATATATGTGTATGTATGAGTCCCTCATTATACACATCAGAGACAAATTACAAAAACATCTGCTTTGGGAGATTATGGAAAATAAAGGATGTTTTGAAATATGAAGAATGCTTATGAGAATTAAGACTAGATGTATAATAGAAAAAGAACATTATGAAGATTTTTAATATACTCGTCCATGTTGTGTTGAAAAACCTGTGTTTCACTCGACGACTTTGGAGTCTCGTCCAAAACATGCTTGTCAACACAACAAAGACTCGTACAATAAAATTCCATAATATACAGATCACTGTTTAATAACATCCTAATATCTTACGCTATATTAAGGTACAACTCTTTTGAATTTCTCCTCGTGGTGAAATAGCTGTAATATGCTAAACACCAATCAGCGACGTATTTAGGTTTTTGCCACCCCTAGGCCAATTCGAAAGTGCCCCACCCCCCCCACCCACCCCGCAATAGCAAAGAAGTCAGGGGCTGCAGGAAAAGAAGGGTCGCGAATCGCGAATCTTATTTTGGACAATTGCTTATTAGTATTATGTTCGCTACATATTTTTATTCACTTTAGCGGTTTAAATAAAAAATAAAAAAATAAAAAAATATAAAAACGATCTAGCCGAAATTTTACCGCCCTTTAAAATTTTCCGCCCAAGGCCTTGCCATAGTCGGCGGGTGCGGAAATACGTCACTGACACCAATGTGCAGATATATTTTCTTGACCTAACAGTCTAATAGTGAAATATTTTGCTATATAAAGAATAAACGTATTTAATTCAGTATTGTGTGAGGACCGAACACTTTTTTTTAAAATTGTGTTTTATCAATATAGATAGTGTCTACATAATTTGTTTTTCTATGAAGTCTTGGCTTTGTATTGATACTATCAGCATCTTGTCGATAGTCTTTATTTCTTTATTTATTTATTTATTTATTTATTTATTTATTTATTTATCATTTGTTTATTTATTATTTGTTTATTTATTTATTTATTTTTATTTTCATAAGCGACGTCTGCTATAGATCCCTCCCTGTTCATTAAATTACCATTGCTCATATTAGACTTTTGTAAGCTGAAAAAAGTCACAAATTCTGACGTGTCAAGACGACTTAAAGTACATATAACCGTACGCATAGCAAGGGGATGTTTTCTGGGTGCAATCGCACCCACTAAATTTTTATTTTAACTCCTCGAAGAGCCAAATATTGAAAAACCGATTTTGCGTAAATGATTACATATTTTAACGATGTCACTCTTGAATGAAATACGTTTCGTATATTTCCATATTTTGACTAATTCTTATTGGTGTATATGTGATTGCAGCTCCTATATCTATATGAAGATGCAGTACTGGATGCTGTACATAAAACGTTGTGAAATTATGCTTGAGGCAAAATAGCAATAACCACTCATCGAATGAAAATATTTAGTACCAACTTTTATGTCCATAGAAGTGATATATATTTGAATCATTGTTTTTTGTGTGGTTTTTTGTGGGGTTTTTTTAATTCAATTATTTATTTATCCTCAGCACAACATTCTTCTTCATAATTATCTAGAACAAATATCCGACACAGAAGACATTTCTGACACAAGGAGAGGAATAATACAGACTAGACTACATACACAAATTCAGTCGCAAATTCCATTCTTTGTTTTACTTTTTAAAGATAATTAATATAACAGATATTAGTGGATGTACTGTTATGAAAAAGCGTGCTTAAAATTATTTAGTCCCAATTTTTAAATTGTCTTTGTTTAAGAAAATGCCCTCAGCTCAAACATCGATCCTTTGACGCAATTTCCAGAATATCTGCCCTATGATATTCTCTTGGACTATAAGAATACCGTATATACTCGTGTATAATCATATACCAACTGCAAACTGCATAGACCCAGATCTGCCGTCGCATAATGCCCGGGTAGATCTGGATCTATGCAGTTTGTAAAAACTAATCAGTAGAACAAACAACATAGACCCTTGTAAGGGTGCAAATTTCTGTCGATCTATAAAGAGAACATTAACTTGGACAGAGAACAATTAATTAGATTTATGAGGACAGGGTGCGTATTAAATCGCTATGCTGCGAGGATTTCAAGGTCTGTGTTGTGAGAGAAACCGATTTTTAATTAAGCATTCGTTTATTTAACAGCCAGAGAAACTGGAAGGGAAAAGGTTAACTCAATCTTTGTATCGAAAATGTCAGAGTTGAGATTGTCCAGAATCAGTTATTTGTAAATCTAGAGGGTCAGGATGACCCAAATTTTGGCGCCTATTTATAAAAGGCGGTAGATATATTTAATCCTGATTGGCTACGCTAAATAAGAGGCGTGTTTCCCACACGAAATTTCATAGTTTTAATATGCCACATCGCAAAATTTAGCCAGTCTACGTTTTTTCCGTGAGAGTATAAGGGACTCCGAGATTGAATTTGCAAGAAATTATCTCGTAAAACAATTATCCAAGGGACCGGATCTCTGGAAAGTTGACGGACACAATTCTGGCGGTAGAAGCGAGCAAGGCTTGAAAGCACAAGGTATTTGCGTCAATCTCATGTAATTCGTTGATACCAATATAATTATTTGCCTAAATTTATTTACTTATATTTGCATGAATTTATTTGTATAAATTCGTAGATCAATTTTCTTGATATGAGTATAACTGTGTTTGAGTTCATTATCTGAATTCGTACAATGATCTTCTTATATATAAGTTTGACAGATTGTTTGAATTTGTTGTCTTGAGTGTTATAGGAATCATGTATTCTATGAATTTCATGCATTACTTTAGTTGATATGAGTATGAGAATCCGTGTGAATTCACCGATCTTAGATGATTTCATGTATGATAAAAACTTAAGTGCGTATCGACTGAAATTAACGTCGTTAAGCCATGAAGTGAGATTTCATGGACGCTAAAGACTTGAATGTGTGTATTCGCTGAAATTAACGTAGTTAAGCCATGTAATGAATTTCATTCATTCATTTGTATAATCGAGAACGGAACTGTTATGTCTCGTGTGATGTTAATGTGAGTCAGCGATGAAATAGCCGTTAGGAAATAGATTAATCTTATGAAACTAGGTTTGTTTGTTTATGGCCTGCCGTGTTTGGCTTGACCAGATAGCCTTTGGTATCTGTTTGACTTCCGATAGGATGCTATCTGACATAACGAGAGTGGAGTAATGATCTATTCCCAGTAGGATATCTGACAGAAGATTTAGGTTGCTTCTCTGTTTATTTTGAAAGGGGAAATAGCTCCACTGACGTAATCCACTGACGTATCCACTCCACGTACCTACGTATCTACATACCTACGTATCCACCTACCCACACAAAGTTTGAGGGCCGACAGAGGCAAGATAGTCAGAGTGAGAAGAAAGCGAAGGAACCAATTGAACAGCACGGTGAAACTGGAGTGAACAGGAGGAAACCAGGTTATGAAGCTGTACAAGGCAATGACTTCGATTGTTCACTCGATTCTATGATGAATTAATTCTATCATTTAAACAGATCGGCTATTTATATAAATGTATTTGTGTTTAAAATTCGGTGAATGATTTATTTCAAAAAGAAGTGTATCTTCCTAATGTAATACATTATCACAGTTGTTTATGTAATTGATTAAATTGTTATATTTCATATACGGGGGCTCGTTTTAGTCTGTTCTATATATCTGCTCAGATCTCTATTCATTCCATCTATAAGTTTCACAATTTATATTATTCTTTACTCGATCCGGGCAATAACACCGAGGTCGATCATCCTCTAGATAACGATAACCACAACCACAACCACCACCACGCCACAACCCTGATCTGCCGGCACATCATGCGACGGCAGATCAGGGTCTATGTTGTTTGCATTTGGACCCGAATTATACGCAAATATATTACGGTATATCAACCATAAACTTGCAAACACACTTACTGACTGGTAGGTGTTCGCCTGTCGCTACGCGGGATAAATTAGATTTCCTTCAATTTTTGTAGTATATTAATACTCGATGTAAGAATGAACATGAGTATTAAGACCGCCCGTCTGCAAATTGCACAATTAAAACATCAGCTAACGAAATTTCATGACATTTTCAATTCTATTTACAGATAAAAATAAATAAAATTCAGATCCGCTGTTACTATATTAGAGAATATATCCAAGTCAAAAGAAATTATTTTGAAAGAACATTGGAAACTGGCTTAAAGAAATTAAATCGAGCACATTGGTGTTCACTTTTAACTTAGAAGCATAGCATTTATGCTGTACAGAGTCAAAATGTTTCGCCAGATCTGCATATCTTTACATTTTTCGCGAATTGCGGATTTGGAAAACGACTATGGAAACTGAAGGCACCTATCTACCTCCTTACCAAATAACCATCTACCTAACTACCTACCTTTCTACATGCATGCATACATGGGGCACACGATTTGGACATGAAGGTAGATAGTTTCTTTCAGACAGGTGTTAATCACAATATAGTACAGGCAAACAGGTAACTGTCTTCAAAATGGGACAGTTACCTCTATTTTACAAGTAAGTTAAATTACTGTTTTCAATACTACATTCAAATATTTCACAACTGAGTCATGCTAGAGATAGATAAATCGTGACTTATATACTTCAGTAATCAAAATCACTTTTGGTGTCATGAGATTGACAATCTATGCAATACACACAGCAAGTTAGGAAATTTATTTTCTTCATGCCACTTGTTATATCAGCATTTGAGACCTAACATATTTGGTCAATCGTCAATAATTTTTTCCAAGATAAGTTTTTATTTCCTGAAGGAAGACAGGACTTCAGAATAAGTTATGATCTTCGTCACTCTAATAGAGAACGTGCATTTGGTTTCTGAAATGTTCATATTATTTCACTAGGCGGTTTTGAAATTAGTAAGGAAGCAATAAAATATGTTGCATGCAAAAAATTACATACTTATATAAAGTTAGTGGGTTGGTTGGTTTTTAACGACACTTTCAGCACTTCGTTTGACTATATCATGCCAAGGAAATGAGATGTAAAACCAAAGGACTCAACGAGACAACCGACACGGTCTGGCCTGGACGGGTACAAATACAAATTAAAATCTCATACAATATTTTAAATTAATACTGTTATATGACCTTGGCATCAAGACCAAGTAATAACTATGCGGATAATAGTTTTTAATCGTTAGTATTTATTTATATAACATTTTATTTGTTTGTCTCACATTCAATACTTTGAATCAAAAATAGAATTACAAAGAACTTTCTTCTAGATTCCTTTTCACTTTATGCTGCTGTTCACTACAAAAATGTCTTGCTGATCACTAAGAAACAGTTTATCGAAGTGTCGTATATCAATATCTTGAAACATACATTTCATATAAAGTTTTAAAAAATATTGATATCCAGTCGACTTTGACTTATAAAACACTATCCAAAAAGGTAACAAAAAACGATATACATCATTATGCTTACACTTGTTGTCTTCTGTGCTTTTCATGAACAATAGACCTTATTTATGTCCTTATTTGTGTATTTATTCTCCTGTCATATAGTTTGCTCTACGTTTAAGTTGTTATTCAAGGCGTTAAGGATTGATTAAAATAACAAGATTCAAGATTGTATTCACTCAAAAGAGTCACTAACATGGAACATGATGATTACATAAAATGACATAGGGAATGGTAACATACATGCATAATTGGACAAAGTAAAGTGTTTACTCGTACATTCAGTATAGCGAAGTCTACTCTGTCGAATCGTATTTAAGATGATCACAATAAGCACAGCATATTGAAATAATACTCAATCAACAGTGTTGACACTGAAGATGGAATTCTGTATTTTAAAATATTACATGAATTTGTACTAATGCTGTTGATGCCTATATATAGAGAGACAATTTTTGTAATATTGATGCAAAGATTTCTCATTATTTATGACTTTGGACTAAAGAAGTCATCGGTATTCGCAAGTACTTGGTCTATTAATATACCTTCTTTTTAATATAAGTGAACATTCTGCCCTAAAGTACTGCATTGAAATATGAGGTGAAATTCGTCACCTAATCGATCGTTTTCGAATAAATAATACCGTATATCTTCGCGAGGGATGCTGTAACACAGGCACATTTCGGTAATTAGACGATGACTGCTTGTTCTAAATTTTGTGAAAATAACAGAACTGTAGCAAATGTGTAATCTCTCTCTCTCTCTCTCTCTCTCTCTCTCTCTCTCTCTCTCTCTCTCTCTCTCTCTCTCTCTCTCTCTGCAATGAGAAAATCTGATTAAATGTCATATTGTACTGATTCAGCAAATTCTAAATGTTTGAGGCAATCCCATGGTCTTCGCGTTTAAAGGTCAAAAGTTGATTTCAGCGCTCTCGGTCATGTACCCTTCACGTGTTCCCACATGAATGCATTTACATAACACATTTAGAATCCTTTCAATAAGTACCCATACACCCGTCTGCCGAGTATCTGAATCGTGTTTATTTATAACGTGACAAAAGAATAACCAATGAACCAGTCAACACTGCCTTTTCACCTAAATCCCGACATGGCACATTTTTCTGTTTAAAAAGCTGAGCGGTCTGGAGCAAAAAAGTAAACTTGGAGGGGAACTCTTATGTGACAGTTCTAGCCAAAATAATTTCTACAGAGAGATCACTCGAAAGATAATTTATCTCACAAACTTTTGTTTCACTTTTTAAAATTTTATCGTGATTTGATTAATTTAGTTTCGGAAACAATAATTGAAATCTTTATACTCTCGGACATAATTTGACTGTTACAAGTTCAATATTTGACTGTTAAAAGTTCAATATTTGACTGTTAAAAGTTCAATATTTGACTGTTAAAAATTCAAAATTTCACTGTTCAAAAGTTCAATATTTGACTGTTAAAAGTTCAATATTTGACTGTTAAAAATTCAATTTCACTGTTGAAAGTTCAATATTTGACTGTTAAAAATTCAATATTTGACTGTTAAAAGTTCAATATTTGACTGTTAAAAGTTCAATATTTGACTGTTAAAAATTCAAAATGTCACTGTTAAAAGTTCAATATTTGACTGTTAAAAGTTCAATATTTGACTGCTAAAAATTCAATATTTGACTGTTGAAAGTTCAACATTTGACTGTTACAAGTTCAATATTTGACTGTTAAAAATTCCAAATTTGACTGTTAAAAGTTCAATATTTGACTGTTAAAAATTCAATATTTGACTGTTAAAAGTTCAATATTTGACTGTTACAAATTCAAAATTTGACTGTATAAGTTCAATATTTGACTGTTAAAAGTTCAGTATTTGTCAAAGCATAGCACTTTATATTCGTCACTTGATTATTGTCAGATAAACCTTTCTGCGATACTCCAATGACATATTTAGCCGGTTGCATGTTATTGAAAATTGGTTCAGTTTAAGATGAAACTGTCTGCATTACTTTATTGAAAGGATAGTTTAATTCAGTCGCGAATAAAAAGCTTCTATTTCTGGTATTATTTGAATCAAATCGTTGCATTTAAAAATCTTTGTAGCGGGAGTTTCAATCATCCAACATCATCAAAATTTGCAACTTGGCTCTGGGCGGATTTGTTAAAAGTTTTGTCTCCAAAAATATTAATATTTGTAATATATAAAACTTTTCAAATTACAAGTAAAACAGGTTTTGATCATAGATATGGCAATTAGTTTTTGGCAACAGCAAGGCTATTGTGTATCAGCATTTTTTAATACATAGAGAAATAGATAGACAAACAGCCGTCTATTTACAATTATCTTTCATTTTCTATTTATCAAGATATCAGTTCTTCTCTGTGTGTTAGAGGGTAGAATTTATAACTCGTTCCATGCAGGAATCGAATCAGTGCCACGAGTAAAGGGCGCATATAACCTACCTCTCATGCACCACCATCCTTAACCTCACGGTCATGAGCTCATGCAACATTGTATACATTTATTTGGATACATGATTACATGAAAGACATTTATATAGAATGACACCAATATAATCAAACAGGTTCTAGAGTTATAATTCGTTTAAAGAAGTAATCGAACCCGTGCCGCTCGTAACTGCACATGCTGCTTATCTCTCATGCACCAGCTTCCTAGCCCTCACTGCCAAATAGGAATGGAACAAAACCAAATGTTAGGGTTCGAGGTGCACGAGAAATGACTCCTCTGGCAAGCGTTTTTACAAACACTTAATTGCTGTCTATTATAGAACTGCAAGGTGCATACATGAACTTGCAATTACCATAAATTGACACGAATATAACAAATAGGAGGAAAGCGCCTGTCCCTGGATTCCACAATATATGTTTGGATACATGACTATATGAAATACATTTATATAGAATGATACCAATATTCTCAAACAGGTTACAGAATTCTCATACATTCCATGCAGGAATCGAACCAGTGCTGCCGCGAGCAACGGCACCTATCGCCTAGCTCTCACACACCAGCGCCATATATATATATATATATATATATATATATATATATATATATATATATATATAGTTAGTTAGTTAGTTAGATTCTTTACATGTATCATAATTTAAATTGTATGCTTAACATTGATTATTTATTTGAAATAAAGCAAAATAATATATAAATTAGTTGTTAAAACATTTTCTATGTATAATATTTAGATTTTAAGCTGCATAACCAGTCACAAAAGTGACCATATTATGTTCTTTTCCTTGCAGCATCATGAGAGTGACAATCTTTATTTTGGCGGCCCTAGCCGTCCACATTTCCTGTATTTATTGCAAGCCTGCTGTACAGCGAGGAGGTGGGTAGAACTAATTATTAAATTAAATTACATTATTTGAAGCATGTTTGGTAAAGTTTTCTTGTAGTACTTGTATAACAGTGTATATATATATATATATATATATATATATATATATATATATATATATATATATATATATGTATGTGTGTGCCAATAGGTGCAAACATTTAATAAAATAATCAATCTGAATATTATCAAGATCTGCTTATCAATAAGAAGATCTGACAGGCACCGATATGAGGTCATGTTATCCTGACCTTTAGATTTATCATCCAAATTACTGTTTTCTTACTGCTGAAAGTGAAGAAGCTCATTCGAAGTATATTGTTACTTACGGTAACTCTCCCTAACACGAAATGCAACGCTTTATTTGGTACTCTACTAAAAATAAGTGAACAGGGAATTCCAAAAGTTACCAGAACATGAACTTGTATTGATGCCTGTCAGAACTACTTATTGATAAGAAGATCTTGTTATTGTTATTATTATTATTCCCACTGGTTGATCGAAGTTCTGATTATATGTATATATTATTCCACAAGAAACAGAGATGATCGTCCATCCGAAAATAAACAAGGTCACCCACAACTCCAAGATCAAGGTCAAGTTCAGGCTACGGGACGTCCAAGCGGCCACTAGGGCTCCGGTCAGTAAGGTCCAACCAATGGACAGAGACAAGGACAATCTCGAGTGCCTAGACGACGTCGAGGATTGAACCAACGTCCATCCAGTCCTCGTGGTAACCGTCAACAAAATTCCGGAGTCCAGTCTGTCGGAAGAAATCCACCACATCTCCAGGGACAGGAAAGACCAGACCAACAACCTTCCAACGGTGAGGGAAGATCAAAAAGATCAGAGAAAGAGAACGGATAAACTCAACCACCGCGTCCTCAAGGAGAAAACGGAGAAATGTAACCACCACGCCCTTACAAAGAGAGTATTCACACCCGACCACCACGCCCTCAGGGAGGGAACGATCAGGGTCCACCACCAAAACTCCCGAAGGGAACGGACAGACTCCATGACCAATAACATAGGGAGACAACGGTTAGACCTTATCCCCATCCCCCTCAAGAAGAGAATTGCCAAACTCCACCACCTTCCCTAAATGGTCAGAACGGCCCAACCCCAACATCAACTCAGGAAGGTCAGAGCGCTCAAAACCAGCCAGCCTTCCAAAGATAGAATGGTCAAAACATTTTAGTTTCTTTAATAAATGAAAATATATAATTGCTAACACCTTACGATAACTCTACATCATACAATGTGCAAGCCAAAGTTAATTAATAGTTCTTTTACATGAAGTATTCGTACAAGCATTTATTATTTTTTTTAAATAAAATTTAGGGGGAAGTAGCTTCTTGATATTGCACCAACTATATGGAATATGATTTCAATTATTTCATATTTTGTTATTTATTGGAATATTCATCATTTTGAATGATTTTTATTCAGTCATATTTGTATTTCCACTGATTACCACTAAATAAACGTTATAAGGTAGAGACCACTAGAAGTAACCTATTTTTCTGTGTATTGTATGATGCATAACGTTTATAATACTTTCTGCATTTTCCATTGTAACGTTGCCAGCCAGTCTGGTGACGTCATGTCTATTGATAGAAATAAAACTGTGTTTGTAAAATACATTTCAGTCTCAGAGTTTATATTTTATCATACCATCTCTCTCTCCCTCTCTCTCTCTCTCTCTCTCTCTCTCTCTCTCTCTCTCATGTGCATCTCATCACAACCATCTTAGTTGCTGGACATACATACACGTATGCATATAGACATACATACATATATGATAGGGACACCTGATTTGTGGTTGCATGCAAGTGTAATAAATTCGGCAAGTAAATTGTATTATTTGACATGGGACGGTTATAGTAGCTTGCAAAACAGTATTTTTGTTTTTAAAAATACTACATTCCAACATTTTACTATTGAATCTGAAATGGGATGACAATATTGTGAAGAATAGTTTTGAATGTCTTGGAATCGACAGCCCTTTAGAAACTATATAATGATAATGTGATCTATTAGTTTGTCCTTCTTATAATGGATTTTCTACAGATCGAAAATCAATTACTAGAATAATATTTGGAACGTATAGAAAATGTTTAAGTTTGTCACTTCCACCAGCTGTAAGTTAAAACTTTCGATAGAGTGATATCCCCTCATTTGTCAAATGTATGTTCCGTTCGTAGTTTGAAAGTTTAGAGTAATTAAAACATAACAACTGCACCTTACGTTTCACCATAAGAAGTCGGATGTAGACTGATAAACTTATAATTTTAAGGTATATGGAGAATCTAGCCTATTCCCTATGTCAATTTAAATCAAAACTCGCACTATATATTTATAGATGAACAAAAAGTCTACAAAGAAACGATAGTAAATTGAGAAACATTACGTAACCTGATTGCATTGTTCGCGATAAAAACATGTTTAAGCAAAAACTTAAGGTGCAGTTTATTAAATTCTTAGCTTAAACTCATTGTCATAAGCACTATCATACTTAAACATTTCATCAAACAATTTGTAACATATTAAAATGAATATGCTAATGAAGTAGGGGGAGATAAAGGTATTTGTTGGTAGGTTCATTTAGGGCAAAGATAGGCTTCATTGATCACATAAATTGTTTGGGAGTGTTCACGTTTGAAATCACCACCGGCAGAAGGTACGTGTAGGTTGAAGCAACAAACATGTACTTTTTATGCTCCATTGAAAATTTGCATTTTTACATTTACATCTAGTTCATTTTTCTGACACTGTTGCATGTATGTTCATGCACATTGATGAGTGCATTCATCTTTATCACTTACGTTAGCAACCATAAAAAGTAAATTGTGGTTGTAATGACATAAAATTTTCTTGCTAAAGTGGCTATGCTACGCTTTTGGAATATGTACCAGCAAAACAGGCGAGACATAACATTAGAATTTCCTGTTGGTTCATTCTTAGCACTGACCTTGTCATTGTTATCAGTTATAAGCGTGAAAGAAGAGATCACGAATTCATTGAATTCAGTCTTGTACGTCGACTGATCACTTTTTTAAAATTGCGTTTTATTAATATAGATATTGTCCACTTAATATGTTTCTCTTAGAAGTCGTGACTTTGTAATGATAAGTACTGTCTCTTATCGGCAGTCTTTATTTATGTATGTTCTTTATTTTATATAGTTTTTCAAAGTTTTATTACCCGGTACAATGTTTTTCAGCTTTCAGCTACTAACTTGAATATTTTAACGATGTCACTCCTGAATGAAATACGTTTCGTATATTTTCATATTTTGACTAATTCTTATGAGTGTGTAAGGGATTATACGTTTCATATATTTTCATATTTTGACTAATTCCTATGAGTGTATATGCGATATCAGCCCCTATGTACATACTTAGGTATTCTACTGAATATTGGAAGTAATATAGTGTGGTACAAATTATCCTCGAGGCAAAATAGCAATAACCACTCCTACTTTTGTGTCCACAGAGGAGATATAGATATAACTGAATCATCTTTTTAAAAAAATCAATTCTTTATTTCTTTTGAGCATAACATTCCTCTTCAGAATTATCAAGAACAAATATCGGATATAGAAGGCATTTTTGGCACAAAGATGGCAATAATACAGACTATATTACGGGCACAAATTCAGAGAGCATTTTTTTAAAACATGTTTAAAATTCTTTAGCCCCACTTTTCCACGAGCCTTTATTTAAGAAAATGCACTCACCTCAAATGTTTACCTTTTGATGAAATTTTCAGAATTATTACCACGTGCTAATTTTTTGTACCATAAGAGTATCTCAAACAAGAATTTTACAAACACACTTACGGACTGACAGGTGCACTTTTGTCGCTACGAAGGAAAAGTTAAACTAGCTTCAATTTGTTTAGTATATCTTGACTCGTTGGAACAATGAACCTATGTATTAAGACCACCTGTCTTTTAAATTGTATTTACAGATGCAAATAATACATAAAAATGAGGCCCGCTTTCATTATCTTACAGAACATACCCAAGACAAGCAAATTATTTTCAAAAGTACAATGGAAACTATGTTGAATAATTTAAATCGAGCAAATCGGATTTTACGTTTTACTTAGCAGTATTGCCTACATGCTATACATAGTCAGGCTGTTTGATCCAGATCTTTATAGTTTTAATTAATGTTTATAGTTTTCGCAAATTTTGCATTTGACAAACGACTATGAAAACTATGGGCATCTACCTACCTTCCAACCAAAGAGTTATCTAACTACCTACGTATCAATCAACCTTTCTACATACATACATACATACATACATACATACATACATACATACATACATACATACATACATACATACATACATACATACATACATACATACATACATATATGGGGCACCCAGTGTGAACACGTGAGTTGATAGCTTTCTGTCATGGTGATCACAATATAGTACAGGTCAGCAGGTAACTGTCTTTAAAATGGGACAGTTACCTCGATTCAGCAAGCCAGCTCAATTTCTGTTTTCAGATACTGTGGTCAGATATTTTACCATTGAGTCATGTGTATGTCAAGAACATCGTGACTGGTATATTTCGATAATCAAAGCTAGTATTAGTGTCATGTGATGGTTAGGCTATGCGACAAACACAGCAACTTCCGAAATTTATTTTTTCATGTCACTCTATATACATATCCCAGAAATTGATAGTCTGTTTTGTAATGCATATTTATATAAGATCTATGACAGTTTTAGTAAAAATAGAATTTAACAATGGATACCCTGACTAAATTTTGTCAAGGAATTATTTTAGGACCTACACAGATCCAATTTCAAAAGAAGAGATATATTCCATTGGGTCGAACAAAAGAATGCATCCGTTATATGCTTACAGTAGACACATAGTACAGTTGAGATTGAAAAGCACTGGAATGCTGAATGCTGTTATTAGTGTATTTTTAGCCATGAATCTAGCAATATTGCTGGTATTGCTATCCTATTTGGAAACGATTTTGAACTTTTTATTCACAGAAACTGATGTGATTGTCAGGGTAGATACATTCTCTTAGATTTGTCAGTTAATGAACATTTGCACTAATGAATTGATACGGTCATAGTGATGATAATGCTGACTTTGTTTTAGATATTTGAAAGCGGATATTATGAATTCTGATTATTCTTCTGTTATCATTTGGGGTGAGTGGAATGATGTTCAGGATATAGAACTTGGGTCTTATAATATTTACAAGACAAACACTCAGTGACCCGAGCAACAGTACAGGACATTAAGAATCAACTTGATTTACTAGATTCATGGAGAACAGTGAATCCAAATAGCTATCGAACTACCTGCGTATTAATCAACCTTTCTACATACATACATACATACATACATACATACATACATACATACATACATACATACATACATACATATATGGGACACCCAATTTGAACATGTGAATCAATAGCTCTCTTCCATGGTGATCATAATATAATAGTACAGGCCAGCAGGTAACTGTCTTTAAAATGGGGCAGTTACCTCGGTTCAGCAAGCAAGGTCAATTTTTGTTTTCAATTACTGCAGTCGGATATTTTACCACTGAGTCATGTGGATGTTAAGAACATCGTGACTTGTATATTGCGATAATCAAAACCAGTATTAGTGTCATGTGATGGTTAAGCTATGCGACAAACACAACAACTTCCGAAATTTATTTGTTCATGCCACTATATATATATATATATATATATATATATATATATATATATATATATATATATATATATATATATATATATATATATATATATATATCCCTGATATCCATGCTATTGATAGTCTGTTGCAATAGCTGGAACAAAACGTGTTACATGTGACTGAAAAATTGTTGTTGTATTTTAAAACGAGTATTATTAATTTAGAACCTAAATTTCGGGTATTCAATTTTTTCAGCATAATTTTTTTTGAAACAGAATTAGACTATAAGTACTGGTATTGGCTTTTTAGTTCTTAAATATTTGGTCTATCTTAAATATTTTATTGGAAGATGCATTTTTCTTTTTAGAAGGAAGGCTGGACTTCAGAATAAGTTATGATCTGTGTCACCCTAATACATAAATTGCATTTGCTTTCTGAAATTTCGACACATTCCACTTGGTGGTTTTGATAGGTAATCAGAAAGGAAGCAATCAAATTTTTTTTCTTTTAACTTTCAATTTCATTTATGTATATTCAACTTTAGAAAAGTGATTTTCCTAGAAAAGCGATGCCGGTAATTGATAAGAATATCATTTTCATGTTGGTCATAATTTTGTTGAAATTTTGGTTTAGAAGTACTTACATGCTAGATTCTTAAGCACACCGTTGCCCGTGTAACTTAGTATGAATGTTTACATAATTTGTATGCAGCATTTTCAAATATGTTTATGTACACCATTGTTTATATGCACCATTTTTTATCACTCCCATCCATTATATATATATATATATATATATATATATATATGTGTCTGTGTGTGTGTGTGTGTGTGTGTGTGTGTGTGTGTGTGTGTGTGTAAGCAGATGCTTATAATAGTGAATTCCTCAAAATTCTTAATGTTTTTGATGATTTCCGGACATTTAAAGACATAGGTATCGGTAGATAGAAATATAAATGGTTAAACAGTGTACACAGATGGATAGAGATTAATAGACAAGACAGACGTTTGTTCATTTTTTGTTTTTCTCCTGCTGCATTATATACTGCCATAATCTTTGACTTGAAAGAACAAAATTCTAATGCTGAGATATTAATTTTTCAATGATTCCTTAAAATTCGGTTGCCAAGTTTATTTTTAAATTTAACAACAGATTAGATATTGGGTTTATATCCTAAATACATGTATTTGGCTTGCTTTTTACCACCACATGCACATACACAGAATGAACCACTTTACAGAGAACTCATATGTAACGGCTTGAAATCTTTTGGTAAAGCTAGACATTGGATGAGCAAAAGATATTTTAGCCACACTGCATGAATATTAATCTCATAACTATACCAACCTTACATATCTCTATACTGGGCAACATCATATATGTACGCAGTTGTGCAAGGTATTGTGCTACACTTTTTTTTTCGTTTTACACATTTCCTGTTTGTGTGTGTGAGAGTGTATGTCAACGTGTATGTGAGTTCATTTCAAGCTACAGGTTTTAAAATTGCATAGTTCTATAAGCTCTATCAAAGTTGACTGTTAAAATCATATACATGATAAACACACCATAGCACGAACAACAGTCCAGGACATCAAGCTGCATTTCAAGCTACATGTTTTATAATGCATTGTTATATAAGCTCTATGAAAGTTTTAGTAACAATAAAATTTAACAATGGATACCCTGATTAAATTTTGTCAATGAATGTTAGTGTCTACACAGATCCAATTTCAAAAGAAGAGATATATTCCATTGGGTCAAACAAAAGAATGCATACATTATATGTTTACAGGAGACAGGTAGTACATTTGAGATTGAAAAGCACTGGAATGCCGAATGGTGTTATAAGTGTATTTTTAGTCATGAATCTAGCAATAGTGCCGGTGTTGCTATCCTGTTTGGAAATGATTTTGAACTTTTTATTCACAGAAACTGATGTGATTGTCAGGGTAGATACATTCTCTTAGATTTGTCAGTTAATGGACATTCACACTAATGAACTTATACGGTCATACTGGTGATAATACTGGCTTTGTTTTAGATATTTGAAAGCGGATATTATGAACTCTGATTATTCTTCTGTTATCATTTGGGGTGAGTTAAATGATGGTCAGGACATAGAGCTTGGGTCTTATAATATTTACAAGACAAACACTCAATGAACCGAACAACAGTACAGGACATTAAGAATCAACTTGATTTACTAGATTATTTACTTGGAGACAGGCGAACCCTGTGACAGAGAGTAGATTCGGCCCTTTTTATTTTAATTTCTGAAGCTATGTTTCCAAATTTCATAAACTCCTCTTTTATTCCTAGCTATAAAACAGCTCATTCAGCTATAACACTAAAATTGTCTATATCTGTATTACAATGTTGTTTTAGGTAATGGAAATTAAACTCCAAGTTATTAAAACAAAAAGAAGATAAAAATTTGATATAAAAAAAAACTTATACAAAAAACAGTAGAATAATACTAAAAAGCTCACTTCAGGTGAAACTAACTTGTAATGATCACTTATGTTTGAAATTCTTAAAACAATTATAAGATCAGAATCAATTAGGTATTCACAAATTGCAGGAAATTTAAGCCGAAATACGTATTTTATATATTTTAGTGAATCAAAATAATGACTCCACTATTATGGAAGGACTAAACAAAAAAAAGAAACAAAACACAGAAACAAAGCAACAAAATCAACAAGCAGATTTAGAAGAAATGTGAAGAAGAAAAAAAAACAAGTGGAAGGGGTAATGTTAAGATCAAAAGCAAGATGGTAATAGTTTGGTGAAAAAAAATCAATATAGTTTCTTCATCTTGAAAAGAGAAATTACATAAATAAAACAATACAAGAATTAACTATAGAAGATGGAACAAGGGTAATATGTCAAAAATATATATTAAATTAATAGAAAGACTTTTATGACAAATTATACAAAAGCAAGAACAAAATAATTTACAAGCTCACAACCGCTTCTTTTAAAAAACATTGAGAGCTCAAGAGAAACTCGTGTGAGGTTAAGTTTACGTTTGAGGAAGGCAGTTTAGCATTGAAAAGTATGAAAAATGAACTTGGTCCCGGTTCTGATGGACTTATCCTTTGAATTTTACAAATCTTTTGGAAAAAAAACAGGGTTTTTGTCTTTAGGTCTGTAAATGCTGGATTCGATATGTAACATTTTTTCTTCAGTCAGAATTTCAGTCCCAGAGAATCATTTAGTGCATTACAAAAGAAGACAAAGACATTATATATATATATATATATATATATATATATATATATATATATATATATATATATATATATATATATATATATATATGTAGATTTTTACAAGACTGCTTCTGCGCCTATTGTTAGTAAAGTCAAGAAATTCATCCCTTCTATAGTTATTATATTATTAGCGAGAGTCGAAAGGTTTTATGAAATGGAGATTTATTTGTGAAAATAGAAGAATTTCGTATGACCTGATGCACTATCTTGATAAATATAATGAATCTGGTCTTTCCTTATTGCTAAACTTTGAAAAAACTTTTGATTCTATTGAATGGGATTTTGTTTGGAAAACGCTATGAAATCTTTTAACTTTGAAGAATCTATTTGTCACAGGTTCAAGGTATTTTGCAATAAATCAAAAACTCATTAATAATGGACATTTATCCGCCTTTTAAAATTTAGATTGGCTCTTACCATAAATATTCTTCTGTACCCTACTTATTTATAATATGAATTGAAATTCTTGCAATAGAACTAAAGAAACAATACAACTATTACAGAAGTAGTAGTAGAAGGGGTATTTTGTTTCAGCCGGCCAGTGTCAGCTAGTTGGGTGGCCAAGTGGGTTTCGACTAGCCAACGCCACCAATTTCAGATAGGTCGGGCTGTTTGACCTCAACACCGGGTAGCCTGGATGGGTAGGGGGAGCCGGTTGGGGGCCACCATCTGAACGACTATTAGCCGGTTGGCGGCCATTTCGAGGAGAGAACAGTGGTTGCTAGACCGGCCGAGCTCCCCACACCAACCCACCTGGAGGCCAGCTCAAACCTGTGTGGAACAATACAGTTTTAGAGAAATAATGGTAGGAGGCTATAATGCTTTGTGGCTAGTTGTATACCTTCAGAAATGGTGCTTTATGGTGAAAGCAAGTTTGTTTAACTAAAACTAGGTAAAAACCTCAGGCTAGAATCCGACGCTTTGATATTTCTCAGCGCTATGGCGCCTAGGGTACAAGACGTCCTTTCCAACGAACTTATGGAACTGGATGGTTTGAAGTGTAGCCGTGTGTTGACGGCACAACTGGAAAAAGCTGTACCAGGCCTCCAAAATTCAGGAACGCTAACATTGCTGCACTGCGCATTAATGAAATTGAGCACCTGGTTGCCCAAGCTAATGTCATCATACTAATGCACATTGAAAAATACATGCGTGATGGGTCTGGGTGGGTATTTGTCCGCTGTCAAGTGCTCAAGTTCGGTGTGTCGCAGTACCACCGGTTTCGCGGTAGGAGCTGCATTCCAACACCAAAGTGCATACCAGCCCGGTCAGTTATTAACGTGAAGAACCAAGACAACCGCTGCTTTGAGTGGGTTGTTCTGTCTGCGCTTTACAAGGCAGACGATAGAAACACTGATTGGTCAGACAAGTACCGCCAGTATGATGGCAAGCTCAACTTTGCTGTCATTGACTTTCCTGTGAAGGTTTGTGACACTGACAAGTTCGAGCGCAGCAACCCAGAAATTGCAGTTAGTGTCTTTGGCTGGAAACATGGCCTATACCAAATGTTCATTAGCGAGTCGTACAACACGAGGCAACATTCAAGAGGCCTGTTATTTGCTCACTTGTGAAACGCAGAGCATAAGTGCGGAAAAGAGTCACTATATCTGGATTAAACACCTTAACCGCATGGTGAGACATCACAGCAAAGACAATGAAAAGAAACACGCTTGCCGTTTTTGCCTCAAAGACTTCAGCTGGACCGACATTTTGTAATCCAAAAGACTGCCGCGGTATAGGCGAAAAACCCAAGCGTATGTCCTTCTGGAGCCAGGCAAGAGCATTCGAACCTTCCACAACTACTATCACCAGATGCGCGTCCCGTACATTTTCAATGCAGATTTTGAGGCACTAAATGTGCCAGGGAAAAACCCTGCTGGCAATATAGATAAATGCAGCACGCAAAAAAAAAAAAAAAACGCTGACCAGATCCCATGTACCTTCTACTACATAGTTGTTCGCAGCGACGGCGTTTCCAAGGAGCTAGTGTTATACCATGGCAATAATGCTGATGTCACTTTCATCCAATGCCTTGAGCGAGAGCAGCAGGAAATCCGAGCGACGATTCGTTTTAAATCTAAGATTTTAATGGATGGAGACGACCGCAAGGCTTTCCAGAAAGCCACCGGCAGTGACATCTGTGGCAAGTAACTAGGTTAGGATGCGAGACCACTGCCATATTACCGGCAAGTACCGCGGCGTCGCCCACAAAGCACGTAACATCAAACTGCGAATGTCTCCAGAAAAAAAAACGTGCTAGTTGTGTTTCATGATCTGCGCGGCTGTGACGGGGACCTTATTATGGAGGCTATTGGAACAGCCTCGTCTGGAAAAATATGCGCTATATCAAACAGCTTGGAGAAGTACATGACGTTTTCACTAAAACAGCTACACTTTATTGAGTCTCCAGTTTATGAACAGCAACCTGGAAAAGCTGGTAGCTAACATGCCAAAGGAATTCCGTCTCACAGCAAGACACACGGCAATTGGCGCTGATATTGAACTTTTGTTACTCAAAGGGGTGTACCGTTATGAACGCAGAGACAGTTGAGAGTGCTTCAAAGAAACACAGCTATTACCGATAGAGGCCTTCTACAGTCAACTTAGCTGCTCCGGTATATCTGAAAAAGACTATGAGCATGTGCAGAGCGTGTGGAAGAGAACATGGGAAGCTTTCACGACCTCTACCTCAACACCGATGTGTTTCTGCTGGTGGTCGTGTTTGAGGCTTTTTCCGTGACACCTCGCTAAAGAACAACGGTCTCGACCTGGCCCATTACTACAGCGCACTCGGAATGAGTTGGAACGCCCTCCTAAAAATCAGTTGCCAAGCTCCAGTTGCTGTCAGACATCAACATACAACTATTCTTTGAGAAGGGCATCCATAGTGGCATTTCGATAGTGATCCAGCGGCACACAAAAGCGGACAACCCAATGTATCCAGACTATGACAGCGGAAAGACAGCAAGTTGGATATTGTTCATCATGGCAACAACTTTTATGATGTAGAGCCTACCAACTTGCGGCTTTAAATGGGTCGACAATAGCAGAAGATGCACCTAAGGGTTACTTCCTCAAAGTTGACATCGACTATCCTGAGGAGTTTCAAAACGCACATAGGGACTATCCGCTGGCTCCTGAGACCATGAACGTTCCAGAGGATTGGTTTAGCAACTATCAGCGTGATTTGGTGAAAAACTGAGGGGGGTGAGTTTAGTGAAAGCCCGAAGCTAGTCCCAAGCCTACCAAAACAGAAGCGCTGTGTAGTCCATTACCGAAAAATTAAGCTCTACATCAAGCTGTGGCTGCGCTTTACCAAGTTTCGCCGTTTGATAGAGGACTACCAAAGCGCGTGGATGACACCCTACATACAGATAAACACAGACCTGCGAACTAAGGCGATGCTCGAGAAAGACTTCTTCAAGTTGATGAAAAACTCTGTCTTTGGGAACAGTATGGAAAACCTAAGGAAGCGGATTGGGTGGATCTTGTAGGCATGAGGGCGAGGAAGACAGGCTGCACTGCCTGATTACCGACCAGCGTTTTAGTCGCGGAAAATATGTGACCGCAACCTTGTTGCTGTACATTCCACAAAAGCCACCCTGAAGCTTAACCGCCCCATCTATATGTGACAGGTAATCCTCGACCTGAGTAAACACCTTATATACAACTTCTACTACCATCAGATATAAGCGGGCTACGGCGATAAGGCGCATCTGATGTACACAGACACTGCCAGACTGCTGCTGAGCATCGAGACCGCCGATGTCTACCCCGATATGGCAGAAGATGCTTACCTCTACCACATGAGCTACTACCCTAAAGAGCATGCACTCAGCACTGTCATAACGATAAATTAAAAGGTAGTAGGGCATTTCAAGGAAGAGTGCTTGGAAAAGCCCACCCCTGAGTTTGTTGGCCTCCGCCCCAAGATGTACTCCATACAAGTCGGAACAACAGTGATACATAAGGCCAAAGGCATCTTAAGGACAGTCGTAAGGGCCTACCTTAGGCACAACCTCTACCTGTAGTGCCTCCGGGATAAAAAAAAAAACAGTTTCGTCACTCCATGACCACCATAAAATCATCACAAAATGGGGATGAACCACATAAATAAGGCAAGCCTTAGTCTGCAAGACACAAAAACGTGGATTGCTACGGATGGGATTATGACGCGTATGTCATACCACTACCGCACCACACAAAAGCAACGCGCCATGGTGGAGGAGTACCTTAACCAGCCCTTCTGCTTGGGCCATGGATAAGAATGACCTTAGGTGGTAGCTGAGTGCCTTCAGTCACAACATATAGTTCCTCGCGAACAAAGCCTCTACGTGGAGAGGCAATACCCGAAAGATGGCATATTGATGGCTGGTCTGGTATGTCAAACCTGCCAGCCAGGGTGAACACTTTTAGCGGCCACACAGGGTTGGTGTCGCGGCGTTGCCCGCCTTCTGGCTCTCCAGGCGCATATATGTAGCGCACGAGTGTATCTGAGGGAAAGCGCTGGTCTTCCAAACCAACTGGTAGCGTCACAGACGTTCGTTGTGCGATTGTCACTAACCGCACAGAATGGCATCAATAGGTCTCTTACTTGTGAACCACGTTACCGTGCCGTTTAGTGCCACTACAACAGCCGCGAAGCTGTCGAACCCACTCAGTGGTACGTGCACTTGTAGTCTTGCTATCATAAAGCAATATCTCCTGAGGTCAACCTGCAGCAGACTGGGTCACTTTAGCGGCTCCATCTTGTAGTTAAATGCCAGTGAGTCGGTCACTTTAGAAGCTTTCTTTGTGGTCAAGGGCTCGGCCTCCTTGTAACGACTGGCTACGTCAACCACAGTAAGCGCATACTCGTACACGGATCGCCCAACCTTGTCGTGCGGCAGAAACAAGAGGTCGGCCTGGTGCATTTCATTAGTTGTTGAAACATTAAACTGCGGCCTGGTGATTTTGCCTGGTGCTGGCAAGTACATCTGCCACATTACCTGCTTCTTGAGCCACGAGCTGGCAACATCTTGTAAGACTTTGGCGGCTTTTGCCAGTTGTTTTTTTTTTTTGTTTTGTTTTTTTTAATTATTTTTTTAACAGCTGCCTCGCCTTTCCAGTAACCTCGCGTGCTGTGGTATATCACCGCAAGCTTAGTATTCAATGTGTTTTGTGATTCCAGCAATTCACCGTGCTAGCCGCTCTTGAGCTACAAACGAGCAGCTCGCGCTCCAACTTGTTGTTTCAGCTGGCACATACAAAGCCCGCACCAGTGCAAGATGGAGAAATACATCAGGAAAAGAATATAGATGCTCTAGCGTCTCGACAGTCTGGAAAACAAAACGGCAAAAATTTACATTGGTTCGCAGAGAAGGTAACGGCTAGAAATATGTATGGGCTACAAGGCTGACGACTGCGCAAAAGTCCCAACAACAACAACAACAGACATCATTTCATATTTTATATGCTCTGCAGATGGTGTGTAAAAGTCAGAAACCTTTCCTCATTACCTGCAGTCACCGCATGGTAGTATTCGCGCTATGAGACTTCGACTTCTTCGTCATTTTTTGATGTATTCGAAATGCTCTTAGCGCTTACGTTGGTACTCGGCCTGCACAGAATGAGGCCTTCTATAGTCTTGTTTCACTGTAGAGAATAACTATTTTGATCCTGTGAATACAAGGGCGTCAACAACTTCCCTGATGACCATAAGAGCGACTGTAGCGCTGGAAACATCTTGCAACTGCGTTCCACGATTAACAAGCGTATGTTCATTTTCTTTTACAAACACGCTACTATTCCATATGAAAGGGGTCAGGTGTATGTCTAATAGATGATCCTGTCACCTGTGATACTTGCCGTTCCGACGGGTCCCCATGTGTTTCTTTTGCACTTGAGCTGGATGCTCTTGCGCATGCGTTTTGTGAAAACTTGTATTCACAATAAAGATTGTGTAACTCGGTTTTGTGAACTTGCACTTGTGCTGCTGCTGGCTTGTCCCCGAGCGCCTATGAGGTATAAAGCAGGATAGCACGCCAGGCGGATCCAGAGAACATTGGATGGCATCACCTCCGGTTGCTTTCGCTCTTGCGCAGCAGCGGAAGCGTCGTACGTGTTGGCAGTCTCCGCTTTTTTATCAGCCAGCCGTTGTTTCATCATCTCGGCAAGCCTTTAACCAACAGCAACTCTACCTAAGTGTCTAGCATTGTGATTTATGTCCCTTCCTGAATTGGTTGTGTAGTCGGTTGTGCTGATGCATCCATCGTCGGCTGTACTGGCGTATCCATCGCCGGTTGCGCACTTGCATCCATTATTGGTTGTGCTTATAATTTCTTGTCATTTCTTCTCAAAATTGACGTGTCTGTAGGTAATCATGCTAGGTGTAATGGGTGCTATAACCACATCGTACCTAAAACAAAGGTGGCTGCTGATGCTCGACAAAGAGGTCTGGATGATTGGGTCCTCCTTCAAGTCAGCTGTGGGACTATATATATATATATATATATATATATATATATATATATATATATATATATATATATACCGGCAGTGTGTGGATTTGGATCTGACACATTGATCCAATATTGTTCTTGTTAATTTGGTGTAAGGAATCAATTTAACAGACGTCAATAGTGCTATAAATGGACATGGTCTTTTCTATTTGATGTCTGTTAAGACATAGATAAAGCACGCAATTATCTCCATATATGCGAACATAACCCATAAATGTAACTACATAACATCTTCTATATACAAATCCACATCACATATCTGATGGTCATATATATATATATATATATATATATATATATATATATATATATATATATATATACTTTATTCATACTTAAGAGTATGAGCACATTAATTGTGTGGACGTGTATGCATATGACTATCAAATATGTTATATAGTGTATTCACTATAAACACATAAACATCCCTGTGCACACACGCATGTATAAGTATGTATATCCACACACTAAAATACATCTCTTCTATGTACAAGTCCAGACTACATATCTAATGGTGATATATATATATATATATATATATATATATATATATATATATATATATATATATATATATATATATATCCACAAGAATACTTGATGATCTGGAGAGTAAAATGTAGGTCACACTGACCTAATTGCAGTTATAAGTCTTGGACTCCTCATGATGCTTCCACATCGCAAATTGCATGACTCCATGTGCAACAGTGTCTGAGAAATGACTTAAACGCAAACTCTGGCTCAAGTGTTGGTGTCATGTGGTTAAATAAGCAAACATCGTCAATCCATGCGCTGGAATTGCTTTGTAATACGGCCAGCACATCGTATTTATCATCTCAAGTGCAAGAACCAAAGGAGCTCACTCCGTACATAACTTTTATTCAAAGTTCGGCGATGTTTCACCTTTTTGCATACAATTTAACAACGGGCGGACGAATGGATGGATATTATGAATGCAATTTCTCACATTGCTGTACGTGGATGACTGCGGTTTCCAGTGTATAACAATGAATGGGAATATCTCTATCTTTCATCAACTGACGGCTGTCTTTCATCACATGACCTTCTACTGCTCCTAGTGCACACAATCTGGCAAACCTTTCCTGATCCATCATCAATTGAGAGCTCTTTCACAATAATCAAGATAAACATTAATAGCAACGCATTTACATCCTAAAACGTGCAATAGTTGAAGTTAGGGGCTCACAAACAGGACATTTTAACTGATCGACCTAGCTACAGGTACAGATTCAGAAGTCTGGTTTAGAGTCGACAAAGCAAATATTGTAATTATTTTTAAATTCATCTTCTCATTATTAGTTATGAAATGAAAATCAATACCAGATCAAAGTTGAATCGAGGACTATATCCTTATTTTTGTCTGTTATTTAATGGATACAAGTGGACTTTTGTTTTTACCTGTTAACACTTCTATCTTTTTGCGCTCTATCTTAAAGTGAGGAACTGTTCAATACATGTTTTGCTGTTTTAAACGTTGCATCAGTATTAAAAAAAATTACACCCTGCATGACTGGGATGTAGAAAAGGCCCGAAGCGCTCTCCTATATGTCATAAGAGGTGATTAATGTATGCAGGAGCCGCACTGGCTCAGTGGTTAGCGTGCTGGACTCGCGACTTATAGGGTGCGGGTTCCATTCCTGCCATCGGATCAGCCTGGGTCGGCTATGGTGGTGTGTCCTTGGGCAAGGCACTTTACTACAACTGACTCAGCACTAAATGACCTACTTTTGTTGCTGTGCCGTAAAAATTTAAACCAAACCTACAAATAAGCCATATAGACTCCAAGCAGCCTTTTTTATTCAGCAACGTGAGACAAATAATATTTCATTATGCATCGGTGTTCAATATTAAAATTCCACCCTCAGTAACAGAATTTTCTCTCAGACACTCCTCAAAACTTCGTTTCCGACGCAAAATTGCTGACCGTCGGGCTGAAAAGGAGGGAAACGTAGCCGGCGTGCGCCCTCCTCCCCAATAAAAAATAAATAAGCCCGAAAGAACCGGAAATTTCCCAACAAATTGGAAGAAATCCATCACCCACAACCTCATTTATTCAGTTTAAATGATCTATTCTTGAAATACAAACCTCTAATGCCCATTCTTAACTCTCTTTGCCATACATCATAAATAAACTATGTACATGTAAGTAATAACTTCTAACTGCACTACACAGTTACAAGGGTAACAGGAATTAACAAGAATTAAGAATTTAAAATGTGGACATGGTTCAATTTGAAATCTATGTTATTATGTTACAACATGTCATTGTAAGGCTTAACCAGTTTTGACCATGTGTGGGTGAGAAGACACTTATAAGAAAAAAGTAGAAATTTGTCAAGATAATACAGATGCCACCGCCATATTATGCAATTAAATGTAACAGTTCCAAGTCAAACTGGAGTCACAACGCCTGTAAATTTTGTCCACAATGGACGAGCATTGCCAATGACCTTGGTTTTTGTATTGTAAAGCTTCCCATCGAATTGCTTTCAAACCATTTAAAGTCTTTTGAAAGTTATTGAGTGGAAACACTTTTATGACAGTTTTAAGTCAAACACGGGTTATAACTAATTTACAGAATTTGTCAGAAAATTATTAAAATCAAATCTGACCAACATCTTGACGTACAATCTTGTACCAAATTTTGTTTCAATTCATAAAGTCCTTACAAATGTCCTGAGTGGCAATGATTTCACGACATCACATGATTTGATGCAGTTTTTAAAGTTTACTGTTCAGTCAGACACAAAATGAAAACTGAGTGGATCCAAAAAAGCAGAATCTTGCAAAAAATTCAAGTCCCTGGAAGCTTTGTAAAATAGGTAAGTAAAGTGACTTTCGATCAACTTATATTCAACTTATATTCAAGACTAGAACAGACCTTAAGTTAAATATCAACTTTCAAAAGCATATTTTACTATGTTCATTAAAAAAATCTATGATGGAAATTTGCCATGGGAGGTTATCTTATATTGAATGGAAGTTAAAAGTGACATGTCTTCAATTTTTCAATAGTATATTATGAAAGAACTATGTAACTAATTTGACACTCCAGTGTTATTTATGATGAAAAAGTGATATATATGGAAACAAATACAACTAGCAATGTGTCCACTGGTGATGGATGCCCTGCAAATATTGCAACCAGTAACTGGAATGCAGTAACCCTCTTGAAGTCTAGCAAATATACCCTGACAGACAAATCTCCACAATATTCGCACTGCAAACTTGCACAACTTTTATTCCAAACATTTCTCTCTTTAGAAATAATATGTAACTATCATCTGTACGTAAGTAATTTTGAGACCTTCAACACTTTGTACAGACCACGTTTAATGCAATTATTAATAGGTACTGATGGTTGGTCATGTGGATGAAGAAGCAAGTTCAAATCAATATGCACCTCCTGTTTTGTTAGTGGGCACATGAAACACTTTTATAATAATAATAATAATAATAAAAATAATAATAATAATAATGAGGACTTTGTTCAGCGCCTAATCTTTAGAAGCTCTAAGCGCTTTACAATATTTGATAACACATAAAAACATATATAAAGACGTGATTACAAAAACATTATTAAGTCGTTTACTCTGTTCTTGCAGTTGAAATAGGTGAGTTTTAAGAGCACTCTTGAATGAGATCGCAGTGTCCTTGTGTCTAAGTTCAATGGGCAATTCGTTCCACGTAGCTGGGCCCTGGTATGCAAAAGAATGTTGTCCGTATGATTTCGTTTTGAATGTGGGAATAATGAGAATACGAGTGTCGGAAGAGGAGCGTAAGTATCTGTCTGGGGTGTACACATGGGTGAGGTCAGATAGGTATTGCAAACATTATCTAATTAGCTTTATTTAATACACCACATAATCTTGGTCAACAGACTGTGGTCCTTAACTTGATCAATTCTCTATATAGCAACAGCTAACGTAGATTAATTCTTAAAACAGTCATATTAATTTTCAAAAACGGTGATGAAAATGTCCAAATAATTTTTTTTATTTTCAAGCAAGAAAAATGTTTAGAATATGCTAGGTAATTAAAATCTGACACTGCTGTCATTCTTAAATCAATCAATGCTTCAAGGCCACTGACTCTAGATTTACACCGTTAATTTCATCTTTAATGTGTGTATTTGTCTACAACGTAGGTGTATATACCTCTCTTTCAAGTGTACATCTTTTTTTTTTTTTTTTTGGGGGGGGGGGGGGGGTTTGAGTGTATACACAACCCATCAGTAAATTCTAATTTTCTTATGATGTTAGAAGAGTATCTTGATCAAGTGATATTTCAAGATTGTAAATTTATTAAATGCATTTACAAAACAATGCTTTGCAGGTGACCTGTCCTATTTCTTAATCATGGAATCTGACTTTCATTATGACATATACATTTAGTTCCTTTGCTGCTTAAAGTAATACTACACTCTAATTGTAATGTCAGCTTTGGATTTGTTCCTTGATAATGTACAGTTTGTGAGGACATCCTTAATCACTCCATTTCTTGGAACCCTTTCAATTTTAGATTTTCTCCAAATCCTTTTACTATTAGCATCTCTTTTATTTCCTGTCCAAGGTGATATTTTTCCATGTTTTGGCTGATTCATTACATTTTTTCAACTATGTCCTCTTCAGATTATGGAGTTTCAGCTTCGGAAGCAGCTAGTCTCTATGTTTCTTCATTCACAATATCATCCACATCAACATATGTTGTCCAAGGGGATATTTTCCAGAAGTCTGGCAGTTTCTGTCTATTTCTTAACACCATGAACTCTACTTATAATGAGGCTTCAGTTTCTGTCATGTTAACGAAAGCTGTCAAAAAATAACCTAGCTCACCTAATTTTAGCTAGTGTTCATTACCATTTTAAATGTATATTTGTCATCAGGTACAGTGTAAAGTGACTATACTGTGATCTAGAGTGCTTCATTGAATAAACTGAACAAGATAATAAAAGGTATATGATGTGCCGAGAACTGGATATACATCAAATTTGCAGCTTTACCACTGCAGGCAAAATGGTACTCCACTAATGAAAGAAGATACTGAGAAACAAGTCAATTATGTGCGACAAAATATTGAATATTTGCATGCTGATTAATATTACTTCACATACAATTGATAAAAAATAAATACTATTAAAAAATTTTTTAAAATGGAGCACATTTAATTTGATGCAAATAGGACAATGCTGATGTAAATAGGTTAAATGGAATATAAAACAGAATCCGGATACTCCAGATGAAGATTATCTAGATAGTTCACTTGTGTACACTCCCACCTTGTTTACTACAAATTTAAATCCCAAATCCTGATTCAGTGCTTGTGCAAGCAATGATACAATTAGGGCCCCAGGAAAGACGGTCTTCCAGAAAAAATGTCCCTCATGAAAAAATTGTCGTCGCGATACTATGGAATTAATTAAGGAAATTATAAAAGCTGCAGATGCATGCAACTTATGAAAATTGCATTCATAACAAAAAATGTGTGTAAATATTCTGTGTTAACGTGAACAATTTATCAATGACTGATTCTTCATGCTCTTGGAGTGCTCTTAAAACTCACCTATTTCAACTGCAAGAACAGAGTAAACGACTTAATAATGTTTTTGTAATCACGTCTTTATATATGTTTTTATGTGTTATCAAATATTGTAAAGCGCTTAGAGCTTCTAAAGATTAGGCGCTGAACAAAGTCCTCATTATTATTATTATTCTTCATGCCAAACCATTCCCTTTCATCGAGTCCAGATAGATAACATCTCACTGTAGGGATCTAAAACACTTTGAAATGGCAATGTTTCATTCATCTATTATCCTATTCCTAACTCTGAAAGAAAATTTATCCTCAGTTACAAACAAACAATGTATTTCTATAATAGTGTTTTGAAGTTATACAGTAGACTGTTTCACATACTGTCCTGCACAATATTACCTTCACTGTTCTTTCTGTGTGTATGTGTATGTGTGAGGCATGATTTCCTCAGGGAAATGCCTATATACGTAGAAGAATTAAGCTATATAACAGCATGGCAAGATTCGCCCAGGGAACTAGCAATATATATATACAGTCTATGTAGTCAAAAGTTTAAGCTATGATTCCCTCAGGGACTTATCTATATATAACCGTGTGGCAATATTCCCTTATAGAACTGACAATACATAAGAGGCAATTGTCCCTCAATTAACTGGCAGGACAGTCGCAAGTTTGCGCTGGACGAAACGGCGCCCCGGGTGAGCGTCACCTTCGACTTCGACTCCCTTCCCCCTTCTTTCAGACAAATACCGCAAACTCCGCGAAATGACGTCCCGCCCCCCACCCCGCATCGTTCTGCCCTTACAACAGCCCTGTTAACTGTATATATATATATAAATGTTAGACGAGATTTTCAGAGGAACTGGCTATGTATAACATTTTCAGCAGGCAAGATCCACTCTAGGAACTGGCTAAATATGAGTTTGTGAGGTAAACTGCTCTCGGGGAAATGGCTATATCCAATTGTGCCGCAAGAGTCCCTCAGAGAACTGGCCGTAGACATAAAAGTGTTAAGCAAGATTCCCTTGAGTATTGGCCATATATATCAGTACGATGCAAGATTCCCCCAGGGAACTGGTCATATATAACAGTCTGGGGCAAGACTCCTTGGGGAAATTAGTATATCGATCTATATAATTATAGCTATATACATAAAAAGTTAGGCAAGATCCCCTAACACAACTGGCTATACAATGCATTAAAGTATATATTACAACAGTACATGAAGAGTACTTAGGTGAACCAACAGCCATATAGAACACTAAAATACCTTTTAGCATATAGAACACTAAAATACCTTTAAGCCATATAGAACACTAAAATACCTTTAAGCCATATAGAACACTAAAATACCTTTAAGCATATAGAACACTAAAATACCTTTAAGCATATAAACACTAAAATACCTTTAAGCATATAAACACTAAAATACCTTTAAGCATATAGAACACTAAAATACCTTTAAGCATATAAACACTAAAATACATTTAAGCATATAAACACTAAAATACCTTTAAGCATATAGACACTAAAATACCTTTAAGCATATAAACACTAAAATACCTTTAAGTATATAAACACTAAAATACCTTTAAGCATATAAACACTAAAATACCTTTAAGCATATAAACACTAAAATACCTTTAAGCATATAGAACACTAAAATACCTTTAAGCATATAAACACTAAAATACCTTTAAGCATATAAACACTAAAATACCTTTAAGCATATAAACACTAAAATACCTTTAAGCATATAAACACTAAAATACCTTTAAGCATATAAACACTAATGTAAGATTCATTAGAGTAACCAATAATCATGTAGTGGAATGCCTCACAGCAGATACACTCAAGATAACACTGTATGATTCCTTTATGGAAACGACAATCATACAATACATTACAGTGCTTTAAAGCATGTACAGAATAAAAAGATTCCTTAGGGGAACCAATACATATATATATATACAATGCAATACGGTAAAATGCCCTAAATCAAATATAGAACAGTGTAAGAATCCTTAGTGGAACTAACAACCATACAATACAGTAAAATGAATTCAAGCAAGTAGATATCAGTGCAAAAAATATTTAAGAGAAGTAATAATCATGTAATACAATATAATGTCTTATATCAGGTATAGCAGAGTGTAAGGGGAATCATATAACAATCTTATAATAGTTTATAGGCAAGATTCCATATGAACTGACTATATGTAAGATGCAAGTATAGAAAAGTGTAAGATTCTTTAAGGGAACCAATAACCAAAACTAAAAAATCGTATAATTCCTGAAAGGTGATCACAAAAAGATAAGCCTGTATTTGTAAAAATGATATGCCGATGCAAAAGCACACACTCTTTCTTTACCTCAGTGTGTCCTTTGGAAAGGCATAAGGCTCCCATTTCCTCGGTGTGATATAGCCAATAATGTGTTAAACGTGTTCTTAAAGCCAATAAAAACACAAAACAAATATACTGCACAACAGAAAATTATGTACTGCCCATTGTCAGCATTTTTATTTAGTCCAGTTAATAAATAAACTGAAATGCATAACCAGGGATCAAACTACAAGAGACCCGAATTTTAGGACAAATAGCTAACAGTAAAAGGTAGGCTATCAAAGTCAGAATTGACCTTCCCTTTCTCAAAGCCACACTTAACATGTATTTATAGCATTAATAATGATGATCATAAATTAAGGATTTTTTTCTTCTTTTTATTCCATTCCTCACAACATGACATCTCAGTTTGAGAACACGCGTGATATGCTACTGTGAATATAAAGTTAGCCTCATTATAAATAATAACAACAATAAAAAAACTGAATAAGCCGCAAGTGTTTTAATGTAACCTATCAATAAATATTTGCCAAATTTATATGTCCTTTTAGTTGCATTATAATATCACATATTAAAATAATAATGTGAACAAACAAGTTTTTAACTATTTGTGCTTATACACTTTAGTATTACTATCCTGGGTATTTTCTTAGTGTGGAAATAACTAGGTTGGCATTTTAATCTTCCATTTGGTCACCAGATTTCGCCCCATGAGAATTGTTGACATGTTTGATTATTTGGTTTGCCGGAAAAAGGGCAGCACTGTTGAATTTTCCGTTTCGGATCCCTCATTTAACTTCTGACTTTACTCATTTTAGTCTTCACTCATCATTTACCAGTGTTTTAATGATTATTTTCATCTTTCGCTGAATTTTTATTGGTTGTAACTAATACTTTCTTGAGTTAATGCTAAATTATTTATTAGTGAAATTTTCTTCCTTCAAAAATCGACTCTCTCATGCCAATAATCAAGCCTCGAAATTAAGTTACACTAGCGATGGATGGTGGCTTTGCAATCTGATTCAGCTGACATGAGAAAAAACCTTGAAATTTGCAATTCACCATTAGAAACAACTGAACCCATTTAGACGATTTTGTTGATCACTAGCATAACATAAATAGGAGACTAAACTTCCTCTCCGTAAACATTTGAATATAAGTTCAATTTCAGACAGATGTATGATACACCTTTATAATAGTGTGTAATTACATAAATATTTAGAGTGTCGAGAAACAAATAAGGGATTGCATCAAAGCTAGCAAAGCAGCTGATCTCCTCAGTTTGTCGAGGAATACATTCAGCAAGCTTTTAGAACAAGTACAGACTGATAAATGTCAAGGTCGTAAGAATTTGTTTTCTCCAATCCTGTAATACGCACATATGACGTCACGCTGAAACGGTTCCCTGAAGACATCACATAGCGAGTAATATATCCACAGGCGAATTGCACTTGAATCGTGTTTATTTGTAAACATAATAACCAATAAACCAGTTAACACTGCCGTTCCGAAATCACGACGTGGCCCAGTTTTTCTGAATATAAAGTCAAACGGTCTGAAGCAAAAATAAAAAACTTGGACAGGAACTCTTACGTGACAGTTCTAGCCGAAATAATTTCTACAGAGAGATCACCCCGAAGGTAAGTTATCTGACAAACTTTTGTTTAAATTTTAAAGTTCAATTGTGATTTGGTTAATTTTGTTTCGGAAAAAATAAATGAAATCTTTATACTCTCTTCCATAATTTGACTGTTAAAAGTTCAATATTTCCCTGTTAGAAGTTCGATATTTCCCTGTTAAAAGTTCAATATTTTACTGTTAAAATTTCAACATTTCACTGTTCAAAGTTCAATATTTGTCAAGGCCCAAGACTTTATATTCGCCAATTGATTAATTTCACATAAAACTTTTCTCTGATACTCCAATAGCATCTTAAGCCAGATGTACTTTATTGATAATTGGATTGAATTATGATGAAACTGTCTATATTACTTCCTTGCTTTGAAAAAGTAAAAGGATATTTTAATTCAGTCGCGAATAAAAATCTTACGCTTCTGGTATTATTTTAATCAAATCGTTGAATTTAATAATCTTTTAGCTAGAGTTTCAATCGCTCGACATCATTCCTGGTGGATTCTTTTAAAAGTTAACTCTACACAAATATTATGATATGGTATATATAAAACTTTTCAAATTGCAAAAAACACAAGTTTTGACCATAACTATGGCCACTAGCTTTTGGCAACAGAAAGTATTTTGTGCATCAGCATTATTTGATAAATAGACAGGCAGACACGCAATTATCTGTCATCTATTTATCCATCTATCAGTTATTCTCTTTATATATATATATATATATATATATATATATATATATATATATATATATATATATACATGTGTGTGTGTGTGTATGTGTTAAAGAGGTTAGAGATTTATAATTCGTTCAATGCATGAATCGAACCCGTGCGGTGACTAACTCCGCATATGGCCTAGCTTTCATGCACCACCACCCTTAAACTCACGGTCATGCACTTATCCCACATTATATATTTGGATATATGATTACACGAAAGAAATTTTTTCAGAATGACACCATTATAAAAATACTGTCAAACAGGTTAGTGGGTTATTATTCGTTCCAAGCAAGAATCGAACCCGTGCGTTCGTAACGGCAACGATTATCTAGCTCTCAAGCACCAACTCAAGATATATTGTATTCTTCAGAGATTGTTCTGAATCAACTTTTCTCGAAATATTTTAGCTGCAATACTTCCTTGACAATAATTCATATCGTTAATATATATATATATATATATATATATATATATATATATATATGTGTGTGTGTGTGTGTGTGTTGAATGTATTTTGTTAGGTTGTTCACATGTATAGTAATTTAAATTGTATGCTTAGCATTGCTTACTTATTTAGAGTAGAGCAAAACTGTATATAAAACATTTTCTATGTAAAATACTTATATTTTCAGCATCATGAGAGTGACAATCTTTACTCTGGTGGTCCTGGCCGTCCACATTTCATGTATATACTGCAAGCCTAGTGTACAAGGAGGAGGTAGGTAGAACTAATTATTAAATTCAATTACATTATTTTATGCATATTTGTTCAAGTTTCCTTCTGGTAGCTGTATAACAGTGTGTATATATACTTACCAATAGGTGTAAAAATTTAATAAAACAATCAATCTAAATATTATCAAGATCTGCTTATCAATAAGAAGATCTGACAGGCACCGATATGAGGTCATGTTATCCTGGCCTTTAGATTTATCATTCCAATTACAGTTTTCTTACTGCTGAAAGTGAAGAAGCTCATTCGAAGTATATTGTTACTTACGTTAAGTCTCCCCAACACGAAATGCATTGCTTTATTTGGTAGGTTACTAAAAATAAGTGGACAGGGAATTCCAAAGGTTACCAAAACATGAGCTTGCCTGTCAGATTTACTTGATCATTAGAAGATTTTGATTTTTAATCAGATTGATAAAAACAATAATATGTGTTTATTTGTTTTTGTTATTGTTGTTGGTGGTGTTTTACAACTACATTCTGGCTTCGAACCAGTGTAGAAGAATAAATGTGGATTCTTTTCCATAGCTGCTGAAAAAATCTAGAATTTGTTGCAAAGCCTATGTGGCCACACTACAATATTGATTTTTAAATATAAATATAATATAGATCATGTGTCTCTTCATCACTTCAAACAAAATCACTGCGAGATAGGAAAATTGCACTGACTGTTGGAAAAATAACATGCTTTATTATTATTATTATTATTATTATTATTATTATTATTATTATTATTCCCACTGTGTGATTGATGCTCTGATTATATATTATATATTTTATTCCCCAGCCCAACAACATCCCAATGGTGATGGAAGATCAGAACGACCCGAAAAAGAGAACGGACGAACCCGACCACCGCGTCCTCAGGGACGAAACGGACAAACTCGACCACCACGTCCTCAGGGAGCAAGCGGACAAACCCGACCACAACACCCTCACGAAGAGAACAATCACACCCGACCACAACACCCTCAAGGACAGGAAAGACCAACCCAACAACCTCCGAACGGTACGGAAAGATCAACAAAACGACCCGAGAAAGAGAACGGAAAAACCAGACCACCACGTCCTCAGGGAGGAAACGGACAAACCCTACCACCACGCCCTCACGAAGAGAACCGTCACACCCGACCACCACGCCCTCACGGAATGAACAGTCAGACTCCATCACCAACACCACACGGAGAAAACGGTCAGACCCGACCACCATCCCCTAAGGGACAGAATGGCCAAACTCCACCATCTTCCACAAATGGACCGAACGGTTAAACCCCACCCCGAGCTCCAGAAGGGCAGAGCGCTCAAAACCAGCCAACCTTCCAATTATAGAATGGTCAAAACATTTTATCTTTTTTATCAATGAAAATAGATGATTGCAAACACCTTACAATAACTGTGGACCATACAATGTGCAATCACTGTGTAATCTGTGTTTACTGTAAATGAAACCGCTGCAAGTTAGTTGACAATGGATTTGGCAAGTTGAAATGAATATTGTTTGTATGAAATATTTGTACAAGCATTTATTAACTTGTCTATATAATTTTATCGAAATTTGTTTATGTAAGGGCAAATAGTTTTTTGTTGCATCCACTATATGGAATTTGATTTGTTTATTTCATGTTTTGTTATTTTATGGAATATGTATCATTTGAAATTAATTTTATTTATTCATATTTTAATATCTTCTGATTGCCAGAAGAGAAACGTCTCTAGGTAGAGACCAGTAGAAGTAAGGTAACATTGATCTATTTTTCTGCGTGTTGAATGATACATTATGTTTGTAATACTTTCAGCATTATTCCCCGCAACGTTGCCAGTCTGGTGGCCATATGTCTATTGATGAAAATAAAGTTTTGTTTGTGAATTAAATTTTAGTCTCAGATTTTGCCTTTTACTACTATAGGATGAAAATTAACTCTCTCTCTCTCTCTCTCTCTCTCTCTCTCTCTCTCTCTCTCTCTCTCTCTCTCTCTTCTTTATCTTACGTCTGGCATGAACAAAACAGCTTCACATATAGTACGTTAGCAATTGCGATGGAACTTGACATACGATTTGATTACAGTACTAATTGATTCGAAATTCATATCACTTAACAAATAAACCTTTACTTTTAAAGTTAAATTTGGCATGTTTAGATTAACTCTAAGACGAAACTGCATCCCCACTTTTTTCATACTCCATTCTGTCTGTCTAACTAGCTGTCTGTCTGTGCTATGTGCACACTTATATAGAGCAACTTACGTGAGTACTAATTTCAAATGAAATTTATGATACGAATCCAATAATTTATACTGTTTGCGACTTCGTGAGAGGAACAGACTGCAATTATTGAACGTGTTTCATACATTCTATTTAAAATGAGCACACATAAAAGATTATTTGTATGACATAAAACACTTTTTTTATTTGACAAAACCTAAGAATATTGTACGGAAATGACTGTGAAATACATTCTGATGTCTCGCTCATTACGAGTTTGCCTTACATGACGTCATTTGTGATATCATTAGATGTCATTTGTGATGTCATGAGATGTTATAATGCATGTTACATATAGAAGACTTATAATATCGGTATACTAGAATGTCCACAACACAGTTGTGATGTATTACATGTCATCTTACATGTATACATACATAACTCCCCAGCCACGTACTTACCTATATACATACATGCTTGTTGTATAAGTACCTACCTACTGACCTACCTACCTAACTACTTACACATTACATACATGCATGTTGTATACCTACCTACCAAACTACATATTTAGGTACCTACATGCTTGCATGTTGTATGCCTACCTACCAAACTACATATTTAGGTACCTACATGCTTGCATGTTGTATACCTACCTACCAAACTACATATTTAGGTACCTACATGCTTGCATGTTGTATGCCTACCTACCAACTAACCTATCTACCTACTTATCTACATACATGCATATGTGCGTGCGTATGTGCGTACGTTGGTACATACATAAATACAAAGCATATGATTCGGAGACTAGCTGGTATTTGTCTTGAAGACCGATTAATAAAAGAAATAGGCAAAAGACGGGTTTTTTGTCCACAGCTGACAGGGTAGCACATTCCAAAGAACGATATATGTTATTTAAATTCCAGTGTAGTAACGAATGTATGTTTTCCGAAAGTTACGATTTTCAAGTGTCAATGTGATACCTACCATTCTTTTTACTGAGTAAAATATGCTAGGCTTTATTTTTGAAATATATGGATATATTGCAGACTCAGATTTCTTGGCAAGTTATTCCTGTATAACCAGGGTTTCTAAATTGGTGTAAAAAAAAAGGAAAGTCACTGCATGGTCGTTTTAGCCACACAGTATTGGATTTGCAGTTCACTTGTGATCCGTCATAGCAATAAAACACCTTCGCTTAAGAAATAACAATTTCCGAAAGAAAAACACATAAGAGCGTTACTACACTGTGTAAGTACGTGTACTAGATTTTTTTTTTTTTTCGATGCGGGTAATTTTAGGCAACTTTTTTCACTTGAAGTGGAGGAGTACTTCCTTATTAGACTGCTTATCTCAACTCAATACAAGAAAAGATTACTATCATAAGAGAATGGGGCACACGGCAGGCACGATGTAAAGAGATCAGTGTTCCCGACTATAATCTTTTTTTATCGATGATATCACGTACCGTTTCCGCTATACCTGTGCAAGCGTAGTTATGGGTTGAGTGGATGATTGACCGAATCGTGCAAAGCAAAGGTTTTCAGACCAAATGAGCGATCGAAAAAGAAATTAACAATAGTTTGCTTGAAACAAATTGATCTTGTCTGCTCCTTGGATATCCTTTTCAAGTCAGGCATGTGTTTTATAGTGACTTTGCAGATACATCAGATACTTCATAGGTTTTACTGGACTCACTAAGATTTATCCAGCAGTTATAATTACTTCGACAAAGTACGCCAGACACTCTAAGGTTGCAGACACATAAGATTGCATTGTATCACATATACGAAATTCAAAGTGATCGCTGACCAGTCCTATCGTGAAGGCAATTAACAGTGGAAAAAGTGGAATGAAGAAGTGAAATATTTATCTTAATTATACACCTATCATAGTGTAGCCAATTATAATCTTTCGTTATGCCATGTGACTGGCTATTATAATTATATATTGTACAGTTTCTGAATCGAAACGTGAATAGGCTATACTGGATGCCAACATTCAATATTGGATGGTGAAAACCTATAATGTACACAAAGGAGGTAAATGTCACTTGATTTAGCCTGGGTCACCCAGCCTGCTACGGCTTTCATCGCTATGGAATCGAAACACCAAATGTATATACAGTCTGAACAGGTCGACACTACACTAGATTCTTATAGTTTTTTCCCTTGCAGAGAATTCGCGATTCCAACATGCATAACTAGATATTGTCTCCACGTTTCCTTAACATGAATAATTCGATTTTTAACACACAGACACCTCACCCACCCACCCACTCGGCCTTTAGAAAATCTTTTTTTTTATATGTTCTTTCTTAAGTATATTTCTTGATTAATTTGTCTTGAAGACAAATGGAATGTATACTCTGTAACGAACAACAAGTGTTTGTAATGAAGCTAAAAAATAACAGAGCATATTTAGAAAATATTACTTATATTTCATTTAACTTTTTTCTAGTATATATAAATAAGGATAATGATTCTCACGATTTGACATTTTATTCTGGAACAAATGTGTTTTATTTATTATAATATCGTTATACGTTGTTTTCAAAGTGTACGTCAACGTGGTTATGAATGTGTTTTAATTTATCTAAAGTAATATATTAATTGTCGTTCTAACATTTAATACTAATTTAGTTTCACCAAATTCTGTAACTTCATGATGGTTGAGTGATCTGCCCCTTAATTGTCATCACAAAACTTCCAGACAAAAATTATCGATCGCTGTGAACTTTTAAAACGTGGGCAGGGCACTAAACTGGGTCAAGAATAGCGGAATTTTGATTTGTATTACACCGATTTCACTTTTTTTATCTTATTTTATGGAAAATGTATAATTTTTTTATTATTTTTATTCACTCGTATTTTAATTTCCACTGATTAAAAAACATAATGTCTCTCGGTAGAGATATCTAGAAGTATGATCAGACTGATATATTTTTCTGTCTGTAGCATAATACATTATCTATGTAATATTTTCTTATCATCTATGGTGGTTTTAGCATTGCATCATGGTACAGGTTTAAGTAAAAGAAGCTGTAGAAATAATAATTGAAGTGTTAATTTGCCCATTGACTTTGACACAGATATTGTACTGATTCAGCATTTATAAGATTTACCTCTTCATGCGTAACACTTTCAAACACGGTTTTTTTTCTTTGTGTACATAAAAACATTTTCCATTTTTCCCCACAACGTTACCAGCCGGTTTCGTGGCGTCATGCTTATGGAAAGAAATAAAACTATGCTTGCAAAGTTAATTGTGGCATCACATTTTGCATTTGAAGTACTCCCTATCTTATTTGCGTTCTTACAGCGATGCATCACACCCCCATCTTAGTTGCTGGACATACATACATACATACATACATACATACATACATACAGCACATGATTGGGACACCTGATTTGTTGTTGTGTGCAAAGATAAATCACGAAATACGGCAAGTGTGTTTAGATCTTACTTGGGACGGTGATAGTAATCGAAAAGAAACGAAATTGTTTGAAATACTACATTCCACATATTGGATCTTAAAAGGGATGACAAAATCGTGACGCATATATTTGAATGTCTCACAATAGTAATCTATTGAAAAATGTATATCGATGACCTCTTTCTTATTATAAAGGACTTTTCTACAAAGCAAAAATACTTTATAAGACCAAGCAAAGAAAAAATCAATATTTTGCATTATGGAACAAATTTAAGTTTGTCACTACCGATAGTTCTCAGCTATAACTCTCGATCGACAGATATTCCCAATTTGTTCATATGGATGTAACATTCAGTGTTCTGAATGTTCATAGTTTTTGAAAAACTACACTTTACGTTTAAAATATGTGCTCCGACAAACACCCAGTTTCAGTGTATATGAACAACTGGGTCGACTCCATATGTCAATCTCAATCGAAACTTGCACAATATCTTTTTATATTAAAAAAAAATTATGCAAAGGAAAGATAGTAGATTGAAATATATTGTGTACTGACAAGCTCTGTACTTCTATAATTCTGCCAACCATAGCTGCCAAAGTAAATGGATGGGTCATAAATGTGAAAAGGTAAACAAAAAATACTTAAAAAAATTTCTTCGATTGAAATAGAAAAATGCTATTGATTCATACATTTTCTGCCATTTCATGTCCTATTTGGAGACAAGTTCTACTTTTCACATGAAATTCTGTTGCATTCTCACGCAAGGGTGCTTGTCTGTATAAAGACGTTATATCACTTTTTTTTTTAAAAAGTAAAGTTTCGCTTTTCAATTTAAGTTTAATCTCCATTTTGCTTTTGGAAATATACTTCGAGATGAGAAGTTAACCGCATTCTTATACTCCCCATTGTCTGTAAGTCTGTCTGCCATGCGCGTCCTTTTCAAATGTTATCACATCCATCCCCCTTGTTGCACATACATACATACATACATACATACATACATACATACATACATACATACATACATACATACATACATGTATGCATGCATACATAAAAACATGCATAAGAAGTATATGATTCGCTCACATGAGTAGGTATTTGTCTTTCAGACATGGGTTAATCACCCAAAAGGGGCAGGGAAACGTGTTTGGCTCCCATATATAAAAGAATTATAGTATTTTCTAATAATATACTACACTGAAACACCTCACCATTTAACCCATAATTGTGTAGCAAAACTATAACGAGTATATTGGAATTGTCAAGGCCATTTTTAGTATCACGTGATAGTCATATACCGCGACATAAGAGAGCACAATAAGAACGTTATTGGAAAGTAATTATCTTAGGTAACTTGTAGATAACTTAATATAGCTGACTAATCTGCTCAGGAAACGTGAAGCCAATAAACAGGATACAGAAAACAAGTGGAATGGAGACGTAACATTTTTCTACACATCTAACTTATACAATTGTATATAATATTAGTAGGGACAATACCTAAAAGAAAAAAAGGAATATTTTGTCAATGATTTCTACTATTACTAAACTGACTGAAATGCTCACTATCAAGATTTTTACATTTGAAATTCAGTAACTTTTTAGATATTTCTTTTTAAGCACTCATTGTAGATTATTATCGTGTGCCTATTTTTGCCATTCTCCGTGTTTCCTAGGCATTTAATCCAGCTTTATATTTTTTTTTAACGATTCATTGATTTATTTAAGTGAATCCTCAGTTGATTTTTTTTCTCATGATCCTATAACTTTGCTAACATGATGGAGAGAGAGAGAGAGAGGGGGGGGAGAGAAACAGACAGAGAGCAAGAGAGAAAGCGACAGAGAGGAGATAGAGATTGTGTGTGTATGTGTGTGCGCGCGCGCGTGACGATTCCTATGTCCATTTGTTTGCCCCCTGGAGTCGAACGTCAGCAACTGTCGACGGACACTGTAATATAACATTTCGCTTTTATTTAGAAAATGCACATGCATCGCTTGTTTCTAATATTCAGATAAAGTACAACTATAGTAACGTGATGGACTTAACGTGGACAAAGCCATTTTAACCTTCTGCCTGATTCTCAGATCAGTTTGGATTCAACACACACACCACTCCCTCTCTCTCTCTCTCTCTCTCTCTCTCTCTCTCTCTCTCTCTCTCTATATATATATATATATATATATATATATATATATATATATATATATATATATATATATATATGCATATAGTTTCCGTGGCTCGTGGAGCATTTTATCATTGAAAAGTCCTTGAATTTGTTGAAAAACTGCTTCAATTTTTCCCGTGACAACATGAATTTTTCTGAGGGAATACAACATTTGGTGGATCAAGTGATACACAACATAGGTAGTTTGTCATATGGAGTAGCATACCTTTGCTGTGGTGGAATGCATATTAGTTATGTTGTTTTTTTAGCTCGCCTCTACGAAAATTAGGAGGGCTATTGTACCACCCTCCGAATCGGCTTTGGCATTACAACATATAAAGCATATACATATGTACAGCCTCACTGCATCTCAATCATTCTTTCTTCCTTGTTCCTAGGCAACAGTTTGGAGTGGGTTTCATAGAACGTGCCACCGAGGAGGGGTCTAAGCGAGCTAACTTTGTACATACATGTACATTCTTGGTTAGGTTGTTGCGCTTAGCTCAGGTTTCTTCCACCCTGTATAGATAGGTATACGTCGAATCATTAAACTTAATGGATGCATCTGGACGAATATTACAAACCAATCGCAAATATAGGTTACGGTGGCCCATATTTCATGTTTCATTGACTTCGGTTACATTTTGTGTTTTTAGTTTTTTTTTTTTTTTTTTTTTTTTCTTTCTCGTGCACTGTTCATGCTACACTCATCAAAATAGATTCTTGGATGAATCGCTATTAGTACCACACCCATACAGCAAAAGAAGGTTACTGTGACCTACAGTTCAGATTTTACTGGCCTAGGTTAGGTTTTTTGGTTTAGTCCATGACCATATAGGATTCATGCATCCTGTATTCATACTGTTATACCTGGAATTATAACAAATGGTAAGAGCACACATCTTGAAGTACCACATCCTCGTCAATGTCATCAATATTTCACGCATCAATGACTTTGGTTAAATTTCAGTTCAACTTTATGTTAGAATAAGTAAACTATATGATTGTATACATCTCTGTTAGTACCACACATGTGCGCAAAAATGAAGGTCATTGTGATCTACATTTCACATTTTACTGGCTTCGGTTAAGTTTTTGCATTTAGCTCATGAGCACATGGGCTTTTTGCACCCTGTATACACACTGTTATGCCTGGAACCATGAAACTGTGTGAGGGGATGCATGTTAATTAGAACAAGACCCACAGCACAAAAGTAGGTGACTGCGACAATAGTTCATGCTTCACTGACTTGGATTCTTTTTTTGTATTTTCAGTTTATTTCTCAAGCACTGTTCGTGTCAGAATTATTAAACTGAACGATTGTATGCATCTCTATTAGTGTCACACCCTTGCAACAAAAGAAAGTCACTGTGACCTACAGTTCACATTTTGCTGGCTTATGTTCAATTTTTGCTTTGAGCTCACTATCCCGGTTTTTTCTATCCTGTATGCATACTGTTACACCTAGAATGATGGCACTTGTTTAAGGGATGCATGTTGATGAGTACTTCACCCTCACCACAAAAGTAGACCACTGCGACCAATATTTCATGCTTCACTGACTTAGATTCATTTTTGTATTTTCAGTTTATTTCTCAAACACTGTTCGTGCTAGAATCATTAAACTATATGCATCTCTATTAATGTCACACCCCTATAACAAAAGAAAGATCACTGTGACATACAGTTCACATTTTACTGGCTTATGTTCAATTTTTTCGTTGAGCTCACTACCACGGGTTTTTATATCTTGTACGCATACTGTTACACCTAGAACAATGGCACTTGCTTAAGGGATGCATCTTCAAGAGTGCTACATCATCATCACAAAAATAGGTCACTCTGACACATGTTTCATACATCACTGTTTTTGGTTAAATGTTTCGTTTTATCTTTACGCTAGAATCATTCAACTAGATGACTGTATTGATACATATAAGTACAACAGCCGTATAAAAAAGGTCATCGGGACCTACATTTCATATTTTACTGGCTTAGGTTAAGTTTTCTCCCTTATCCCATGACCACATATGTTCCTCTTTTTTTTGGGGGGGGGATTCAGTTTTTTGTGTTGCATGATATGCACATAGTATTATGTCTTAATCATGAAACTTGGTGAAAGGATACATGTTGATAAGCACTACTCCTTCATAGCAGAAGTAGGTCATTATGGCTCATATTTAACACTTCACTGACTTGAGGTAAGTGTTGTATTTAATGTTCATACAATCATGAAATTGATGATGATAGGCATCACTCTTAGTACCACACTCTTACAACAGCAGAAGATACTCATGACCTATATTTCATCTTTTACTGGGTTTGGTCAAAGTTTTGCGTTTAGCTCAGGACCAGATGAGTTTGTGACATTCTATGCATACCATCCTTCCTAAATACATGCAACTTGTGGACGGATTGCATCTTCATCTTGATAAGTATTTCAACCTTATTCTAAAACGACGTCTCTGTGACCTGTATTTCATTTTCAGTGACTTTGTTGAACTTTTGTATTTAAAGATCATTTATTGATTGCAGCTTTTGAAAGAATCACGCAAGTTGACAATTGGATGTATATCTGTTACTACTACACCCTTACAACCAAAGAAGGTCATTGTGGCCTACATTTGTTGCTTTACTACTTTTATAAGCTCATTCTCAGATAGTTTTAATGCTATATGCACCCTGGCTGACCAGTACACTTGGACGCCGTAGTAAATATGCTTATTCAATGGTAAACATTCCATATTAATGACTACAAGGGTCCACTGTGTGCTGTACTTGTCAATGAATATAGAAATGCGATGAGTAGACTGCGTGATTTTCATGTGAGGCCTCAGCTGTAGTGGCTAATCAAGGTAATTACCGATGCATGAACTATGCTTCTAATACTGGCTGTCACTCCAAGGTTACTCATAGCCTTTAATTCAGTAAAATGTGGCTTCTATGGCAACAGCTTCTTAAGCACATTTTAAGAATACTGATTTAAAATAAAATTATTTAAATAATTTAAAAACGAAAAATAAAATATAAGTCCATGTATGTATGCATGTATATGATAATATATGAATAACAACATGTCAGCATAATACTGGCTAAATGGCGCTGATTAAAAATTGACGTCTAAAAAATGTTAAGATATAAAATTGACAAAAGAAAAGTTAGTTACAAACGTGGCCAACATTTCGTTATCAAAATTACTTTGCGTTGAATCTATTTCAATAAAGTTCATAAATGTGTAAAAGAAATTTTAAAATTCCTGTAATGGGCTTAAAATTTAATCAGTTCATCTCCACACGAATACAAATTTGCCTACACAATTTTTACTTGTTTACGTTACACAATCTTGTTAACAAGCTTTTCGGAACGGACGGACGGATAGAACCAAATGAAGATGTCCCTATTGCAAGCAGTGAGGGATTACAAACCTTATTTTTTACTAAAGTGCATTTTGAAGAAAGCATACAAATGTTTTAAATGTTAAAACACCCGATAAGAACTCCAAAGATAATTACTAAGACTTATGAACTTTTTTATGTTTAAATATTCAATAGTATAAGTACATTCAAACTATTACCAACACATTAAATAATAATAATAATAATAATAATAATAATAATAAATGAAAAAGAAGAGGAAGAGGAGAAGAAGAAGAACGAAGACCAGCAGGGACTTATCATACTGTATATGCCCCTGTGTCAACCACCAAAATCATTCGATAAAGAAAATTTTCTCACGCACATAGCGTCAACAGAAAACAGTAAAGGTTATGAATCATGTAAGTGATACTAGTATCGTATCAAATAAATTTAAGGCAGAGTTCCATTCGCTTTAGTGCCTTTATATACTGTATTCTAATGTATACATTGAACATTGACGTTTAGGTCATTGAAGCACCAATTGATCCACCACTAAATAATTAGTACAACGATATTGACAACATCGTGATATCACTACCCTTTTTTAGTTCTGTCTGTTTCGCATTTGTTGTGTTCATTCTTTTTGGCTTAATTGGTACAACGTCAAACTCGTAATCCAGGGGTCGCGGGTTCCATACCGGGCCCGGGCCAGCCCGCTGCCTCTGTGTATCCTTGGGATGCACTGTGTCCCCGTTTCTTCAGAATGATATAGTTAAATAAAGTGCTGAAAGTGCCGTTAAAACCCAACCAACCGATCAACGATCATTCTCTCTGTGAAGTGACTTTTGACATAAAACAATGATTGTACCTTTGCAAATGCAGTATCATTACGGGAAATCTCGAGCTCTATTTTACTCTCTTAAATAGTATAATAGATTCTTCACATTCTTGATTTTTTTACACATTTCTGTATCCTTCACCTTTAATGTAAAATATGTACCAAACAAATGTTCGCAACAGTATATATCTTTTGTTTTCCTTCTGCTGCAAATACAAATTTAAATACGCAGGGCATGACTGATACCCAACCATGATTATTCGTTTAATTGTTGTTGTCTTGAAAACTAAACTTCACGTGCTAATCTCGTGAGGTGAAAACAAAACACCAATACACCGATCAAATGTCAGTCTTTATTCTATAGTCACGATGAGACCCAAATTGTCTGTATAAAAGTCGATGCGGTCTGAAAAGAAAAATAGAATTGAAGCGGTATACCTCCGTGACAGTACTTGTCCAGTAATCTTACTACAGACATAACACTGAAGGTATGGATTATTTCTTTACTTTTATTACTTTTATGTTTGCTTTTGTGAAATTTAATTTGAAATATACCCAAAATCTCTATACTTTTTAAATTAATTTGTATGTTGACAATTTCAATATTTTTCAATAAGAAATATTAATTTGTATATCTGCTACGCATGAGAGTTCTTACCGTCATTCTCGCTTATAAGTCGAGTCCAACTACAAAACAACATAGACCCTGATCTGCCTTCGTATAATGCGATCTGGGTCTGTGCAGTTTGCAGTTGGACTCGACTTATAAGCTATACTGTACTTATTGAAAGGTACAGATTTAGTGATACTAAAGTAAAAACAAAATAAGATTTTCTTTTTCCAAAAATCTGTAAGATTTCTATGATAATTAACATTTTCGAAAAGCCGTGGAAATAATACAAATGGTTAGATTCAAATAAGTTATAAATTATATATTGAAAGAACAGTTTATGTAAATGACTCATGCTCCACAGAGTAACATGATATTGATTATCGATTATACATTTTACAAAGCAGGCCATAACGGAGGCGATTTGGGGATTTGACTGTTACAAATATTATAGAGCACATTTTAGAATGCCTTTTTAAAATATGCATCAAAACATTTCTTTGTTTTAAATACATTCATTTCTCTACAAGTTATGAACAAATGGGGGGGGGGGGGATTGGGGGCCGGTTACCTAAATATGTTGAATACTGATCATTAAAAGAATTATTTATTACTTTTGAAGTATATGGGATGTTTGGAAATGGGAACTTATATTGTATGTGATGACATATTATGATTTCTTAAGCACGATGATTCATTCATTAAGAGAGCGTGACATTTATGTTAGAGTTTTATTTTGTTTTGGATCCGTTTTTGATTTGTGTTCTGTCTTTTATTTTGAAGAAAACTATTTGTACACAAGCCGGAATAAAATTGCATTGGCTGTAAATAATAACTAATTATTTATTTACCGTTTTCAAGGGTAACCAAGTTATTTTATTTTTCGCTTTTCCAGCATCATGAAGGTGACTTATTTCATTTTGGCGGTCCTTGCCATTCAAATTTCCTGCATATATTGTAAGACAGTTCGACAGCGAGGAGGTGAGTACAACTCATCTTTCCCTTACCTATGTAAAAATATGTTAAAATTAAAATATTCTGAAAGATGCAGACGCTTGATAGAGACTGGATATTATTGTACTAAACATCGCATCGAACTCCTTTCAGACTATACATCACTTTATATGCATGTACATTAAGAGCAATTTACATGTCTCTGCTTGATAAGGCATTAACTGAAATTAATAAAAACAAGAAAAACATTACGTGTCTGCGCTTGATACGACACTAACTGAAATTAAAGAGACAAGAAAAATATGAGTGGAGATATTTAACATGGATCTTACTTGTGTTTGATTGTTGTAATACTTGTATCAGTTAATGTTAAATAACCAAAACGTAAAGTCAGTTGAGGAATGTGCAGATGCATTCTCATAATTGAGAATGTAATTGAGAAAAGTGATTTAAAAATTATTATTATTATTATTATTATTATTATTATTATTATTGTGATCTTTTTCGCTTCTTACTTTTTATTTATTATTTATTTATTTCTCAGAAAATAGAGGTGATCGTCCATCTCAAAATAAAGAAGGTCCTCCTCACGTCCAGGACCAAGGTCAAGGTCAGGCTGGGAGACTTCCAAGCGGCCAGGAGATTTCAGAGCAGAAAGGTCGGCCCGAAATACAGGAGCAGGCACAATTATTAGGGCAGAGGAAACGTCGAGGATCGAACCAGCATCCATCCAGCTCAGGTGGTGACCAGTCAGATAAGAAAAAGCCACCACGTCCCAAGGGACAGGGAAGACCAGGACAACAACGTCCTGAGGGAGAGAAAAAACCAGAAATTCAGCATCTAGACGGGACAGAAAGACCCAAAGGTCCTGAAGGAGAGCACGGTCAGACTAAAACACCACCACCTGAGGGAGGGAAGAGTCGGACTCCATCATCACGCCCTTAGGGAAAGAACAGTCAGACCCCACCACCACCTACGGCAAAAAATGGACAAACACCACTACCACCGACAATGGGATAAAACGGTCTAAACTTACCAGAACCCTAAGGGATAACTGGTCAAATTTAATCTCTTTCTAATGAAAATTTACCTGCAAACATCATGCAAAGAACCGTAAACAATAAAATACGTATAGAAAAGTGATGTACTTTATTGTGCTTTTTGTGTTTTTGTATTGAAATTTAAAACTTAGGCATTAATTGACGACAGATTTAAGAATTTAAAATGAACGACGTTATTTTTTACGTGGAACTGTCGTTTATTGATATCGCTGAGTTTTCCATATAACTTTATTGAACTAAGTGATATTTGCTGGTTTTCTTTTTCTAGGAGAGTGCATCATTTTCATTGCATTTACTAAGAATTAAGATTTTATTCAACTTATTTCTTGTTTCCTTTTTTTTTTTTTTTTTGAACAATATGTGTCATTTTTTGTTACTGTATTTATTGATATTTTCAATTCAATTAAACACAAAAAAAGTCTTTAGGAAGAGTGATGTGCTTTTCTTCGCATAATTAAACACATTACCGCCGCAATTTCTCGTGTCAGCTATGGAGATCTAAATATGACAATGTGACGTTGAGTCAAACAGCTGAGGAGCTCATTTTCAAAATGTTCTATTACTTCATGAGCTATACTTCGAGACACTTTTACTTTTTATATGAAAACATCTTTTACATTTTCCCAACAACGTTACCAAACGGTACGGTGACGGTTCATCTTTCGACAAAATAAAATGTTGTTTATGAATTTAATTTTGGTCTAAAAGTTTTGCATTTTGAAAATATATTATCCTATTTTAATCTCTCATATGCAGACTACTTTTAGAGATGCTTCACAATGATATAGTGTCATTTTTTAGAGACACACACAGATACACACACACACACACACACACATATATATATATATATATATATATATATATATGACCGTTTATCAACGTTCGCAATGTTTGCGATATTTACCCAAGTATTCCGTACCTCACACACACACACACACACAAAACTCTCTCTCTCTCTCTCTCTCTCTCTCTCTCTCTCTCTCTCTCTCTCTCTCTCTCTCTCTCTCTGGTCTTTATCTTATGTCTGTCATGAACAAAACAGCTTCCCATATAGTACGTTAGCGATTTCTAATGAACTTGACATACGATTTAATTACAGTACTCATTGACTGACTCACTTAAAAAATAAACCTTCGCTTTTAAAATTAAATTTGGCATGTTTAGATTAACATTTAAGACGAAGCTGTATCCCAACTTTTCTCATACTTCATTCTGTCTGTCTAACTAGCTCTCTGTCTGTGCTATGTGCAGACTAATATAGAGGAATTTACGTGAGTACTAATTTCAAATGAAATTTATTATACGAATCCAATAATTTTTACTATTTGCAACTTCGGGAGAGGAAAAGATTGCAATTATTGGAAGTGTTTCATAAATTTTATTTTGGAATGAGCACAAATATAAGATTATTTTTATGACATAAAAAACTGATTTTGTTTGACAAAACCTCAGAATACTGTAGGGAAATGACTGTGAAATACATTCGGATGCCTCGCTCATTGCACGTCTCCCATGCATGAAGTTATTTGTGATGTTATAATGCATATTACATATAGAAAAATGATAATATTGGTATACTATAATCTCCACAAAACAGTCATATGTTGCATGTCATCTTACATGTATACATACATAGCTCCCTACCCACGTTCTTACCTACATACATACATGTCTGTTGTATAAGTACCTACTACTGACCTTCCTACCTAACTACTTACACACTACATACATGCATGTTGTATACATACCTACCTACATGCTTGCATGTTTTATGCCTTCCTACCTACTAACCTTTCTACATACTTATCTACATTCATGCATACGTGCGTGCATGTGTGCGTACGTAGGTACATACATAAATACACAGCATATGATTCTGAGACCAGCTGGTATTTGTCTTGAAGATCGATTAATCAAAGAAAAAGGCAAGAGACGGATGATTTTTCCACAGCTGACGGGGACGCTCATTCCAAAGAACGATAGTTTTATTTAAATCACAGTGTAGTAACGACTGTATGATTTCCGGAAGTTACGATTTTCAAGTGTGAATGTGATACCTACCATTCTTTTCACTGATTAAAATAAGCTACGCTTTATTTTCGAAACATATGGATATGTTGCAGGCTCAAATTTCTTAGCAAGTTATTCCTGTATAACCAGGGTTTCCAATGTGATGTAAAAAAGAAAAAAAGAAAATGACTGCATGGTCATTTTAGTGACACTGTATTGGATTTGCAATTCACTTATGATCCATCATAGCAATAAGATACCTTCGCTTAAGAAATCACGATTTCCGAAAGAAAAAACAAACAAGCGTCATTTGTGACGTCATGGGATGTCAGTTGAGATGTCATGAGAAGTTATAATGCATGTTACATATAGAAGAATTATAATATTGGTATACTAGAATCTCCACAACAAAGTCATCATGTGTTACATGTCATTTTACATAGCTCCCTACCCACGTACTTACCTACATATATACATGTCTGTTGTATAAGTACCTACCTACTGACCTACCTAACTACTTACACACTGCATACATGCATGTTGTAATGTTGCATAACTACCTACCAACCTACCTATTTAGCTACCTACATGCTTGCATGTTGTATGCCTACCTACCTATTAACCTATCTACTTACTTATCTACATACATACGTACGTATGTGTGTGCGTACGTACGTAGGTACGTACATAAATACATAGCATATGATTCGGAGACCAGCTGGTATATGTCTTGAAGATCGATTAATCAAAGAAAAAGGCAAAAGACGGGTGATTTTTCCACAGCTGACGGGGACGCTCAGACTGATATATTTTTCTGGCTGTAGCATAATACATTCTGTTTGTAATATTTTCTTATCACCTATGGTGGTTTTAGCATTGCATCATGGTACAGATTTAAGTAAAGGCAGCTGTAGAGATAATAGCTGAAGTGTTAATTTGCCCATTGATTTTTACACAGATATTGTACTGATTCAGCATTTATAAGATTTGCCTCTTCATGCGTAACACTTTCAAACACGTTTTATTTTTCTTTGTGTACACAAAAACGTTTTCCATTTTTCGCCCACAACGTTACCAGCCGGTTTCGTGACGTCATGCTTATGGAAAGAAACAAAACTATGCTTGCAAAGTTAATTGTGGCCTCACATTTTGCATTTGAAGTACTCCCTATCTTATTTGCGTTCTTATGGCGATGCATCACAGCCCCATCTTAGTTGCTGTACCTACCTACCTACCTACCTACCTACTACCTACCTACCTACCTACCTACCTACCTACCTACCTACATACATACATACATACAGCACATGATTGGAACACCTGATTTGTTGTTGTATGCAAAGGTAAATCAGGAAATACGGCAAGTGTGTTTAGATCTTACTTGGGACGGTGATAGTAATCGAAAAGAAACGAGATTGTTTGAAATACTACATTACACATATTGGATCTTAAAAAGGGATGAAAAAATTGTGACGCATATATTTGAATGTCGCACAATAGTCATTTATTGAAAAATGTATATTGATATCGTTATCCATGACCTCTTTCTTATTATAAAGGACTTTTCTATAAAACAAAAATACTTTACTAGACAATGCTTAAAAGAAAAAAGCATTATCTGTCAATGATTTCTTCTTTTACGAACCTGACTAAAATGCTCAATATCAAGATTTTACATTTCCATTCGAAATTCAGAATCCTTGGGAACTTTTTGGAAATTTCGAAGATATTCTTTTTAAGAACTTACTGTTGATTATTAGTGAGAATAGTGTACCCATTTTTGCCATTCTCCATGTTCCTAAGCTTTTAATCCGGCTTTATATTTTTCAAACGATTTATTGATTGATTGAAGTGAAACCTCAGTTGATTTTTTTTTTTTTTTTTTTTTCTGGGCTCACGATCCTATAACTTTGCGAACATGATGGAAGAGAGAGAGAGAGAGAGAGAAACAGACAGAGAGAAAGAGATAAAGAGGAGATAGAGAATGTGCGTGCGCGCGCGTGACGAATCCTAAGTCCATTTTTGCCTCCTGTGGTCGAACGTCAGCAACTGTCCAGGGACACTAATATAACATTTCGCTTTTATTTAGAAAATGCACATGTATCGCTTGTTTCTAATATTCAGATAAAGTACAACTATAGTAGCCTGATAGACATAAAGTGGACAAAGCAATTTTAACCTTCTGCCTGATTCTCAGATCAGTTTGAATTCAACACTCTCTCTCTCTCTCTCTCTCTCTCTCTCTCTCTCTCTCTCTCTCTCTCTCTCTCTCTCTATATATATATATATATATATATATATATATATATATATATATATATATATATATATATATATATATATATATATATGCATATAGTTTCCGTGACTCGTGGACCATTTTATCATTGAAAAGTCCTTGAATTTGTTGAAAAACTGCTTCAATTTTTCCCATGACAACTTGAATTTTTCTGAGGGAATACAACATTGGGTGGTTCAAGTGATACACAGCATAGGTAGTTTGCCATATGGAGTAGCATCCCTTTGCTGTGGTGGCATGCATATTAGTTATGTATTTTTTTTTTAGCTCGCCTTTACGAAAATTGGGAGGGCTATTGTACCATACTCCGCATCGGCTTTGGCGTTAGTACATATAAATACATATACATATGTACAGTCTCACTGCATCGGAATCATTCTTTCTTCCTATTTCTTAGACAACAGTTTGGAGTGGGTTTCATTGAACCTACCACCTGGGGAGGTGTCTAAACGAGATAACTTTGTAAATACATGTACATTCATGGTTAGGTTGTTGCACTTAGCTCAGGTTTCTTCCACCCTGTATAGGTAGGTATACGTCGAATCATTAAACTTAATGGATGCATCTGGACGAGTACTGCACACAATCGCAAATATAGGTTACGGTGACCCATATATCATGCTTCATTGACTTCGGTTACATTTCGTGTTTTTAGTTGTTTTTTGTTTATTTTTGATGCACTGTTCATGCTACACTCATCAAAATAGATTCTTGGATGAATCTCAATTAGTACCACACCCATACAGCAAAAGAAGGTTACTGTGACCTACAGTTCAGATTGTACAGGCCTAGGTTAGTTTTTTTCGTTTAGTCCATGACCATATAGGATTCATGCATCCTGTATACATACTGTTATACCTGGAATTATAGCAAATGGTAAGAGCACACATCTTGAAGTACCACACCCTCATGCCAAAAGTTGCTCAATGTCATCCATATTTCATGCATCAATGACTTTGGTTACATTTCAGTTCAACTTCATGCTAGAATCAGTAAACTAGATGGTTGTATACATCTCTATTAGCACCATAGCTGTGCACAAAATGAAAGTCACTGTGACCTACATTTCACATTTTATTGGCTTCTGTTAAGTTTTTGCATTTAGCTCATGTGCACATTTGTTTTTTGCACCCTGTATACGAACTGTTTTTCCCTTAACCATGAAACTGTGTGAGGGGATGCATGTTAATTAGTACAACACCCTCATCACAAAAATAGGTCACTGTGACAATATTTCATGCTTCACTGATTTGGATCCATTTTTGTATTTTCAGTTTATTTCTCAAGCACAGTTCGTGCCAGAATTATTAAACTGAATGATTGTATGCATCTATATTAGTGCCACACCCATACAAGAAAAGAAGGTCAATGTGACCTACAGTTCACATTTTGCTGGCTTATGTTCAATTTTGCGTTGAGCTTACTGTATGCATACTGTTACACCTAGAATGATGGCACTTGTTTAAGGGATGCATGTTACTACACCCTCACCACAAAAGTAGGTTACTGCGACCAATATTTTATGTTTCACTGATTCATTTTTGTATTTTCAGTTTATTTCTCAAACACTGTGCGTTCTAGGATCATTAAACTGGACGACTGTATGCATATCTATTAGTGTCGCACCTCTACAACAAAAGAAAGGTCACTGACATACAATTCACATTTTACTGGCTTATGTTTAGTTTTTCGTTGAGCTCAATACCACATATTTTTCTATCTTGTATGCATACTGTTACATCTAGAAAAATGGCACTTGTTTAAGGATGCATCTTCAAGAGTGCTACATCCTCATCACAAAAGGAGGTCACTCTGACACAAATTTCATGCATCGCTGCTTTCGGTTAAATGTTTTGTTTTATCTTTACGCTAGAATCATTCAACTAGATGACTGTATTGATACATATAAGTACAACAGCCGTATAGAAAAGGTCATCGGGACCTACATTTCATATTTTACTGGCTTAGGTTACGTTACCCTTAATCCAAGACCACATTTTTTTTTTTCCCTTGTGGAGGAGGGGTGTTTTTGTTTTTGTTTTAGTTTGTATTGCATGATTAGCACATAGTATCGAGTCTATAATCATAAAACTTGGTGAAAGGATACATGTTGATAAGCACTACTCCTTCATAGCAGAAGTAGGTCATTATGGCTCATATTTACACTTCACTGACTTGAGGCAAGCGTTGTATTTAATGTTCATACAATCATGAAATTGATGATGATATGCATCACTGTTAGTACCACACTCTTAGAACAGAAGAAGATAATCATGACTTATATTTAATCTTTTCCTGGGTTTGGTCAAAGTTTTAAATTTAGCTCAGGACCAGATGAGGTATTGACATTCTATGCATACAATCCTTCCTAAATACATGCAACTTGTGGACGGAATGCATCTTGATCTTGATAAGTATTACAACCTTATTATAAAACAACGTCTCTGTGACCTGTATTTCATTTTTCAGTGACTTTGTTTGAACTTTTGTATTTAAAGTTCATTTATTGGGTGCAGATTATGATAGAATCACGCAAGTTGACAATTGGATGTATATATGTTACTACTACACCCTTACAACCATAGAAGGTCATTGTGGCCTACATTTGTTGCTTTACTACTTTTATAAGTTCATTATCAGATATTTTCAATGCTATATACACCATAGCTGACCAGTGCAGTTGGAAGTAGGAGTAAATGCGCCTATTCAATGGTAAACTTTCCATATTAATGATTGCATGGGTTCCCTGTGTATTGTACATGTGAATGAGTATAGAAATGCGATGCATGATTTTCATGCGAGGCCTCAGCTGTAGTGGCTAATCAAGGTAATTACCGATGCATGAACTATGCTTCTAATACTAGCTGTCACTCCTAGGTTACTCAAAGCCTTTAATTCAGTAAAATGTGGCTTCTAGGGTGGAACAATGACAACAATGATTTAAAACATAATTATTTAAATAATTTAAAAAAGAAAAATAAAATAAATCCATGTATGTATGTATGTATGTATGTATGTATGTATGTATGTATGTATGTATGTATGTATGTATGTATGTATGTATGTATGTATGTATGTATGTATGTATAGGATTTAGTGGTATATCAACACAATCCTGGCTACATAGAGCCGAGAAAATTCTAGGTAGCGAAAGTGGTAAAGCAAAACCTTGCCAAAGTCCCCCAGAAGACAATCTTTCAACGCAAACACAAATATGCTGCATGAGATAAAAGATAAAAGGTAAAAATGTTGCAAAATTCTCCAATAAAGGCATACAAGATGATGAAGGCAAGCAATGGGTCAAATCTTTAAAATACACGATACAATTTCTGTTATATAAACTGCATTCTTCTGAAAGGTCCAACTCGTCAGTTGGAACGTCATCACGGGACGCATCGCACGGAAACCGGTTGCCTTCATTAGTAAGTATGCAGTAGGGCGCATCGAGCCTTTTCTACATCCACGAATCCGCAAAGAGGTGGGATTGCGTGTAAAGTGGGGAAGGAATATAATGAAAATTATGACTGCACTTTGGGGGTGGGGGTGTTTTGTTTTGTTTTGTTTTTGTTTTTTGTTTTTTCCTCAAATGAAAACAATACCCAGTAGATATGAGAAATATATTTTAATCATGACCCTAGAAGTATGGATGGTAAGGCGGGAGGCGGAGTCTATGTCAAATGAACTTTAGTAACTCTACCCTTGTATTATCTCAAATGTATATATATATATATATATATATATATATATATATATATATATATATATATAATTATTATTATTATTATTATAGTTTATTCAGAATCTAGGGACCCAATAAGGGCCAGATGTTTATAGTTTTATAGTTAACTTCAGAAAGCATAATCAATTGCAAGGAAATTATTATGCAAAAAATATCTTTTAAAAATGTATATTGTATCGTATTTACATTAGACATCAAATGTAATTACTTAAGGAATATGATATTTATCTAAATTTTAATTATACCATCAAAAAATTCTTTGAACTTGTGGATTTTACATTTCGGCCTGAGTAGAGTAAAAAGCGTGAGGCTTCGCGTGATGCCACCACACATAATTCGCTCTAATAGGCAAACCTGCCAGTGCAAGATATGTTGGTTGGTTGGTTGTTATAGGTTTAACGCCATTTTCCAGCACATGATAGGCTATACATGGCAGAGGAATATTGGTGGAGGAAGAACCCGAGAAAACCCCGGGAAGAACTATCGACCCACGGGAAGCTACTGGCAAGCTTTCTCACATACCCACGTTGGACAGAGGTGAGATGTCAGTGATACGTAAAGGCGAGCGCCTTAGACCACTCGGCCACCTGGGGCCCGGCAAGATACGTAAAACTATGTAAAATAAATATAGCTTAACAATTTATTTTTTAAAAAATGCAAATAATACATAAAATGTGATAAGTAAACAAGAAATCGCTCAACCATTCAAATGCAAAAAGTGTTGATGACTTCACTGTAGGAATCTTGAAATAAATGGAAGTCATCTGTTATAATCCAAATGTTAATAATTTTCACTTAAAGTATTAATGACATAAATAAGTCAAGAGGGGGGGGGAAGTGAGGGTTAAGGGCAAAATAATGTTTATAATAGCCTTGCCAGTAAGAGAGTAGCAGAAAATGCACTAAAATTTATGTTGATGCTCAGAGACAATTTTTTCAATAAAAGGGTTCCTTGGTCGTCGCGGGCGGTACTGCCTGTACGGCCTTAGCCACACTAATCTTTGTTCCATAAATGTAATGATTTTAGTGTGCAAAACTTGCCAAACAAAAACAGAGGGTCTTGCGATTAGCTAATTACCCACAAACAAAACTCGCAATTCTGCATTCAAAGTAAAAAAAGGTGCTTTTGAATTTAATTTTTTACCGGGCGAAAAGTCACCCACCCCACACAGCATTATAGATAGCGATGGTTGTACCTAAAGAAATATGGTTTCTCTGTTCTTTTCAAGGTTTCGTCAGCAATTGAACTGACAAACAGGTTAGCTACGAAAAGAAAACTATAACAATTTCAACACCTTTATAGGAGAAGCGGAGGTTCCAATAGCAGGTTATCGCTGGCTGCCGCGGCCATATTTACATAGCTTTAAACGGGCTTTTTTTGAAGAAGGTGAAAACGTTCTGCGGACGTCAAAATCTGGTCTGCAGATGATTTTATTAGTCCACGGGTTGGAATGTCGGTGTGTTGTTTTGAATTCAAAACGGACTACCTGTCTCTATCAGTCAACTTGAACCCTGATCCCTGATTACCTCAGAGATAACTTAAGGAGGTCGATAGATCATGTTGATTACCTTCAAACAGAGACCAATAGTTTCTCTCTCTCTCTCTCTCTCTCTCTCTCTCTCTCTCTCTCTCTCTCTCTCTCTCTCTCTCTCTGACAACACTATATGCAACCTTACCTAATTACGTTTATTTGTATGATTATTCATATATATATATATATATATATATATATATATATATATATATATATATATATATATATATATATATATATATATATATGTATATATGTGTGTGTGTGTGTGTGTATGTAAAAATATACACTTATATTGGTGTAAATGTTCCTTCATTGTCTTTTTTTTTTTTAAATTTCAAGCGTTTCAGTGCAATGATTAACTATACGCGAAGCACTTTGCTATCTTTGAAATGTTCTCCTGCTAGTTAGGGGAATTTGCCCAAGACGCACCCTCTGCCCAAGACGCGCCCCTATTTATGTACAACAAACCGTTGGTTTATAAGGTTAAACTTATTTACCATTCGCTAGAGGGTGCTATGATACACGTTTTGACCTACTAAACTGTTGTCAACAACACATCACGCCGAGCGGACACAAACGGTTCGTTTTTCTCAAGTTTTTAAAGTTTATAAATGTTTTTTACTTTCGGATTTGTCAGTTTAACTGTTAGAGACATCAAGGTTACTGTTTATTTGTTTGAAACGGGTGTAATTCGCTACCATATGCCCCTGAAACTCAAAGACAATTGTATCAAATACAGTGAAAAAATGGCGGATGATTGTCGTAGTGTGCTTGCCATGAGACGCACCTAGTCCATGTTGCCCAAGATGCACCAGGGGGTGCGTCATGGGCTTTTGTACCTTTAATTATTATTTTTGATTAGGCCTATTATGTTTTGTAACGTAGCCTACATTTTGAAAACAAAATTTGTAGTTAAAACTACGTGTTTTATTGCATTTTCGTTATTAAAATTACTGTTTTTATTTCAATTTGTTTGCAATTTTGTTATACAGGTTGCACAGGATGCACCCCCGGGGGCTTCTAGGGGTCATATGTCCCCAAGATGCACCCTCTATTATTTTTTTAAATTATTTAATTGTATGTATTTATTATATAATTCTGCATTGCTGTTTATGGAATATTATTAGTCATGATTGTGTACTACCCACGTTGATTTTTATATGATTAAATAGCCAATACCAACCAAAAAAATGGCAGAAATTATAATGTGGGTGCGTCTTGGACAAATTCCCCTACGTGTTATTGTCTCCACGTATCAGACGTCCGCAGTATGAGCAAATGCTCAATAATATTATTTCTAACATTGCAATAGACATACTTATATGATTGTACCTAATGAGATGCATAGACACACTTATATGATTGTACCTAATGAGATGTATAGACATACTTATATGATCGTACCTAATGAAATGTATAGACACACTTATATGATTGTACATAATGAGATGTATAGATTACTTATAGGATTGTACCTAATGAGATGCATAGACACACTTATATGATTGTACCTAATGAGATGCATAGACACACTTATAGGATTGTACCTAGTGAGATGTATAGACATACTTATAGGATTGTACCTAATGAGATGTATAGACATACTTATAGGATTGTACCTAATTAGATGTATAGACACACTTATTGGATTGTACCTAATTAGATGTTTAGACATACTTATATGATTGTACCTAATTAGATGTTTAGACATACTTATATGATTGTACCTAATTAGATGTATTGACATACTTATATGATTGTACCTAATTAGATGTATAGACATACTTATATGATTGTACCTAATTAGATGTATAGACATACTTATATGATTGTACCTAATTAGATATATAGACATACTTATATGATTGTACCTAATTAGATATATAGACATACTTATATGATTGTACCTAATTAGATGTATAGACATACTTATATGATTGTACCTAATTAGATATATAGACATACTTATATGATTGTACTTATTAGATGTTCCATTATGTAAATGCGTTAGTTAACTCAGCTTTTCTCTTTCTCTTTGTACTTTGATTCTTTGTTGTGTTTCAAGATCATTTATTATCCTGAATTTGATAAACCTGATGCAATATATGTTAAAGAGGAAATAAAGTGAGTCAGTCATTCGCTCAGTCCTACACAAATGCATCCATCCATTCATTCATTCATCCAAACAAACAAGCAACCAACCAACCATACATACATCTCTTCATCCATCCATCCAGTGTACATACATATATAAATAATTACATACATACATTTTCATCCAGTTTTATTTCTTTAGTGTTTTCGCCGTCTGAAGCTATCATTATTATCATCGTCGTTTTGGTTAATGTTCTTGTCGCCAAAAGTAAATTGTATTATATTCAGTTGCACAACAAGTCCGAGAAAATTCCATTAGTAATCTCAACGGCTCAGATGTTAGCATATGGTTATCTTTGAGTCGGGATGAAACCTCGCCTCATTTTCCCCAACACAACTTAAAATTTAGGTCAAGACTGAAGAAATGTAACTGGCTGATCTTAAGTTTGACATAAATTTCATCCAATCAAATTTCTGGATTTTGGAATTAGTCTAAAGTCTAGAATTTACTTTCTGTTGGTGAAATCTATGCCAGAGAATCCAAAGAAATCACTGATCTTAGATAGGCGATCATTCAGCCTTGTACGTGCTCAGTGGCGGCGCGAGGGTTCGAGGCGCCCCGGGGCAATGTTCTTTAGTGGCGCCCCTACGGAGGCGCCCGGGAGTAATAGATCTTTAGTGACGCTTCTACTTTGCCACAGAGAACAGTTTTCATGTCGGCCCCCACGTCTACGCCCCAAATGCAGCTGCGAAAAAAGCTCCATTCGGCGCCCCCCCCCCCCCCCACACGGCGTCCAGGGGCAATTGCCTTCCCCAGACCCCCACCCCGTTGCGCCGCCACTGCACCTACTAGCTCCAATGATCGAACATGTGACCGATGAGGTGCAAAGCCGTCAAGGCTTCTATCTTCTCGTTGTCTTTGTAGTAGCCAGTGGTTGTGGTGGAGGTTGTGTAGTTGTGGTTGGGGTTGGGGTTTCTAATTAAAGTTACAACACCTCAGTTAAATGTCACAGAGTAGAAACTTTACATCGCAATTGAAGAAATACAATCTCGATGTGTGTGTGTGTGTGTGTGTGTACGTGGAAAGAAAGAAAAGAAAAGAAAAATAAGAAAGATTTATTAGTCAAGCAGATTATATCGGCCCATCCCATTGTAACTATCCATCCTATTTATCTGTACAGATTTCATGACCTAAGTGTTCCTACTAAAACAAATGCGCTTGATAGACACGAAAACAAAATCATAGACGGTTCGAAAGGACTTTTGACACAGTAAAGGTGAGTGGCTTTTTATCATTGGTGTTCCTTGATGATGTACTTCTTAATTATTGTATTCATAACATTTTATCTCAAAACGTTTGTTTTTAAAAAGAGGGTAGGGAGTTTGTATTACACTCCCTCTGTCCGTAGCTCTGTCGGTAACTGGATCCCCTCCTTAATCGACTAGTGGATATTCATTTAATTTGGTAGTTTACTATTTTGTGCATTTTGTGTAATAGTATAATAAAAATGAAATTTAATGATACAGATCCGTGATGCCTTTATGCATCAGATCATTTTCAAATAGATTTACTTTCTGAAACATGCCTTCTTGAGATCAAATAACCAGCGAGAGATGGCAAAACAAGCGGAGAAATTCGCCGTCTACCGGCTGTTAGGGAAAGCCCTGAATAATATATGCAGTCACAGCCGAAGGAGATGAGATTTCGGATTAAGACACTCCGAGTTATAGTCGAAGTGCATGGGCGAGGGTCTAAACTGAGACTCTTTTAAAGTGGGCATATGAACAAGCGTGGAAATTAGCAATGGAGAGAAATTGAAGTCGCTAAACTTTACCGATGTATGCAAGTATCTATGAAGAGAACTCGATTACAGTTTATATTCTTCCGGAAATAAATATTCATTCTCGGGGGAAATCTGGTGTTACCACTGGTCGCATCTCTTTCTCTGACCGATAAAGCTTCCACAAATGTCTATGTAACTGTAGTTGTCTAAAGTATTATTAAACTGGGAATATAAAAATGGTATCACTGTCTCTTGTCTTGAGTGTCAATGTAACTGTAGGGCTCCTTGAGGGTATCTCATATAAGTGTGTACTAATATTAAGAACAAAATCAAATTTCGCCGTCCCAGTGGATTTCATCATCGAGTGTACAGACTGGAGGAATTGAAGTTTTTCATTCTATATTGTTGAAATATCCCAACTTTGAATGTCAAGCAGTGACCTCATTTTCAGTACGAAACTCAGGCTTGAGCTCAAATTCATACATTTTATTGTTTTCTGTAACTTTCATTGCAATAAAACTAGAGTCATAGAACTTAAGGATTTCATAACTTCCTCTATCTGCATTGTAAATTTAAATATTTCCAAATATCATGTCCAAATATTTTAATTAGAGTACGAGCTGCAGTTTATTGCTCAGACATTTTCCAGAATACTTGGCCTTGTCTGTAAAGAGCCACCCTCAGTTATAAATATTACATGTCATGGATATTTAATTAAGTATAGCAGTGTCAGAGTCGTGAAAGAGAAACAAATGCGGTACAATATTTGAACGCAAGTCACAAGATTTGTACAAATGAATTTTATGATTTTTACCCGCCAAATAACGAATGGATACCTTTGCCCAATTTGTATATAAGTACATAGGATGTCATATAAATGTATATAGTAAACTCCAGATATAACGAAGCCCAAGGAACCATAAAAATCATACCGTTATATCCTAATTTCGTTATAACCGAAGTAAAGTATGAAATAAAATGCCGTATGAAACGTTGTGATGTGCTTCTTTATATCCGACGTTTCGATACATCTGATTTCGTTTTAAACGGAGTTTATAATATACCCATTTCTTATTGTCGGCATTTTTATTATTCAGGTAAACAGGCACCTGGATATGCAGCGTCACACGTGGTTATCTTTTATTGTGATTATGTGTACACTTCATATTCTACCGACAATGTCAGGTATATCAAAATGTAAATATGTGCAGTCGACATTTAACTGCTCTGGAGTCGGTCTTCGGAGTTTTCCAGACGAGAAAGACTTGCCTCCAGGACTCAAAATACTGGATCTTTCCAACAACAACATTACAGTCATACCCCTCCTGAACTTCAGTGAAACTGTGTCGTCGTCATTGAGTCAAATGTTTCTGAATCACAACCAAATAAATATTATAAAAAATTCTTCATTTAGCAAATTGGTCAATTTGGAAATATTGGACCTGTCTTATAACTCTCTTTCCGGATTGGATCTGGATTATAACGTTTTCTCAAATATGTCCACTCTCCAGGCACTTATCCTAGACCAAAATCCTTTGCGAATCGTCCGACGGATTACATTCACCGAGATTGAGCTCCCTTCCTTGAGACACCTGAGTTTATCACACTGTGAGCTGACAGATTTGGAAAATGTAGCCATCGGCTTCAACACCTTAGATTTGCTCAATCTCAGCTGGAACCGTCTGAATTCCACATCCCTAAAGAATCTACCCATAATCGTCGAGGCTGATTTTGATTCTCTTGACCTCAGCCATAACGAGATTACAGAACTGGGTGTCTTCAATTTTCCGCTTGTGTACGGTTTGAGGAATCTTATTTTAGACCAAAATCATATAACCCGTCTAAATCTGATATACGCCTCATTATATCAGATACAGACAATCTCTGCACGGGATAACAATATCCGGACACTAGACAACACCAGTTTACGCTGGGATTGGGCCACTCTACGGGAGATAGACTTCAGAGAAAATCCAATTGTGTGCGATTGTAACATGTCTTGGTTACTGATGGACCCCAACGTAAAGACAAAGACAATCAGCATCATGTGAGTTAATCCGTCATTTTACTGTAAAACAAAATTTAGAACTTTTTCTTTCTTTTAGGGGGTGAAGGTTAAGGTATGTTGTGTGTGATCTGAATTCACATTTATGTATACGGTTGTTCCCAGCAATTTTAAGATAAATCTAAATAAGTATACAAGGTCTACGACCTTGCCAACCATTAAAAGTAGAAAACATTACTCCAATAAACAATTTGTAGAAACCACTGTCACGATCTAAAAGACACACAAATCTGTAGATCTTGGTAGAGTCAACGGTAATCATTACTATCCACATATGGATATAATAATAATAATAATAATAATAATAATAATAATAATAATAATAATAATAATAATAATAATAATAAAGACTTAATATAGCGCTTAATCTTTAAAAGCTGTAAAAAAGCAAAGCATGATGAAAATAATTGTTGGTAAATAGACATTATTAAGTATTGTTAAGTGTGTTCGTGCAGCTGAAAGAGGTGAGTTTCAGAGCACTCTAGAATGAGATCATGGTATCATTATGTCTAAGTACCAGCGGTATCGTTCCAGGTAGCTGGGCCCTGATATGCGAAAGAACGTTGTCCGTAGGACTTGATTTTAACAGTGGGAATATTGAGAAAATGAGTGTCAGAAGAAGAGCTTAAGTTTCTAGAACGGGTGTACACTTTAGTGAGGTCAGATAGGTATTTCGGACTGTAGACAGTAAAATTAATGTAGCAGAGAGAGGAGATTTTGTGTTTGATTCTGTAGCGAATGGGTAGCCAATGGAGGGTACCGAGCAGGGGGGATTAGTGCTCAGTTATTGGTACACTAAGGACGATCCGAGCCGCAGTATTTTTAACTTGTTGATGTTTCTGTAGTAGGTATTGAGGCGAACCAGATAGAAGAGAATTACAATAGTAAAGTCTAGTAAGTACTAAGGAACACACAAGTGTTTTAGTGACAGCAACAAAAAGGAAGTTTCGAATGGAGCTAATGCGTCTCAGCTCCAGATATACAGACTTGCATGTCTTCATGACGTGTTGGTGCAATGAGAGAGAACTGTAAAGAGTGACACCTAGGTCTCGTACTGATTGTGTGAGTTTAATGTTAGTGTTATTGATACTTATTGTTTGAGGTAATGGATAGGAATGAGAAAATCTTTTTGAGGTGATCAGAATGGCTTCAGTTTTATCATCATTCATCTTCAGCTTGTTACATGTCATCCATGACTTCACATCGGAGATGCACTTCACTACGCCTCGGATGGTAGCATCAACCTCATTTGGGTAATTAGATTTGTATATTTGAGTGTCATCAGCATTCAATTGGTGTGACACCGGGTAAAGATTTAAGACACTCGAAAGGGGCTGAGTGTACAGAATGAAAAGAACGGGATTGAGAACGGAACCCTGCGAAACGCCAAAACAAAGATGGACTGGGCTAGAATGTTTTCCATTTACGGACACAGTTTGTGTCCTTTCGGCTAAGTATGACTTGAACCATAGTAAGGCTGTGTCGTGAATACCGAATACATGTTGGAGACGGTGAAGTAATATAGCTTGGCCTATTGTGTCAAATGCTGCAGATAGGTCGAAGAGGGTGAAAACTGTAATCTTTCCACCATCAAAAGCACAACGAAGGTCATTAACAACTTTCAGAAGGGCAGTTTCGGTACTATGGTAAGGTCAGTATGCAGACTGTAAATTGATAAAAAGACTATTTAAATTCAGATGAGATACAAGCTGTGACAGAAACATGTTTTTCTAAGATTATTGACATAAATGTGAAACAGGACGGTAGTTTTTTAATCATTAGGGTCTAGCGTTGGTTTCTTCAACTGAGGCTTTACAATTGCAGTTTTGAAAAATGATGGGAATAACCCAGATGAGAGAGAAGTATTAATAACATCAGTTAATGTTGGCAATATACAATCTCAACACTCAAGTAGCAATGGTGTAGGAATCTGTTCAAGTTCACATGACTTTGAAGCACTTTTCATCAGGATTGTGCATAAGAAATCTGTAGAGACAGGGTCAAATGCTATTAAAGGAAGCCGATGAAATTCTGTGACACAACTGCATGGCGAGGACGAGTTAATTGAAATTGTGTTATCAAGTTGATCTGTAATGGTTTGCACTTTATCACGGAAGAAATTTGTGAACAGGTCTGTTGGGTCGACTGGAGAGAAGGTCGTTGGAAGTGATACCGAAGAGCTCTTTGCAACTGGAACTTTCAGTGATCTTAGTACTAAAGTAGGTGGATTTCGCTGCATTAACTATATTTGTCACATCCTTCTTAGCAGCTTCATATATTTGCTTGTGAATAGTAAGACCGGATGAAAGCCAAAGACTCTCAGCCTTACACGATCTTTTTTAGCCGTGCCAAGCTGGTCACGAACACTACTGTACCATGGAGAACACTTCCGAACGGATATTCTGCACTTGGTTGCTAGGGCGTGTTTGTCGAGCAGTGAACGCAAGCACATATCCAGTTGTTCAGCTGTGGGACATGGCAAAGTTGTTTGGTTTGCTTGGATGTCATGTATTAGCTGGGTTCTATTTATTTTACGGAGGATTCTCTCAGTAGCAAAGTGGAGGATTTGGGATTGACACGTCAAGATGGCATATGACGCATAGGTGATATGATGCAAGTTCGTATGACACCAAGAAGACTGTAGAATATCATCTTCAGGTTTATGAAGAATCCAGTCTAAAATGTGGGAGCGTTGATGGGTAGGTTGGTTAACTGACCGTTTGAGGTTGAAAATGTGAATCGAATCTAAGAGTTTGGTGTGTATGTGTTTCCCGGACAGTCAAAATGAACGTTGAACAAGAATAATCAGGCTACCACTGATTCAATTTCCATATTCCAGGACATTTCTAAACTGCTCCAAAAGAGAGATTCAGTCTGCTTGTTTTTCGACTCGGAGGCGGACGGTAGAGGCAGAAATAATGGACTGAACTTTGTTGCACTGTGAGGGTGGCTTGGACTAGTTCAAAAGATATATGGTCAAAACTGAAGGTTGCTGAGTAGTTAAACAGTGGAGTATAGTGTTTGTTGCGATGTCAGCAATTCCACCTCCACGGGAGTGACGGGGAACGACTTGATGGAATACCCAGTGAGTGCTAGATCCGCGTTCTTTGAAGTTAAAATTAATATTGGAAACAAAATGTTCTGAATAAAGCATACTCTTCCTTTGAAAGTGGCTTTTGCGAAAAAGTCTCTTAAAAGACCACACTCTTACCCGATATATTGCGGCAATTCGGACCAGAAAAATAGCTTCACACAATGTTCAGTAGCTAATAATGTTGGAACAAACTAATCATTCTGAAAGTAAACTGCATGTCAAAGTCAAAAAGATCCCCACGCGGTAGGGTAAAGTTTCCAAATTTGTTAACGTTGATGGGATGGCCATGCAAGAAAGAGAGGCTATGAACAATAACTTACATATATCATTATTGTTCGTTTACGACCAAAACAGAATAAAATATGTTTTAAAACAATAATGTAAAACCGCTATATAACGCTATCAGTAATGGTCGAGAAACGGATAAAAGCATATATATTAACATTTTATCTATTAGATAATCACACACAGAATGACATTAAATAAGATAGAACGGTTGAAGAGCAAAACTGATTGCTGAGTATACAATTTCCCAATTTTCCGACCAAGGACATAACTTAGTTGGAAATGTTGTAACACCCATTTTTATCAAAGAAATGGTGTGTGTGTATATATATCTATATATATATATATATATATATATATATATATATATATATATATATATATATATATATATATATATAACTTTCTGGACTAATGTGTTTTGAGTGCTAATTGTAGCTAAGGTACTGAGATTTTTCAGTTTTGAAAGGTTAAAAAGCATTTATACGTTTGCTACTCAGATAATGTTATAATTTACTGTCACGAATTCTGGATCATTAATTTAGTTCTCTCTGTCTCTCAGTCTCTCATCACACACACATATATATATATATATATATATAGATATATATAGATATATATATATATATATATATATCTATATATATATATTTGTAGAGGTCTATCCATGCAACCTTTGTAACTGTGATACATTCATAGGTGTTTCTTGGGGGTTTTTTTCCAGATGTGATTCCCCTCCAGCTCTGAAGGGTAGATATCTATTTGACCTGAAATTGAGTGATGTCAATTGTACAGATCCCCACGACAATCACCACCATCCCCATGACGACGACCAGCATGTAATTCCCATCGTCATAGGATCTGTGCTGGTGAGCAGCGTGCTTTTCGTGGTAGCCGGGGTTATTATGTGCATGATACGGAAACGGAGACTAAGAGGTGAGACGGTCATCTTTTTAATAGTTTTAACATCTTATGCATAACGCAGAGTTGAGAATATTAATTGCTCTAGTTTATTTTTGGTTTACTCACCTTATTACAAATTGTTCTACCATGAAGTCTTATGAAATATTACAAAGGGGTATGAATTATACGACATTTTGGACTCAGCTTCTACTGTGAACACAACGTCTTCAAAATGGAATTAAATCGAAAGTTTCTTTTTCTTGCCCACGTTTAAGTAAGGATGATTTATAAATAGGCACTAAAGATAAATGAAGTAAAGAATACTTGCACTAATCACCAGTGCAACGATTCACATTCTGGTTGACGTGTCAGAACGATGACAATGATTGGTTCTTGTTTTTCACCAATCAGATCAATATCTTCCTTGTTTAGCCAATCAGATACTGGTGACTGTAAGCGTTATTATCTCATAGGTCCGAAAAAGAGTTTTCTTGGTTTTTATTTTTATTTTTTCCCAATCCATCTACAGTGGTTGTTGTGTAACAAACTTTAATTCACATATAATCATTATATATTTATTAAACTTCTTTAAAGAAAACTCAATAATACGATATATTGTACTTAAAACACAATATATCATATTCATTGTTTTCTAAGTTAAACTGTTTATATGACAAAGGTATCTATTGATCGCACACATACAGCGTTGTTCAATCAATCTGATCCCCTTCAGTACATTTTTTAAAAATACGTTTTTCTACCAATCGGATTTGGATTGATTTCGATTGTGTTTCCTTCTTTTTTCCAGGAAATAGCAAATCAGCCAGTACGACGTCGTATGGGTCTTTGGCGATAAATCCTTCAAAGTATCCTCCAGAGTTATAAAATTAGACGACAATAACATTTTTTTAAAAAGCATTCTTTGCCTGTCAATGTTCAAATCTTTATTGCATAGCAGTGGGAGTCAAATTCAGGACAAGGAATGTTTCTTGAAAAGCCGTTTCACTTTGCTTTGATCATCCAACGGTAACTTTTCCCGCTTGAAAACAACCTAATACACTGTATATGAGCACAGAAGAAAATAAACTGATGCAATTTCCTTTTGCAAATTTACTTAACTATCTTTTATTTACTAATTTTCCTGAATATTTGCAGGGGGAAAAGCATTTGAAAATAAATCGCTCTCGTGGTTCATTCACTGCATAGCATTGTATTGATTTGTTGTAACGTAACTGATTATGATTTGGAATTAAAATGCATTATATTATTCGAGTTTGCTTTGATACTGGGATTGTCATTGGTTTTTTCTTTTCTCTTTTTTTCTTTCTTTTTACGATATATTGTATGATGTGCGGTGTACTTGTTTGTCTCCAAATATTGTGACATAATTTTCTGACTCGTTTTTATTACAAAATGATATAATTTACTATACGCGAAGTATAAAGGATACATCCAGTGAAATCTGCTTGTCAAACACATCTATATAAAGACACCTGTTCATGAGGGACAGCATTTCTGAACCCATTTTACTTAGTTCAAATACATGTTTCACTTTTATATACAGGAGTATCTCACATAAAGGATAAAAGTGTGTGATCCAGTCAGTGTATACAACTTCCATGTATTTAGATGGCCCGTTACTTTATTCTTTATTCTAATAGAGTAAGTATCTTCGTTTGCACTGCCCATAGGTTTTATTCTGTCTCTAGGTAATGGTCAAGGTTAATTTTGTCATTGTCGGTTAAAGTCGGCAATGTAAAGTTAAGCATCTTGATATTTTGAACGAATTCAGAATGTTTTAAGTTCGTTCCGTTACATGTGAGTCAATCTATTTCATCATTTCTTATCTATTAATTTGATGAGCAAAAGCCATTTTCCTTATATATTAAGAAAAGTTCACTTTGACCTGATTCATGTATTTTATTAGTATAAAGAATTATTATATACTCATTTTTTTCTCAACTAACTTTGCATTGTCAGAATCGTGTAGTATTTCTCCACACTGCACTGTTTCATACTGCACGACACGTGTGTCTAAAAATAGCATTGCGCGTTAAGAACTACTTTTTATTGTAAACAAACAATGTATGCTCATGTAGCAGACACCAGAGCTTTTGATTTATTAGATTTGTCTATGGATGAACTAAGCAAAACTGTTCGAGCCATTTGAAAGTAGAGATTAAAAAGCTGAGGATGTGGATGAGTTCATTGAGTCACAAAAGAAACTTTCAACCAAGCAAGAGACCAAACGTGATATCCGCAATTTCCAGCGATGGCATTATGACAAAAAGCGTCAGACATGCAGTATTGAAAATATCATTCTGATCATTAAAAACTTATTTATCTTATGGTTCAGACTAATAGCTGTGCTCTATAAAGTCTATACAAAATAGCACAGAAAGGCATCTTAAGGCCAAAGGCTATCCTGTCTCTCTCAAAGACCGCCCATTTTACAACTTAGTCCAAGCACTAAATTCGAAAAAAAAATGCAACTAAAGAAGGCGGGTTTTAATAGAAAAGCAAGTGCTTCGGAGCCAAGAAGCCAAGATAACGAAGAAGCCTTATTTTCCACTGGCAAAATGGGCTTTCACACCCCAACTGCTTTGCAATTTTTCATGTTTTACCTTTTCGAAAAAATGGTTTGATTTATAGTACAAGTCATATATGTAATGTAGCTGGGGTCCCTCGAACAAAGATCATGCAAGTGACAAGGCATAAAAGAATGTCACATATAGCTGGTAATAAGAATGGAAATAAATGTACTTACCTTTCTGCATCTTGAATTTCCTCAACATGTACTTCTGATCCACTGCGCGAAATTGTACTGCAATCTTGACTACATTTTCAACAGAAATCACACTCCAAAGGAGAATTTACTGCACTTCAAACCGAAATTAATTTGATATTGCCTAACAAACATATTTAATCCTGTATTTTCTTGGGAATTTCAATTAAAGAAATTTCATATTTTCTCCACCTTATGATTCCAAACTATCAATGGCAGAACAGAAACACGCGTGCAGCTTGCTTTAGAGGCCAGTCCCTCCAGCTACATGTACATCGTACGGAATCGACCCAGCTAATAACTCCAGTCCACCACAACTAGAAGAGCAAAATTTAGTTGGATTCACAGGAAAACAAAATCCATCCATTCCCGACCAAATGAGAAAGTTGTTCCAAGGCGCAGTCATTCACAATATGACTCTAATTTTCAATTTTAACTAGACCAAAATGAGATTTCTTTTTTAAACGAATGACTGAGCGCGCGGTACGCTACCAAGTTCAAAGGTCGCTGGGCGGTGCTATGTACGCATGAATACTGTTATTGCGTATTTGTTTAACTAGGGTTGTGCATTTACTTTGGAATGTAGCAGAAATTCAAATACTTTGTTTCTTATAGTGTATTCTCTTTATTATTCAGCCTTAGGTAGAAAAGCAAAATGAGTATATAATAAAAAGGTTACTACATTTGTATGGGAAAATATGAACTCGTTTTTCCTGAGCTATACTGCGCTTCTGATGTCGTGCAGTATAGCTCAGAAAAACTAGTTCATATTTTCCCATACAAATGCAGTAGCCTATACAACCTTATTTGAAAATGTTTTCTATGGTTTTAACATTTTAGGTATATCTAAATGCGTATGTATTATTGATCTCAGATAAGGTCTGGAATTAGTGTCATGTTTCGAATTATCCGAACACTTCACCGTAATTTCTAATTCTGTTGTACAGATATGACATGCAATTCTTACTCGTGTTTGTATGTATATATATATATATATATATATATATATATATATATATATATATATATATATATATATATATATATATATATATATATATGAAATCAATATTTAAAGAAATGTGAACTTGGGTATATTTTTTTTTAATGAATGCTAACATCATCTATATGTTCACTGTATTTTATGAGTGTATATGAATAAAGGATTTGCAAGAACTCCTGCGTAACCATCGTGACATGAACGCACGCACAGACACACCCCTGTTACAATATACCATCTGTCGGCAATCTCATCAAATTTAGGGTGTTTCAATTTTGATCCCAAATCTGTCATTATTGCTGTTCTTTTTCATCGTTCTTACGTAAAAGGTTTTAATATTATAATTTCAAATAAGACGATTGCTGATATGGTCGATTTAAAACATCTCCTCTAATATATTTTGCATTGGTACAGTTGTTTATAATGCCTGTATAAAACCAGTAGTGCCAACCATCAAAACCACCACTGCGACTACAATTCACTGCAAACTCAAGTGCATACTACTGAATAAAACAGAAAAAAAAACAGACAATCAAACATTAAAATATGGTGCCTTTTCCGTAACTATGGCATCCTAAGTCTGGATCTACAGCAGTTCCCAAAATTCATATCCCGAGTAAACTGAAAAACAATCTGTTCTGCTATAAAGACGAGGCAATGTTATAGACTGAGTGTGATTCTATCAGGCAGTCTTTAGACAAAAAAGATTATGAAAACATCCTTCGACTCGACACAGACTAAACGCACTAATCTGAAATTTGATTGGTCAGTGATTTAATGTTGACCAACCAGACATAAGAATGTGAGCTGGGTCTGAGTGTGAGCATATTTTATTTGAGTTAAGTTCATTTTTAGCTTTTAAGTCAATTATGTCGCCATTTGTTTTATTTCCAAATCGTCATAGTTAAGTGTTTTGTGACAGCGAATTGAATAAGCTTCCATTTCTCATCTTGCTTTGAGGTTTCCTTTTGGGTTGTTGGCCATTCAAATAGATATATACACGTAAGCTGACCGAGCTGATCTGGGCAGGATTCCAACTCGTGACCCTTGGCTTGCGAGCTTGGTACGCTAATAACTGAGCCATCGCTGGTCCCTGAATAACGAGGACAACACCTACAAATATGCAAATATGAAATGCTTTTTTAAATTTACTGGTCTCATCTGTACTAACTGAAGACATTCATTTTCTGTTGATATTTATTTCTCCAATATGCTGGATGGAGCGGTCTCTAAGGGTGGTAAGTGATTAATTATATAGCTCAGATAAGGTATGTCATACATGATGTAAGATAAATGATGCCACCAGACACTTGATCCATTTATTACCCATGTTAGTAGTAGGACGTTCACCATATCCACATCTAAATGAGTTTACACATTTATCTTTTCTGAATCAGGAAGAGTTAAAATTACAACACTTTATCGGTTATAGATCCTAAGACATATGAAACATCGATTTACAGATGAAACATATCAAATCTAATTATTTAACTCAACTGGTATGTAGATTTAGAAGTAACTGGAAGACCGTTTTGACATTTAACTATATGGTTGATTTTCCGGAAATAAGAAAGAAAGAAGAAAAAAAATATCAAAGTAGAATATACGATTTTGTTTACTTTTTATTTTTTTACAGTTAGTGTTTATCTCTGTAAACATTTAATACATATGCTATATCCGATAAATTAGTATGTCGCCTTGTACTTACAAGTTTGTCCTAGTATCAAACAATACAGATTTTGTAAGGAAATCAACCTTGACACTCCGACCTAACGAGGGTAATATGTGTGTGTGTATATATATATATATATATATATATATATATATATATATATATATATATAGAGAGAGAGAGAGAGAGAGAGAGAGAGAGAGAGAGAGAGAGAGAGAGAGAGCAAGAGAGAGAGATTTTATGAGAACTCAAACTCGACACTTTGGCCAAAGATTATCTAAGTTAGCCAAAGTCTCATCGGTAAGAATTTGATAATGTGTAATAATTCAAATAACACTTGACAATCGTATACAGCATGTATCTGCAGGCTTCACAGTCGTCATTTCTATTATGTCAATGTCTGGAGCATTTGTCAACCGTTGGATGTAATGGACAGTCAGTTCTATACGAAATTTACAGCGAAAACTTTTTGACATGCCTTGTAGTGTCAGACTTCATAATCGAGTCGGGAAACTTAGACCAACTGATGATTAGTCCAGTTATGCAAACAGAACAGCTAATTTAATTGGCTAGTTATTCTATCTATCTATCTATCTATCTATCTATCTATCTATCTATCTATCTATCTATCTATCTATCTATCTATCGTCAGTTATATGGGTGGGTTTGGCGTTTATGGGAATTTAACTTTCGGAATGAGTCGGTATAGCGATCATGGGAATTTAACATTCGGAATGGATCGGTATAGCGATCATGGGAATTTAACATTGGGAATGGGTCAGTATGGCGGTTATGGGAATTTAACATGGCTGGGTCGGTATGGCAGTAATGGGAATCTAACATGTAGGGGTTACTATGGAGACCAGTAAACTCTTTAGGAATTAACATAGAGATGGGTCACTTTAACATTACGGATGTCACTATAGCCATCTATGAAACCTCTAACATGATGGGATCACTGCGGTTATCAATGGAACTTTACGAAGGTGGGTCGGTATAGCTATCTAAGGGTCACTATAACCAGCTATGGGAATTTAACATGATGGATGACACTATGGGGCCCTATGGGAATTTGATATGGATGGGCCACCATGACCCTCAATGGGAATTTAACATGATGGATCACTATGGCCCTCTGTGAGAATTTAATATGGGGAATGAATCACTATTGTACTCATGGGAATTGAACATAATGGGAATTAAAAATGGTAGGTTGATAATGCACTCAGTGGGAATTTAACACAATGGACGAGACTATCGGACCCCATGGAAACATAACATGGGAATGGAACATGATGAATAGACAGACAAATACATACCTTATTAGAGACAAAGAGTCACTCTTACAGTGCAACACAAGTCCTTACAATGCAACATTTTTTTAAAAATTAGAAGGATAGGAAGGTTGGTTAATAATTTCATTCCAGTGCACTCGATGGATTTTTTTATAATTGTTTTATTTTTCGCTGTTGCAATACTTGCGACCTTTTTTAAAACTGTTGATTCCAATATTTACGTTTACAGAATTTAAACTTACAAAAATGACAGACAATTTCAAATAAAAACTTAAAGATTGTCTTCGCATATTTGGATGAAAACAATGTCACGAAAGGAAATTATTTAAAAATTAGACTTTGAACTGTGATTATGGTTTAATATAAGAAAAGAAAAAGATCGCATTGTTGATTTAATGTCAGATAAGTTTTAATTCGATTCGCATCTGCTCTGCTTTTCGACTGCGCTATAGAGGATAATGTATGTATGTAGTCGTGTTTTACGGCGCCTCAGCACAAAAGTGGTTATATGGTGCCAAGTAAAGGAAAACTTCGAAAAATGTAAAAATTAAGAATTGTACAAAACTTTAGGAAACTAAACCCTTCCATATTAATGTATACATGAAGTACAACAAGATAAACTATGAATCGTAAAATGTTAGAATTCTGTAAAGGAGCAACTGAGGAATGTCACAGCCGCATTGCTACATTTTGTTAAAACAAGGTCACAATTAGTAAGTTCCACGTAATGTTTTTGTGCTTTTATCTTGAAGGGGAGTACCATTTCTTTTTTTCTTTACAGCAAAATTACATTGTAGTTTTCAACCGCTGCTTCTGTTCTGCTTTTCGACTGAGCTATTGAGAAATGCGACAGCAGCATTGCTACACTTTGTCAAAACAAGATCTTAAGTTATAAACTCGGCGCAATGTTTCTGGTACTTTGATATTAAAGACCAATTCAATCTATGTGTGTTTTTATAATGTGTTTTAAACTGGAAGCAAAAATATTAATGGTTTTATCCGTAGTTGAGAAGAAAAGGGAAGGAACGGTAAATATATATATATATACGCACTATTTTGACACCTTTAACTTCTGCTATTGGTATTTTACGACGTTGTTATGGAAAATTTGGACAGATGGTTATCGAGCATAGCGGTGTCGATTCTTCGAAGGAACTGTGTACCATATCCAAAACTCGTGGATTGGTGTACCGAAATAATTTGATACGAGACAATGCGCTAGCTATTGTACGGCCACAAACGTATCAATCTTTCAGCCGTAGGTATTTGGCAAAGTTGTTCTGTTGGTTACATTAATTATGCAGTACCCAAGACACGTGGATACTACATGCCAGAAACGGTGGTGAAAAGTAGATTGATCTTTACTCGGTTGATGCTTGGAAAAGCCACAGATCGTGTGCGAATTTTAAAGGTGTCAGTGGCCCGGAAGTGAAACATGTTCAACTAAAGAGGAGGGTGTGGAGGCTGTACCAGTGTCACGCGCCTGTTGCACGATGCAGATAAGTCTAAAGAAGAACAAATAAAGTAGATCTATGTGTGTTCGTTGTACCCTTGGGTATGTACGTTTTCTCAATTTCTGACGGGTCACTCCGAAATTCTCACACAGCACATTGACTTTGAGCACATTTGCCAGTATGAAGAACTGATAGAATGCAAAGTTCTTTCACCTACGGATTTGTACCATCCCGTGTTGCCGCATCATTGTAGGGAGAACTGATGTTTCCATTGTTTTGCACATATGCCGAAACTTGAAATCAACATGAACCCTGCCGTAACAATGACAAAGAAGGCACTTTGAAAAGAAGTTGGCTGAGTCTGGAACTGCTTCACGCTCTCGATACCAGTTTTTACGAGTTTACGAAATCTGGCACTTCCCCACCACCGGACAGTATCAACGTGATGGATCGAGTCCAGGCATTTTTTTTTTCGAGGTACGTCAACGTGTTCCTAAAATTGAAACAGGAAGCTAGCAGCCATCCAAAATGGTGTCATACAAAAGAAAAAAAAGAGACATTCCAGCAATGGTACAGATCCGTGGAGGGAATAGAATTTGAACACGTTGAGTTCAACGAGGGAAGAGAGTCATTTGACAAAGTCATGTTTAATTTTGTGTTGAGAATACTAGTTCAGCGCCCGATCATGCCCAAGATAAAATACTCTGTGGATCCAAATCGATTATTTCAGCTGTTAGACAATAAAGGAAAATTCATCTAACTTATCTAAATCTTTACGAGAAGATCTGATCATGGTTAATTACTAAGAGACGCCAGAGTTTGCCAACGTGAGTATTGCTCCTTACGTGACCGCCGAAGCCCGGTTGAAGTTGTACTAGGTTCTGGAACCTCTAGATTTACCGTGTGTTTTACTTTGACACAGATGGCTGTATGTACATCGAACAATCTGGATGATATCAACCAAAATTAAATTCAAATCTTTTGGAGCTCGGAGCGACGAAAATCCCAAAGACACAATTCTCAATTTTGCAAGTGGCGGTCCGAGGAATTACGGATACGAGTTCCGAGATAAGAAAGGACAAGTTCACACTATAGGCAAAGTGAAAGGACTCGCACTCAGCTCTTCGTGCCAATCAAGTAGTTAACTTTGATGTGCTGAAACAACCTTCTAAATAAGGAAAGAACAATGAATTCCTCGTCAAAACCCAAGATCCACACAAGAGTAAACGTTTGACAGAACACAGAGTTCTCCATAAACAGCTGGAAAAATATATCAGGTATATCTAGGAAAACGGGTGCCACTTTCCCATTACAACACAGTTCCTTACGCATTCAGATGCCATCAGTGATGCACCGAATTCCGTGGGATAATGTCAGTAAATTGAAGACTTAGATGATTACAATGAGCTCTTAGAAACATTAATTTCGCAAGATGATACCCATTTAAAATTTGTAGGACGTTTATTGAGTTTATTAGTCACTGTGTTTCTTGGATTTCTTTTAGATGCCGACCAACTATGACAAACGTATCGATATTAAATGAAGAGATATGATCACAATGACGACAATAACAAGAACTTTGTCTGTTCACGAAAAAAATAATTTTGTTCAAAGTGTTGCGATTGGTGATTAATACAAATCTACCCCCATGTGAGAAAGAGATTCGTCGCACTACGTCGACCCACCACGCTTACCAAGAATTGTTTGTAAATATTATATAGTGATTTACCAACATGCTCTACAATGGAATGATCTACGCGACTGTAAAAGATTTGGAATCGCTGCCTGGTTACGAGACGTACCCAATAATTCAGATGTCTTTGAAAGTGTATGTGAATGTCTACGTAACCACCACCACCAACAAAAATAATAGCAACGAGAGCTACCCATACGGATCGTGCTGTAACAAAAGAAGGGAATAATAAAATAACATTACTTTTATCCGCTGCTGCTGATGTGGCATTGCGTTCATTCAATTAAACCCACGTCTTGTTTGATATGTTTTCTCTCAGGATTCAGAACATTCTGAACTTATGACTGCTTTATCTGTTTTCAATGTGATCAACGAAATTTTAGATCGTCAAAGTTGGGAGGCGTTATATCTTCGCCATCACTTTACCAAGTTGATTACAGGGCATAGCGGTTCGGATAAAACCGAATTTGTCAACCGTTTGATCTAATAAAAACAGTTCCTGCTTGATCGTCCTCCACAACCCATCGTGTGGTGTTAGAAAGAGTGGTAATCAGCTTACTCGTTACAGGAAGAAAGCCAAGGAGAAAAAAATTTCGTTTATGGAGGGTATTCCTTGCGAAGATGTCGAGATCGTGTCTGACTCCAATCATAATCATCTCATCTTCGATGGCATGTTAGATAAAAATAAGGAATAAATCCAACTCTTGTTTACGCTAAAAGTGGCATCATCGCAACAGTATTATTTATATCACGCAAAATTGTTTCCAACAAAGTAAAGCGCATCGCACCATCAGTTTCAATGTATATTATAAGGTGTCGTTCACAATTGCTATAGACATATAAAGCGGGCGCGATCATGGCCATATCGACCGGTAGCGTGGGAGAATGGTCTGTCATTCCTTAAAGGTGTGGTAGTAAGTCAAACTTTGTGTAGGCATACAAAGTCGAATGCCTGAGCTTTGAAAGTACTCAAAGTTCAGCTGGAATGTCCAGGGGGAACACGAGATTTCCAGCAGGAAACCCTTGTCACCAAGGCTAAGATGTTGTCCTTTTGATTAATGTATCTACACTTTGTAGTGTTTGACAGACTTGGCGATTGTGATGGGAAGTTCGATATATGAAAATCATAAATTAGATCATGAAATAACAAATTTGCTGTGTGAAATAATTGTACAAACAAAATTATTTTCTTTACAGAAAGAAAGAGTCACAAAAATGTGCATTTCTTTCTAGGCAGACATGTTGTGGTCTCTATTATATGGGTGTTACACTTGTACGTGAAATATTTGCCCTATGTCAATAAAGCTGAAAATTTTGAGCCGCAGGTAGCTCAGTTGGTAGTGTGTTGGATTCGCAATCCAAGGGTCCCAGGTTCGATACGCAGCTGAACTATTTAATCATCTGCCATCAAAACGAACATTCTACTTTTGTTAGTTTCTAAAACTTCACCAAAAATTGACTAAGTCCAAACACATTCAGATTCAAATTTTAATTGACTCCTTAACATCGGGTTGTAAAGCTGAGGTTACTCACCCTTATCATCCGTAACCTCTATGGCCTGAATACATGAACACTTTGATGTGAAGACATTTGTGCATGTGCTCTCTTGTACATTAATATAGGTTGTTTCAAAATAGCTTTTAAATGTTTTGGACTTTGTCATTTTTTAATGAAATTTTAGAAACTAACAAGACAAACATTGTTTTGTTGTAATGGCAGTTCATTAAATATGTTACCTATGATCAACGTAATGTAATCCAGGTACTGTTATCAGTTAGATTTAATTACAACGTAATGCTTTTGATGTGCTGCTCTTTGAAGTCATATGGCCAAAATACCTTGTGTAATGACTTAAGTGGGAACATAACCCTTAAATATCCATTTGTTCAGTGTCCCTTTCACCTATGTATTGAAGTATTAAACCTCTGCTATGCAACCACCTGTCTTAGGAAGCCAGTTTTATACTTTCCAAAGATGGCGTTTGATTGTAAATATTGCTTATATAGTAAAGGTAATTTCTGTAAGTTTTACTATTCAATAATTTTATCACTGTAGAACAGCTGGCCGTAGTATTAAAGTAAGGCTAACTGGTTCAGAATATGTAAAACCATAGCACATGTGCTTATATGTACTACTGAGACTACCGCGGCTTCAGCGCACATGTTTCACATGCTGTGGAATTATCCAACTCAAAATTCCTCGGATTATGGATTGTCAAGGTCAGCGAGTTCATTTTAGTATATGCTGACAACAAATAGGCAAATTCCAACCAGCAATGGGGGGAGGGGGGTATGTGCTGTTTGAAATAAATATAATGAAAATTAGAATCTCCTAATAATATTCACGAGTTTGGAAAGAGATAACACTATATATTGTGTTCAAGGCAACCCATATATTTTGCATCATGATAAAGACGTGCACTTATAAGTCTATTTGTAAATTGATATGGAACCCCGAACTTTATGAACAAAGGTTCATTGTAAATTCACGGATGTGCACGGGCAGCTCGGTCTAATTTCTAAATATAAGGCAGTATCTGCCGAGCAGTTTGGGGTAGAAGACTGATCCACGGGCTCAGTCAAACACTTGTAGGACGGTAACCATTCTGTCGAAATAGACTTTAGTCACAGTGGTAAGTCTACGGTACTATAGATTTGGAACAAATATCCCTCCTATCATGTATACCTTTTGAATTTAATTATATTGACACAGATTTGTTCTGACTGTTCATGGCTGCAATTCAGACCTTTTTCAACTAGGCATGAACTATAGCCAGTATTATGCTGTTTTCAACCCTAATAATACTAATTGGACCAGTACGTTTCATTAGTGATATTGAACGACATGTATCATCCCACAAAACAATGCAAGTATTCAATAAATATATAATGACATGTATGCAAGATAGGTAATATTCATCACGCATTGTACTAAGGGACATTGGTAATACACAATTCAGTGAAGGTGGGTAGGGGATGATATTCTGAATTTTAGGAAATGGCTAAAATTATGTTAGTAGTGATGTCCTCTTTCCTTAAATAAGGTATCTTGTAACACTTAGCAGTGGGTGTGTGAAAGAATAACTTGAAATAAAAAAAAAACATTCTATACATTTTTGTCCACGGACTTGGATGCAGTGTACAACAATATGTAGTGACTATGCACTGAAAAAGAAACGTAACTGACACTTGTATAAAACTTGAGAAATTCAATATAAGCTGTTATTCTGTACATACTGTTTGTAAATAAGACATTTTAGTCATCCGGCAATGCCTCAAAAGTAGTTCCTAATTAAAGGTATGGAGGCCTGTTCTGGCCATAAGCAGCATTGTATAATTAACACAATGACACAGTTGTACATGTATTTTGGTAATAATAGTAATGAGGCAATTTTCAGTGCCAAACATTATGATGATCCCCAAAATTAACAGTTTGGAATATTTACATATTCTTTGTTCATGTCTTTTGTACCTGTTGTACGTGTATCTATCTATCTATCTATCTATCTATCTATCTATCTATCTATCTATCTATCTATCTATCTATCTGTCTGTCTGTCTGTCTGTCTGCCCACTTGCCTACCTGGCTGACTGGGACCTCTCATTCCAGTTTTTAAAGCAGACGTGTTCTGGTGATTGTCAATTTTTTTGTTCAGTTTGTCAAAATATACAGGAATATTTGTTGCGTAATCCTAAATATAGCAACTTATTTGTTTCGGCTCCAAGTATGATACCTACTCCTCTCAGTGCATTGTACGTATGCTTACGTGTTTGTTTACTCCACCCTCAATCACAAACCACAGTGATACTTCATACACCCTCATAAAAGAAACCCCGTTCTGTGGCAAGCCTCTTTTCTTCTGCCAGAGACTTCATCATTTCCTCCTCCAGGATAGACTCCCACCATGTCCCAATTTTGTGCTCGAGGGAAGAAAACATTTTTTACCGATCGAGCTGCAATAATGCCTAAAAGTTTGTTCAGTGATGATCCTCCACCACCAGTTGACATACCCCCCCCCCCCCCATGTAACTCGTACATTGACGTCAGCATTTGACCGACCCTAACTTTATAAGTTCCGGTGTTTTTCAAAACCGATCACTTCTATTTAGGCATTATAGGATTGCGAATTACATGCAAGATTTATTAACCTCCGAAACTGAAAAACTTGAATTTCAAAAACTACGCACCTCCGAAACCGAAGATTTGACAACTGAAAGGAAATTCTTGTACTTTGCAATTTTGAAAACGTAAAAACGGAAATACAGTACATTTACTTGAAAGGTCTTTTCGGGCTTCCCGGAACTATCGAAAACACCTAGCATTTGCAATCGACAAAACAAAGTACATTATAAGAGAAGAGAATTTGTTTGCGCAAGAGCATATAAGAGTTTGTAAGAATGTGCAGGAGAAAATCGGATTAATTTAGACGACGCTTACAGACTTGTCATAGAATGTGAAGAAATTTCTTGCTTTAAATCTGATCTAAGTATGGATAAGTCATACTGACACTATACAGGTATTTAGAATTTGTTGGAGGAAGACTCAAAATTTAGGAGTCGCGTGGTTATTGCTGTTAAGTGTCACAATAACGTGACATTTCTACCCGAAATGTAAAACAAAAATTTTTGGGCGTATAAAACTAAGCACAATTTGCATTTATTATCTGTTTCTATTGAGACCAGCACCCGCTTTCTATACTTAATTTTCAGCAAAATGAAGGTGACACTACTACTGGTTGCACTTGGGACCATTCAAATTTCGTACATCTACTGTTCTACAAACACAGAACCTCCTGCAGGTAAATGTTATCAATGACGCTCTTCCTTTCTTTATTTTTTCCTTCCTTCCTTTCTTTTTTTCCTTCTTTCCTTTTTGTTCTGCTTTCTTTCTTTCTTTCTTTCTCACTATCTTTAAATTGAGTTTCCAACATCCATACACACTCTCAATCACTTGGATCGTAGCATTGAATAAAGATAATAATCCAAGTTTATAGACTCTATCTTCAACGATGACAGAGTAAAAGATGAGGAACATTGCACACGCACTAAAGCGCTATCACTTGCACGGACTAGCATTATCAAGTAGTTCCCATGCATGTTGGAAAAAAGTGAACCCTAAGCTTATTCCTAATTTCTAAAAAAGCATCGAGGATAATGCAAGTGCCTCTCACCTGTCCATCCATCTAAATGTCATGTTTTCTTCTCGTGTATAACTGAGCGAAAATGCATTAAATATAAGTATCTCCACGTATTACTAAGAAAAGGTGGGGATAATGTTTGATCATGCCCGTCAGTACTGGCGTGGTGAGTGCCTAATGTCGCACAACTCCTCCCACACAGATTAGATATGCACTTTACACTATAATTGGCGGTGATCCGCAGATGTGCACAACGATTTTGGAATTCTGATCCATCTCCTGGTTGCGGAGCTGAAGCTGGGAGGGGGGAGCTGGTGCATACTTGTAAAGGTGGTTAGTGATAACTGAGAAAAGCGAAGAATAATGCTGATTTGCTGGTATTGCATTTGCTCACAATAGATGAAAAGGTGAGATGGTAATATATTTGGATCAGCTTTCCAGACACCCCCACCCCCCAATAAAAAGGGGTGGGGTTGGGTTCATAAGTTGAATTTATTAAAATTTGTATATACTGAGCAAACAAAATCTTTGTCTGTGCAAGCATGATGGAAAAACACAAGATATCTGCAAGATTTTCCAATACCTCCTTATGTCGGTTTTAGACAGATTAACGGAAGAAGATGGGAGTAAAATACCCAATGTTAGTCTCTCTTGGGAAAACAATCTATACCAGAGGATTGTGTAACCTTGTTTTCAGAACGTAATCTCTGTGAGTGTTTCAGCAGTTGTTCAGGATTTTTCTGTCGCTGACTAGATAAAGTGTTTCAAAACAACACAAAAAATGGAGATTTGAAATGTCCTCTCCAGGCATCACTGACCCTTCTCTTCTCAAAGAAAACTTGAGGACCATGACCTTTGCGTGTGTGTGTTTGTACATACTGGAGAGAAAGTGGTATGTAGATTCGGCACTGATCAAAGGGTCTTTTAATTTTGAGCTATGTCTGGAATGTGATAAGGATAATGGTACAAGTAGGAGAGAGGGCCAATATCTGAGATAAGCATGGGGAAGATGCTGCATTGCGGCTTATTATGTACCCATTAGTTTCACGTTGGTGCTACCGGTCAATATCCAGCGGTATTGACCGTAGTTGAGTAAAAATATTCACCGCTTCCTTATATGATAGAAAAAGTGCCCGCATTCGATGAACTACTTCTAGCAGCGGCTAAATAAAAATGGCGACGGAAACGTGGAACGCTGACCACGTCATAAATCTGATAGCCACCAGATGCCGAATGATTAATATGCTTGTTTTTAAGTATAGAATAAAAATGTAATTCGCTGAGTATTAAAACATATTGGGCCCTCGTTCATGTGGCGTGCAACGCCCTCGCAAGCTCGGGCACCCTGCGCCACATGACCTCGGGTCCAATATTTTTCAATACCCAATTAAAAACCTATAAATAGTAGATCTAATAGTTTTACATTTTATGAAGATATATGACCACGATAAAATTGTTGTTTGACAGCTCACTATTACGGGACATGTAACATTTAACAAGCATCATCTATCTACTGCTAGGTGGGCTGTGATTATACTGTTGAACCTCATTAAGATGCTAATTATCTTGAATGCCAATTAACACATATTGGGTTTTATAAACTATTCATTTTGATTTGTCTACGAAAAAGGATGCAAATTGTGAGACGTAGCGGCACATTTAGTCTTTTATTCAGGGCAATATACCAATTTATTCTACGTGTGTATTAACGACAGTTTCCTAGTAGCGAACAACAGTGTGGAATATCTTTCTCACACTCCTACATGTGTACAATCCTGTTTTCCAGTTATGAACAACGATAGGGAATATCTCTTTGATCATGCGACTGCTGTTTTTTTTATTACATGACCTTCTGCTGCGATCATATTGCACACAAACTGGCAAAAACTCCGACTTTTATCTCTTGAGCATTCTTTCATAATAATCAATATAAACATCAGTTCCAACACATTTATACCCTTAAGTTGCAGCGGTTGAAGTTAATCTCCCGCTAAAAAGAAGCCCAGTTTCCAGTCGTAAAAGGAGTTGTTGTAATTATTTATTTTTTTTATAATAATTTTCTTGTTATTATTATTATGTGTGAAAAGAAATTCGATTATTGATCAAAGTTGATTTGGAAAAGAAATTCGATTATTGATCAAAGTTGATTTGGAAAAGAAATTCTATTATTGATCAAAGTTGATTTGAGGAATATATATATATATATATATATATATATATATATATATATATATATATATATATATATATATATATAGATATATATATATATATATATAATGATGTGTCTGGTTTAATCTTGGGGATAAGAGTGAACTTCATGTTTTGACCTGTTCACATCAGAAACATTGCTCAAGCTATCTGCATTACAAAATTCAGACTCTGTGTATTGTCGACCACTGTTCTTTAAGCGCTGATATTTGTTTAAATGTCATTACAAGTTTACACTGATTTTCAGTGTAAACCTAAGTTTTTACGCTCTATCTTATGGTGAAAAATTTTAAATAGGTGTGTTACTGTTTTAAATTTGCATCAGTATTCACAATGCGTGATTTTGACGTAGACCCCCATTTTTCGTTCAGGAATGCGAGAAAAATAATTCTTCATTATGCATGGGCGCTGGATAGAAAATGTCCACCTTCGGGATCAGAATTTTGCGTCGGACACTCGGCAAAGCATTGTCTGATGCAAAATTCTGACCCTCGGGTGGAATTCTCCTATCCTACACCTATGCATGTGAAGGATTCTATTAATCCATCATCAGACTAAAGTGTCCACAACACGTCGGCAGGTGGTGGGGGTGAGGAACATATCTAGAGCTTAAAGCCCAAACAAGTCAAAAGTCGAGATGGCAGAGGCAGTTGTGTAAATATTTAAGTGAGTGATCAATGCTTAAAAATTTTGGATATGGAAGAATAGAATGTTGACAGGAGATAAATTGTCATCAGGCATCACAAAAACCTTTACCAAGTACTTTAAAGTTAAAATGACGAAAGACTTCAAACCAGACTAACAAGTGTACGTGGAGTATCAGTAGTAGTAGTTGTTATTGTTGTTGTTGTTGTCGCTCTAATTATTGTGGTAATGGTGCTGATATCGATGTTGATGTGTGGTTGTAATGGCTACAGCATATTTATCTTCCAGTACGGAGTGCTGGTAAAGAGCGCCCCGCGGGCCGAAGGCAGGCTCTAGATCGAGGAACTAAGGGAAAAGGGGAAGAGCAGGGCCAGCGAACGAGCCTGGCCAAGCAGCAAGCTGCCCCGAAAAAGGAAAATGGTAATTTATGGATATGCTCAGCTCACGCTTACGAACAGGATCTCTATTTCCCATTTGGTCAGCTGCTTTTTGTTTTAAAAAGATGCAAAGGACGTTCGAGTAGAAATGTTGTGATGATTTTGATGTAGTCTTTGGTTGTATGTTTGTCATCTTTGCGTCTTTTATTTAAAATTTTCTTTATTTCTTTATTTAACTTTTCGTTCACCTTCTCCTCTTCCTCCATATACTCCTCTATTTTGAATGACCTTATCCTCAGATTGCAAGGTTTTGGGATACCATCTTGATGGTCATCAATTTATCAATAACTACTTGTATAATAATTCCTGGACTCAAATTTGTGCTCATTGACTTTGAACTTGCCTCTATATACTCTCAAACACTTGTAGATATCTTCATTGATAACAATTTTCATTAAGACACCCAAATTGATCGCATTTGTCTTTTACTGAGTAAACGGATTGCACTTATGAAAATTCTTTCTAGTTACGTTTCAGAAAATATTCGTCAACTATATTACAATAGCTATATTTTGCAAATCTTACATTATTGGTTTATTACTTGCAGATCTTACATTATTGGTTTATTACTTGCAAATCTTACATTATTGGTTTATTACTTGCAAATCTTACATTATTGGTTTATTACTTGCAAATCTTACATTATTGGTTTATTACTTGCAAATCTTACATTATTGGTTTATTACTTGCAAATCTTACATTATTGGTTTATTGCTTGCAAATCTTACATTATTGGTTTATTATTTGAGGCAATTACAGTACCGCTCAAACTGATAAGAGTTCTAAATTACAAAAACGAGCTGCCCGAATAGTTATAGAAAATTTTATTTTCACACTATCTTCTGAAATGTTTTCCATATTAAATTTGCTACCATTTTGTGAATATGATGGATTGCAAAAAGGTTGCATGATGTACAAAACGGACAATGGCCTTGCACCTGGTTATCTATCTTGTTTTGCTAAACAGCTAATATATGAGCGGGACCTTCATTCTTTTTCCAAACAGTATATATTTTTTTCCACGATATCTCCCGTCCTATTTCAAAAATAATCTCACTGCATTGGGATCAAAACTACGGAATACTATTCCTACTGAATTCAAGTCCTTGTATAATGACTACCAGACTTGTATTCCGATTTTATTTTTCTCTTCATTTATTGTTTTACATGTATAATTTCGAGTTTCAACTGATATTTATACGTATGTAGTTTCTACACATTTTTATGAGGACCACATGAGAGACAAGCTTTATTGCTAAATATGTTATCTTACAAAAGAAGACATTATTATTATTATTATTATTATTATTATTATTATTATTATTATTATTATTTTATTTGTATTATTATTTTTTTATATTTATTTTTGTTTTACTAGTAGTAGTAGTAGTAGTATTTTATTATTATTATTATTATTATTATTATTATTATTATTATTATTACAAACTTTGAACATTCGCCAACCTGACCTTGGATTTTACACAAAAAACCCTCATTCAGAATCTGATTGACTGAAATTGAAACCCAACTTAAAAGATATAAATTAAATGTTTTAGTATAGATTTAACTGTTACTTTTTTGGGTGAAATTGGGGCCTAATTTAATGAGTTAATCATTGGTTATTGTATGTGTACTGTCTGATGTCCCTGTTGGACGATTTGTTTTTGTATGTTGCCGACGAGTTTGCTTGTCGGCTACACCAAAACGTGTCTACCGGAGATATTGGACAGTACACTTACAATAACATGTTTATTTTATAATTTAACTTATATTCAGTTTCCAGATCTCTAGGCACTACTTTAAGGAAGAAATTACAAAATATTGAAATAAATATGCTCTTTTGTATTCTTTATGCTGCTTGATTCATGGGGCGGGGACAGGCGCTGTTGTAAATGCAATATAAAATTCAAAGTTATAGACTCGGACTCCAAATCAGTCTTTAGAAATCCGAGTTCTACTCTGCAAAGTTAAAAAAAAAATTTCAGTAATATTTAACATAAGATATGTAACCAGAGCTGAAAATTTAATCTAAACATCATTTATAATTTTTGTCTCGCCTGCACAGCATACATCATATTTCCGACGGCATCGTTGTTGGCGCCTAGGCGTCAATGTTGTTTTTACATCAAGCTCAGTTTCTCAGACACTGTTACAGGTACAGTAGTGACATTTGATGACTATAATCATCGTAAAGAGTACTGTTCATCAAACAATCATCGTAAAAGAGTACTGTTCATCAAATAGTCACTGACCTACTTTTCAAGCTCCTGGGACTTTGCCGTGTTTTTGAAATGTGCCTGGGTGGAGCAGGCGAGACATTAAATTCTGTGTTATTCTTGTCGAGATATTTTCATCTCCAGATTTGGAGTAAATTCTCATTCTCACTCTGGAAAGGTTTATGAATTCAAGGACGAGTTTTCTTGACAAACCATACCTAGATTGAAAAATAATCCACACCTGCCTTAAATGAATCTCCTCTAAATTATATTTTCGTCTACTAAACCTATGGAATGCATTGTATGTATGACTTGATAAAAGCCGGTGGTAATCCAAATCGGTGAAAATGTCGCCATTGATGTTGCTGTCAATTGTTTTAACACGCATGTGCCAAGTACAGAGGAGCTTGTGCTATGCTGACGGTGTCGTCGGCTTTGTCGGCGCCGTCGGCGTCGTCCGCAGTTGGGTTAATTCCATTGTAAACGTTTTTCTTCCCCAGCAACTCTTACCAGCTTTAGACTGGATATCTTGAAGCGTGTTCCTTGTACAATTCTGGAGCACCCCGGGAAATGTAGGTCACATTGAATTGTTCTTGTGATGATGAATTTATTATTCACTGATTAACCCCAATGTAAAAGTTTTGTATTCCTGGCATTTCTAGCTGAAAACATTCATGGAACTTTGTGAAGATGTTTCCTGCATCATTCTGGATCACAACAAGACATCGTAGGTTACAGTGACCTCCTTTTTGTGCCCTAATGACTCTTGTTTATAGATTAACACCTAAAAGTTTTGTTTTCACGACAAATCATCAGCTTTAGGCATGGTCTGTTCGTAGAACATCATAAAGATGTTTCTTGTATCATTATGAACCGAACTAGAAACATTTAGGCGACAGTGACCTACTTTTAACACTAATGACTTTGTTGTCGGCTACACTTTAACCCCATTCTAAAAGTGTTGTCCTCCTTGCAATCTCAAGCTATAAGCATGGTATCTACATATCACTTGGTCAAGGTGTTCCTTGCATCCTTGTGCCCCTTCCCCAAGGGTCATAGTGACTTACTTTTCATATATTAATTACGTTCTTTTATGCAAGTTATCCTCAGCGTTAAAGTTTGTTTCTTATCATATATTCAGTTGCCGACATGGCATTTTTAGGTAATTTGATTGGGAACCTATTCAGGAGAATAAAGGTCACAAGGACGTACTTTGTATGCATCAATCAAATACTTTATTTACACGAGTTGCATTACATCACACACACGCACACAAATACACACGCACACACGCATGCATAGACGAATCAACAGTACCATATGATCCATGATTTTCACTTCTTGCAATATCAAACGAACATTGGCGTACATGCGGACCTAGTTATATCCAATAATTCTTGTGCCTTGATAGGTTCCGCTGTTTCTGTTTAGACTGGCTAACTTGGAATTTGTATAACCACTTTCAACTCTTCACTTTCATTAATATTTTGCCAGCCTTTATTTAACTCAGTATACTTGTTCTTTAATTGTACCTCTTTCGGTTATTTTCCAGAAAAAATACAGACAGTTGACTTCGGCTCTTTGGTGCCGTGTACAGTGGACGGACTTTTCGCTTTCTATTTTGTCTGTGCAATCCTTCTATCTCTTTCATGATCCAGACCACGATGCCGGTTGTATATCTTATGACTGGGACAGTCCATGTGTTAACAGTCGTGAATATTGCCGTCATTCAGTTTCGAGTCTAGTACATGTCCTTCCATCCACACTCAAATATACTCGTTCTTTTTATCCTTCATTGCTTGATTAACGTTTTTACTTTAAACCAGCTGGTGTTCTTTTTACCCCATTACATGTACATCTAGACTAACCTAACTTTGTTTCGCCCCAACTTTGAATCATATTAATGAAGTAGCATATTACAGCAAAATTCCCTTGTCTTCACACGGTAGCCCAGTCGTTGGCATAGACTCGTAACCAGTACGTAACTGGTTCGAACCCTGTCCAGATCAACCGGGGTCGGCTTTCGTAACGAATTTTTATTCCAGGCACTTAACGCCCATTAACTCGGTATTAATCTTCGTACCAGTCTGTATATTGTCGTCTGCGCCAAATAGGCTTCTGTTGGCAAGGACATTCCTTTTTACATGTAAACACCTTGCTATTGTTATTATTATTATAACGATCGCTTAAATATCACGTGCTATTGTGTTTTCTTGCACGATTTCAAATCAGTGTGGCCTTTTTAGAGGAATTCCGATTCATTGGAGAATATTAGAAAAAACAGTCAACTTTTCCTCTCGTCGAAATGTTCAAAAATTGTGAAATTGTATATTTAATTACTATCACGAGAAAGAATTCATTATTTTGTCGCAGACTAAAGCAAGTTACGCTGCTTAAAAAGTTTAAAATGGATACAGTTCCTTGGTATATGAATAATGACCAAATAATATAGCCATGTGGAACAGGTATGAAGGACAATTATGGATATATTGTATTTATTGAAAACCGCGTACTTGTTGGGCGTGGTTACGGACTTGGGGGAGGGGGGTTGCGAAAATGTCAAATCTGCAAAACTTTTGTATGTTAATTTATGTTCTATTAAGATGGTCCCTTTCTGAGATGTTGGGGTAGTTGCCATTAACAAACTTTGTCGCTGACACTTTTCATAAGGTTACAGATAAAAGCTATGCTGACAAAAATGTGCAAAAATGTATTTGAACAGAATATAGAATTGTTCAACTGGTTTGCCTTGTACGAGATCCAGACTCTTCCCATAACCTTGGATTCAAGGACTTTTCTCAATATCCTTGCTTATCCGATGATGATGATGACGATGATGATGATGATGCTGATGCTGATGATGATGCTGATGATGATGATGGTGGTGGTGGTGGTGGTGATGGTGGTGGTGATGATGGTGGTGGTGATCCTTAATAATATTATTATTATTATTATTATTATTATTATTATTATTATTATGTTGTTGTTGTTGTTGTTGTTGTTATTGTTATTGTTATTATTATTATTATTTTCCAGCTTCCGAGACCGCCAAGGATGAGGCCCCATCGTCCTTGACTCTTGACTCGGCTCAAAGACAGAAGGGATTGGATGACGCAGGTAGAAAGAATGCCTCATCTCGAGGCGAGAAGGGACCAGAGGTTGCACGTAAGAAGAAAAGTCGACAAAGAGGAGGCAAAACAGACGGTAAGACAGATAGGAGCTAATCCCTCCCAACACTCAGAAAAAATTTGAATACATTTAGTGACTTTTAATACTGAGTATAAGCAGAGACGTTAGCCCAGCAATTAATAATTTCACAGTAGGAATTTTTGGCTCCTCATCCATCAATAACTTCTCAAAGTCTTCAATGATTTCAACCAAATTTTGTCTAAATTAATGTACAGTAATGATGTACAAATGGAATAATTAACAACTTTCTTCCTATTTGTAACCACTTTTTCAGCAGATTAGCTCAGTTCACAATTTTAGATCTCTTAGTCATAAAAATGTACAATTACCTAAGCCAAATACTGAACCAAATAGTGAACAATTCCAATGCTCCTTCCAGTAAACTTGCGCAGTGATACGGAATGCTCCGCCTACGAGCACAATATCAGCAGAGGCGCTAGATCAGGTTAGAAAACAAGAAATGTAGGCCATGAGATCTTTGTACATGATGTTAATTTCTACCGTGTTTTACCTGATCTTCATATCTTTTTTTTTTTGGGGGGGGGGGGGGATGGGGGGGTATGCTCATGATCGTACTAATGTGTATTAATTTTAATTTTGTTATCAATTGTAGAAGTAGAAATCTGATATGTATTAGAGGGACTATAGGGGAATATTATGAAATTATTATTGTTATGTATATCGAATTTATAATACGTGTCCATAGGGTAAGTTGTACTTTAGTCATTTTATAAACAACATGTTTACTGCATTTGAGATCAAGGTCAGTTTTGTTTACATAGCATCTGGTATTTAGAGCGGAATTTTCCACTGCTTACGTACGGACAATATTTCATTCTTGTTCAAATGGTCAGCCTAAGAAGAATCATTCTAATAATCAGATGTTTATAGGTGTGTTGTGAAAAATCATTCCAAATTCATGGAGACGAATTATGTGTTGGAAATATTAATTGAAATTACCAAAAGTGCTCATTCTCATATTGGATTAATAATTGACTTTGGGATTTATGTGAATTTATTCAAAGATATTCTGGATTACATCATTCGGGCATAGTATGACATTCAAGACTATTGAGATTCATTCGGAACATTCTATATTTAGAACTTCTGATTAGGATACTTAGGATTATTGGATTATTTGGATTTTAATTCACGTTACTGTAAGTGTCTTGAGTTTCATTTTAATTATCTAGAAATAAATTGCTTGTTGATTTTACTTGATTTGTTGGTTTCAATTTCTTTCTGTTACATTTTTCTTAGACCATAGAGTCGTAACATTATTATTATTATTATTATTATTATTATTATTATTATTATTATTATTTAGGAAAATATAGACGATGGATTGTCCATCTGTCAGTGCTGGTCTGTTGATGTGAGGTGTGCAAGCGTGGATGTGTGTGTGTATGTGCACAAATTTAGTTTGTTTTTTTTTCGAGGATTTTTATTTCAGTGACCCCCTGCCCGATTCACTTCGTATTTGGAATATCGCATATTCGCCTCCTCTCAGTACAATTTCTTCGCCTTGATTCTGCCCATGTGTGTGGGCATGAGGTCGGGAATTATAATAGGGACATATTTTGGTTTAAGTTTTTAATCATTTGTATTTCCATAACCTCTTCACCAATTCACTTCATGCTATGAATATAACATAACCTACTCCTCTTCTCTAAGTACCACTCCAATAAATGTCGATGTGAATTATATAAATCACTTTACATTTGATTTTCAAATTAAAGGTAATCACAGTACCGATTCACGTGGTTTAATAAAATCTATTACAAATCATTCATGAATATATATATACATATGCATCTAAAGAATAACCTCAAGAGTAAAAGTTCTGAACAACAGGTATTAAAATGTTTCAGACATACAAGAATAATTGCCGTTCTAATAATCATGCTACTGTCCCAATTACAAATTGTGTGTATTGATTACTGACACTATATATATTATTGTACTCAGTATAGGTAAAACTTTTGTCATTAAAATTTATCTATACATGATTTGTCTACCGTGCCAGTAGCCTCGTCACTTCCTTCAGCTATGATGAATCGATGCATTATGTAGCAATATGAATTAATGGTATATGGCTCAGTGAGGGAGAAACTGGGAGAAAAACTGCTAAGTAGCTCGTTACACGCGTGAAATACGTGCAGATCATTTCTCTGCAATCTGTACCTAAATTTACTTTAAACAAGTATTAGAAAAGGCGCAATGCATACGTACCTTGTACATTTAAATGCATCCATAAGCACGTTTAAATTAACATTTTTTTTACTAGCGAGGCTTTTTAATGGTTATATACACACAGATTATTATTTATCACCTTAAGATACAAGTGAAGTTGCGCCAGACTTTTATATGTTGACGTATTTGGCCGCAAGCAAATGACAAATTATAACAAGAATTCTTGCTGACAAAATTGTACCGTTCACTCGTTTAAAAATACATCAGATGTACCGTTATTCACGACGATTAACTCGAGCAAACGATCACATACCGTATGTACTCGCGTACAAGATAATACCAACTGCAACTGCATAGACCCAGATCTGCCGTCGCAAAATGCGCCCGCAGATCTGGGTCTATGCAGTTTGTAAAGACTAATCAGTAGAACAAACATAGACCCTGATCTGCAGGCGCATTATGCGACGACAGATCTGGGTCAATGTTGTTTGCATTTGACCCGGCTCATACGCGAGTATAGACGATAAATTCTATTTCAACAAACACCCGGCATAACTCGCATCTTTAGAAATATCTTTATAAGTCTTTCAAGGCATTAAATATTGCCATATTTTATATCATTTCTTCGAATAATTCTAAAATCAACTTGGTAAAAAAAGATATTTAGAAAACTAATGTAATAAATTAATGTTCAAATCTTGTAATAAGGCCTTAATTAAATTGTTTCACTGAATTAACTCCCTTTCTGCACAACAGAAGTTAAAAGTAGCAAAAATATAAGAATTATTTTTAAATTATTAGCAATGTCTTTTTGCAGAAAATAAGTGTTCTTTAATGATCTAAAGAATAAACCAGGCACATCAGCTTTCCCTGGATTCTACCAAATATAAACATTTCTACCCAGAGAAGGGTGTAATAGGATTCATAGGAGATGTACTGGCACTGCAACAAACTGATCCTTCTAAAAGTTGACGAATTTACTTGCTTTTAGTGTGGAAAATAATATATCAACTCCATACATTTCTGCTTGCTTGCTGTCTATACTCTGGACAGTTGGCGTAAGTACTCCATCTGCCCAGGACAGAGTCAGCATGCTTTGCCAATAAGAATTGAAACCTGTTGTTTACAGATCTGTTTTCTTGATATCTCTTAAAAGATCAAGAGAGTAATACCACTCAGTTAAACGCACTCTTTCAAAGGGTCTCTAATTTGCAGCATCTAGATTCATCTAGATTTTGAACAGCCCATTTTCCACTGTGCTCGCTTACAAGTCGGGTCTACGCGCGGTTTGTTAGGAGCAATCAATAGAACAAAGAACACAGACCCTGATCTGCCGGCGCATTATGCAACCGGTAGATCAGGGTATCTGTTGTTTGCAGTTGGATCATGCTTACAGGCCAGTATAAACGGTACCTGACCTGTTCTTTACACTGTGATGGAGTCGGACAGTATAGGCAGTGCCCGACTTGATCAGTTAAAACGTCCAGCGAGACGAACTATTAAGGCAATCTGCATCACTGCGGAGATTAACATCCACTATATCTTTTCACTTTTTTTCTGTGTGCATTGTTTACACGGTCATCAAAGATAATTAGCTCGGTTCTCGGGGAAGACATGTCATGCGGAGTTATTATTATTATTATTATTATTATTAGCATCATCATCTGCGTTTACAGATATGAAGACCTACTCCTATCACTTTTCCGCCGGCGACAGTGGCGGCGGCGTCAACAATATAAAGTTCGTGTTGAAGTTTATAAAAGTCGTACAACTTGTATAACTTGTAGTGGTGAAACGATACACCTGTGCCGCGTATTGATATGATTCACGATACACAGCCTGCGATACGATACATTATCGATTCACAGTTTAAAGAATAAGAAGGCAAACGACCAATAATTATTCATGACTGCTGAAGATTAAAGTAACTTATATAGGGTAGATATAGTTTTGTATCGATTCTTCGCCTCTTGTATCGATACGCGTATCGATATGGCAAAAGTATCGATGCATCGATATATCGATGAATCGTTTCTCCCCTAATAACTTGTATATCAGTTGCTAAATACAAGAAAATTCGGTACAAGATTACCTTTCCCACATGTTTATTGCCTAGGTTTTCTAGACTTTTGGCAGGGCCAGGAATATATTCGCATTACAATTCTGCGTTAAAGTTTTTTCAAAACCTTCGTAAGATCTATGTGAAAATGCTGCAGTCCATTTATCTAGAGAACTACTCCTTGCTGGCAAAAGTAAATCAAAATGACGTATTGTTTACCCTCCAGTGAGTTTGGCAAGATGTTTAATATTTAATATCGCTTTCTTTTCACATAAAAAGTGTATTGTTGTAAGGGTGCAAATTTCTGTCGATCTATAAAGATAACATTAACTTGGACAGAGAACAATTAATTAGATTTATGAGGACAGGGTGCGTATTAAATCGCTATGCTGCGGTCTGTGTTGTGAGAGGAACCGATTATTAATTAAGCATTCGTTTTTTTAACAGTCAGAGAAACTGGAAGGGAAAAGGCTAACTCAATCTTTGTATCGAAAATGTCAGAATTGAGATTGTCCAGAATCAGTTATTTGGAAATCTAGAGGGTCAGGATGACCGCAAATTTTGGCACCTATTTATAAAAGGCGGTAGATATATTTAATCCTGATTGGCTACGCTAAATAAGGGGCGTGTTTCCCACACGAAATTTCATAGTTTTAATATGCCACATCGAAAAATTTAGCCAGTCTACGTTTTTTTCCGTGAGAGTATAAGGGACTCCGAGATTGAATTTGCAAGAAATTATCTCGTAAAACAATTATCCAAGGGACTGGATGTCTGGAAAGTTGACGGACACAATTCTGGCCGTAGAAGCGAGCAAGGCTTGAAAGCACAAGGTATCTGCGTCAATCTCATGTAATTCGTTGATACCAATATAATTATTTGCTTGAATTTATTTACTTATATTTGCATGAATTTATTTGTATAAATTCGTAGATCAATTTTCTTGATATGAGTATAACTGTGTTTGAGTTCATTATCTGAATTCGTTTAATGATCTTATATATAAGTTTGACAGATTGTTTGAATTTGTTGTCTGGAGTGTTATAGGAGTCATGTATTTTAAGAATTTCATGCATTACTTTAGTTGATATGAGTCTGAGAATCCGTGTGAATTCACCGATCTTAGATGATTTCATGTATGATAAAAACTTAAGTGCGTATCGACTGAAATTAACGTTGTTAAGCTATGAAGTGAGATTTCATGGACGCTAAGGACTTGAATGTATGTATTCGCTGAAATTAACGTAGTTAAGCCATGTAATGAATTTCATTTATGCATTTGTATAATCGAGAAAGGAACTATTATGTCTCGTGTGATGTTAATGTGAGTCAGCGATGAAATAGCCGTTAGGAAATACATTAATCTTATGAAACTAGGTTTGTTTGTTTATGGCCTGCCGTGTTTGGCTTGACCGTGTTTGGTTTGACTTCCGATAGGATGCTATCTGACATAACGAGAGTGGAGTAATGATCTATTCCCAGTAGGATATCTGACAGAAGATTTAGGTTGCTTCTCTGTTTATTTTGAAAGGGGAAATAGCTCCACTGACGTAATCCACTGAATTATCCACGTACCTACGTATCTACATCCATACGTATCCACCTATCCACACAAAGTTTGAGGGCCGACAGAGGCGAAATAGTGAGAGTGAGAAGAAAAGCGAAGGAACAAATTGAACAGCACGGTGAAACTGGAGTGAACAGGAGATAAGCAGGTTATGAAGTTGTACAAGGCAATGACTTCGATTGTTCACTCGATTCTATGATGAATTAATTCTATCATTTAAACAGATCCGCTATTTATATAAGTATATTTATGTTTAAAATTCGGTGAATGATTTATTTCAAAAAGAAGTGTATCTTCCTAATGTAATGCATTATCACAGTTGTTTATGTAATTGATTAAATTGTTATATTTCATATACGGGGGCTCGTTTTAGTCTGTTCTATATATCTGCTCAGATCTCTATTCATTCCATCTATAAGTTTCACAATTTATATTATTCTTTACTCGATCCGGGCAATAACACCGAGGTCGATCATCCTCTAGATAACGATAACCACAACCACCACCACCCCCACGCCACAATTGTATACCCACTTAATGTTATATGGATGAAACGATGGGTATTTATTATATTATATCCTTTTTTGCTTTCTTTGAACCTGTCAATAAATTTAATATCGATCGATAGACAAAATAATGTTCTATAAAATGATGTGCAGCTGCACGTACAGCTGCACGTACAGCGTGCCAGACACCTGAAAATATATACGCTTGACGTAACATAGGTAAATGACAGTGAGGTAAAAATGTCAGAGAAGGAGAAACAATTCTACTACTGTAAAATCCGGGCGCTCTTAGGGTACTCTCCCCCTGATATCAAGGCCGACTTTGATAAAGTTTACAGATGTAATTTTGTCATATCCTACACTTTTTAGGCGAGTTCATCGTTTTAAAGATGGTCGCTAATCCATATAAGATGATCCACGTTCTGGAAGGCCGTTGTCTGCGATTTGTGAGCGGGAAGAGGCTGCTATGAAGGGGGTAACTGATGAAGATGCTCGATACACAGTGGAAGATATTTCTATTATCACGGACATTAATTCGTCAGCTTCTTTTAATATACAGAAGAATCATTTGAAGCTCGGAAAGCTTTTTGCACGATGGGTTCAGCATTTGAAATCACCAAACAGCTACTAGCCAAACATCAAAAGAGTGACCGGAGACGTTTGAAGGAGATTGTCACCAGTGATGAAACACGGATTTCATTTTTTGAACCCGACTCGAGAGAAAATAATAGTTTGGATCTGAGAAAGCGAACGGAGACCACAAATCACTCGACGTAGTCGGACTGTCAAAAAGTGTTTTACGCATTATTTTTCGATGCAAAAGGCCTGGTCATCCAGTTACCTATGCCGGACTCTACTAGCGTCACCGGACTATACTAGTGTCACTGGATATTGTTACACCTCCAAAGTGTTGCCAAAAGTTGTGGAACACTACCCACTCACCCGTCCGCGCACCGGTACCCGACGTTTCCATCGACTCCATGATAATGCACCAGTGCATGAATCCGCTCTTGACCGATTTCCTGAAGGTGCACATCATCCAAATTCTGCCACTTCCTCCATACAGCCCTAATTTAGCGGCAAGTGATTTTTGGCTGAATCCCGTTATTAAAGATTCGTTGAGGGGCAGACAATTTGAAAGCCACCATGCGGTTGGAAGTGCAGTTTTCCAGCGTATGAATAACATTCCAAAAAGTGATTATAAAATGGCATTTAATAACTGGATAATCAGGCCACCGAGAAAGTGTGTAGAGGTGCATGGGGAGTACTTTGAGCGGATGCACTGACGTACTGTTCACTAATAAAGAACTTCGGTGTACAGCGCAACAATATTCCATTTTTTATAAAAAAAAAATACCCCTCGTGCGTCCCTGTATATAGATGGTACAAAAAATGGAGACGAGGTTGGAGCTGCCGTTGCAACACCCCATGGCACCATCTAGAGCAGGTTGCCTGATAGAGTCTCCATTTTTACTGAAATTACAGCCATAGTAAAATCTTCAAACTACATTGAAACCTTACAAAAGACCAGCTTCATTATCTTATCAAATTCCCATTCCACAATTAAAGCCTTGCAAACCCTAAATCTGACAACCTGTCAATATCCCAAATCTTACAGAAACGTGATTTGCTCATGCAGTCCGGATAAAGGATTCACTTATGTTGGCTGCCTAGTCGTATTAATATTAAGGGTAATAAAATGGCGGATATAACTGCCCAAACTGCCATGCAGTCACCAGTTTCCGAATGAAAGATTCCATATACTGACTTCAAAAATATTATATTATTGGCATGTTCTATATATTCACACTGTGTAGAACGCGTACAAGAGGGGATATGTAATAAATACAAAACCGTATTCGTATTTTGTTCCTAGTTTAGAATAAAACAACTCGGAACAAAACTCGTATGAAGTTTGTGCATTGAATGCAGTCATGAATCATGATGGGTACATTTATCTTGAAGTACTACTCGTCGCTAACAAAAGTAAGTAACAGACACCTACTTTTCACACTCCGGTGATGTTTTTGCAATAGGCACCAGTTTATTATACTGTTGGCCTGTTGTACCCTGATTTACCAGGATTCCTATCTTGCCATACTTGGCAGATGAGTATCATCTTGATAGAAACGTAGTGTTTGACGGAACTTTTGTCAGTGTTGTTGTTGCTGCTGCGATTGTTGTTGCTGTTATATTAATACTACTAATTATTATTATTATTATTATTATTATTATTATTAATCTCTAAGGTCTCGAGACCGCCGAGTTCCGGATGTCAATGGCTTCATCTCGAGGACAGAAGGGTCCAGAGGTTGCAGGTAGTCAGAGAAGTGGACGAAGAGGCAGCAAAACCAGTGGTAAGATATGAGCTCCTAATTCCAAACAATGGCAAAACATTTAGCGACAAGCTCCTCTCCTGTTATGTTTGGTATTCTGGAACCTGAGGTTGACCTTTGTCAACAGTTGCACCGTAGCGTTATTTTTTAACTAAAAGGAGTCCGAATATTGTCATACCCTTCGTCTGTCCGTGTGTCCTTAACTAAATCTTCTAAACCGCTGGGTGGAAATTCACAAAAACTTTGCATTTATGCTGCCCCTATGACAAACATCTGCGAAAGGGTTGTCCCTTGGTTCCAAACATTACTTATACAGTCATAGCAGGAAGACAAATCAAATACGTGACGGATTTTGCACTATGACAATAAATGTCGTCAACTTTCATATTTGGTGTACAAGTTTTTTAAAGGGCATATGCGAAGTAGGATCCATCTTAGAGCGCTTCGCAAGTGATACCATTTGTTTTGCGTACTCTTCTTCTTCGTGATTTCAACTTCTAATCATTTTCTTCTTCTTCGTTTATATCTTACCTGTGTAAACATGGTGAGATAGTCAGCTTTCCGCTGGAGGCGTTGGCGGCGGATGCGGTTTTGAGTTAAAGTTTTAAAAGTCCCATTTTTAGTTGCTGCATTCAGTTGAACTGGGACAGTATCACTCCTCTGTATGTCTGAAGTTTATGCCGAGATATGTTATGAGTTCCTGTTTTGCCTGCTTTACCTTCTTAAGCAGAATGTTGTTGCCTCTTGGTGAAGAATGCTAAAGTTTTCCGTTTAAGTTTTCAAAGTCACGTGTCTTCTATATTTGTTGCTCATTCAACTGAAACCTCGCTATAATATTTACCATGGTCTAAAATTTATACGCTAATATGCAAGGATCTCCTGTCTTGTCTCGACTGTTTAAAGCAGAAAGCGTGTTTAATCGTTGAAAATAATGTTAAGATTTTGTTACAACTTTTGAAAGTCAAGTGTCTTCAACACCAGTTGTTGTATTCAGCTGAAACTTTGAGATAATATTATTATAGGTCTAAAGTTTATACGCCAATGTGCGAAGAATTTCTGTATTGCCTATCTCGCCTACTTAAGCAGAGGAACATGCTGCATCATCATACAGGAGTTGTACTGACAATCATACCGACTTTGGCGCGAAACAGAGTTCTGCGGAACACTTATTATTATTATTTGTATTATTATTATTTGTATTATTATTATTATTATTATTATTATTATTATTAAAGACAATGAAGGCGTTCCAAATGAAGGGCAGAAATCACAAGATAGGATAAACGAAGAACAGAGTGGGATTACCAGCGAGGCTCCACGTAAAGATAGCAAGAAGAGTAATCAGAGCTCACGTGGAAAAAACAAAAGCCGGAAAAACGGAGGCAAACGGTGATATATTTATTTATTTTTAAATCGAAATTTGATCTTCCCAACACAATTACGATTGTATCTATTTTGCATGTTTGGTTTGTGTGTGGTTTAACGCCATTTTTCAGCATATGATAGGCTATACATGGCGGCCCGAATATTTGGTGGAGGAAGAACCCAGGAAGACCTCGGGAAGAATGACCAACCCACGGGAAGCTACTGGAAAGTTTTTTCACATACCCACGTTGGGCGAGCCGAGACTCGAACTCGCACGGACAGAATTGAGATGTGTGAGTGATGTGTAAAAGGGAGCGCCTTGGACTACTCGTCCACATAGTGCCCTGCATCCATTTTGAAATGTTGTTATAATCAATCAATCAAGTTAGTAAGTATTTGCAATAAGAGACGCTACAATCTGCGAAAAATATGTTAAAATAGATATTCCATGACCTTGTGAGCGTAATTGCCTTGAACGAGTCAATGGGGATTTTATACGTATATTTCCGATCGAGACGTGAAGCGTCCTCGATACTTGGTTTGGTAACCGATTAATTTGTTTTATCCAATCCAAGTAACGGTAATCGTGTACGAGAAACAATCAAAAATCTGTTCTTCTATTACTGAAAATTAACGAAGCAAATAATAAAGATTGCAGTAGGACTAATCTTTGTATATTTTGACTATATTTTATACAATTACTATATATCGCCAGATAGAGGGTCATCAATATATTGCAAGTGTTCGCCAGGGTCATCAATATATTGCAAGTGTTCGCCATTACGTTCTCCAGGGATGTGTTTTTAAGAGGTTTAGTCTGACCAAATTTTGTTTTGTTTTGTTTGTTTTTTGTTGGGGGGGGGGGCCACGTTGCGTGTGTGTGTGTGGCTTTTCACGACACATTTATCACAGTATTGGCAACATCATGCCGAGCAAATGGGAGCCAAGTGCCTTTCCCAAGGTCACACGGGTCCGAACAGGCCCGCCAACAGAAATTCCGGGCCCCTGGGCAGAGCAGTCGTTGGCCCCAAAACTAGTTTAATTTTTTGTATATAAAAACCTGTACAGTTTTGCATTCAAAACCTGTAATCTACCATGACTTAGATTCTTGCAAGCAACAAATTTTAATATGTACTGCAAAGATTAATTTGTTTTTTTTATAACTGAATTGACGGTGAGCCTCTAGAAATCGCCGGGTCCCTGACCCACCCCCACCCCCTCGCGACAGCCGTGGGCTCGACACTCTACCGACTGAGCTATCGCGGCTCCCTCCGACCAAAATTGTTCAACCAGAAACATGGTCGTGTTCACGAGAGAAAACAGTAGAGTAGGAAACAGGGTAACGACTTCCAGTCTGCTATCGTACTTCAGTTCATGTACTACAACTAAACAGGGCTACCCTTGTGATCACCATCTTGCTTCTGTAGAACACACAGAGGGTAACTCTCACTTACACTTTGGTGGAACAATGGCGTCACGCGACCACAAACAGTATCGCTAACATGGCCGACCAATGACCAACGTGAAACGTGTTTCTGGTCACTCCGTTGCCATAACATGATCTGTCATGCACCGAGAAGACACTAAGAAGTAGACGCCACAAAATAATTTCTCAGATATGAGAAATATAAATAAATCGATCACGCATAAAGTTTTCATTATAGACAAAATACGAATAAATCAACCACATAGATAAAAGTTGCAACAAAAGTGTTAACGACATTTATCCGACTTGGATGCCATTCATCGTAGTCCATTGAGATTACAAACGTACAAAACTTGATGCTTGCTTGGTAAATCGGACAGTTCATATGACTGTGATCAGATCATGTATTGTGCGTCTGGAGCTCACCAAAAATATTAATGTATTTTTTATATTTTTGTTTCAGAGTTCGCTAAAAGAGGACCTGAACAAGTTTTGTGCTACCATCAAATTTATGCACCAGACGCATTTGCGTTGGGTACGATATTTTATCCTGCAAGTGCAATTACAATGATGGAAGTGATAGAAGTGCTAGTACAATATTTAGGCTCTTACAAGCTGAGTTTTCAACTTAAGTTTATAAATTTATTATATGAAGATTTACTTTTCTGTTCCATGACTCCTTTTGAGATGGTTAAAATGTTCTTTTTGATTCATTATAATGCATAAATTTGTGGAAAGATTTTGTTAGATCAAGGACAATTAAATTGCTTTACGCTTATGTTTGTTTTTTATTTTTTGCGTTTTATTGTTTCTTCCTTTGTTCAGTTCTACTTATTCTAAACCGCAATAAACGGCTATTGTTCTTTATTTTCGATTTTGTGCATGTACATACATTTGATCATCTAGCTAGCTGATTTACTATTCATCGTTCTTAGTAATCTGATGGGAAAGTGCAAACCACATTTTTTTTGCTCAGGACGATTACCGATATTATCTCAAATATGTCCCATCTTGATAGAAAGTAAAAGTACGTTGCCAATCAGATAATAATTTGATACATTTTAACATTTTCACAGAAAAACCCATATCCGTAACCACGCCTAATACGTAAATAGTTTTGAAATAAATTAATACAAATTACCCATAATTCGCCTTTACACCCATCCGTGTGACTATATAATTTAGATCTTAATTATCCATTGGGATTAATTAGAGAACACGTATATTTTTTAATTTGCCGTTACTTTGTTTTTAGCATAGTGAGTAGTTTAAGACTGCACAACCGAGTTATTTTCCGTAACAGCATTTCAAACCTTACTTTGCAAAATGTATACATTGCAGTTAGAAGAAGAAAAATGTGATTGTGCCTTTTAATATTTCTCGAATACATAGATTTCCTCTTGCACAAGGGCCCCATCCATAAGAAATATCCAACGAAAAAACGAAAATGAAACAGCACGTGATATTTAGGTCAGGTTTGCCACTTAAAGAGCTCCAAAAGAAGGAACACCCATGTGAGCCCTTAAGAAATTGACATATTACAACACTACATTTTGGGTAAAGTCTCTTCTTGTGCCGTCTTTATTCCTGAACAGACTGTGTTGCGCTTTTCGGTCAGATTAAAAATAAAGAGTTACCGCCGAGAAACTTGTGCAAATACGTATTTGGACAGCGTTTAATATCTAATTTCGACTTGGGCGTCAGAAAACTTTATTGCTTTCCTCAGGAACAGTACCAAAAATTACCAAAACAAGCCTCGAAATAACGATCTCTAGAGGCTAGGAACAAACCACCTTATTGCCTCAACCCATTCAACACATCTAGGTTTGAATGTAAGAATCTAGGTTTAAATGCATCGGTATTTTAAAGCGCGAAAACATTTACCTACACTATCATACATAGGTAAGACAGTAACGACAAGTCTCAACTACACTATCATACATGGGTAAGACAATAATGACAAGTGTCAACTACATTATCATACATTGGTAAGACAAAAATGACAAGAGTCAACTACACTATCATACATGGGTAAGACAATAATGACAAGAGTCAACTACACTATCATACATGGGTAAGACAATAATGACAAGTGTCAACTACACTATCATACATGGGTAAGACAATAATGACAAGTGTCAACTACATTATCATACATGGGTAAGACAATAATGACAAGAGTCAACTACACTATCATACATGGGTAAGACAATAATGACAAGAGTCAACTACACTATCATACATGGGTAAGACAATAATCACAAGTGTCAACTACATTATCATACATGGGTAAGACAATAATGACAAGTGTCAACTACACTATCATACATGGGTAAGACAATAATGACAAGAGTCAACTACACTATCATACATGGGTAAGACAATAATGACAAGTGTCAACTACACTATCATACATGGGTAAGACAATAATGACAAGTGACAACTACACTATCATACATGGGTAAGACAATAATGACGAGTGTCAACTACACTATCATACATGGGTAAGACAATAATGACGAGTGTCAACTACACTATCATACATGGGTAAGACAATAATGACAAGAGTCAACTACACTATCATACATGGGTAAGACAATAATGACAAGTGTCAACTACACAATCATACATGGGTAAGACAATAATGACAAGTGTCAACTACACTATCATACATGGGTAAGACAATAATGACAAGTGTCAACTACACTATCATACATGGGTAAGACAATAATGACAAGTGTCGATGCGTTGTTGTACCAGACTATGAAAATAGCCAGTTAGAATACCGATAAAGGCGGTCGAACGTGTGCACTGTTTGCAATGCCTTAATAAGAAACGCAAATAGACTAAAGCATTTGTATTGGTGGGCTACAAATTGCCCTGCATTGGGGAAAGGGGAAAATTCTCAATCAAAAAGACCCCAGGAGAAACACTTTTACAATACTATTAACTTTGTTCTCCAGTATATCCAATTCTTTGGAAAACATGCCTCGGTGGTGTGTGAGGACCAAGAGTAGTAGTGATCTATGCACTCTTATTTTATTGTCAGTAATAACTTACCCGTCACTATTATTAAGCTTTCTCCTTTTCGCATGGAAAGACCCCGTCCGTGCTGGATGCACCAACTCACTGTTTTATAAGTTTCTTAAAACATGTGCATCGACCAAGTCTGATCTACGTCATCAGCTCGTGCTCCACAGAGGGCTCTCGTTCTTTTCCGGAAGACCATTGAGTCGACACGTGGAAAACTTTATGACGAAGAAAATGTCTACAAGTGCAATGGTTTCAATGCTAATAACCAGGACTTGTCATGAATATTCTCTATAATGAACGTTAACCTCTGTCCGTATTTATCAAATTTGTAATTGATAACATTAACATTGATATTCGCCATTCGTGCATTGTTAACGCACTACGAGCCACCTACCCATCCCCCTCCTACGTAAAGAGCTTGGGACATAGTGGTAGTAATAAGTATTCAAAATTTCCTTTTTAAAAAACAGTGTTGCAACATTGGGGTCCATCTTTACTGTGATTATTATTTATTAACGTAATAACTTGGTCACGAGACGGAATCTCGTAACTGCTGTCTATTAGTAGATTATAGGGCACATACATGTTTTCAATAATGTTTTCAGTACTGTTTTCTGTAACATTACCTTAACCTACAATGATGCTCTGGTGTTTATCTCCGTCACGAAGGACCGAATAAACTCAGACATTCTCGTTTACAAAAAACAAAAACAAATCAGTAGTAAGGAGATACAACTGACTGACGCAACCCTTATTATTATTATTATTATTACTGCTCTGTTATTTTGTTAACTAAGTTTCTTTTTCAGAACTTAATTTTCAGATGTTTCAATCAGTTGGTAATTGTGGGCATAAGAAAGGCCCATGGGACACTCACCAAACTTGTTTGTCATGTACACGACAAATGCCCCATGTGTTGTCTATGATCAGACGACACTTGAAATCTTACCGAAAGCCGTCACACTTATCTGAAGAGGAAAGAAGCACGTTTTTCCCCTTCTAAATCAAATAAATCTCACTTGGAAAGAAATACTGATACTACCTGTGAGGTAGAAACAGATGTTTCTAAAAGGTTCGAGTGAGATCCCCCAAATAAAGGAGGGAGGAGCAGCACCTTCTCAAGACAAGAGATATTGTTACAACTGGTGAGATGGTACATATATCCCTCAAGGGTTCGAGTGCGATCCTCCGAATATAAGAGGGAGGAGTGGCACCTTCCCAAGTCATGATAGCGTCTTCTGTGAAGGCAGCTTCTATCGTTAAGGACTATCAACTTGCTGGGTCTGAGTGCACCCCCCCCCCCTACTACGGGAAGGAGGGTAGCACTGACCCACAAGCAGACAAAGTTATAACCTCGGAAGGGGTTACATTGAGCCCAAATATGGAGAATCCTTGCGTCTTCCCTTTGGGGCAGGAACAAGACCTCCATAGTATCCTAAGTCAGGCGAAAAATGCATCTCGCAAACCCAAGGGGTTTAGACGTAGTTCAAATTCTTCTAGTTCTGAGAGAAGTTCTCTCAGATCTAGATCGCCCTTGACTACAAGTGACAGGTCACTGACCGGCCACTTATCACGGGATACAGACAGACCATATACTGGGTACAGGTCTGCGAGACATGCCAAATCTAGGTCTAGCGCTAGGGTTAGGTTCGAATACGACCCTTTCGCTACATTACCTAGTTGTCACACAACAGGGAGAGAACCTGCAAATAGACATGCTTCTGGGATACGAAATCGGATAGATGTCCCTTCCTTTCCCATGTTCCCTTTCAATCCATTTGATATGTGGAAGTGTCCCCAGCAAGGGAGATAACTACCTCTGCCATGGATGTCGTCTATGTTGCCTCCTGCGTGTACGAGTGATGAGATCCGACGACCATCACAAGTTCTGCAGAATAGGTCGTCAAGGGAAGGGAAGAGTTATTCCCCTCCCACTATGAGACGAAAGAGAGGCTGAAAGAGTTCTTGCTCTCCACACATAACACCCATTGAGGACAATTCTGTCGCTCCCCGTGCTGAGACACCGAATAGATATGTCCCTACTTCCCGGCCGGCCCCGCCGAATATTTGTTCGGGATACATTTCTCATCCTTCTACTCCGAGCTTTGGAACAGGAAGATGATGCCTTGTCGTTCTTAGTAGATTCACAGAAATTTCCTGAATCTCCGGAGGATATGGTATACCCTACCATTCAAAGTGCTCTGAACCCCTCGCCACCATCGTCTCAAGTGGTCGTAGAAGGGGAGACGACTTGGTCATTCGACGTGGCTGTAAACGAAGTATACCACCTTCTTCATCTTGACATGTGCCCAAAACCAAATTGTCCAAGTGACACTAAGATTCTCTCTTGTTTAGAGAAACTGTCAGGAGCAATGCCCAGACCAGACTTACTGCTACTTCCGCACTCCCCAATGGTTAGCGAAGTTGCGAAACGGCCGAGCAAAGGTCAAGAATCAGTGCGACAGATTAAAGGGTGGTCTGTCCCCTCTGCTACACTGAGGCCCTTAATTTCAGCTATAAGGTCCATTCACCTGCCTGGCCGTTGCACCACCCCACCCCCCACTTGGACGCCGAAGCTTCACAAGTGGGCATTTCAGCGGGTTCTTTTGCTCGCCTATCGGTTAAATCCTTGCAGGCATTAGAATCAAAGGCCAGGTCAATAGTGACTATAGTTTCTCATGCTGACCTGTTTTCAGCAGCTTCCTTCAGTTTACTGAAGGAGGAATCAGTAGCAACCGTTGCCTTACAACGACTGTTTGAGGATGTGGCAAAATCTTCACGACACGCATTGTCTACGGCAATGGCGTTGTCTGCGGAGCTTCTACACCTACGTAGAGATGTAGCACTGGACTCTTCTAAAATTTTGCTGGAACATAGCAAAAATCTTCTAAGGGCTGCACCCCTAGATTCAGAGACTTTATTCAGCGGTCTCATTCCTTTCATCGCCTCTCAGGATTTCAGGGACCAACACCATAGGTCCCTCGCATCGGTTGCTGTCGCGTCGAAACCGACCAACGTTCACACACGTCCTGATAGGGCTATGGGTCAGCCACAATTCGTACCAAAACGTGGTACGCAACCACGACAGTAACGTAGACAACCCGCCTATAAGCCCTCTTCAGATACGCGACGTAGTAACTGGAGAGCCAGGGACAGGGAAAAACGGTCTAATCTTGCCTCCCCCTTCCCCATAGAAGCGAAAAGGGGAAAGAGAGGTCGTCCCTAGCGACACCTCACCTCTCCTGCAGTGCATACCTCTTCCTTTACTTCAGGTAGGTGCTCGATTGACCCTCTTTTCTGAGGTCCGGTCGAACATCACGGAAGATCAGTGGGTCCTTTCTATTGTCAAGGAGGGTTTCCGTCTAAGCTTCATAGAACCCCTCCTCTCTCAAGGACACCCATCCTCTTCCGTCAATCAAACGTTTTCAAGTTAAAGGAAGATAGGAAGAAGTGCACACAATCCTTCGGAAGAGCGCAGTGGAGAGGGTTCAAAACATCGAGTCGCCAGCATTCTACTCCCGGATTTTTCTGGTCCCCAATAAGGGCGGAAAACTGACTCATTATCGACCTTTCCCACCTAAACAAATTTCTGCAAACGGAAACGTTCAAGATGAAAACTGCAACCTCAGTTCGGAACGCTATCAAACCAGCCTACTGGGCAGTTTCCATCGATCTTCAGGATACGTACTTCCACATCCTGATTTTTCCGCCGCACAAAAAATATTTCCTGTTCTCGATCGGACAGGAAGTGTTTCAATTCAGAGCCATGCCGTTTGGTCTCGCCTCAGTGCCCAGGATCCAGAGTCATGGGAGTAATAGCTGCACACTTGAGATACTTGGGGATTCCGTTAATCCAGTATTTCGACGACTGGCTACTAAACAACACAAACAAACAGTCCCTATGCAGCCACATGACCCTCTGTTGGTCTGTGGTGACGCAATTGGGACTGATTCCAAATCTAGAGAAGTCCGAACTCGTTCCTTCTCAAGATTTCGTCTACATAGGAATGAATTTCCTTACCTCCCTGGGCCGCGTTCGTGTTCCCCCAGAGAGGATACACCAAATCATGGAACTTTTAAGGACATTACAGACCAAGACTTCGTTGTCGGCTCGTCTGTATCTCTCCCTCCTGGGAACCTTGATTTCCGCGTCGGATCTGGTTCCCCTTGGGAGACTTCATTTACGTCCTCTTCATTTTCTCCTGTTGGTGGTTTGGAGACCCCACAAATTCCCTCTCAATGCGAATTTCTCTAGGGTCGACGTTTCAGTACCACCTAAAGTGGTGGTACAATCAAGATATGTTTCTGAGAGGAGTTCCCCTGCATGCCCCAGAACCCCACTCCTATCTGTACACCGACGCGTCAGATTCAGGTTGGGGGGCTCATTTAGAGCCAGAAGAAGTACTTGTCCATGGCCAGTGGTCACACGACGACAGTCTTCTCCACATAAACAATTTAGAAATGAAAGCCGTGTTCTTCGCCCTAAAAGGCTGCCTAGAACACGTCAAAGAGCATTGCATCATGATCTCCTCAGACAACACATCAGTGGTTGCGTACCTCAGACGACAAGGAGGCACTCGTGCTCCTTCAGAAGGGATTACACTCAGAGTTCGTCACAATCCAGGGAAGAAAAACATTCAGGCAGACAGTCTGTCCAGAACAGGCACGGTAGTCCTAACAGAATGATCTCTTCTTCAAGCGGTTGCAGAGTCTCTGTTCAGTCTATGGGAGCGACCTCTAGTGGACTTGTTTGCGACAAAACTCCACAACAAGCTCCCAGTTTATGTCTCCCCAGTCCCAGATCAGGCAGCCTGGGCAGTCGACGCTGTTACGACTCTATGGTCTAAAAAAATGTAACAGAAAGAAAGTGAAACCAACAAATCAAGTAAAAATCAACAAGCAATTTATTTCTAGATAATTAAAATGAAAAATCAAAAAGACACTTACAGTAATGTGTATTAAAATCCAAATAATCCAATAAGAATTAGTGTTCTAATCACAAATCCTAATATAGAATGTTCCAAATGCACTGGTATCCTTGAATGTTGTGATATGCCAATGGTCTTTAAAGTCCTGATGTACTAGTAGTCTTGAATGTGCTGATGTCAAAATGAAGTACTCCAAAATATCTCTGAATAAGTTCACATACATTCCAAAATCATCAATTAAAAATCCAAAATCCAAAAGCTTATGAGCACTGTTATAATCCAATGAATATTTTAAATAATTCCTCTCTTAGAATTTGGAATGACTTTCCACAACTGTAATAGCTCTTTACAAGACTGATAGTAATGTCGAAACTGAAACTCTGTCCACTAAACATGGTATATATAAAGATTGGTCACATGGCAGAATGTTCTAGAATATGTGTCATCTTAATGGAATTTTACTTGTATGTACATGACTTTTTACACATAACTCTAAGGATTTTCCAGTTTTATCTGTAAACAAAATCAACCTTGACCTCAAATTCAGTAAACATTTTGTTTATAAAAACTATCCTTTAGCTCAAATCTGAAGTAAACAACCTAATTGAAGGACACTAGTTAAACATGTTTTTTTTCTGATAAGCAACATTAAGATTTAAGCAAATATTGAAGTCAAGAAACATTTATAATTTCCTAAAATATCTATAATATTATATAAACATCATACATAACATCGCCTTCAGCCTAAACTGGGATCGACTGTCAGCTTACGCATTCCCACCCTTCCGGTTGATTCCACAAGTTTTACAGAAGATCACGATGTCCACCGCACGGATCGTCCTGATTGCACCTATGTGGCCTCAAAGGTCGTGGTTCAACGACTTACTCGACCTGTTGATCGACAAACCAAGAGTATTACCTCCGTGGAAAAATCTTCTCCCACAACACAGAGGCACTCTAGTTCACACCAATCCCCAGATCCTCCACTTTCATGCTTGGCTTATCTCAAGCGATCGATCCGCCAAGCAAGGTTTTCGAGCAAAATTGCCGACTGCATCGTACAAGCCTGGCGATGCTCTACATCCAAGGTCTACAATGCAAAGTGGAAAATCTTCTGTGATTGGTGTGTTAGGAAATGTTTTAATCCTTGCCGACCCTATGTCGATGCAGTATCAAATTTTCTTCTCTTCCTTTTCGAGGAGAGATCTTGTTCAGCCCTCCACAATCAAAGGGTATAGGGCTGCTCTTTCAAACAATCTTAAATTCTTCACAGGTCAATCCATTGGTTCAGATCCTCACTTGTTTGATCTTATAAAGTATTTCGAGCTTCAGAGACCAGTGTCTAGCTCATTTACACCAAAATGGAACCTTTCATGTGTTTTGTGGGCATTGACAAAAACTCCTTACGAACGTTTGACTGAGGCCTCTTTTGAAAATCTCGTGTTTAAAACCGTTTTTCTTCTGGCCGTTGCGTCAGCCCGGAGAAGAAGCGAGCTACATGCTTTATCAATTGAAGAGGGATGTTTACGCTTCAATGGAAATTGCGAGTCCGTTTCCCTATTGTGTCAGCCTGGTTTTCTTGCCAAAAACCAACATCTGTCAGTATTCCCATCCCTGATTGAAATCCCCAGTCTTAGTCGTGTCTGTGCTGGGGATGATAGTGATAGACTTCTTTGCCCAATTAGGGCACTTAGATTCTATTTAACATCTGCTGAAGTAAGAAGGAGGGGTAGGAAAAGACTTTTTCTCCCCTTTAGGGGTTCAGCTGATATTTCAGCATCTACTATCTCTCGATGGATTTCGCTCACCATCAAGAGAGCGTATGCATCTCTCACGGAAAGAGACTTATCGTTCATGAAGATTAAAGCCCATGAAGTCAGGGCTATTGCTACTTCCTGGGCATATTTCAACCATTCATCTTTAGATGATATTATGAAGGTTGCGTTTTGGCGCTCACACACAACCTTTTCGTCTTTTTACCTTCGGTCATTAGCAAACCAAAGCCAAGGTATCTTCTCTCTGGGTCCAATCGTCGCAGCACAATCTACGACCCAGACAACTGCCGCTTAAAACTGCAGTTGACTGCTATCCTTACTGACAAATTCAGCTTAATAATAGAGACAGGTAAGTTATTACTGACCTTAAAATGTAGTTTTTTGGGGGAGTAAATCTAATTTTAATAATGCAATACTTACCTGTCACTATTGGATGCCCTTCTCCCACCCCGCGCTGATTTCCTTCCTTAGTCTCACGTCCTGAAAAGAATGAGGACGCTCTGTGGAGCACGAGCGGATGGCGTAGATTAGACTGGGTCGATGCACATGTTCTAAGAAACTTCTAGAACAGGGAGTTGGTGCATCTAGTATGGACGAGGTCTTTCCATGCGGAAAGGAGTAAGCTTAATAATAGTGACAGGTAAGTATTACATAATTAAAATTAGTTGTACTCTCCCAAAAAACTACATTTTAGTTTGTCTGAACTAAGTGCATGAGATCTTGTGGTACATCCTAAGAGTTTGTGCTACATCCTAGGTGCTTGTGCTACATCCTAGGAATTTGTGCTACATCCTAGGTTATTGAGCTACATCCTAGGAGTTTGTGCTACATCCTAGGTGTTTGTGCTAAATCGTATGTTCTTGTGCTACATCCTAGGTGCTTGTGCTATATCCTAAGTGCTTGTGCTACATCCTCGGTGCTTGTGCTACATCCTAGGAGCTTGTGCTACATCCTAGGTACTTGTGCTACATCCTTGGTGATTGTGCTACATCCTTGGTGATTGTGCTACATCCTAGGTGCTTGTGCTACATACTAGAAGTTTGTTCTACATCCTAGGTGCTTGTGCCACATCCAAAGTGCTTGTGATACATTCTAGGTGCTTGCGCTACATCCTCGGTGCTTGTGCTAGATCCTAGGTGATTGTGCTGCATCCTAAGTGTTTGTGCTACATCCTCGGTGCGTGTGCTACATCCTAGGAGCTTGTGCTACATCCTAGGAGCTTGTGCTGCATCCTAGGTACTTGTGCTACATCCTAGGTGCTTGTGTTATATCCTAAGTGCTTGTGCTACATCCTCGGTTCTTGTGCTACATCCTAGGAGCTTGCGCTACATCCTAGGTGCTTGTACTATATCCTAAGTCCTTGTGCTACATCCTCGGTTCTTGTGCTACATTCTAGGAGCTTGTGCTACATCATAGGTGCTTGTACTATATCCTAAGTGCTTGTGCTAAATCCTCGGTTCTTGTGCTACATCCTAGGAGCTTGTGCTACATCCTAGGTTCTTGTGGTACATCCTAGGAGTTTGTGCTACATCCTAGATGCTTGTGCTACATCCTAGGTGCTTGTGCTACATTCTTGGTGATTGTGCTACATCATTGGTGATTGTGCTACATCCTGGGTGCTTGTGCTACATCCTAGGAGCTTGTGCTACATCCTAGATGCTTAGCTTACATCCTAGGAGGTTGTGCCACATCCTAGGTGCTTGTGCCACATCCTAGGTGCTTGTGCTACATCCTAGGTGCTTGTGCTACATTCTAGGTGCTTGTGCTACATCATAAGTGCGTATGCTAGATCCTAAGTGCTTGCGCTACATCCTCAGTGCTTGTGCTACATCCTAGGTGCTTGTGCTACATCCTAGGTACTTGTGCTGCATCCTAGGTGCTTGTGCTACATCCTAGGTGCTTAGCTTACATCCTAGGAGGTTGTGCCACATTATAGGTGCTTGCGCTACATCCTCAGTGCTTGTGCTACATCCTAGGTGCTTGTGCTACATCCTAAGTACTTGTGCTGCATTCTAGGTGCTTGTGCTACATCCTAGGTGCTTAGCTTACATCCTAGGAGGTTGTGCCACATTATAGGTGCTTGCGCTACATCCTCAGTGCTTGTGCTACATTCTAGGAGCTTGTGCTACATCCTAAGTGCTTGTGCTACATCCTAAGTGCTTGTGCTACATCCTAGATGCTTGTGATACATCCTAGGTGCTTGTGCCATATCCTAAGTGCTTGTGATACATCCTAGGTGCTTGTGCTTCATCCTCGGTGCTTGTACTACATCCTAGTTGCTTGTGCTACATCCTAAGTGGTGGTGCTACGTCTCCGTTGCGTGTGCTACATCCTAGGAGCTTGTGCTACATCCTAGATGCTTGTGCTACATCCTAGGTGCTTGTGCTACATTCTAGGTGCTTGTGCTACATCCTTGGTGCTTGTGCTACATCATACGTGCTTGCGCTACATTCTAAGTGCTTGCGCTACACCTTGGATGCTTGTGCTACACCCTAGGTGCTTGTTCTACATGCTAGGTTTGTAGTCGTCTTCGTCTGCGGAGGTTGTTGCGTTAGCAAATGTACGCCTCTTATGTTTAAGTCAATATCTCGATACAGTTGTGAAAGTTGATTTGTGCATGCAGTTGAAGGAGAAGCATTACACTACTATACCAAAAGTAGGTCATTGTAACTTATTTGTTCACGCTCTTGTTGTCATATATAGTACATTCACAATATCAAAGCGCAGTATTTGGGTTTTGATTTTCAAATCGTGTCAATTGCAAGCTGCAGGTTTGATGCTCAGAGAAAATCATGCAAATCGCCGGAGAGTTACACATTGACAAAGAGCCCTGAAAAATATACCAAAGGTCAACGGCAGATGTACTGTTGACATGTATTGTCTGTGCATTAATGACGAGAACACACCATACATTTTTTTTATTTTATTTTTTTTATTTCAGTGTTTCTGGGACCCTGTTTTATGTGGAGTCCGTAACGTTGCGTGCGTTTATCCCGATCAGTTACTACACCACCATACCAAAAAGTAGATCACTGTAACCTTTTTACGCTCCCCAGATCATGTACATTTTCACATCGAATTCCGTCTATGGGCACTGTTGCTTGTACAGTCATGAAAAAAAATATAAACATGCGCCTGAGGAGTACAACAGTACCATACCCTCAAGCAGGTCATTGAAACCTACTTTTTCGTGATCTATATTGATCACGTGGATCCGCGGTGGCTTCAATGGTTAAAGAGCTAGACTCGTGACTATCAGACCATCCTGGATCTGCTACCATTGTGTGTCCTTGAGCAAGATATTTGACTAGACTCGTCTCGACACGATATAACCTTCAAAAAAATTGTATACCGTGATAAAAACCACCAAACCAAACACAAATTTATTGATCGTATACACTTTTCATGTGTATGCGAGTTTCTCGGACTTCGTTGTTGGTATCCTTACGATATTTGATATCGGTCACGGTGATCTATTATTTACCTTTGAGTGATTGTGTACACCTTTGATACTGAGGTGTTTCTTGGACCCTGTTACGTGTACAGTCATCAAACTGGATATTAGCATACATCCTTGGAAGTACAGCATCATCATGTCAAAAGTAAGCGTAAACTGTGACCTACATCGACCACTTGGTTCGTCTCCATCATTACCCAGTGTTGATATTCTTGAGTATTGAAAAATACAAATCTTTTTATTTAACAAATGCTCAGGCGAGTGTTTCAAACTTCTAATGGCTTCGTTTCTTGTTAAAAAAGGCCGGGGGGGGGGGGGATATTTCACTGTCGTTTGGTCTCGAACCTATGATCCACTGAATTTAGAGATATTCCTTCTAGGCCAACCGTTTAACGTACTCATTTTTCGGCACTCGCACATCAAGGGGAGAATTTTGTATGGTGTACAAAATCGTCAAAACTACCTGTACCGTTGCAAGGGTAACCAGTTGTCGTTGCAACGCTAATTTTTTTGATGCAGCGGTAGTTTTTGCCGTTGCAATGAAATTTAGATATCGTTGCAACGGTACCGTTAGTTTTCATCCTTTCGTGCATCCTCAGCGCTTGTACTGTTGACGTGGCTGCGGGTTCTGCAAAGACTGTTTTTTATACTTGTTTACTAATCTCGAATATGCACACGTTGGAGGATATCAAGATAAGGATGCACCACAATTGTCATAGAGTTCTATTTTAACTTCGGATTCAAAGTTTCAAAAACTTTAATGTCAGTATTTGAATTGTGCGACAGCGGTGGTACCAAAGGCTTGGAAATGGCCATGCTACGTTATACGCTAGAAGATCAATTATAATCGGGAAATTGTACCTTAAAGCCATCTGTTACACGATGTGATGCACTTGCATGGTGTTACTATTAAAATCTTGTAGCAAAAAATCATCAGGCCAATGTCTGCAGACTTTGAAATTTGCTAATCTACATCAGCTCTCAACCTTTAGTGTCTGAAAGTTGTACTTTGATCGATAGCCGAGTCGTGGGGATTTTTTCCATATGGCTTTGGCGCACACTTTTAGGCCCTGATCTTACAATGACTGACAAAAAAAAAAGCGAAAATCGTACAAACTTCTGCATTATCGCTCGTTTTCTCTTCATATATACCACATTTGAAAGAATGAGAAAATGAGAAACTCGCCGATTTTCTCTTTCATAGACTGGAATAAGACTGTCCTTCTTCTTGGTTTTTATTTGTTCGTTCCATTCTGGTCTCTTTTATTTTTTTTTCTTTCTTTCACAGGAGAGAAATATGAGCAGCCGATCATTGAATTATAACGTTCCTAGCATTCTGTCACCTGAATTCTTCGTGCCGACATCCCTAACTATTAACCCCAATTCTATCTCTCTCTCTCTCTCTCTCCCTCTCTCTCTCTCTCTCTCTCTCTCTCTCTCTCTCTCTCTCTCTCTCTCTCTCTCTCTCTCTCTCTCGTTCTTTCCGTCCGTTCTTTCATTTTACCTTTAAAGTTCAGTAGAACAAAAGATTATCCCATGCTATAGACGAGTTATGTATGGCATTTTAAGCAAAGTCTATATATGAGTGTTATAACTGTCAATACGATTGATAAAACGCGGATCAGTTTTGTAACGACGTGAAAGAACACAATGTGCTCATCCAATCATCACAATAGATATGGCCCCTATTGATATGCCGTATTAGTATGCTTATTTCAAGACAACTTGATTGAGGGGCTCAAGGAGGGAAGAATAAGAATACGAACAGACGAAGATGATGAAAAAAAAATCATAATAATTGTTGTAAGAGTAAGACCAGAGATAAATGCAATACTATATCAACAACATATTTGCAATAAATCGGCAAGACGCCTATGGACTTTAAACTATAAGATTTATTCAGTATACATAATAAAACAACCCAGTTCAAATTAAAATGCGGTGTACTATCATAAGGATAAGAAATAAAGTAAATGAATAAACATTTACTTATTTCCATTGTGGCCCGTAATTACCGAACAGAGGATATCCGGCAAGCATTAAAAATAAAATATGTACGACTCTTGTGTCCATGTATATTTTAAAGGGCAAATCACAACGTAGCATTTATATTTAAAATTATATAAATATTATCACATATACATGTAGTGGAGATCTATTATGTAGACAATAATAAATTTGCCATTATCACAATTTATGTAGAAAATGACGTTACACAATGATTTACATCGAAAAACGCTATAAAAAAAGGATATATTTTCAATGAAATCGTGATATATCTTTTTCGGTAATCATTTTGCATCATTGCTGACAAGCAATAGTATGCTACTGGTCTGATATAGTCTTTTTTATTCTTATTAAAGAGAACTGTTTATTTTCTTTACTTTGAAAACAAATATACCATGCACTCGCTCACTTGGACCGAATTTATGCTTCATTCAGAAAAACCCGTTGCTGCGATTATGTTACCTGTGCTGAACCCCATATTAATGTGTTAGTAACCATCGCTGTGAGAAGTCCATGTGTTGATATTAGTGCACGTATATTTTACTAACCCAGGTATATCAGTAACGAGGGATGACAAACGAAGTCGGATTAAACGATTTACAGATTAACACTGTTTAATGCTTAATTGGACACAGACCTAGGTGGATGTATCCGGGACCAAAATGGAACCAAAGTAAGTATTTCTTTTCAGAAATTGTCTTTCGTTTGCATGTTATTTACTATCGATCATACGACTATTCATATAGACAAATTACACCGTATTATTAAACAGTTCATTCATTTAAAACGTTGTTAGCAAATTGTCTATTACAGTAGAAGGTAATACAATCGCTCCTTTCTGTGACCTTTTTATTCACGGGTGTACTTTTCAATCTGTAATACCGATAATGATCTAGTATGAATAATCCCTGTATGTATACAGGTGTAGTAACGAGGTACATGTAATTCGTGACTTAACTTGTGAACAATAGTTCCAAAGCATATTTTGATAAGTGAGAAATGAATCTTAATTGCTACAGTAGAATTTAGTTTGGGAATTCTAGAATAACTTCAATTTTACGAATTATGGCATATATTCTTACTGTTGAAGGGCTGATCCAATATATGAATGTACTTCGTATTCATAAATGGAAAACTAACGGTCAGAGGAACATGTCGGAGACCGATCCAACTCCGATTGCAGGAATTATATATCGGAGTAGATAATATATGGATTTCAGACATAAAAATCAATTACTGTTGTTACTAGACAAGATATTGAATGGGGAGTCGGTATGATCAAAGACAAAAATTCTTGTTGAAAACTGACACTTTTCCTGCTACGATAATCTAGATAAGACAGTTTTCCAGCTGAAATCCTAGCTAAGTGTACATTCTCACGTGAGAGCTCATCCAGAAGTCTCTCGGTGACCCCAAGAAAAACATGCTGGAAACATTAAAGACACACCTCCTATTCATAAATATATCCATTGAATTTTGAGTATAAATTTAATATGGAAATCATATACATTTTACAGGATATGGTGGTATACACTGGGCAACGCGGGGTGACTTGCACACGGGGGTATTGGTTATATAGACTTTTCTAATGCGGTTTTAAAGAGCGGGAATATCTTTGATTGACGTGACCTTCCGCCATTGCAGTACAGATTCTGTCCAGCGCTCGGTACACATTTACTGTAAATAACATTTATTTACACAAGTATTTAGGTTAATTGTGCATTGCTGTGAAACAATGTTCAATTGGTGAGTTGGGTACCTAGAAATTTCTATCCAGAAGCAGTTCAACAGTTTTTTATTTTCCTCATATACGCACAGGGCCGGATTAAGACCCTAAGCACTGAAAAGATTATGGTGTCCCCCCCCCCCCCCCATGTAATTAAAAAAAAACTGTACTTTCTCTCCTTTTTTTTTTTTTTTTTGTGCTTCTGCTTTGCTGGTGCCCTAAGCACGTGCTTAGTCTGCCTATTGGGTAAATCAGCACAGTATACCCACGATAAACACAGATTATTTTTACACAACTGTCTTGGGATAATGGCAACATAACATAGATATGTAGTTTACACGTTTTAGACCGTTTTTTAAATTTTGTCTTCTTTCTTTCTTCTATTGATTATCCGTTCTTTATTTATTTCCCCGTCATTTAAACATGTAGGAGTCTAGAAATTTTCTTGGCTTTTGTGTTTGGTGTTTGTTTTGTGGATGTAAATTGTTTCTTCCCCTGACGAAGAGCTTCTTTAGCTAGAAAAGTTGTGAAACTGTTTTGTATTTGCGCCGTTATCAATTTTTGTGTCATTATATATATATATATATATATATATATATATATATATATATATATATATATATATATAGTTTTATATTCTGAATTAACTAATTTCATCAAATTCTCCACAGAAGCCTTTTCATTAAAGATTTTTGCCTTCTCAATCATGCCAGATAGGATAGGTCATAATTTTCGTACCTTCACTTACTTTACGTATTCTTTCGTTCACTAAGTCTTTTAAGGTGGTTTTTTTTTTTTTTTTTTTTTTTTTTTTTCAATGAGGGGGTGTCGCATAAATAGTTATATAAATGGATGTACAGGTAAACACAGAAATTAATTGATTAAATCAGCATTAAATCAAGCAAATAGAAGGAAAAAAACTATCTTGCCTAATAAATGTTTTAGCTTATTCACAATATTTTTACGAAATCGCAAGAATTATTTTGCTGCACAAAAACTATGCCTTTCATTACATACTAAAGTGTTTACTACTACGAAATTAAAAAGCAGGAAGAAAAAAGTGCAGATGATGAAAAGACTTGTGTAAACAATATCTATAGAATCCTTTCTCTCTTTTTGAACAGAATTCATTTATTCAATTAGTAATCGTATATATCATGATTTACTTGTCATAAACAGCATGACATTTTTTTTATTTTTTTCCCAAAAATTACTTTGATAAAATCGCAAAAATTTGATATTTCAAAGAATTTCCAAAACTACTGTATTCTTATACGTGATTTGTTTTACATTTTAATATTTTTTTTTTCAAGAAAAGGAGAAAAATAATCATAATTACCATAAGCATATTTGTTTTTGGTTTGTGATATATCAAGGACGTAAAAAAAAAAAAAATAACCGTTCTGCGTTTCAACTGGGTGATTTTCAGATGACTCGGGCACTTCGGTCTTTTTTTACAAATAATTTGTCAGATTTCAGAAATTTTAAGTTACAATTTAAAAGCTTTCTTTAATTTAAGGTTTAAATTTCATTTAAATTAAAGGAATGGTTGGATTATTGCTACATTTTCCCGCACGATGACTTTTTAGCAATACGAAAATGATGGAATTTAGTGGACGTTAATTTTGTATTTGGATCAAAGTGTCATTTGTTTCATTACCTACGGTACTTATCTTCTGATTTAAATGTCTACAAAATTTCCTAGATTTTTGCGGAAATAATGTATATTCATATTTAAAAAAAAGCATACGAAAGTGTCTGCGTTATCACTTTTTTTTTTAATAATTCATTCTTACTAGGGTCAGCCAGATATATAATCAGTACCCGTAATTAGTACCTTGATTGAAATTAGTACCTTGATTGAAATTAGTACCTTGATTGAAATTAGTACCTTGATTGAAATTAGTACCTTGATTCCCGAATGGTATTTTATAATACAAGTCATAGAATACAAGTTAATAAATTCGGAGGTTCTGTTTTTAAACGAGTTTTTTCTGTCCCGAAATAATGGTTAAAATTCACTGCAAAGTCGGTGCTAAGGTTAATGAGTTCAAAGGTCATTGTCAGTCATTGTCATAACCAAATTTTTGCCAGCTTTGACGGATCGCGATCATAACTGTCTATGATAAAATGCATAGAGCATAATCTGCACTTTGGATTATGGTAAGTGAAGACTCGGTAACTCGTAGAAAATATGCTTACAAGACGCTCCCTTTGTTTGCGGATGATTAATGGCTTAATTATGCGAAAGAAACACTGCATGCGCCACTACTCTTTCGTTTGTGTTTTAAAAAACAAAAAATAAACAAGAATAAGATTGGTACTTTAGAAAAGTGCCAAGAGAGTACCCGAGAGAAATGGCGTGTAACAAAGTTGTAACTGAGGTTAATATACATGAAGTGTGTGAAAAGGAAAAGATTTAGTTTGTTTGTTGCATATAATATTTTGTTGCATAGTATGTTTTCAAGAGTATTCGTGAACACATTATTTTGTATATGAAGTAATGGCGCTGTTTGATATCAGACAGAAAAGTCTTATATTTGGTAGCACATACGAAAAAGTTTTATACTCGCGTAAACAAGAGTATGATAGAAGCAGAAATAAAAGAAAAATGTAATTACAGAGGGGATAGGTAACTGTTACCTACTTTGCCTTGTAAAAGTATACATATTCCATAAGGAACACAGTGATGAAATAAAGCTGAATGGAAGAACTTTACATGTGTACAAAAGCATAAATAATAACGGGAGGCGAAAATGAAATATAAGTATGTCTATTAAATATAATAAAAAAATATAACCAGAGAGTAGGGCATGTTGGTTCTGACATCAGATTTCAAAATTTTAGCATAAAATACACTAAATGAGTTAAGGTTGTTAAATGTTTAAAAGACATGGTTCATCAACTAAATATAATAGACCCAGATGTTCACACTGTTCTTTCATCAATGAAAATACTGTTCTTTCATCAATGAAAATACTTATTTCATTAGCAGTAAAACCAAAGAAACATTTAAGATGCGTTATGATACTAACTGTGCAAATATCTAATGTTATTTATTTGCTAACTTGTAAAAAGAGAAATGTTGGACAAATCCGTCAGCAAGAATCTAAACGCATGAAGAAACATAGATTTGACATAAATAACTTTATCGATCCATCTTTTAATATCGTATCTCCACACACTTTAATGACGGCTTCCATGATTTACAAGATTTTTCATTTAAGACAATTGATATTGTTAATTTGGAAATGGAACGTCTGTTAAAAGAAACATATTGGATTCAGTCTGGATACTATCTATCCAACAGGTTTAAATTTTAAGATTATATATGAACTTGATTGATAAATTTATTGTATTTGGTCTCTTCTATTATTATTAGTGTGGGTCAAGAAACACATTCTCAATAACTGGTTTGGTTGGGCTGAACCCGTTTTTAAGTATTTTGCCTACAATGTTTTGCGGGTATTTCTACTTCTGAATGGTAACCTATACCACGCAGCGGGCTATTTTTTAATTTTTTAAATTTTTTTTTATAAAATTGTATTGACATATTTACATCAAAATAAAAGATACAAAAATGTATCTACAATAAGATGGTTATTGGTGATACACAGTCAACACCTTGTTTTGGTTGGGAAGAACCCGATGTAAATTCTGAAGTTTTTAATTTTCCCAAAATCCCCAACACTCGAGTCCACCTTACTTTCTGAGATGGACCCAGATATCAATATCAATAATTCTGAGAGGCCTCCAGACAAGCCTCATCAGGAAGCCGTTTGTAAAGTGGTCAGCTTCCTGACAAAACTCATTAATATATATATATATATATATATATATATATATATATATATATATATATATATATATATATATATATATATATATATATATATATATATATATATATATATTCTACCAATAGATAAGAAGAACTCGTATCTACCTGCGCCGCTTCCATTGCCGGGTATAGTTTTACTTTCAATGTGAACGAAGCACGTCAGCTCACTTGATGTAGTGCTGCGCATGCTCAGCAGTTCTCTTTCAGCAAAGATAGCTGAAGGGAACCAGGTTGTTGTACACCCTGGGAGATGAGCTATTATTCTATATCTGTAGGCTACTCTATTCAATTTAAGGGGGTGGGGGTGACGGGTACATTATTCAGTTATTACATTATATCTTGTGTAAGAGTGAGAAAGACAGTCCAACAAAGAAAGTACTCTTCTACTTAGAATAAAAACAGCCCAAAAACACTCGGATGCAAAAATTTTTTTAAAAAATACAATAAATAGGACGCTCTTGCGTCCTCTAAAAACCTTTTTTGAATCCTTTAATAGCGGATGCGTGTAAGTGACACGCATTGGCCAGGTGGAGATACCTATGAAAGAACATTCCACTAAAAATGTCTCTTCTAGTTTAGTTTCTGTTCTTCTTCGGGTGACCGTGTGAATTGTAGGTCTAAATCATTGTGACAACGTGATCAAGGTAAAACTAATTACATGAAATAAGCTTCAGTGTTCGTTTCTTTTCGAATATATTTAATGATATGTGAACACGATCCTTGCAGCTATTAAATGCAACAGAGTATATGAAAAGAAACTTATAGCTATTTTAGATAGGTAAACATCATTGTCTAATACTATTAATGCCAGTCTTTTATTGTTTGCTTTGTTTCTGTTTTCTTTTGTTTTGGTTTGAGGTTGAGGGGTTTTTTTTCACAAAAAGGAAAACATGCATCTAAGGATTAATAATCGGTTTTATTTTATATGAAGTTGCTTAAAGGCCTTTACCAACCAGTAACTGCTTTAACAAGGTTCATTATGAGCCGATTCTATGATTCACACGTTAAGGTGTGTCTTCGTGTGTGTGTGTGTGTGTGTGTGTGTGTGTGTGTGTGTGTGTGTGTGTGTGTGTGTGTGTGTGTGTCAGAGTCAGGTCATAGTATACCGTGCTCTCAACATCGAAACTGCGGTACGGTTCATTCCCGTTACCCATGCGAACAGTGTACCCCGCACCTCAAACAACCACGCGACAACAAAAGACGAGCAAAGGTGAATTTATCGTCGACAATGGTAGTGTTCCATTCAAGCAAATGGTGAGTAGATTTGAAGTAATAATGCATATATCAAATTAGTTTCATAAAAGAGAAATTATTATCGGAAAAGGCAGCCTATGTGGTAATTAAGGGGCTCAAGAGAGTATTCGTATATTCGAGTCCTGATTAAAGACGGAGCAAATGGAGCAGTTGCTCCAGGGGCCCCGCAACGCAGTGAAATTGTACGGGAGGGGGGGGGCGGGGGCGGGGGGCTCTTTTTGAAATTGCTCTAGAGCCTACTATCGCCTTAATCCGGCCTTGCGTAATTTTATTCCTTCGTGTATCTGATGTCTTCCACCCCAAAAATAAAACATGCACAAACTCAGTCATTGAGATCTAATGTGGAAATATGTACGGGGAAAAAAAAGAAAAACCGACCATTTGTCATATAGTGATACCTAATACGAAAACAGATACCCAATTTTATGCGGATGACCTGCCTTTCTGTGATTATCATTATATATATACCGTTTTAATTTTAAAATATTTTGATAAATTGATAACGCGTGAAATTAGTCTTCATTGAAGTATTAAGCTTATATGATATCACTAAACCTCATATGTCCGTTTTTCGTGCCGTTACTCCGTCCAATACAAAATGGCATTGTTAATTGCTTCTGAGCTAAATGTTCGTCTAGGTAACGCAGTATTACATGCATCATTATCGACTCTTTCATTAAATGTCAAGTTGCAGTTAACATAATTTTGTAATTGTTTTGAAAGTATTGTCCCTAATAATTTGAACCCTTCCTTTCTAGAAAGAACGTTACAATGATATAAGAATTTTCAGATCCCCGTTTGTTGGGGGTTTTATTTTTTAGGTTGTTTAGTTTTGTTTTAGAATCTCAAGATATATATATATATATATATATATATATATATATATATATATATATATATATATATATATATATATATATATATAGAGAGAGAGAGAGAGAGAGAGAGAGAACAGAGAATTTATCAATCTATATCATGCATTTGCCTGAATGTCATATATATATATATATATATATATATATATATATATATATATATATATATATATATATATATATATATATATATATATATATGCGCATGTGTGTTTCAGTGGCTTAGCAACCGCCCAAGCAACCCCGCAACTGCGAGTGGGACGTTGGTGGTCAAAATTCCCATGAAACAACTTTTCTTATTGGGAAGAGTCCCCAGACTTAAGTTTTGCTGGGTGTAGGGACAGAATTTCTTGCTACGCCACTGGTGTGTGTGTGTGTGTGTGTGTGTTGATTGACATTAAATGGCTTCATAAATATATGTTAGAGCCAAAGGTCTAAATCTGGCTTTAGTTGCGATTCTTAGTATAATTACTTCAAGAGTGCTCTTGTAGGATGTAGTTTATAATCTGAGTTCGAAAAAATAAAATAGTTAAATAATATATACTCCTCCGGATCTAAAATATGTAAATGTATAAAACCTAAAACAACTGTTGAATCGTTTCCTTGTTTACGTGGTTTTTCGTGTCATTACATTCATATGAAAATGTAAAAGTACATAAAACAACTGTTGAATTGTTCGCTTGTTTTGTGTATTTTGTCGTGTCATTACATACATATTTAAATGTAGATGTACAAAACCTAAAACAACTGTTGAATTGTTTGCTTGTTTACGTGATTTTACATAGATATGGTGCCCGCATGAATTTTTTATTTTTTTGTTTTATTTGTTTTAAGGGCACTTTGAACACATTATTGACTATATCATGCCAAGGAAGTGGGAGTTAAGTGCCTTTACCAAGGACACTGAGGCAGTCGGCCCGGGCCGGCCGCGCATACAGTTTGAGAGAATGAACTATGAAATTATTTAAAGCATCAACGCACGAACGGTTTAGAGTAAAAGACTAGTCCCGAGGACACCAGATTACGAATTTTCTCCAGGCTTTAAAAAGTGTATCAAAGCGTGACAACAGGGCCGACAAGATATTAGCGTCCAGCCATAGAGTATAAATCACGTAATCATTCATTATCGTGCACAATTCGTTTTTGTATTCAACATTTCTAAAATATGTTTTTAAGCTGTCTTTTGGTCTTTTGTTCCTTTTCCTGAAATTAAAAAAATATCCGAAGGTGATGGCATGACGATTATAGTGTTTACTTCAATTTACACCATACTGTGTGTGTGTGTGTGTGTGTGTGTGTGTGTGTGTGGTGTGTGTGTGTACATATATATATATATATATATATATATATATATATATATATATATATATATATATATATATATACATACATACATACATACAGTAACGTACTAACGGGGGGAGGGGGCGGACAAAAGTTTACAATCTGGTTGCCCCGGGCACCAGAGGTCTTGGGGCGCCAAAACAGCTGATAAAAATTCGGGCCTCATATTCTGGCCCTTTGGGCCATCATCGTCGCCCTGAGCGCCATTTATCCTTAGTACGCCACTGTATATATATATATATATATATGTGTGTGTGTGTGTGTGTGTGTGTGTGTGTGTGTGTGTATTATACCTCATACATTTAAGTTCCTTCTTTATCCCTTGTAATCCGACCGATCCATAAAATATATGGACCGCCGAGTCCGTTTCCATATATAAGGAGAGCGCTGCACCAGATCCGTTAAGGTTCTGGTTACGTACTGATTCTGGGAGAGACTGAATAAAAATGGAGATATCCAAAGCACTTCCATATTCAGAACTCAGGAAAACCACTCGTCCTCTCGTCCTGACCAGATGAAAATTGGCTGGGCCGAGTAAAACTTTACTTCGTACTCGTCTCTGGGCCGAGTAGATGCAGATTCGCACGTTTAGAATAAATCTGAGTGCATTTTCTACCCTTAACATGCGCCCAAGTTCAAACCTATGCCTAATTTGTCTATTTGTTGTTAGTCTAGAACATGTTGCCAAGGACACGATTTTTTTTTTTTTTTGTTTAACACAGGTACCGGATGTAAGCTTCATACTAAAATGGTTAAATGTTATGGACAAAGTAGGTTACAGTTTCTCACATTTACCCTTGGTTTCTTAATGGTGTTTGCATTTTCAGTGACACTTTTCAGTAATGTAGGCGTCATTTTATGTGGAGAAAGTTTCCCTCTCTACGACCTATCACAAATCTGTAAGAGTAAAAACTCTGAGACGTTAAAAGACAGAATGTCAAAATGTTTTCATCTGGTCAGGCAATGTTACAGTTGCCCCAGGTCACCGGTATTTCAAGACTGAAGCTTCATTGATACATTGTCATGACAAAGAGAAGATGCCAGCAGATATTTCCGTAAGCATGTAATTACTTTTCACAAGAAAAATATTGCCAGTGTACATTCCAAATGAGTATGTTAAGTCTCTCAGCTGATTCTCACCAACTTTAACACAATGCATTCCAGTTTAACCTATTTATAAAGCAGAGAATGTCGAGACAACAGCTGATTGGTCGAAATCTAGTTGGGGTAATGACCTAAAACTGGTCCATTTCTGTTGTCCAATAAGCAATCTTCCTTTTTATGGCGCCCGTGCGTAGCTATCTAAAGTGGAGTCTTGAACAAAATGGATATCTAGTATGAAAGTTGGTGGAAATTGAGACTGTCAAACTTATTCTTTTAAATGCAAGTTACTGACATTTTTCTTTGACGTGACAGTGTATTAATAAAGTTGCACAGTTTTCAAAATACGGGTTATCTGGGGCAAGCGTATCTGTGTCTGACCAGACGAAAATCATAAATGTTGACATTCTCTGTCTTGTGACCGCTTCCATATCTGACTCTTAAAGATGTGTGACAGCTCGTTGAAAAGGAAAATGATAACACTTAGATTCATGAAACGTTTCACTGTAAACGCAAATACCGCTAAGAAATCAAGGGTTATGTGTGCAACAGTAGTCTCGCGAGTTACAAGCGTTGTCTCTTATTATATGTTTATATAAGGAGCCATGTATTAGAATATACTTTTTTCATGGTTTTTTTTACCCATTTTAGTATCAAGCTTACATCGGTACCTATGGTTATTTAGTAAAAGCGTAAACAGTGTAGTGGAGAAGTGTACAGTGTTGAGTATAATGAGGACAAGGGACGAGTGCTTGGGAAATTTTTTTGTGGGCCCTGAATATTCATGCATAAATATGAATCAACTTCATTTCCTCAGAGATCTTTTAATTTGTACTCTCAAACACTAGAGTTAACAGTTACATCAGAATATACGTAAGCAAAACATTACACTTGAATCACGACACTCATGTTCACAAAAGTCATGTCCGTGTTACTAAAGAGTCATCGCTCAGAAAATTACAGCAATAATCCAAATGTCCCTTTCATTTAAATGAAATAATAAAAATGATTTAAAAGAAGCTTCCAGATTTTAACTTAAGGAGAAATTCTGAAAATTGACAAATTATTTGTAAGAAAAAGAAAACGATCCGAAATGCGTAAGTAATCAGAAAATCACCCAGTTAATACATTTAATGAGTTCATTTTTTTTTTACCTCTTTGGCATATAATCACACATTTGAAAATTATATATAATTATGAAGACTTTCCTGCTTTTCTTGAAAAGTCATAAATATACATTATGTAATACAATATTCTATAAAAAAAAAAAAAATCGTTGAAATATCGGCTTAGTTTTACGATTTAGTCATAAAAGTACCGTATATACTCGCCTATAAGTGTAGTCCATCTGTAAACAGCATAGACCCTGATCTGCCGTCTCGTAATGCGCCGGCAAATCAGGGTCTATGTTGTTTGTTTTACCAATTATTCCTAACAAACTATATATATATATATATATATATATATATATATTTGTCAGTCAGGCAAATGCATCATATAGATTGATAAATTCTCTCTCTCGCTCGCTCTCTCTCTCTCTCTGTCTCTCTCTGTCTCTCTCTGTCTCTCTCTCTCTCTCTCTCTCTCTCTATATATATATATATATATATATGTATATATGGCGGTTAGACATTTTAAAGATTGATAAACTCTGTGAAGTCAACTGGCCATGAGAAAGATACAGAAGTTCATAATTATCAGGCACCGAATCTTGCGCGCTGAATTGATAAGAAATGAGTATGTGTTAAGACGGTAAGGGTATTGAAATTCTGACAATACAAGTTTGACTCGAGCTGAAGGGCTAGAGGTTAAATAAATGTGAAAATGATACGCACTGCGCGCACTAGCAATCCATAATTATACATCAGAGACAAATCTAGAAGAGCAGTGGCCAATTAGTCCAAATTTTCTGAAGATAATTTAGTGTGACGGCTTCCTAGAAAAGGTATTGCTTTTAAGGCTTCTTTAGAATGTCGTAAAATATTTATATCTTTAACAATATACGATATACATTGTAGTCCATCCTCGTCATTGTCGTCTGTCTTTAATGGTATGTCGTCCGTCTAGCACAACTATTGTGATGGAATTACTCTTTTGTTTATTGCTGGTTAATCATACGTATAATTCAAGGGATGTGGAAGATTTCATGAAAGTGATGATGAAGATCAAATTTCATGGTCACTAAGCTACATCGTCACAAGCGACTTAACCGATGTGGTAATGGCGGGGGATGGGGGGGGGGGGATAGGGCAGGGCAGGGGCTATGTTGGCACGTGTAACATAGTTTGAAGAATCGACCAAATCAGCCATTTCTGTACATTAAGAACAATATGTATTAATAATTTACTTAAAAATCAAATCACCATCTTCGTATAAAAATACATAAACTCCGGCCTGTACTCTTTACACCCAGCTAAAACGGCCAATGCGACAAATCGTTTTGGTCACTCTTAGAAACTACATTATTTCCTTTTAACCAGAAAATAAAATGTTGTAACGTTGTAACAAATACGAAATAACTCAGATATGCTAAGAAAGGCGAAGTTTGCTTATCTGCAAGGAGATTTTTAAATTTAGCGAAACCTCTGTCCCGCAATTTTCTGCGGGGTTCGGCTTTGTGAAGGATGATGGTTCTTTTTTCATAATATGGAAGACTTCTCCCAGTTTGTTTGTTTGTTTGTTTGTTTGTTGTTTTTTTTTTTTTTGTTTTTTTATTATTTACTTATTTTTTTTTTTTTTTTTTTTTTTTTCATTGAAAAGTGTACTATTGTGACTATGGACAACAGAGGATTCGACTGACCCAATCGAATCCTATCCAATATGCCAGTAATGACCTTTTCTTTTATTATGAACTAAAAATTGCTCAGTCGTCTCCCGTTTTGAACCTCTATGGACCGAGCTGAATATTAACTTAGCAATATGATATCTAAAATAAGACTTAATTTGACGATGATTTGAATATACCTTGTCCTGTTATAGTCCCTTGTTTTTGGTGCTGATAACAATCCTCCACCATTTTAGAGCTATGATAATGACTAAAACACGTGCCAGATCTTTGTTCCTGTTCGTCCTCAGTTGCTTGAATCAGACTGATATGTGAAACAAAGACATTGCTGTTTATACACACGAGAAAACTTACAATTGATCAGTCCATTTTAAACTAGGGGTCCCTGATCTGAATAAAACACAGCTGTAATACATTTTTTTCTTCTTCAGTATAATGAAAGACGATATGATGCACAAATAGGAATTTAAGTTATATTGTATACTTTCTGCAACTCAGACATTGCTTACTCTTGATTGTTTTAACCACATGGTTCTATATACATCCTTATATTGATGTTCATTTCCTGTGGCGCCTTCTTTGTAATATGACCACACTATCTTAGATTTTTTTTAAAAAAACAAACAAAAAAACCCCCCAACTTCAGTTGCTGATGCAAACGCTATTTGGTGATTACTTACATGTTAACTTTCGCTCGCTTTTTATCGTTCGGGACATGTGTAGACGGAACCAACCATAAACTGGTCTCTGGTCTATACTGCACAGGGGCACTAACTTTGATCACACGGAAAAATGGAGAATACTCTGTTTACATATTAAAATAACTTGTCCTTTAAAATTGGTGTAGTTTCCTTTTCGAACAAAAATGAACGGTGATCGACGCGGGATTTTTCAACACATGGGTGAAAATCTCCTGAAAATTAAAAAAAATAATGTTGTAGTTTTCAAAATGTAAATTTATATACCTTATATACTGAAAACTTCAAAGGTACCACACCACTTGTTCTTGTCCTAACGTCCTCACACAATTGTTTCAGACACATTTACTTATTGGTTCACACCTAGCTGCATAGGTCCGCGGTCCATTGGTATTTCTGAGCAGTAACAAACTGCAAGTGGAAGATCTTCGTGCTTTTCCATCAATTCGCGAAAGAAACCTCGGATGTAATTCGCCGCCATTGAGAACTATATTCTGAACTACTTTTGTTCACATGACACAATATGGCGGCGGAAGGAGACAAGTCACAAGTCGGCCTTTTCAGTCGCAACATGTGCTGCACTCCGCCGGAGGCGAATCACCAAACCCATCAAATGTATGTGTATTTCTACATATACATTTGAGGCTATTTCTCGACTTGACGGAAATGGCTAAACGATGTTCCGATTGGGTATAAACTGACCTATCCCTGAGCAGAAATAACGACGCCTACTCATTACTAACGTACATCACATAAAATTATAGTATTTTATGTTGACACTTAACTCACGGGAAGTAATGTTAAGTTTTTTAGTGTACACTGGAAATTATTTATGCAAAATTGTTGAAAAAGGATCAAGTTATCAGCGTTCGAATTTAACTTTTTATTTTACTTGCATTTGTACACGAGTGGAGAAAAAAATAATTTGCAAAATCCTATTTCTACTGGCTTTTTTGGAATGAGTTACTATTATTACCTGTAATTACCTGTACTTCAATCCAGGAGCCTGGGAATAAGAAGGAACTACAATACTTTTTCTGTCATTTTCAATTGCAAGTTTTATTATTATTTAAAAAAAAAAAAAACACCCCTTCATGTACAGCTGAATTGTTTTGTTTTTTTTTTGTTTATAACTGAAATTATTAAATTTTATATACACGTCCAAGTTTGTATTTTCGGACCATGAAAGGCCTCACCAGGATTGAACAAGAACTTGATAGGGACAAACATTTCATTTTTAGGGGATAGTCAGGCTAAGATGTGACACTAATTTATGCAATCCACCGTCCTAAAAAGAATACTAGTAGAGCATGTTGTCAGAGGAGACAGAGCAACAAATATTATCTAAACAGGGTAAACGCTGGACTCGCATTTTTGGACGAAATTACTTTTCACACACACACACACACACACACACACACTGCTGACTAGTGCAAAGTGATGGAAAATTACGAAGAAGTGAGTGTAGACTATTCACAATTTAGAACGTTTATAACATTCGCTTAAAACAGCCGTTTTACTAAACCCTTTGAGTCACATAATATCAAAATAAAAGAAATACTCAATAAAATTATTGAAAGTTTTTTTAAATTTGTTAGTCGATTCAGTAAAATTGTTGTACGACTTTGTTATTGCCAAAGACGTCGAAAGTAGGTAACTGTCCGAATTCAGTGACATATATTAAAGTGCAAGTCCTTTCTTCCTACTTTTACAGGTTGAAATACAAAATAAACTTGTTTACATTTACTAGCAACCAGTCTATACACCTCCACAGTGTAATATTTATTCGTGATTGAGCTACAAATGCATAGAATTTCACCCTCTTATTCAAACTTCATTTGTACAATGTTTGGCGGGAACCTCGTGGGTTGAAACGTAATTGCAGATAAAAATGATCATTGAACTGAAACAAAAGTTGAGCAGGGAGAGAGGGAAAGGGGAGGGGGGAGACTTAAACTCATAGTAAAAGGCGAAGTTATGTTTGCTTTCTCAGCGTATTTGGGCGACACGACAGGCACTAAATATTTCCGCATTTGTGCATGAAATGGTTGGTGTAGAAGATACGTTCGTCTTCAGCTTGAAAATATAATGATGTGTGCCCTATAACTGCAGGTAAAGAATTCCTGACTTTTTAAGGTAACACGTGCGCAGACGTCATAATTTACCAATGACCTCACAATGTCACGTGTCTGAGCTACCACATTTTTTGTCTGGTTCCTTTAACCTCGTTGATGATAGGATTTCATTACATGTATAGGGAACCATAGTAAAAACCAGTCAAACGTTTGGTTGACGAAATAAATGGACAGAGATAAATATATTTCCAGCGTATAAAATATAATTCGAGTACATCTCTAACGCTGATCTCGGTGACAATCAAATTATGATCCTGCCTAGCTCACTGTTTCATTTGACACCTCGCTTGCCATCTTTTTAAGATCCTAATAAACTAACGTCCAATACTGATGTGCTATTATGTTTAATAAATGGAAAAATACATGATTTTCGTTTTGTCTGTCTCTCTCTAATATATTTTTTTTCTCGAAATTATTGAAGGTCACCGATTCTTAGCCGTTAAGATATTATCATAAATAATGGGAACCTCTGTAACATGGAGAAAATAATAAAAGTTGGAATAAGTTTTGCTCAGATCCTCAATAATTTTCTTTACAGTTGTACCAGCTCCTAAGATATTTAAACCTACCAGAATCGGACAGACAGACGAACGAACGGTGGCCCAAAGATGACTGTTCACTATGGAGGCCACAATAGAACAGATTCATCGCATGAACACCATGCACCTCAAGCAAGTGGATCGCCTGCCGCAGATCAACAAGGTAGGGGCGACTTAGGCTTGGAGCGAGTTAGGCCAGAGAGGGCGATTTGGGTCAGGTAGACGCAGGGCGATCTGAATCAGGGCAAATCATGCAAAGGATAGAAAGCCTTGTAAATACATAACTTTTAATCATTTTAATTATTTTCCTTATCAAGAATGGAGGCGGAGTTGGCTGAGTCCTATCTAAGACAGACGAGGAAACTTCTGATGCATCAAACACAATAAACATTGATATTTTATCATAGAACATTGAAGGTTTATCGAAATATAAACAGACATTTAGTTTTTCTTCAGTATTGTTGTGAATTCGACAATGTGGGTTTATGTGAAAGATGGAAAAATAGTCATGGCGAATTTAATAACTTTTTTTTTACCTGATATACACATTTTGATAGAAGTGTAGAAACAGCGGTGGTGTCTCTGTTTTTGCTAATGATAAGTTATTGAATCTGGTGGTGTGAGACGCATATTTCCATTTTGACAATTGTGTGTTTGTACTTTTTGATTGTTTTTCATATTGGTAAAGATTTAATTCTATGTTATGTATACATTTCTTCAGAAGGATCTCCTGTATATGAAAAAAGAAAGTGAAGAGACAGACTGTGTTAAGTTGTTCGAATCATACTTAGAGTAAGATCACTTTTTTAAGATGCACTATTTTTTTGATCGGCAATTTTAATGCAAGAATTAGAATTTCTTAGACTTTGTCCCTGATGATGATAACTTTGGTTTTGCTTTTGGTGATGTACTATATGAAAGTGATTTGTTTTCAGAATCAAGAAAAAGTAAAGATTGTGAGAGATATAACAACATCGGTCATACAGAAATATATATATATATATATATATATATATATATATAGATATATATATATATATATATATATATATATATATATACATATATATATATAAGAGGAGGTAGATTTTACTGCTGGCATGTAGCTTTTTCTAAAGTGTTTGACAAAATCGAACATGTAAAATTATGGAAGTGTCTTGCTTCAGAAGGTATCAGTGGGAAATTTTTAACCATTTTAAATTCAATGTACTCTAACTTGCTGTCATGTGTAAAGTCAAGCGAAGGTTTAACCAAATAATTGACTGTACACTGGGGACTAGGCAAGGTTGTGTTTTGAGTCCACTATTAATTTCTTTGTTTATTAACGATTTAATTCAGTGACTGAGAGCAAATTGTGGTATAGATATTTTTTTATATCAGAAACTGTCCCTAATCTTTTAACACTGATATTTGCTGATGATGTAGATAATTATGCTGATACAGCGATAACATTGCAACAACAGATACATATAATAGAACGCTTTTGTAATACCACTGGAATGGTGGACAACTTGGATAACAATAAAGTAATTGTGTTTCTTAATGGGGGGAGCGTTAAGAAATTATGATTTTTTTAAGGGGCACAAATTGGTACAGTTTCCTTTAATACATATAAGGGTCATGTATTTATACCCAAATTTTCTTGAACAGAGGCGGAATAAACATTAGGAACACAGGGTATTAAATCTGTTATGTCTATTTTTTATTACCAAAGGAAATGTGGACACTTTATTTTTGAAGATGCCTTTCAAATATTTGATAATGTGGTTAAACCTATATTATGTTATGGTTTCGAAATTTGTGGCCACACGTATTCTGAATGTATTGAAAGTGATCCAAGCCGCTTCTGTAAATAATATGTATGTATCTCACCTAATGTGAATTATTATGTTGCTCTTGGAGGATGTGACAGACTACTACTGTGTGTTACATATTATTCCAGGTGTGTTAAATACGGGTGTAAATTGTTACATATGGATAGGAGAAGATATCCAGCAGAATGCTACAAAATGCATAAACCATTAGATGATAACCTACGAGTTACATGGACTATGGTTTTGGCTTTGTATAAATCTCACAAGATGCTGGAGCTGTTAGTGTATTTATAACAGCATTTTCAGAGATTGAAGGATTGCACGAGTCAAAATTGGGATGATTATATCGCCGAGTCTTCAGAATGTAGGTATTATCAAAATTATAAAACACTATTAAATGCTGAGAAGTATATTTCCATAGAATTACCATTTTGTGTCCGTAAAGCTCTCTCGAGATTCAGATGTTCTAGTCCGTAAAGCTCTCTCAAGATTCAGATGTTCAAGTCATGAACTACTTCATATCGTTTGTGTAATGTTTGTTATCGTAGTAATTTGTCGCTTCTAGAAGATGAATATCATGCATTTTCCATTTGCAAAAATTATTAAGGTCTTAGAGAAAAGTATTTAGACAAACCTTGGTATCCTAATTCATCTCTAGAAAAATTTGATGGACTTATGATAACATAAAAAAAATCCTTTTTTGCTACTCAGAGTTACATTATTTATCTATCTTTTGCTGCTAGACAAGAAAATACATACAATATTTAGTATTTACACAATATATACATGTGCGTTTCATTTTATAGATTTGATCTTTGTATATCTTATTGTATTGTGAACCTGTGGCTTAGATTACCAATTAAAGAATCCTGAATCTTGTGTACGACCTCCTATCATAATGAAAGAAAGCGAAGAAACGTTAGGTGATGGGATTAGACTGAAAAAAGAACTGTTAGCTTAAACATGGGATTAGACTGAATAAATGACTATTAGCTTACACATGGGATTAGACTGAATAAAGGACTGTTAGCTTACACATGGAATTAGACTGAAAAAAGAACTATTAGCTTATACATGGGATTAGACCGAATAAAGGACTATTAGCTTACACATTAATGTGAAATACGGAATAAAAGTTATCAAGTAAATCACAAGCAGTAATACAAACAACGACTTACCCATCTATCTATAACATGGAAACGCAGAAACAACAAGAAGAGCAGAAGTTGGGAAGGTCAGCTGATGACTGGGTCCTAAGGAGATTTAACTAGTTCTGATGGCCCGAGTCCTTCAACAGTTTAGGAGTTTGTGCAATAGAAACCCTGGTCAATTTTATCATCGCTAATTAGTTTTAGCTTTCAGTCAAAGCTATTTTTTTTTACTCTGTCGACGCTTTCCTTTCTGTTTACCCCCTTGTCTGTCTGTCTGCCTGTAAATCAAGCAGTCCTTCTATTTCTTAATGCGAGTTTATTTTGGTTTCACGATTTACAATAAACTGTAAACAGACAACACTCGTTGCAATGACCCAGTTTGTTTCCAGTCATTTTGTCATAGCAACAAAAAATGTCGTTGTATAGTTCATGCTTTTAATTTCGAGGAGTTACCGTTCTGGTCATGTAGTTTTCAAACCATGTATATAAACAAAATTCTATATTTCATATACCATTCGAGTGTAATTACATTTTCAAACCATTTATAAAAACACGAAAAGAAAAACAAAAATATATACTTTCATATACCATTCGATTGTAATTACACTTTAAAACCATTTATAAAAACACGAGAAGAAAAACAAAAATATATACTTCATATACCATTCGATTGTAATTACACTTTAAAACCGTTTATAAAAACACGAGAAGAAAAACACAAATATATACTTCATATACCATACGATTGTAATTACATTTTAAAACCATACACCTATTTTACTAAATGCAAAACTCATTTTTCTTCAAATAAAATGTTGACATAGCATGCTCTGACATAATCCAGATACGGGTAAAATCCAAAGGAATGCAAATAACGTAAACAGCAAGATATCAAGACAATATGCATATTTGTTTCCATGGCAATTGCTATCGGAGTCTGAAGCTGAATATTCCGTTATAAATGTCCAATTTACGATTAAATACGTCTGGTTCCTTCAATTTTATGTTGCGACCGTGATATTCCGTTCCGGTGCATGTCGTTGTGATAAGGGTTGATTGTATTTCACAATCACTGTTTGGGGCGGAGGGGGAATCTGCTCAAGCTTTATAATCTCATTTATTTTTAAGTTAAACTAGCAACACACGGGTTGTTTCGTGAAAAGACATATGCACACAAGATAATTTAAATCACATTTAAAAAGAAAACTTTTGAGAATTTAGTCAAAACTGAGGTTTCAACCTCATGGATTGATTTGTTGTGGATATGTTGTATCCGTTCAACCCCTAAATGTTATGTTCTAAGGCATACCACCGTGGCAAAGTAATAAACATGAACAAGATTCCACTTTTGATTTGTTTTTCTAACCTAGATCTTTTCAAGTCTGCCATTTATAGAATACTTTATTTTCAGCCAAAGAACTTCTGTTTTGCTATAGTTTGTATATGCGTCCAACACGAGTGCATGTTTTAAATCTGATCATTTTGATTTCAGTTTGCAAAGGATGGATTAGCAAATAAATCTTGTGAGGTAAAAGAGTTCCGGTTTCCGCCACCATATGTGGGAAAGAAAAAGAAACCAAAGAAAATTCCTCCAGTACAGGAGAGTTTGCCACAGATGCATGAAATCTTACCTCCAATTCCGGAGATTCCCAAACGACACAACACGGAAGAAGACTTGACCAACCTGGACATGCACCAGTTACCTCCCATAGTTAATATCGACCACACTGATGCAGAGCCCAAGGTGATATTTTGTTTTTACTAATTCATTTTACTTTGTTTTATTATTACTAATATGGCAAGCGAACATTCAAAACTAGTCTTCACGGCCCGTGTTCACGTGTTTTTGAACTTGTTATATTACTTATGCCTTTCAGCATACATACATACATACATACATACATACATACATACATACATACATACATACATACATACATACATACATACATACATACATACATACATACATACATACACACACACACACATACATACATACATACATACATACATACATACATACGTACATACATACATACATACATACATACATACATACATACATACATACATACATACATACATACATACATACATACATATATCGAGAAATCATTTCCAAATAATTGCAACATTTTATATTCCTTCTACTAATTGAGACGAAAACGATATCGTACAAATTGATTGAAGTATTTTTATTTTTTTCCTTTTGCACGCGCAGGACACCGATTCTGAGCCAACGGAACTCAAGAAGCCGGAGATCCCTTCTGTGGCCCTTTTTCAGCTAAGAGAATTTACATTTCCCATTACCCCTAAAAAAAGCAATGCGGGAACTACCTCCCCTGGCAGATCTAAGGAAATGCCCTTGCATGTTAGACTGGAAAAACTTGCCAGAAAAAGACGGAAAGTAAGTCCGTGTGTCCATCTGTATTTTTTTCTTCCCATTCCCCTCTCTTACGAACGCACAAATAAGCGCGTACACACACATATACACATTAATCTGCTTCACTGAAGAATTGAAGTTTATTACGCGATCTGCTCCTAAACATGCCGAGTTGAAATGCAAAAAACTTGGACGTTTAATTTTTAATATGGTTCCCATGTGCGAGAAGGGTATTTGTTTGTAGCAAACCCCACCCCCTGCTCCTGTGAAGGTATGTGTGTGTGTGTGTGGGGGGGGGGGGGCTTCAACAAAGTAAAGTTTCAATTACAAAAACATATTGGAATATTTTAATCAAAACGTCATATATGCCGTTACAGCAGGATGAAACATAACATAAGCCGATGTTTGGTTACCACCGCTGGCTCAAAGGGTAGGGGATGGGGAGAGGGGTTGGAGGGAATGGTAAACGATGACCAAAAGTTATACTGTTTCAAATTAGGTAAAAGTAAAAGAAGAGTGAGGGATTGCGAGAGGCACTTTTTTTTTGTTGCAATTGTACATAGTTTTTACATCCCCGAGATAATAGTTTTGTCTCTCTATCTTTTAAATGTCATCTCTTCGGTCGTCAAGTTTGAGGACATTTTAGAAAGTTTTCTGTATTTTTATTTTCTTTTAAATCTCCTGAATGCAAATTAAAGAATTCTAAAATTTATATTGATACAGGGAAAGAATATTAAAAACATACAAGAATCGAAAGGGAGACCATCAGAAATGGTAAAGTTCCCGGATATAAAGATAGTGAAGAGGAAAGGAGAGCATCACAGTCTTGGACAGGTCAAACATTATTCCTTCAAACAAATGTCCAAGATGGAGGACCCGCAAGCAAAAATTCCTCCTAGACTGTACAACAAAATTGTGGACAGCATTTATACTTACTCACATGGCTTAAATTTTGATCTGGAAGTAGCCAAAAGTATGCGCAAAGAACAGTTTGAGAGACTTCCGGGTACACCAGTGACGACAACTGAAGAAAGAAATGAGATTCTGAAAACGTCCAAAGTACTGCCCCCGATAACTTAGCACTTAGCGAAGTGTTAAAACAATTATGTACTATTTTAAAAACAAATGATATACTAAGTAAGAAAAATAAGTTGTGAAAAATAATTAAGACACACTTGTAATGGACCAAATAAGAAGCCGGTTACTTGTTAGAGAAGTGCATTAGTTGTGTATCGGTAGTTCACTAATTTATGCTATTTTATATACAAGTTGGGGTGTTTCAGGAATGTTTTGCATTCATTTAAAACTTCTGACAGTGGGACATCTATTCTTTCAATGGAAGAAAAAAAATCGAGTATACTTGGTTCGTTTTTACTTCGTTCAATCAGAAAGAAAACATTCTCCGGAACGTTTTTTTTTTTTTTTTTTTTGTTTGTTCCAACGTGTGCCAACTAGGACTAATATTAAACTTTCGTGCAAGTAACGGAATATTCACATTTCTGAATGTATACAGATATAACTGCTTGGAATGTGAGATATGAAATATACTTCAAAGAATCTTTTTATGCCAATGTGTAGGAGAAACAGAAACTGTTACTTAAATTATTGTTTATTTGCATAGAATTGAGGCGAGAGTGGTTCTCAGTACTCAGGTTTTGTACTTTTGTGGCTTTCATTAACATATCCTTTCTTTCATGTGTTATGTAAGTAATTAATTAAAAGTACAATGTATGTATATATGTATGTGCGTTAACCACGATTCGCAAGGTTTGAATTGTTAAGTTTTGTAAGTTATATATATATATATATATATATATATATATATATATATATATATATATATATATATATATATATATATATATATATATATTCACAGCGTATAACCGTAGTATCGTTTGCAGTTGTGCTGTTCAGTTTTCTCGTGTTGTACTGTTTACTCATTCATGTTTAGGTTACATACATGGGGTATTTAGAAAGTTCTGAATATTATTGCAAGGTAGAAAAAAGTTCTTTATCAGTGTACAGTACGTCAGTGCATCCCCTCAAAGTGCTCCCCATGCACCACTACACACATTCTCAGTCTGATTATCCAATTATTAAATGCCATTTTGTATTCACATTTTAGTATGTTGTTGATGCACTGGAAAATTGCACTTCCAATTACATGTCGGCTTTCTGCCCCTCATCAAATCTTTGATAACGGGATTCAGCCAAAAATCACTTGGAGCTAAATCATGGCTGTGTGGAGGATATGACCAAGTTTAGATGCTGTGCTCCTTTAGAAAGTTTGTTAAGATTTATTGCCTCGGTGCGGTGTCATGGAGTAGACGGATACCTCGGGTACCGGTGCGCGGACTGATGGTTCACAATTGTTCGTGTTCCGCAACTTTTGGAAACACTTTGCAGGCATTAAATGTCACGTGACACTAGACGAGTCAGGCACAGGTGCCTGGACGACTGGGCCTTTTGCATCGAAAAATAATGCGTTTAAAACTCTCTTGACAGTCCGCCTACGTCGAGCGATTGGTGGTCTCTGCTTGTTTTCTCTAATCCAAACATTATTATTTTCTCTTTGGTGTTGTTGGAAAATATAAATCCATGTTTCATAACTTATGTCAGTCTTATTCAAACTTCTCTGGTTATTCTTTTCTTATTTGCCGAGTAGCTGTTTGGCGATTTCAACCCGAGTTTGTTTTGATCAGCCGTCAACAAATACGGGACCTATCTTGCATAAACCTTTCTGAGTTTCAAATGATTCTTCAATATAATAAGAACAGCTGACGAATTAATGCCCGTGATAATAGAAATATATTCCACTGTGTATCGAGCATCTTCATCAATTGCCCTCTTCGCAGCAGTCACTTCCACCTCGCCAATCGCGGACAACTGTTTTCCAGATATCGTGGATTTGACGGAGAATTACATCCGCAAACTTTATCCAAGTCAGCCTTGATATCAGTCCGAGTCAGCCTTGATATCAGTCCAAGACAGCCTTGATATCAGTCCGAGAATACCTTTTGTGCTCCCGGATTTTACAGTTTGCTCTTTGCTCAGTAACAGAAGTGTTTCTTCCCGACATTTTTAAGTCGCTGTCATTTACCTATGTAACGTCACACGCATATATCTACAGGTGTATTACGTACTGTACGTGCAGCTTCAGATCATTTTTAGAACGTTATTTTGTCTATCGATTGACATTAAATTTGTTGACAGGTTCAAAGAAACAAAATAGTTATAACAAAATATTCAGAACTTTTCAAATACCCCTCGTATATGAGGAGGCATGACCAAAACAGCAGACGCAGTGGTTAAACGAAGCCCCTTTGCATTTACTTCATTCTTTCCTGTCCTAAGGTTGTTTAATAAATCCAAATGTGACAGGTATATAAATAAAATATTTATCTTAGATCAGACAAACACCTCGATTTGCACCGCTTGTACTGTTTGTTTTCATTGCACCGTTACAACGTGTAGAAATGTTCTCTACAGTTCCTTTGGGGGTCATTGTACTAATGATTCGGGTGCTTTGTTAAATCAGATGTATAAGAAATACTTCGTTACTGAACACCTGATGGGGGGGGGGGGGTAGTGGGAGACAGTCTGTCGATTGTAAACAACCCGGAGAAACTTAATTTTACGTGAATCATCGAATCATCAAATAAAAGCCTAACGAACAAAATACAATTAAAAAAAAAAAATGACGCCAATGTGGGTCACATTTGGCATCTTTCGAAACAAGATTTGTAAAACTCTCTCTACTGGCTAGCAGCTGCGGTCAACATAACACACACACACACACACACACACACACACACACACACACACACACACATTACAAAAATGCCTAACAACATTGAAATCAATCAGATCACATTGAGTGGCGGCGCGAGGGTTCGAGGCGCCCGGGGGTAGTGTTCTTTAGTGGCGCCCCTACTGAGGCGCCCGGGGGCATTGTTGTTTAGTGGCGCCCCTACTTTGCCACAGAGAACAGTTTTTATGTCAGTTGCCAACCTCCATCCCCCCCCCAAGCCCCCGTTACACAAAGGTGAGGTGAAATACTATGAAAAGTTTAGCTGCAAAAAAAAGAAAAAGGTCCCACCTCTTCCACTGGCGCCCGGGGGCAATAGCCCCCCCCCCCCTCGCGCTGCCACTGGTCACACTGCAAACATGCCTAACAACATTGAAGTCAATCAGATCATGTACAATAGCACTCAATCGACATGAAATTTCATCAGTGCATGTCTGACCTTTTCGGTGCCATCCTTCAAACAAGTTTTCGCCCCAAAATAAATGTCCAAACACAATGAAAATGAGATAAAAACTGCAGACGTTGTTGAAAGAATGCGAAAATGTAATCAGGGTATCTTTAAGTGCATTTGAATAATCCACCATGCAAGCGCGCCTAAGCTAAACATTACACTTTTGTGCACAAGACCTGCACTAGTTGTGTACTGGTAGTTCGATAATTTTGTACTATTTTATATACAAGTTGGAGTGGACTAATTTAAATGTAGTGCACTAGAAGAGTACTTTGTCTGAGTTTAGGCGCAACTGTATTTAATTTCTCTATGTAGAATGGCTGTTACGTAATTGTGCCAACAAGCATGATACACACGTTAAGGCAGGGAGATTCTAAATTTTCCCACCATTGCATTCATGGTGGGGGCAAAGACATGTGCGGGGTATGTACCGTCTGTACTCGCGTATAAATCCGATCCAAATTCAAACAACATAGACCCTGATCTGCCGTCGCATAATGCGCCGGCAGATCAGGGTCTATGTTGTTTGTTATACATATTTGGTCATTACAAACTGCATAGACCCAGATATGCAAACACATTATGCGACGGCAGATCTGGGTCTATGCAGTTTGCAGATCATATCGGTTTATACGCGAGTATATACGGTATATCTTGCAGAAACTGAGCTGATAAAACTGCAAAGTTTTTTTATTTTTTTATTCGAATGCTTCAAATGCACCTTTGCTGACCGAAACGTCTATCACTTGTTTGATATTTTTAAAACCACTCGTTAATCTTCTAATTAAAGCAGGTGTACTCGACTCTCCAAAATCATCGTGTTAAGTCAATGCATTTGGAATGGACATCAAACCGAACCTCACTAGTGTTATTTGAATGGTGTTAAGCATTCCTGTATTTTCTGATTTTAATGATATGGTCTTCGTGATATCGGTGGTTATACTGTCATAATTGGGGTTGATTATAGTATATTTTCCGCTTTCAAGCAGATTGTTAAAGATGACACCAAAATTTCGTATCTGATGGTCTTTGCAACCGGTCTTTTCACATTATACGGGCCGGGAGATTTTGAATACTTTTTCTCAATGAAGAGCCAACAATGAGAAATGAGAGCTGTATCGATAATGTATCGTCTGAAGAAAAAATCGTAAAGTCTATATAGCCCATGTATCTCCTTGTCCATTGTTTAGCACTTAATGTTAATGATGTTCAAATAAACGCAAATCAACAGTACATATGTGTTATTTAAACTCACAATAAATCTGTACAGATGCACGCCAAAGAACATTTCATTAAAAATATTGCACACAAATAAAGAATTCATCCACTCGTACAGTGTTGTATAGTGTGAACTATTTAGGATGCATCTTTATGATGAAGCTCATATTGCGTTTGTGATGAAGCTCATATTGCGTGTGCTGTGCATTTTTTTTTTTCTTTTTTTTTTCTTCTCCTTTTTCTCTGAATTCCTTACAACAGTGTGAAAATATGTTTCTCCCAGTCAACTTGGCAAAAATGTTACGATAATTAATTACAACTGCTGTTTTGGACCTCATGTGTAACCAGTTTCTTTTTTAATAATCTGTATTATCTTATACCATTGCATTAAAGTAATAAAAAAGAAAATGATTTCTTCCATGATTTTAATCTATGTTTTTGTTTCTTCTGAGAATGCTACGGCTGCATTCATGTACACTTAAATTTAGCAACCAAAAATCCCCACATCACGCTAAGAAACGTTGCACAGATATACGCTTGGACACCGCAAAATTGCATTTTAGCATTAAATAGATAAGGTATAAAATCTGTGATAATATTGCATTTTTAGCATTAAACAGATATGGTATACAATCTGTGATAATATGGCATTTTTAGCATTAAATCGATATGGTATACAATCTGTGATAATATGGCATTTTTAGCATTAAACAGATATGGTATACAATCTGTGATAATATGGCATTTTTAGCATTAAATAGATATGGTATACAATCTGTGATAATATGACATTTTTAGCATTAAACAGATAAGGTATAAAATCTGTGATAATATGGCATTTTTAGCATTAAATAGATATGGTATACAATCTGTGATAATATGGCATTTTTAGCATTAAATAGATATGGTATACAATCTGTGATAATAATGCATTTTAGCAAAACAGTAGTATACAATTTTTTAGTTCTAGCAAGTAGAACATTTTAACGCCAACCAACTCGTATAGAAATGCAACAACACTCAAATAAAAGCAGAGCAGATTTCTAGCGTGCTAGCTCGAAACATCAAACCACTTGTTTAGGAATACGACAGCATTAAAAATAAAAACCAGGAATTAATTAACGATTGCATAGCTCGCCTTTATGAAAGCAGATATTGTAATAATTATCATGCAAAAAATAACTTCAGACTAAAGTAATCCTGACAACGAAATGTTAGCCATATTTCCAACTAAATTTTGAAATTTGTTATCTCTATATTTTTATAATATTAAGTCAGTGCTATATATCCAGTATTGTGCTCACATGCCGGTAAATAATGTTCATACATACATACATACATACATACATACATACATACATACATACATACATACATACATACATACATACATACACACACACACACATACATACATACATACATACATACATACATACATACATACATACATACATACATACATACATACATACATACATACATACATACATACATACATACATACATACATACATACATACATACATACATACATACATACATGCATGCATACTGTGACAGGGCATAAAGACAAAGTAAAGATACTATAAAAAGCTGATGGAAACCAGATAATAATTTGTAATTTCTTCTTTTTTTCAAATCTGCCTCAAAAGCTATTATCATTGTCCTCACCTAGAAGCCAAATTGTATTGGTTGAAAGTCACAGAATTTGAGTAACCTTGGTGTGACAGCCAGTATTAGAAGCATAGTTAATGCATCGGTAATTACCTTGATTAGCCACTACAGCTGAGGCCTCACATGAAAATCACGCAGTCTACTAATATAATTCCTATATACTCATTTACATGTACAATGCACAGCTAACTTGTAGAGAGTAACCTATCCCAATATACAATTTATAGTCAACTATATGGAAGTTCACCGTTGAATAAACGCATTTCCTACTTCCAACTGCACTGGTCAGAAAGGCCCTACTTTATAAGGTAGGATATAAATAGCATGGAAGAATCTTCATGGTCATGAGCTAAACACAAATACTTACCCTATGTTAGTAAAAGATAAAATGTAGATCACACTGACCTTCTTTTCTTGTAGGAGTGTAGTACTATCAGGGATCTATCAACTTATCAAGTTTTATCATTTGAACATAACAACACTCAATAAAAGAACTTTAAACACAAACGTTCACTGGAGCATAAAATATTGGTCGAAGAGACCCATTTTTGCAATATGGGTCTGTACTTAACAAGATGCACCCTACACCAACTTTCATGATTCTTTGAGGGGTATTTTGCAACTAGCATGTAAAAATCTCATGCTGTCATGAGCTGTATGCAAAAAGTTAACAGAACCTGTAAAAGATCAAATATAGATCACGATGAGCTTCTCGTTTTATGGGTGTGGTACTAACCTACACGCATATCCTCATCAATCTGAGGATTCTAGTATGAACAGTGTCTGAGAAATGAATATGTCTGAGTAAAAGAGGAATTATCTTTTATTGTTCATTCATAGACTTTTCCAGGGTTTTTTACTTTATCGAGAATGTAATATTTACTGAATTGATTAGCTAACAAATCTATCGGTGGACAGTTGTTTGAAGTTCTAGTGTCCATGAACAAGAATTTATAGCCATGTGTGCAGATGAAAGGGCAATAAGCTGAATTTTTCACCTGTAATATTGTTTCCAGATAATGTTAAATATTAAGTTATTTTCTGTTCAATCTATTTGTAAATGATTTGATATCGGACCTCCGATAAAAATGCCCAAATTGTATCTTTACTACACAAAATATATCTAACAGTATTGCTCTGTTGAGGAGTAACGAAAAGTGGTATTTTAATGGCCAACAAGTCCAAACCGTATCTATTTATAAATGCATGGGACTATACTTTACTCCTTCATTTCATTTGGACGATCGTAAAGGAGCGACAAGCAAATAAGCTTCTCTACACACACTGATTATTCTTCAGAATAAGTTACACCAATTTTTTGCAACAGAAGCTTTGAAGATATTTGATAGTATGATCACGCCCGTATTAACTTTTCTGAACCTTCCCAGACAAACAATACTCCCTCTTACCACGAGAATAATGTGGAGATTACCTCCGTGTTTTATTTATTATCGTAAATGTATTAAGTATTGAATTAGGTTTCTCAGATTGGAATAGTCGATGTCCAAGGCAATATTATATTGTGCTTACAAAATCTGGATGAGTCAGTTAAAATCAAGTAGTTTACGAAAGTTAAAGGCGTACTATTTATATATGGATTTGTTTAGGTTTGGTTTTCACAGGATACAGGAGATGAAAAAGTAATTTTACTTAACTTCAAACAACGTCTTAAAGAAAATTTAATTCAGGATTTGAATTCAGTGTAAACAAATCACGTAAAGCATATCACTATAGTCAGTTTTACGATATTTTTTTCTGTTCAATTGTATATAGCTATTGATTTACCTATCATCCTATCAAATGCATTATTATCTAGACTCTGATGTTCTGCCCATAGTTTAGAGAAAGGACAGAATAAAGGCATCCCTTCCAATCAACGTATATGTATGTTACGTGACAAAATCCAAATAGAAGATGAATATCACTTTGTTTTATAATGCCCATTTTATACAAATCTTACAAACAGATTCATACCAGGGATTTGTAGCAACAATCACCCATGTGAGGGAGTCTATTTTTCCTTGTTGAAATCTAAGAATTCAGTTGTAATATCTCAATTTGCACAATATGTCATATTAGTATTCCATAGAAAAGAGTATGTGGGTATCTATCTAAATTATTCACATAATTGAATAAGTAATATTTTTTCACACCATTTGTCTTCCACCCATATATAATATGACAGCTATCTGATGTTATTCCCATTTCATCTTACACCATATTTCTATTTTGCTTGCTTGATTCTTTCTTTTTCCATTTCACTCTGTGTTAGTTTTATTGTCAATTGCACTCTAAGTTGTTGAAATAATGTTATATAACTGAAGTATTATGGGCCGATGACCAACGTTACCAATAAACTATTGTTATTGAAGGCCCAGTTTCTTAACTCAAATATCAATCAATCGCGGGAACAAATGAAACGGAACAAATGAAAATCAAATACATCGAATTTAAATAAAATTAAACTGAACGATCTGTATACAAATTACTAAAGCAAGCGAGAACAAGTTTTTCCTACAAAAATATCCACTTTAGTCACGTGGATGCCCAGTGTCTAGCAAACACTGTTGACATGTAGGCATACGAAAAGTGCAACAACGGATACAAATACATTTTGACAATGACATATATTTCCTCAAAATACGCTTGACTGAAATAGTAAACACTAAAAGGGAGATCACATACACGATGTTTATAGAGAAAGTTGAAAAGAAAACCTGAAACGATTCAGTGTGATGAAGGAAAATGATTTTACAAGACGAAAGTTAAGAATTTGTTAGAAAAGGTAAAGGAGAAAATCATCCGTTGTGGAAAGGTTCAAACGAACCCCAGGAGTAGAATGTGCAAGTATTTGAACAAAATGAATCTTGAAAATAGGTTGACGTTTTGCCAAATCGCGTTTATGGTTGTAATAACACTAGTCATATATCAATAGACATGACTCCAGTTTGAAGAAAGGTAGATTAAAGATCAATAGAAAAGACTACCTTCTTAAGTCTACTTAGGAAATAATTAAAATCAAGCAAGTAATTTTAGATGATCCAGTTGTTTACAAACTGAAACATTTGTAGGGAGGGGTTAGCAGAAGGCATGTGTTAGGAACAAGAGTTATATCTACTTAGCAAACAAGATGACACATATAAATTTGAAAAGATTTTGAAAACAAAATGGATAGAAAAGCATGTGAAAAAGTATGTACTCGTGAAATGTACGGAAATAATGGACCCTTTAACAGTTGGGAACCAGCTGTAAACATTGTGCCATCAAATAAATGTCACCTCCATTGGATACTACCTAAAAATAATGCATACATAGTAGTATTTAGGAATATGAAAACGTTTAGATTTTGAAAGACACAAAATTTACAGAATGTAGTAGGTATGGAAAAGTACAGCGCATTAGAGAATGAAGAAGCTAAATCATGCACTGGGTGCAAATTTATGTGGATTACAAAGCTAGAGAGAAAAAAGAAAGTACATAAAACATCACCAGTAAAAAGAAAAATGGTACACATGAAAAAACGTGATAAGGCAACTATATGTAAGCAATGCCTTATCAGGGTAATAAATTACATTACGGAAGAAATGAAAAAATATTCAGAAATGTGAAGTTGATTCCAACTACATCTAAAGTAAATGCTGAGAAACAGATACAATCTTAAAGACTACAAGCTGGGCTATGAAATTCTAAACCGATAAAAAGTAACAACAATCGCATGAATGTTGATGAAATCGTGAGGACATTTGAATTTCGTTAAAAATCATTCAAAGAACGTATAACAATTACACCGCAAATTATGTATTTTCCTGGATAAACCTTTGACCTTGTAGAAGTATAATACATTCATAAAACCTTCAGTCACAAAGAATTACTACAAAATTAAACAAAACCTGTTAATATGGGAAGGATTTTGTTTTACACCACATGGATGAAGTACAATATAGAACACATTTCAAAGTGTATAGATATAAAGATTTTTTCGAAGATACAATGTTCATATTTTCAAATTTTGCTAAAATTAGCATTTAATTGTAATTGAAATTAAACTACATAAATAAATGCATTGTAAAGAGTGTAAACTAAACGGGATTAAACTGGTATTGCCGTGAAGGAAATAAAAGGATTAAAGATAGAAATCAACAAAGAATTACATGTCAGCCTGGAACAACAGTAATTAGAGGCTTAATCTATCTACTTAAGAAAAGTCGTATTGATTTTAAAAAGGCAACTGAAAATAAGATATCAGAAAAACTGCAGAAGCAGTGAAAAGCAGAACACGTAAGAAAATGTTTGATAAATAATGTGGACTGGTTGGTTTGTTGTTTATGCATTTGTGCCTTAAACCACAATTCTTATGACAACTCTAGTTTCAGGGATAGCCGAGTATTATGCTCTGCACGTGTACTAAAGGCGCAATCATGCAATAAAGTCGATAATGGAAAATAGACTGGACAATACTAGTCAAAATCTCCCCAGTGATTAAGTTTGTCTTTCTGATTGATTCAAATTTCTCTTGTGCTCTATCCTCGAATCATTTTATTGTATCTAGCGTCAGACCTGTGAAAACATTTGCTTTGCTGTTCAAGATCAGACAGATTACACGACGAACATGGAATTAAATGATCACTATGAAGATCATCTTCACTGATACCTTCTGATTTTACAGAATTTAGCCATCTGTGTCTGAAGTCAATAAATGGTACACCAAACATGTTCATTGTCGCGTCTGATTTGATGTTCTCTCTTAACGCATCCGAATTCTTTTTCTTGAAAAGTCTGATACCATGTGGTTTTCAGCAGCATGCTATTTGTGTCCATTGTATTAATTTATGTGCAGTCTGTTTTCTTTTTCTGATTTTTGTTCTGCTTGTTCATGTATTCATTATGGTACTGTCTGTTTTCTTCTCTCAACTTTTTGTTGTATTTAATTTGACAATGTTTATATTTATTTTGTTATTGCTAAAATCAGTGACATATTTAACTTTTTACACCCAGAACATTTCTTTGCAACCATCTTTTTACTTCTCCAATTAAATTTCAAAGTATTTTTCATTATTTAAAGTAACATTAAACGTTTGTACTTCCGGTATACATGACCGTAGCATAATGCTTACAGCTAACCCTTTTAACGTCTTCAAATCGCATCAGACATAACGTATTCCATACGTATAATCATGCTGACCTAACCTTCCAAATTGCATAATAAATCAATGGAAAGTAAACAAGAAACAAAGAAAATGAAAACAAAATTGATAAATCACCTGAAAATGTTACTTCACATACACTAAACGTTCCACGTTGAGTTGAACTTAGCAGACAATTTGGAAAACGTTCCCATGAATTCAAAACTGCCAAAGGTGAGAGCTTAAGGAAAGAAAAGAAAGACATTGTCTACTCTCCGACGTTGAAACAAAATATATTGTTTGATAGGTGGCGCATCTGTATACTATATTTGTTTGTGTATTTAAAGCCGATGCAATTAAAAACCTGTTCAACAAATACAATTCGAATCTCTGTAGGCATGGCTCAAGAGCATAATAACTGATGAAAATCAACACCACTTAATAACAAGGCAAAACCTGTACGAAGTACAACCTGACACGGTTTTATCTACATACAAAGGCAAAACCTGGATTTTGTCAAAAATAATCTCTTAAATGCTTAAACTTTTCAGTTAATAAACTGTGGTTTACCTACAGACAGAATGTCCATTGAAACATTATGAACACAATTTACCATGCGACATTAAACTCTACTCTTATGGTCTACAACATGCTTTTGAAAAAGCGGTTAAGTTTCACAATTGGTCCACCGGCAAACATGGTCAATGAAGCAGTTGTAAAGTTAATTATCCCATTTTCGTCTGGCCAGTTCACAACTGACAACCTCATAGCTCATGGATTGCAGCCAGATAAAATTGATACCCTATAAAAAAATTTAAAATGCAAACCTTTACCACTAGATAAATACCATAGTTTTCACCGATGGATAAATAAGAGCCCTTGACTAAATGACAGCACATTTGTTTTCAAAAGAAAGCCAATTGTTGAAATAAAAAATCATTCCAAAGACAAAAAAACGTGTACCAGAGGTACATTGCAACAGTGCAACCTAAACAACGGAACTTCTGCACAACACAATATCTACAGAGTCAATAAAATCAGTTACCACTCCAAACTCTAAGCTGTATATTTGATACATATAAATGACCTAAGGAGTAAAAAATGTTCCACCGTTGTATCTTACTCTACCGATGTATACTAATGGCATTAATTTTAGACTGCAAATAATGAACGATATTGAAACTAATTTGGTTAAAGAGCTTGAACACTACAGAAGCACTAGAAAGAAATGCAAAGTGGCATATAAAGTTTCTAATTTTGTACAGGTTAGCATCGCTACTGTTTCAGGTGATAAAGGTGGAACCGCATCGGGATTATGTGTTGCAAGAATAGCTACTGGTGTAGTTGTTACTTTGACTTTTAATATGTTTGGTGCAGCATTCATATGATGTGTTGAAAAAGCTTTCAAGCTAAAGATGATCTACAACAAAGTTTTAAATTATGAATGAATAGAATTGTCTGCCATTACTAAGTCCAATAGTATCGACGATATGATAAGCAAAGCAATAAACATAAGGAACTTAACAATGAGAAGTTTATTTTAATTATCAATGAGTACAAAAGGTACAACAGATACAAACATGCAATCACGAACAAAATAAAGAATACAAAAAGTCAAGACGACAGGGCTCACCGGAGGAGAATAATTAGAAATATATGAATACATTACCAATGAATGTATAGGTTCTGAAGATAATAGTGATGAACAAGCTCAGAAAATCTCAGAGCTAAAAACAGATGAATGCGAACAGAAATAAAATGACTTGAGATTGTACGAAAACATGACAAAGCTGTGAAAACAACTAACGATTTCTCTGTTACATATTTCAATGCTAAAATCAAAACAAGAAAAACTATCACCTTTCAATAGTTTTACAGCAAGTTACGTGTTGAGACTGACGAATTTAAATCATGTACCAAAGAATCAGTAAAAAGTCAAAACTTGTTAGCAAAATCAGTATATCACATGGTAGTACTGATGAATTAGACAAAACGAGAAAACGAATGAGAAAAGATTTAAAGATTTCAATGACTTGGATCAAAAGTTTACAACGGAGATAGATGCATTCAAAACTGAAATCGATAAAAATTCGCTTGAAATAAGTGTGACAATTGATGCAGCCAAAGTCGAAATAAGCTGAAACATATAGATATTATACTGAATTAAATATTTTGGATTAAATGTTAGGATGGATTAGATATAATTGTCATCTGGCATTTCGAACAAAGTTTATTATACCCATCTCATTTTTTCATCAGTTATCGATCTACATGTATTTACCGGTATGTGCTGGCTCATGGCCCTGTCATATAGATTGTTTGTATAAAGGCACACCATGAATGGCCTTCACCTTTTGTACTCACTATCGTGTTTTGCACGCGCAACGAAGTTACTGTCGATTTGTATGTGATTATCTTCGTCCAAGAAGTATTCATTATTTACTTCAGCATATATTATGTAGTATCATGCTATTTCCACCTCATATTCCAGTCTAGTTTGTATTTTATTTCTACGGGTATTACGAAACTCCTCAAAAATGTCACATGGCATCAATGTATTTTTCATTCCATAGTAATCATGAAGATCAACTAATGGCGTTAGGATAAAATGTTCCATTGCATCATAAACATACTGGTAATCGTCATTTAATATGTTTGATTCGTTCATTGATGAGTAAACCTTTTGTTTTTCTGGCAAATCTGCTTCATTAAATTCTTCAAAGCCATCCGTGTATTCATATGAGTATATGTCTTTCCTCGAATATTTAAACTGCATATGTGTAAACTATCTCAGTATTTCTGCGAACCTTTCATCACATAAATTGTTAGCCAGCTGTTCTGTGGATTATCCCATGAACCCAAGGCTATTTTCAAACCTAATTGTCCTTTTAACTGTTATTTCTTTTCATTCTCTAATTAACATGTCAGATATGAAATTCTTGCTAAATGTATTTTAATCATTATTTGATATGAGTGTTACCTCTTCATCTGGATAATTTTACCAATCTCTTAATAAATTAGTGACTGACTCAATATGTCCCTTAGAAGGCACTTAGTTACCATTTCCTCGGCATGATGAAGCCAATAATAGTGTGCTAAAGGTGCCGTTAAAAGCAACAACCAAAACAAATCTTCTTACTAGTTTAATATAAAAGGGTTCAAATATTTCATAAACATTTAATTATTTATCAAACTTATTTCAAATTTCCTAAATGTCCTCTACTTTTACCAAACTGTATTTTTATGGCATCTGGGAATTTTTTCGGGAAGTATTTAACATTCATTCGACAGCAAAGAAATACGTTAATTATCCATATTTTCTACATTGATACAAGCTTTTCGTTCTTATCCCATTCAGGCAAATTGATATATGAGCTTCCTCTGAGCGGTTGATACCAATGTATGCACAATATTAAAATTGAAATCCTGTCAAACATCCACCTTGTACATTCGCTTATTTCCTGTCTATTCGATATGTATTCTCTCTCTCTCTCTCTCTCTCTCTCTCTCTCTCTCTCTCTCTCTCTCTCTTTCTCTCTCTCTCTCTCTCTCTCTCTCTCTCTCTCTCTCTCTCTCTCTCTCTCTCTCTCTATATATATATATATATATATATATATATATATATATATATATATATATATATATAATATTCAATGACATAATCCACTTAGCCTCTGTTTGATATATTTAGGAACTTCGCTCTGTGGTAAACATTTTTCTCAACATTGTACTCCTTTCTGAGGCGTTGTTGTGGGTCGTTTCTTAAGTCTGACCGTTAAGCCTAGCTGTACTTTTATAAAACCAAAATGCTGAATTTTTCAAATTCGTCTTTTCTTATATATAGATAGATAGATATATAATCATAGTAATGCGATTTTGATTGCTGGATCACGTTGTGTTGTCGGCGTAAAAAATTTACATCATGACGAGACGCGAAGCGTTGAGTCATGATCCGGATTTTCTGATGCTAACAACAAGACATGATCAAACATTCAAGATTGAATTAATATGATAATGATATTTTTTATATCTATCAATTTTTAGATAATTTAATATATGCGTAACTGAAAAAGAAAAGTAATTGCTGAACATTTTAACCTTTTTAATACGAACTTCATCTTAAATCATAAACCGAATTACATTTTAACCAGCTGATATGCGCATGAATATCTCAGTTTTATGAATGAAGACGTGACTCGTTTTCACTACCATTGCTGTTAATAACACGAATTCTTCGACACATGGGGGCAGCAGGCCCATATATGCGATTTACAATTATTGTGCAGTTATCAAATTATGCATCATGTAAGATTTCAGCAGCAGAATGACTATGAAGTTTCTAACCGAGATCAGGCCGGTAGCGGTTAAACTGTTTCTGGTGAGACATTGTGAAAGGCTCTTATTGGGACTTTGCATGGGAATGATAACATTATTTTTTAGTCATTTAAAATGGGACTGGACAAATTGTTGGAACCTGATGATACAGATTTGTTACAGAGGATGTTACTCATTTCCTTCTGCATGTCAAGTGAGGCTACGGCAAAATTGTCCACGCTTGTTCAGTTGTAACCAGGAAATCTAGAGGAAAAGTAGTTCAAACCTCGTTTGAGACTATGGTGATACGGAATCAGAAAACGTCAGTATCGTTTTTCTACTAGTAGGACATGACGGTAAAATTCTGGCTTTGTCTTCAGCAAAATATTGATAGTTATATAATAAAGCTCAATATCATTGAAATAATACATACAAATGTTTATTTTTACCGCCATATAATCTTAACTCGTTGACATTTCTGTCAAATAAATCTCTGACTCTTTTCGTTATGATTCTTTTTAAATGCCGTCTTTTCATACGTTTAATTCTTTCATCGTTAAAATTTCTTATTTGTTTTGGTATTGGTTGGATTTGCACCAAGGTCTTCATTTTGATTTATTTAACTGGAAAAAAAATTGAATATATATTCAACTGTTTCAACTATGCATGCGTTTTGCAAGAATAGAGATGGAAATAAATCAATTGTGTTTGTTTTTTGTTTGTGTGGAAAGACGACAAGAATAGAGATGGAAAGAAATCAATTGTGTTTGTTTTTTTGTTTGTGTGGAAAGACGACAAGAATAGAGATTGAAAGAAATCAATTGTGTTTGTTTTTTGTTTGTGTGGCAAGACGACAAGAATAGAGATGGAAAGAAATCAATTGTATTTGTTTTTTGTTTGTGTGGAAAGACGACAAGAATAAAGATATGTTTGTTATTACTGAACTAATAAACAATAAAAACACAGTTAATACATTTAATTTGCATTTATGTCAATCACTTTGCCATTTACATTTATAATACATTCGTCCGATATGACCAGGTGATCACCCTAAACGGTACCCATTACAAACACGTGCTTACTCGAAACGTGCTTGTTATGATCAGCTATGCACTCTAAACAGGTGTTCATAATGATCATGAATCCTTGTAGGTATGATTCAAAACATAATGACTGCTGAAATTAATTTGTAGTTTTGTGCTTTGAATTTTACAATATCTGAAAAATCATCCTTTCTGTAATCTTCCTCAACTATTCTTAGCCAAGCGGAAATGGAAAAGCTGACCAAAGTTTTCTCACATAACCTTTACAGCCTTACTGTGTGCTAAAAAGAAAAAAAAAGAAGAAAACAAAAACCACATACCAACGATGTTAAATTCTGTTTTATTCGATTTTTTGCAATGGAGACGTCACTAATTAGTTTAGAAATTTCCACCATGTCGTAAAATGATCAGTACTCTAGTGCCTTTATGAGTTTCAATATTTTACATTTCTTTTAGTATATCAAGGATTTGTCATCTTTTTCAACTATGATGAAAGAGAAACACAGTTAAGAAACTAGTCGAAAATAGGCACAACTGCTAATACTAATATCGGCTCAGAAATGTTATGCTTGAATTATATACAATTAAATACAATCCTATTTAATTGCCGAATAAATAATACATAATTTCAGTTTTGTTGTACTAACAATTTTGAATGTAAACTTCCTCCTTAGTTCTGAAAAATCCTTTCTAACCCGACCGCCGATAGGATTATATCTGACTGATGCAATATGAATTAAAGACCATTCGTGAATGAATCATCATTTAGACTAGTTTACCTGTTGTTGCTTTTTCACAGAGCGAACTAGTCTAGCTACTAATGCGCATGAATCTTCGAGGCGGGCTTGACGCTGGTTTCTCGTATTCCTTTGATGCATTTCGTTGGCTGATTTATTTAAATACCACATTTGATGCATGATATCATCCATCTTTCTTGCAATTGTACATTTTCAAAGAATATGACAGTATGACTACGCTTTTGCGCAGATATTTTTAAATATTTTTTTAATGTTACTGTTTTTCTTGGGTTGAAGTATTGCTCTAGTTCGCGAGATGTTTTGGAGTTGTTGTCCTATTGATGTCCTATCCTACACGAGTGGGTTGGTGTGAAAATATTATACGCGCCAGAACTTCCAGAATGTATACTTCTGAAGACTAATAGAATCCTTCGTATGTATCGGTGTTGGCTAGGAAAATTCCACCAAAGGATCAGAATGTTGCGTCAGAATTTTCCTTTCCAACACCAGTGCATAATGTAGGATTATTTGTTTCACATTTCTGAACGAAAAGGAAGTATCGAAGTCAAAATGGCTTTGCGTGAATACTGATACAAATTTAAGACAGGAAAACACCTGTTGAAAATTTCTTTACCGTAAGATAGAGTGTAGAAACTAAGTTTTCCACTGGAAATTAAGTGAAAACTTTAAATAATGTTTAAACATATATCAAACAACAGTGCTTAATGTACAGTGTTTGAATTGTGTCCTAAATTAGCTTGTGAACAGGTCCAAAAAATAAAGTCCACTCTGATCCCAAAGATTCAAGGAATTATATAATCATCTATCCAACTTTGATCAAACATAATAATGAGATGATTTTAAAAGTAACAATTGAAACAACGGCTTTTTCGACTCGAGACCAGTCACCAGAATCCGTAGCTGTGGCTAGGTCGATCAGTGCAAATCCATCTCCTCATCACGGGACACTAACTTCAAAGTCTGCACGTTTTAGGGTGTACATGTATTGCAAGTCTATCTTGATTATATCATGGTTCAGCAAAATAACTTTCATATTATGGTTTCATTTAATCTCGATGCAGCTGTTAACTACGGACGTGTACTCGTAATAACTAAGAGAATGGGAGGGGGGAGGGGAGGGGGAGGCTGGTGATGGAGGTAAACACTATGTTCTATGTTTCTTTTCTAAGTCAGTCTTGAAGATTTTATTTGAAAGTAGAGCATGTTATTTTAATGCGTCGGGAAACCCGCTGTTAATTGAGTTGACTATGCACATTCAAAAAGAACTAATTATTACGATGTATCAAATACATGACTACATGCAGCTACATTCCAAGAAAAAGGGAAAATTAGTTCAGAGAGAGAGAGAGAGAGAGAGAGAGAGAGAGAGAGAATACCATTGAGAAAAATGAAGACATAAATTGATACAATGTTTTTTATTTTCTCAAGTATACATTCGCAAATGAATATCTGTGAAATGGAAAGAAGAATATTTTAGAGCTATCAATTGTAATTTGTGCACTAAAATATCCCGAAAGATCACGCAGATCACAAACAGTGCAGGTCTACAATTAATAAACAATTTCCTCATTAATTACCTAGTTAATTATACCTAGCTCAAATCAGCTCTTGTACTCGTGTGTGGTACGAAAACCTAATCCAACAGATCCTTAACAGACAATAATAAATTGTCACCCACAGCCCATAGGTACCACTGCTAAACATTCGTCTTCACATATCAAAGATTAGGCGCGCTTCAAACAATGAAGATCACGTGGGACATGATTTATTGACCGAGTCCTTGAGATATAAGTGTCAATCATTTGTTTGGACTGACCATAATATAAATTATTAATTGTATGGTAGACTCCAAGCGAGATTTATCATATATTAAATCCCACTGTCTCTTCAAAACCTTACACTAAATGCAACTTGTTGCGAAAGATTTCTCGCGTGATGATGTAAATCAGGGATTTTTTAGCTGTAAGGTCATGTGCTGAATGACAATAGTCACGTGATGAAATATAGAAATATTCCCCCCTCGTGGTTCTACACTGGAAAACACGATCATACACACGTATGAATGTGAGAAATTTTTGTTCTATATAACGTGTATTTATTTTACCTCATTTGAATGAATCTCCGCTTAGACATCACAGTGTTTGATTGCAGCACTATCATAGGCATGTTTTGCACACCCGAAAAAGTTATTGACAGAAGAAGAAAAACGTATAACATGTAAAAAATGCATATAATTTCGTTTATTTTATTTTTTTACTTAGTTACGACATAACTTTGTAATACTACTATAGAACAAAAGTTTTACTAGCTTTAAGTAATCGCTAGTTCAACAAAATAATATCTCGGTGATGAAAATGTTAAAGGGACAAATGACGACAGTCCTACAGATGGTTCGCAAATATTTCATTGCTGACCTACATCTTTACGTCATCAATTTGATTGCTGCTCTTTGTATCGTTCTGTAAATATCTACAGCCAAACATCATGCAGATTCACTGTAAAATAAGTACGTGTACTTAACTTTGGATTTTCAGTAATGTTTCTCCATAATCAATGGGACGTTCCTATGCAGAACTGTCGTTCGATCTTTTTGGAGAGTTTATTCCTTAAAGTTTGCACGCTGAGTTAGTATTCATTAGCATTCAGCGCTGAATCGTGAAACACAGGCGACAATTCTGAAGAATACTAGTTTCATACGGAAAATTCAAGTTACAATATACGGTATTGTATATACAACTATGTACTTGTGCCTAGATAGATGCGTCGATAGGATGGGACGATACAAGATCCAACATACTGTATTGTATATACAATAGATGGATCGATAGGATGAGACGACACACATTAAAGAAAAATAGTTTTTGAATACTTATGTACACTTGTAAAATCACGGGCCTTGCGAGGGAAAAAAATTGCTGAATGTAATTTATCGCCATATTAGATCTATTTGAATCACGTGACTAAAACATAGCTACGCACTAAATTACCCACGTCATTTGGTTCAAATTAGTTGGTGGGAAAGCCCAGGGAGATTACAAATGTGTTTATCATTGAAAATGGCCGAACTTCGGACGAATGTACAACATTTACACTTTTTAATCCATCGTTTTGCATTAGAGGAGGTTTTGTCCACCCGAGATGTTGTGACTGTACTTTTTTTTCGGACTGAAGCCACATTACAAGTAGCCTCGACTTGAAATTTACCTCATCGCACATTTCACGGAAATTTTCATGTTTTTTTTTTTTTTCTCAGCTTTTTTTTAATATCTCGAAATAAAAAAATATATCCAAATATTGGTAAAAAGCCTTACAATATGCAGTTGGGACTAACATACTAGATGTATGTTAGTCCCAAATAACAGTAGACAAAAACTGAGCGAGAAGTCAGCCTTGTAAAGGCGTTATTAGGTACCGTCTATACTAGCTCACAAGTCGAGTCCAATTGCAAACTGCACAGACCCATGTCTGCCGTCGCATAATGCGCAGGTAGCTCTGGGTCAATGCAGTTTGTTAGGAGCAGTCAATAGAACAAACAACATATACCCTGATCTTCCCGCACATCATGCGACGAAACATAAGGGTCTATATTATTTGCAGTTTGACTTGACTTATAAACGAGTATATATGGTAAAATGGTTATTTTAGATCTGAAATGACACAAACATTCATACAGTCATGACATACATACATGCATACATACATACATACATACATACATACATACATACATACATACATACATACATACATACATACATACATACATACATGCATTGTTTACTGTGTCATCTACCTACCTATCTACATGTATACATAAGTAGGTACGCAGATACATATGTACTTACGTACATGCTTCCATACAGCACATAATACATACGAACATACGTAAGTATTTATATATATATATATATATATATATATATATATATATATATATATATATATATATATACATATACAGACAGACATTCTAACTTTCTAAATTATGGTGCATTACTGCATATATATAAATGCAAAAAGTACGTAGGTACGAACGTATAGATAAACAAATAGACATGCATATAGTTTTACCAGAGTTATTATACATTTATCACATTAAGTAAGAGACAAACTGACGTTGTAAACAAATGATAGAGCCTTTGGTTGTTTTCACGTCCCATAATCTCATATGTGCGATAAAAACAATGTAAACTACAGTGTACATACAAATAGTTTTCGTCTGTCTCAACATATATGAAATCTTTGAAAATGAAAAAAAAAATCCCTGTCAAAAGTGTGTGGATAACAATTCTTTCATATAGCACGACATTTCCAATTATCAGACGTATGTAAGAATTTTTAAAATCATTTTAGATATACTTCTTTGATGAACGTAAGTGATCAGGTGTTTTAACTATAGTCGATCATGTTTCTTTGTAATTAAATCCATGTATTATTTTAGAAACTGGGGTTTGCATATAAACTATTGAGTAAATACACAAATGTTAAGAAAAAAGAAAAAGTGTCGAAAAAAGAAAACTTTGGAAAATACGAAAAACTTACTTTTAATAAATAAAATTTAAAAAGCTTAAATCTGGGTTTCAAGTATTTGTTTATTTATTTATTCATTACCTGGCAGTGTGTGTTTAAGTCGGGGTAGCTCACAAACAAACAATAACTTTCCCATTTTTGTTTCAAACCTTTATTTGTACTTCTAACATAAGATGAATTTCCACCTTAAAACTTCTCAGGCAGACAATTTAAATGAGCGAAATAAATCAATAAAGCTTTGAACGAGATTTTGATCTGATGTTTATTTCAAACGAACAATGTGTACATCTGTTTCTTTGCAATATGGATATTCGATGCTCTCAATATGGTGTACTGTGCTGAGGTTATAAGGTCGACCATATAACACCCATATTATGTATATTGTAGTCACCTGACCACTTACATGCTTTGTAAAAATGAAGAAAAGAAATATTTCATTCATAACTTATCTGTAATTTTTAAAAACAACATTTTAATGTACATACATAATGAACTTCACCGATGTTAAGAAACCCCGAGTACTAACATGTATCAATTTTATAGCTAAGTTATATTTTAATGTCTAGCAAGGTTTGTGAAAAAGACTACTTAGTTCCTTTTCATCAGTCTGCATCCAAGACACACTCATATTTTGTTACAATTTCCGTTCCATATAAAGTTCTGCATACTTGCTGATAATCCATGTGATGTTATTAACTTGTCACTTTTGTACAAACACTTATCTAACTTGGGTCTTCCTGTATTGAATCCTGGGAAACGAAGTAGTTTGTAACCGATGCTGTTTATACATAGCGACATATACACATCTTCCAAATGAAAAAATGGAATATTCGGTGACACTTCGTACACTTTCCTAACCACACTCAGACTAGTGACGTAACCAGTACCTGAACAATACCCAGGGTAATACTTATGCGGAAAGCTTTGAAAGGATGCGTACCATTTGGAACTCTGCACGCGTATAGGCAAAGCCTTCTGGCTACATGCTCCTCCGACCGCTTTCTGTAAAACATTTTCATGTTTTCGCAATAATTCCAAAAGAAAAGGGACGTTAACGTACACGTCGTCATCAGTTTTCATTACAAACCTCACATTCGGACAATTATTCACGGCATACTTAAAAGACATGATGGTTTTCAGAGTCAAATTAGAATAAGTATCTATAAAATTCTCCACGAGAAAATCTTTATATACTGAATTTTCAGCGCTAATTTTTTCACGCAATGACTGGTCATTTGTCTCGCCAAGAATAAATGCGTATCGCACATTAGCTGTGTTGTTCTTGCTGATTGTGAGCCATGTTTGTCGAATAGCGTTTCTTTGTTCGCTGTTTCGATGTGCAGTCAATATAAAAATCACCAATTCCACGACCTGTCTCTCAATAGTCTTACATATACTGTCGCTGAATATAACATAATCAAAATTATGAGCAAAACAGTTATTACAAGAGTCTTGCCTCCTGGTCATACTGACAAACAGTTTTTCTTGTGTTTTACTAACAATTTCTGAATCACTTGTGTCATTATCTTCAGCAGCGGTTGTCGAATTTACCGTCCATTTTCCATTGACATGTAACAAAACTTTTTTGCCATCATTTGATATAACTTTCGCCTTGTACGCTCTGAGCTTCTCCTTTAGCCACTGAATATGGGCACTTTCCTCGTAGGTCGCGTTACTCGTGTGTTGAACTGGTACCTTATGTATAGCCGAGTTCAGGACACTGTTCGGATTTGATTTCAATTTGACAGGGATTTTGTACACCAGAGAGACATGTGAGTTGTTGGTGTAGAAGTTGACAAGGACAAACAAGTTAAGGAAGGCTACCAGAACGAACAGAGCTCTTACAGAGATGAATGCATTCATGTATCTCGTCTCAAACCATTTGGTCATGCTTGGAGACTGCAGTACATCCGCTTTCGTGCTGAACCTGCAAGCAGAATCACATATTTATTTGCCGTTGCTTTATCTGTCTTTACAAAGAGAAAGAATTTGATGGACATAGCTTAGAATGTAAGTATTTGTGTGGACATACCTGTATTGAAGTTGAAATGAAGATTAAATATTCTACCTGGCATACTCTTCAAAAAAGGTTTAAAGTGTGTGTGTGTGTGTGTGTGTGTGTGTGTGTGTGTGTGTGTGTGTGTGTGTGTGTGTGTGTGTGTTGTGCTCGCCTTGTAAGGTAAATATTTCAAAAGCCGATAAGGTTAAATGGTTCGTCTCTGAATTCGGCGGTCATGAGTTTATGCCCACACAGCAGTGTTGGGATTTGTCCTCCAATGCACCAGGAAACTAAATAATTCCCAGCATGCAATATTAAAAACTTGCGTTCGCCAAAAAACATAATATTACTTTTAAAAAGCAATTTTTGTTTATGATGAGAGTTCAGTAACATATAAATGATGATCTGTTTTCCTAATGTTAAATTTTGAGTAGCTACAACTGAATAATATGCACAAACATATTGACACGGTAAATTAATACCAGATTGTTAAACAGAAAAACAAATTGCATTGTTGTTTATATGTATCCTGATGCCCAGCATAAAATGACGTCATAAGTGTGTTGAAGGACGCGCCTCGATGACCGACGAGGTGCAAATTGTCATAGTTTTATTAAACCAAGTGTATTATGAACGGCATAGTATACACCCGCCCAATGTTTAATAGTCCTCTATGCAGACATTAGTACTGACCAACGGGTTTCAATGACCTGCACCTTTTGTCAAGGTATGAAGTCTTGAACTAAACATACTATGCAGAAACCATTATTTTCATAATAGACTTATCACGAATGTGACCTTTAGATCCAGAATTAATAAGTTTCTTTATTACCCTAGGTACAAGTTATCCACAATGTTTGGTAAAGGAACTGACTCCAGAACAAATAGTATTGTCTAAAACCCATTATTTGAAAAAGAACAATGACTTTGACATTTGACCTTTTGACCCCAAAATCAATAGGCTTATTTCATGCCATAAATGCAAGCCCCCACAACCTTGGTCATGGTACGTGGTGTAGAAATAAAGTTAGTATCCCAAAATCATGTTCCTTCTTTCAGTCACGGTGACCTTAACCTTTGACCTTTTCACCCCAAAATCAACAGGTTTTTTTCTTACCCAAAGTGTTCATCACCCAAAATTTTAGTGAAGGTACATGGTCGAGAACTGAAGGTTTTGTGCAGAAGCCATTTATCTTCTCCCAGTCACAGTGACCTTGGCCTTTTACCTCCAAAATCGATATGCTTCTTCCTTACAGCAAGTGCAAGCCATCCACTAAGTTTAGTACAGGTCTGTAATACAGAACTAATATTATTGTGCAGCAAACATTTGTCTTCTTTCAGCCACGGTGACCTTGACGTACGACCTTTTGACACCGAAATTGATAGGGTTCTTCATTACCCCGAGTGAAAGACATCCACAAAGTTTGATAACGTAGATTGTGGAGAACTCGAGCTATTTTGTAGAAACGAATTTAGTAACAGACAGACAGACGGACAGTCGGAAAACTTTACAACATAATGCACTTAGCCTTATGGCGGACGTATAAAAAAGACAGTTGCGAGTAACATAAAAAACAAGAAAATTTTAGACTGAAGTAGACAAAAGTCGACTTATCATTTATTTTTCAATCTGCTTCAAGGATACACGAGTTGTGACGAATTATTCAGCTAATTTGAGGGTTGATGAATCGGTGTGAGAATTAGAGTTGCGTAAATGAAGCTAAAATTATTTTTCTGATTTTTAATATAATTGCTGATTTGTCACCTTCTGATCTTAATTACCTTAAATTAAGGTTGTATCCTCTTACAAATAGATACTCCGTGATGCTAGAGGAGACACAGAGAGAGGAAGTAGGTAGGGTACGAACTGACCGGGAGACGGAAAGATACACCCACAAGATTTGAAGGTGATCAACGTTTGTTCTTGTTGAATTTAACGGCTTTTGTAATATATTATTAGTTATATCACGCAGAGGAAATGGGGGCTAATTGCGTTTTCCAAGAACACACTCACTGCTCGTGAGAAAAGAAGATACTGCCGAATTTTCGCCTGTTATCACGGTTTGTTCAAAATAATATTACAAGATATTAAAAAAGAAAATTATCGAATCTTCGAATTCATTTAGTTGCTAAAATACGTTTTTAATGGCATGCGACAGTGTAAATGGAACGTAAAAACAAAGGAAAAAAGTAATTTTACTCACTCGCTCTGCGGAATAGAAGACAAAATCAAAGACACTTTTACCTTTATGTAGACTTCAATTTGTTGAAATACACTTTTTAAATACGATTTCTCACATAAGCCCGGCGATGTATGGTAAAACAAGCAAAAATTAAGTGACTTTGTCCCCACCCAGCAACCTCCACCCCACCCCGCTTAATGTGTTGAGATCACCAAATATACAATAATTAAATCTGGCTGAAGAGTCCACCTGGTGGACAAGGAAAATAACCAAGTTTCAGATCTATGTCTCAAAGGGCATTAGAGTCAAAGTGCAAAAAGATGAAGAAATCGATCAGTGAACTTGAGCCTGAAGATAGACCCTTTACTGTGATGCATGCAATGCAATCAAAGAGAGAAACATAAGTGTACTGTGGCTCATCCCCGAACCTCAAACAACAATAAAAAGCAACCATGAAATATATATCTGTGACATTGACGTTGAAGATAGGACACAAAATATGGAATGCAGCACATCTTCTGGTGACAATATACAAGTGCACCAAATGTCAATCATTTATCTTAAACAGATCCAAAGTAATATAGCGGAACAGAAAATGTTACAAAAACCTAATATATTGGCCTGTGACTTTGACCTTGACAATATAACCCCAATGTCAAACATGACAAATATAGCAAGTTTTATCCATTAATCTCAAATGACTCTAATGTTATAAAATGGATAGGAAATTATGACGGAAAATGCAAAATATAGACCCATGATTTTGACCTTAAAGATAGTATCCTCAATGTGGTGAGCGACTCACCTGCTAATGATGATGTATAAGTATAACAAGTTATATCTCTTAATCACAAACTGTTCGTAAATTATAGAGAGGAAATTAAAGTGTGATGGAAAACTTAAGATATTGACGGTAACGTCGACCTTCAATATAGGACCACCAATTTAATACAGACTTCACCTTCTAATAACAATATATAAGTATACCAAGTTTCATCGCTTTCTCTCTAACAGCACTGAAGTTATAAACCGAACTGAGGAGTGTCACGAAAAACTTGAAATATTAAGTTCGTGACCTTGACCTTGAATATATGATTCCCAATGTGGTAGATGACACTCCTTCTAATGATGATGTATAAATATACCAAGCTGCATCCATTTAACTTTTAACAGCTCTAATGTTATAAAGCGGAATAGAAAGTGTGATGAAAATGTTAAAATACTGATCCGAGACCTTGATCGTCGAATTAGGACCCCCAGCGTGGTACGCAACACACCATCGAAGAATGATGTTTAAATATACCAGGTTTTATTCCTTATTCCAAAATGACTCGAAAGCTATAGAGCGGAAAGGTAAGAGTGAGAAAAACTTCAAATAGTGAGTCGTGAACTTGACCTTGAAGGTAAGAATGTAACGCTCGCATACTCGCAAAATGGGAGTTAACTGTGGTAAATGCGAGTTGAGATTTCAAGCTTTTGAATCTTTTTGCAAGCGTTAAATTTTTATATGCTATACAGCAAATCATTAGTAAAACTCCTTAAAGTACACAAATTCAGCAAAATCACGAGCATAATTCCGAAACGTGAAAAACAAAGCTTGTTTTGTTACTGATTCCTTTACCGTGAGATATCATGTTTAGCGTGTAGCCTAATACTGTGGTCATACAAGTACCTACCGGACAAGAAAAAAACCTATATATTTTCGAGGGGAAGCAGGAGATCTATTTTGCGCCCAGAAATTTCATTCACAATGACAGAAATCTTCATTTTGGATTCTCCACGCTGGGGTGGGGGTGTATTCATGCTAATTCAGACGATATAGTCTCCCCAGTGCCTGTAATTTTGCCCAGATATGCTTATAATGGTAAGTTCACCGCAAATTTCTTGAGTTGACGCCCCGCTCCCCCTCCCCTTTTTTGTTGTTGAATGCTTTATTTATTCTAAGTGTAATATCAACTCTTGTGTAATTTGTCTCTTTAATGAGCAATAGAAAACAGTTTAAACATCGTATTTCGTGGTTGGATAAACTTTCGTGTCGATTGAATGGTTATTTATGTCTGCAAACGAGCTTCACACCTGAATTTCACATGATCATTTAGAAGAGTTATCGCCCCTGATTGATTGTCTGCTTTACGTTGATTTCTGCAGCATTATTTAATAATTATTGATGGATTTAAACCAAATTTGGAATGCAGCATCATACTGAGGAGACCTTAAATTAGCTTCCTTTCCGGTGTTCCACAACATCATTTGGAAGAATTATGGTCCCGAAAGCCCGTCCTCCTAACTTGCCTTCCAAAGCATAACTTTAATAAGGAATGTCGGATTTCAACCAAATTTACCGCGAACCCGTTATACGTCATACTGATGATACCTTCAGTGGGTTGGTTATTTCCATCACTTCACATCAATATTTAGGGGAGTATTGTTCTATGATTTTCCATTCTTCTGACTTTGCTTTTCCAACACATGTTCCCCTGTTTAAGGCCATAGCTATATATAGACTGCGATTTACTGATTCGGCATATTGTAGTCCCCAAGGGAAATCTTTAGAGAGTCTAATAATACTCGAAGACATTTTATCTTTCTCACCTCTTTTTTTTTTTTTCCTGTATGTATTTTTAATTGCAATCCATTTTTTTTCACCCTGAATAAGGTATTTACGTTGCTATAATAAAGTAAATAATAATATAAAATAATAATAATAATAATAATAATAATAATAATAATAATAATAATAATAATACAAAATAATAATAATACAGTTTTGTATATGGGTATTATAGTGAGTTTTCTTTCCAACTTCAATTCCACTGGCTCTATTTTCATAAAACTTCTAACTGTGGTCTAAACTTAAGCTTCTCTAAAATGCTCCTCTCTAAAGACTGGGGCGGGGGGGGGGGGGGTCAGGGCCAGAATATTGATCCCACGATCAAAGAATTGCTAACGTGTGCCCTTGACCCAAGGTCAAAAGGTTATGCCAGTATTCGCAGAATTAACTGCCTCAGCTTTATAATGATTCATGCCAAGTATGATAATAATCTATCGTGGGGTTTACGCAATACCGCCCATGAAACAACTTTAATCAAAATCTTAATGCAAATTCAAGGTCAAAAGGTGAGCAAGCCTGTTTCATAATTAATTGTTTTAACTTCATAATTATTAATTCTAGGTATGAAATAAATCGATCAAGAAGTTTAAGAAATATAAAACTTTAACCCGAACCTGAACGCACATTTTCTATGATCGTGACCTTGTTACCAAAGTCGTGACCTTGTTACCAAAGTCGAAGAGGCAAGCGTGTGTGTCTCAGAATGAATTGTCCTAGCTTCATAAAAATTCATTCAGAATAGGAAGAAACTTCATCATGGGGTGTAGGATATATAAGCAAATTAAAAAGGTGAATAAAAACTTGAACGCAAAGCTTCTATCACTGTGACCTTAACCTCACAGTGAGCATGTTGTAGAATGAATTGTCTTAGCTTCATAATGATTCATTACAAGTATAATTAGAATCTATCAAGGGGTTTAGGAAGTATGTAAAAATAAAAATAAAACTTTCACTAAAACCTTAACAAACTTCAGACGCCATCACAGCCGTCTCCTGAATAGTGACTGTACCGTCTCGTTTCCCACTAACGTGGGTAGACAAAAAGTGGCTCATTTTCTTTATTAGAACATTATTATGGCGTGAAATTTACAGCATTCATGTCTCGTTTTAAGAGTTTGATTAATTTGATAGTGAACGGCATGCAAAGGCATATCTTGTCAGGGAGTCTTAGAGATCAATCTGATAATCTACGTGCAATTACGTGTAAAGGCAAACGTTACTGCATTTCCGATACAATTGTCCTGGCATGAATCCTGAGTAATTTATTATGAAACTTGACACTTGACTTTTCGGAATCAAACTGCACGACCTTTACACATGGTAGTGAAAATGATTCGTATAACCCAATTATGTTAAAAGAAAACGAACTCTCATTTTCATATGTATCTTGAATGAATGTACTGTAACATAAAAGGGGTCTCACTACCGAGCGAATCAAAGACCTCCTGCGTGAGTCTGGCTTGAGGTCCATGTTTCCCCTATTTCCAAAGACCTTAAGACAACAGTCGTTGTCAACTAAAGGGTTCTTAAATGCGCAATTCTACAAATAAGTTTCCTCTAATTACCTAATGACCACACATCCCGAAACCCTAATTGCACACGTGCATGAGTTTTCTTGCTTTACATTTTTCATGCACATTTACATTATATGACCCATTAGTAAGCCTTTCCAAGCCGAAGACTGGAACTTTACGCCATTCACCACAAAACACGACCCAAACACCTAATACATAGAATTATTCCTATCTCCAGCTAATAAGAATTTATATATTAGAATATCCTGATAATTCCTTATGTTAAGAAATTAGGGAGGATACATTCTACGAAACTAGTACATGCTACCATAAAGTCTCGTGAATACTGTATATTATGACATCTGCTCCTAGAAATTGCCTAATTACTCGGTTTGAGAAATATCTTCCCAACGCCGGCTTCCAATATTCAAACAAAGAAGCACTAAGTTCTAACAAAGCTATAGCGAGAGACGTAAATACAAATAGCACATACATCAAGTTTGTTACATTACTAAGTGAATGGAAATATATATACCAAAATTGGATTAATATCCAGCAAGCAGTTTTAAAGATATGACCCAATAATTAGGATCGATAACCTGGGCTACGAAAGTCGCCATTGTGAATATTGTTATGACGTCACTAATTCGTATCCGGTCTATCTACCGATTCATTGAGGTGCCGTTCTGGGTTTAATGGAGCACTGTTGAAAGTGGACAAGGCACAGGGCAAAGTTGTTTGCTGTACAACCCTAACAATGTAAAGAAAGTTAAAATACATTTACCTGTCTTTCACCCACTTGGACTGACATTTAGTTTTTATTACTATTAGGAAAACTATGTGCTGTCTTAAGCAGACAGCCAAGAAAATGACCTCTTCTTTGCGCTGGGGAAATGTACCTAGTAAGGCTATCACGTTTACACTTGTAAACGAGATCGTTTAGCCCTTTAACCGCTTACAAAAGCTGCCTTCCGTTTAAACGATAAATGGGAATGGCATGAAAAAAATAACGTAACTTTGTATCTCAATCTTGAACAAAATGGCTGAAAGTCAGCAAGGCAAACGATCTCCAGTTTGGAAGTATTTCTCAATTGTTGATGCCACCAGCAAACAGAAAGCTACTATTACCTATACTATACAGAGGCTAGTACCCGTGCGATGACCAACCACTTAAAACATATTGAAAAGTCTCTTAAAAGTGAGCACGTGGTCTCTGGAAAAAAGAGTATTCACCCAACAGACAATTACCGCATTTATGTAATCACTGTTCTGTCTGAAGTGAAGTGGAAAAACTAGCCATTATAAATGTGCGTGATCTCTAACAACTCAGTATAGTTCAGGGGAAGGGATTCAAAAGTTTGTGCCGAATTAAACTCCTTGTACAACGTGTCAGGAAAATCAACAATTTCCAAATATATTCATGTCTTCTATGTAATTAAACTACGAGAAACGTTTGAGATGACTTCACTGCTTGGTGCGAGAGCCAAGCAGCTGACTGTTCTAGTGGAGGAAAGAAACAATTTCTGCCACGCGTACGTTTTTTTACATAGGCGTTAATGCTAACTGAATTACCATATATCCGAACGGTTCATTAATATTGAAGTAGAAAAGGAAGAAATTGTGAGTAATTATTCCTTTAAAAATTCTAGCTGACCGAATTTGCATCTTATCAGCATTGTGTTGGGGTTAACTTTTTTTGTAACAGCGTAGACATCGAAGACACGTTTTGTAACTTTTGGTCTACATGTAAAGCTGATGTTTAAAAAAATGTACGTACCAGGACAGATTCAACTCAGCAAGATATGTAAGTTTAAGTTTGATTCTTGCTTTAATCTTGATAACATTAATGTAATTTATGGAATCGTTTGAGCAATGAGTCAGTCCGTATTCCGGAATACGCATCATCTTGCTGAAGTTACTTGATACATGTAGCGGTTGTTGTTTTGTCAAAATTATAGCGGAAGCTTAAATAACAATTAATTCCCCAGATAATGCAGGTTGTGACATACAAAATAAGTTGATTAAACAGACACCAACGGCCTAACTCTTGAATGCCGCTGAAAACTACTTCATCGCGATAAGATACGTTTGCAATATCATCTCATTTTTCTTTCTGTTTGTTTATTTCTTTGATGGAATGCTCTGTAATCGCCTTTCATGCAATATACGAATACCTGGCCGAACTGACTTAAACGAAACTTTTAACCAAATTAAAGAAACCACGAGGTATAAAGGTTGTGATAGTAGAAAAATGCACTCACAAAGACACATACAACCATGAAGTTACATCAACCTCCAACTAATAGTGCAAAAGAAACTTAAGCGTAAATGCACAACCTCAAAAAGTCACAAAAGCGTTACATTTAGGTCACACTGCCCTATTTCTGGTGGAAGAAAGTTACGCTCATCAAAAGACATGCACACAAAAGTCCTTTGATCCCGCAGCTAAAAGTGTATAAGAAACTGACGTACCAAAGTGCAAAACCTAATCAAGGCGTGACAGCCGGATGAGCGAAAGGACGGACGGATGAACAAGGGTAACAGCACTGCACTATATGAGCCTTCTACATTAGTAGCGGGGTATAAATTTGGAAGAAGTTTGATTGCAAAACCTGTCAACTGCCCTTGAACAACGATCTCAGAGATGTTAGAACCATTACTTAACTATTTGGCAAACTGTATTAATAAACTCAATTGAACTGAACAAACTGCCAGTCGAAGTAAAGCTGTATGGTTACAACACACACACACACGCACACACACACACACACACACAGGTTGGTGGAATCTTTGAAGAACTGATAAGGTACTTAATGTTTGAAAAGCTTTTTGAGGAAATAAAGCCTTCAACCGGATTGTGTCTGAAGGTTTTTTTGCACGTGTAATACTTAGCTATCGCCAGGGCAAAATCAAGAAGACAGAAGGTGTGTGTGTGTTATTAAATGCTGTTGTCATGTGCGTTACTAGGTTTATGCCACAGCGTATCTAAATATAAATTTATGACATTACACCCAAAACAGGTAATGCATTAGTTAAATCTAATATTGCTTAGTTTATATATATTTAAATGTTTCAAGCGTAAATCTTGAATTTATGCACCCAATACATATGGTCGTGCTTTAAACAGATCAAGCAACAAGCCGATATCACTGCTCACCCCAGCTATGGTGTTATTTTAAAAAACGATCATAATCAACCGACTAAAATTCAACAGTTGAAAGTTTCATGACAAACATAAAGGACATTTTATTCAAATCTGATATGCAGTGGAAGACGGACGTTGTTGTACACTAAATTATAACAAATTTGTATCAAACCTTTGTAACAAGCATTTAGATTGACTAAAATTTCATTATGTGACGTAGAAAACTAGAGGTTATTGGTTCATAACACCAGAAGGGAATTACTTGTGCATTCGTACTCACTTGTGTGCTTTGAGAAATATAAGCAATGGATAAAATATACTTCTGTAATTTATTTCTTGAGATTCGTTATTATTTTGTAACTATTTGTAATTATAAGAACTGAATTTCATATTGTACAAGATTCGTAAAGTAATAAAGCTTGAAAGCCGATTACACACCATGTACGAACATCCTTCGTGAAGAGCGTTAATTCATAATGTGTAATCTATTTTCAGGCTTCTTGACTTTATGAATTCTGTAAAATATAAAGTTCAAGTCTGAAGTAAATAAAATAAAATCAGGATTTTCAGTAATTAAATTATCAAGTTTTTAGTTAATTCATCTGAAAGTATTAGTTTTCACAATTGTAATTAAGAAACAAAAGTCTTTAACTTCAGTTAATTTCGCTCAAAGGAACTATAGACATACGCATATCTATATCAGCAACTTTAGGTACATGTAGCTATGCGTTCATATAAGTCAAGGACTGACCACGTTTGCAGATTTTTCATCATTTTGCGGGATTCTCCTTGCTTCTTTGGATTTGCAACGGAAATTTATTTATGTTCGATTCCTCGCGAAATTTAGAAATAATTTATAACGAATTATTTCTCTCAGTTGCCATAGATAAATTTGTATTGCTCAATTTTATCGCAAAAAGACTTTGAAAAGTAAATATTAAAATATCCATTTTGAAGAAATTATACCGAAACCGTCTCTAAATACTCTATTTTATGCCGTTAGCTTCACAGCTGCATTCAATAAAAAATCAAATTTGCAGACTTTTCCAAAAAACTGTTTGATAACCATAATATGAGTATTATTACACGAGTGCCAACGTTGCTAGGCAATGACATCTTGCCATAATTCACTGCGTTGCTTAGGTTCAGAAATCCATAACGTAGTTTTCCGTGTGACACATATTATAACATCTCACAACGTCATATCGTCGTACAAGACAAATGCGTAATGTACGAGGCATCTGACTGTACTTGAAGGTGATTTTACTGCACTATTTTGCTGTTTTATTGAATAAAATCTGTATTTGTCGTTTTGTGAAATAAAAGAATGTTACAGTTGTGGTCAGTTCAAAATGAAATTCATGAAACATGAAATAATGTCACTCTGAATAATGCCAAGGCTAACAGAAGATAGAATTTATTCAGTTCGCTTCATATATTTCATTTGAAAAGAGCACTTAATATGGAATTTATTGAGCTCGCTTTATAAATTTTATTTTAAATGAACATTGATATATTGTGTAGAATGTAGTGTAAGGTAGGGTAATATGATGCAGTGTAGGGGAGGTTTAGTGTGATGGGGTGTAGGGCAGTATAGTGTTGTGTAGTGCAGTGCATAGCATTTTGTTTTTGAGAGAGACAGACAGACAGAGGCTGGAGAAGGGCATGAAAACATTATTCTGCTAACAAAACATAGCTCCAGTCAATGCTATGCATTTTTAATACTATTTGCTTTATAATCCTCAAAAGTAGTATGTATGTATGTATGTATGTATGTATGTATGTATGTATGTATGTATGTATGTATGTATGTATGTATGTATGTATGTATGTATGTATGTATGTATGTATGTATGTATGTGTGTGTGTGTGTATGTATGTATGTACGTACGTACGTATGTATGTATGTATGTATGTATGTATGTATGTATGTATGTATGTATGTATGTGTGTGTATGTGTGTATGTATGTATGTATGTATGTATGTATGTATGTATGTATGTATGTATGTATGTACATGTGCAGGCAGACACAGATGTGAGGGATACAAAAATATAAAGCCCAAAAGTTTATTCTTGATTATGGGTATATTTATGTTTACTTAGCCTCTTTGCCATCAAACCGTAAGATTATTGAAAGAATAATTTGCCCCATGTTATACTGCTTTGGTCGCTGAACGGATACAGACTGACTTACTTATTGGTGAAATGCGATTGGAAGCTTGAAAATGAATAGGCCATCTGTTTACTATCATTTCTTCAGCACTACTTTCAAATGTACGTTTGTCTCACTTCTAAAGTCTGACTCCAACATTTAAGATGGAAGCATATATGACTGCAGCTTCAAATATAAATATCCATCATGCGGTCAAAATATTAACGTACTGGGTTTAAGTTAGTAGTCACAGCGCTCGAAATTAGCGGTAGTCCGCTATCCCGAGGCTAGTAAATATCCTGTCAGACTAGAAATTTTCATAATTTTAATAGTCCGATGGCTAGTAAAATTTCAGTTGTCACCAGTCAGCCTTTATTTATGCTATCAGAGGTAATTTTTGAAAGTCTGAACGATTGGACGATGTCCAAGTTCTCTCAGAGCTTATTGCGTAAATCCCCGAGATTAAATTGCTCCTCTAGAGGGTTAGAACAAATGAGGATTTTACAAATCGTATTTCAAAAACGAGGCTGTATACATCTTTACCGAATTTGTTAGATTTATAAGGTCGGGGTTTGAGGTCAGAGCGCATACTCGTAATTTCTGAGAAGGTAAATCATCTTTCTATCGATTTTTTGCGTGTAGGGCTTGATGTAATTCGTTTAAGTTTGCTAGGCCCGGTAATAAGGGACTACCCTATGCCGACTCGTTTAAGTTTGCTAGGCCCAGTAATAAGGGACTACCCTATGCCGACACCGCGCGGTTTCGGAAAATACCAACTTTTCGATCGGCAATGAGCTCTGACCTCACACCCCAACATAAATGTAAAAATATCTAAAATGACGTAGAAAAGGTCAGAGTAAACTCTCACTAATAGACTGTAACTTATGAACTTGTCTAACCACCATTGTAGTGCCGTGGTCATCAAAATCCCTTTGAGAATTAACCATTCCGTCTTTAAGGGCTATTGGTAATGCACAATTCAGTACAGGTGGGTGGGGGATGGTACTCTGATTGTGAAGAAATGGCTAAAAATTATGGTAATAGTGATGTCCCATTTCTTTCAGTTAAGTATCCTGAAACGTTTAGCAGTGAGTGTGTGAAAGAATGACTTATAATAAACAATTCCATGCCGTTTTGTCCACAGACTTTGATGCTGTGTACTGCAATATGGAGTCTGTATATAGTGAAAAAGAAATGTCACTAACACTATAAATAATCCATTTGGTGGCAAGGAGAAGTGGATTTTGTCTAAAACTTGCAGAAACTGAACATGAGCTGTTTTTCTGCACATACTGTTTGCAAATAATTTCAGTCCTGAACAACGTTGACAGTAGTTCCTAAAAAAAGGTTGGATGGCATGTACATAAGCATCATTTTATGATGAAGACAAATATGACAGAAGTGTACATGTATTTTGGTGATAATATTAATAACTAGATTTTCAGTCCCAAACGTTATGATGATAACAAAAATTAACAGTCTTGAATATTTTCATATTCTCCGTTCACATGTCTTTCTATATTTACACGTGGCTTACTCGACACGCTGTAGAATCCACTGTAGACAAGCACATGGATATACACATGTATACATATCATATTCACCTTCACTAAGCATGTTTGAACTTAGTTTAAAATTTACGATTATTGACAATCATAACATCTAACAAAATCGAAAGAAGTACCTTCTTCAAAAGCATGCAACTGCTCATATATCTTACCTGGTCAGTTTGTAATTTTGTTAAAATTTATCTCTTTTTTAAATTTGAACCACACACTGGCTTTAGGTGAAGTGCCTTCTCACACTCTAGCGGAAACACATACAACAACTACAATATTTCTCATACTTACAAGCAAATTCCACATGTATCCCTTTTATGCATACATATAAGGTTTATGTAGGATAATTAGCTAGTGTCAAGTACTTTTCATTATCTTTAGACGGGTATTAAGAACGAAGGACTGATAATACGTGAAGAAATAAACTTCAGTGGAGTAATCTTTACAGAAATACATTCGGTGAAAGAAGAGGGGAAAAGAAGTCAAATGTAAACACGCAAATAAGGCAATTCGTTGTATCTATTTCAGGAAAGTTTATGAATTTTCTTCGCTATTAATAGTGCTGTCCACAATTGTGCTTTCAATATGGAAAGTCTGATAGCCATCGGGTTACGGGTTGACTAGAAGAAGACCAATATGGCAGCCTCCAATACATGGCATCGTGACGTTTGCCACATGCATTGTGCGCAAGGCTCAGTGTATATGAAAAATGGAACGCTCGTTGCATCTTGCTTAGTCTTGATGCAACACAATAATTAAAATGCAATAGCTCAATACTATCCCAATGCTGGGATCTATTGCGAGTAAAATACAATATCAAATTGCCTATTTTAGCTCTTATAAATATCTTATCCGCAAAACAGATTGTACCTGCACATTTAAATTACAGTTTTTTAAGTTAATAATTTATAACTATTCACTTATTGCGTGCTATAAGTGATATATAGCTATACCACACCCACCCACCCTATTAAGCCTATTCGCATTACCAATAGTCCTTAAGGACTCACGGTACTAATTATAGGGAACAACTGTGAACCAGTCTAGAAATGGGTGAAGATTTAATAGAGTATATACGGGTTTGGTGGTCCATAATTGATTAATAATGAAAAGTAAAATTTTAGTAAAAAATTATTTTGAGAGCTTATCCTATCTGTACCTAAAAAAAATAGAGACAAGATTCTATTGCTGCAATTTTAGAATTTTTATAGACTTGACTTAGGAACAGTCAATAACAACAGTAGCACCTGATTCATTAGGTGCAGAATGGATAACACATGTTTCATGTACATGTAGATCCAAAATATGGCGCGGCTCATGTGGTTTTCTTAACACAGAAGCTTGCATCAAGGATGGGTCTATACTGATAAATGTAGGTTTGATCATGAGCATTTAGAAATTTAAAGTTATTGAATTTTTAATATCATGATGATTCCATAGGTTTACTATGGGAGTTGAATTAGTACCGTGAGTCCTTAAAGTATTAGCATCATGGAGACACATATTTTGCTCTAAGGTTCGTATCTGTTGTGAAAACCCGCACAATACCTAAACTGCTGTAATGAGAGTTCTTCTAGCCCTGCTTTCATTGTAGCACGACGGATTCTGCCTTACATCGGCTGGAGTTACAATACATAATGACCAGCATGAATGAGGTCTTTGTTTTTTATCTGTTACTAAGTTATTTGTTGTTGCTTTTTTCTGGATGACGAGGCTCTAAAAAAATGTTTACTGAGTCAACTTTCCGGATAATCAGTCATTGTTTTTCTTTTGAGTTTCCGGATAATCAGTCATTGTTTTTCTTTTGAGCTCGTAGTAAATATTTGCTAGTAACTTTGGTGGTTTTCTAAAGCAAGATTTGTACTTCTGAATTATGAATAATTGTGATATTTAAGAAATAAAAGTGGTGTTAATGTAGATACGTGTCTGACATTGTTTTGTGGGAAGGACTAGTGAAGATTCAACAGGACTAGTAAATTTATCAATCTACTAGTCCTTCTGGTTACAAGGAAATTTTTGTTAAATTCTAGGCCTGCTGAGTCATCCTGCATTGTAGGCTTTGTCAACACTGATACTGCGATCGTCCATACCGATATGAGCATGTCCAATTAAATTATGAAGCTATTCAATATACCGTATATACTCGCGTATAACCCGTATCCAAATGCAAACAACATAGACCCTGATCTGCCGTCGCATAATGCGCCGGGAGATCAGGGTCTATGTTGTTTGTTCTACTGATTAGTCCTTACAAAACTGCATAGACCCAGATCTGCCGGCACATTATGCGACGGCAGATATGGGTCTATGCAGTTTGCAGTTGGTATCGGGTTATACGAGAGTATAGTCGGTAACTCCAAGAGTATATCCAAAACGATTGTGTGAAAAAGACAACAATCTTTGTTTATAAATGCAGATATCTTTAATATGCTATGAAAAATGAATTTTCAACGAAACCTAGTGTCTGATGTCCACGTCACACTGGTGTTCTTCGTGTTAACTACATGTATATATTATATAAATAATTTTATTTGAGATTCCTGAAAGTGTTCTTCATGGACACGTGTCCATTAATGTTCCTTTAATTTGGGTTAAATTGATTTTTGTTTTCTCCGCCAAAGCCCATTAACCCTTTAACGCACTACGTAACATTTTAACTCGTCATTCGGATCCGACATTGATAGGCAGGATTGGATGACCCAACATGGACAAGAGTTATTATTGCTAAATTTATTGAAACCGATGATATTTTCAGATTCTCTAATGGATTGTAAGGAAGTATTAAACTGCCGTCGTCATGACGAGATATTCTATTGCATACGTAACCAAGATGACGTCTTTTACGTCAATAAGACGAGTTACCTGATGCAGCGTGTTGACGTTATTATGGCAACATGTCAGTAAGACAACACAGTTACATCAATCTGTCATCGTGTCTACATAATTATGTAAACAAGCTGCAATCAGTAACTCGTCTTTTTGACATAAAAGACGTCGTTTTGATATCATACACTAATCACTATACAAATATCTCGTCATGACGATGACAGCTTAATACTTTCATAGCATTGCAATAATTCTGAAAGGTTCTTATCTGACAACGTGATGAAAGATATGTGAAAATTCGCTCAGCTTTTTGAATTATTCAACTTAATTCAACACAGCCCTTCAAAAATCCCATTTATTTTGCCGTTCACTGCGGTAGCGCTGTGACTTTGTCTCCCATATATTTTGCCGTCACTGCGGTAGCGCTGTGACGTTGTCTTGGTCAATAACTAACAAATAATGGAGCGAAGAATGACTTTGCTCTTACGCGACTCAAACATTTAAAGCATGAACAGGAAATAATTATCGTGTATTTGTTAAACCCCATTGCGAAGACCTCTCCCTCTCGAAAAGTACAATTCCTTAATTACTTCAACAGGGGAGCAGGCTGTGGGGGAGGGGGGAGGGGGATGGAGAGAGAGATATATAAAGTTTCAGGAGAAAGAAAGGTTCTTACCTGGTTTCCTTCAGGAGTGTGAAAATCACTATAAGCGGACCTTTATATTTATTCTTGTGTACATTTTATATCAGTATCTCCAGTTTGTGATCCAGACTACCATCACTTGAAATTGTTATCGCTAGATAACTGAGTAGGGGATCATGCTTAACAGCTTAACGTTCAGCTGCTCCAATCTAGTAACTTCCGGGGCGCCCATGGGAAAAAGCTTACTCAATGCGGTGTAATAAGCCAGTTTTAAATTTTTTTAAAAACAGCTGTATTTTGATAGAACAGATAAGAAGAAAATTTGTTATTTCCTCCTTTAAATGAAGAAGTGAAGAAATTAATGATATAACCCGTCCATAAATGAGTGCGTTCCTTTTACACGTAGTATACTCGGCAATTTGTTTTAGAGAAACAGATATCAAAGGAGTTTTGTGGAAGTATTGGCTTGTTTATGTACAGAATGGATCAGGAAGTTGGATCATAACCATGAGGTGGGTAAACTGCAATAATGATAATAATAATAATAATAGCATTCGCGGTGCTAGTAGATAGTAGAAGCAAAAGTATTTTGCAGTGAATATACTAGTCGCTAAGTCAAAAATGGTCAACTTATAAACTACTATTTTATTCGTGGGGAAAATATTTAAAGGCAATGTCTGTCTGCATGATATTTAACTGTCATCACAAATTTAACTACTGCTCATCATTTTTATGAATGCCAATTTGTATAAGGTTGAACACGCTGACGTTACGCTTTTTACTTCATCCCAGATATATATCTGAGAATGTTACTTAGGGATGAAAGGGCTTTTCTTTCAACTTGTGACCAACAAGTCCATATTTACGAGATATTCTGATTTATAAAACATCGCTATCTCTGTATATAGTGGGAAAATGGATTATCTGTAAATAGGAAGAACTTATTGAAACTATTAACCATTGACCTCCCTCTCAACCCCCACTCCGACTCACAAGTCAAAAATGAACAGATTGTGCCTGACAATTATCCGCTAATCACTGCAATAGCTGGCTAGGTGGACATTTTACGTAAGTACAGCCAGGTTAAAAACCACCTGCTGGAGCAGCTCTGACACCTTGCCACTATATGACATATCCAAATTGAAATTGCCTGAATTTCAAAATTTCCAATTTTCGTGACATTTTCAGTACAAAGAACTGATTTGACTTTCCGAGGAAGCTTTGTTGTTATAAAGACAGAATTTTACATAAGTTACCTTATATACTCGCGTATAATTCCAGTCCAAATGCAAACAACATTGACCCTGATCTGCCGTCGCATAATGCGCCGGCAGATTAGGGTCTATGTTGTTTGTTCTACTGATTAGTCTTTACAAACTGCATAGACCCAGATCTGCCCGCGCATTATGCGACGGCAGATCTGGGTATATGCAGTTTGCAGATGGTTTACACGCGAGTACATACGGTACTACGATAATGAGTAGGCGGTGCTATCTCCCTTCTGGCGATTCATCAATTGGATGCAATGACCAGAGTGACAACACGTGACACTAATACGTATGTTCCTACCCCAACCGGCGAAGTGTTGCCGTTCTGTGCAATTTCTTGTAACAGAAAGCATTTTGGAAGGAGAAGGAGATGTATAAGTAGTACAGAGAAGGAGAGGGAGTGAAACTCTTTCTTTCAGATTAAAGGCATTTTATCTTGCCAGCTATTTCAGAATATTTATATGTATTTTCTGGCTATCGGGAATTTGCTTGAATTGATTCATTAGCAGTTACTTCTTTGTTATACCCAATTTCAAATGGCACAAGTGATGCTTGAAAATTTTTTTTGGTTTGATAGTTCATATTTAATTTTATATTTTATATAATTTAATGGTTAAGTCTTTATTTTATTTTATTTTCACCTTATATGCAAATACATCGATGCCTACATAGAATATTGCCCTATTGTCAAATCTACCCCCTCGTTGAATATGCTATACATAAACACAAGAAGACATACAGGGGCAAAGCCGGCACGCACCCCCCCCCCCAACCGAAATTTATTTTATAGCTCGAAACAACCGAAACATTTTCTTTAGTAACTTTTCTTTACAGTTAGATGGTTAAAAGTATGCCCTTGAAACGCTTAGAATGCAGAAGCTTCCTAGGGCTTCGCTCCCTGGGCTCCCATGAGGGATTCCGTCCCACAGACTCTCGTCTACTTGTTTACACATACACACCTCCTTACGCCACCCCCACCTTACCCCCAAAACGATATTTCTGGTCCGCCACTAACATGTGTGAAAACAATGTATACAATAACTTCAATTAACTGAGCATTCATATCACAGTTAATACAAACGGATGTATCCCATATCGCGTGATTCTATTGCATGATGGGGACTCCATGGATATTAGGTACAGTACGAAAACAAGCATGCTATTCCTACCGTTTGTAAGTCTGAATGGACTGAAAATATATTTTTTTAATTATTTCTCATTGCTATAGTACTAAACTACATTGAAAAAGCTATACAAGTATCGTATCCTAATAGCTACGCAAAATGCTATTGTAACAAGCTTTTAGAGCTTTCAATGTACCTTTGCCAAGTTCTGACAACAAAAGTGCACAGCGTAGGATCATACACAATCCTTATGAGGAAAAGGCTTGCCCTCCAGGGTTTAGAGCCTTTCCTGAATGATACTGCAAACGTTTGAACTTACAAAACCATGAGTGTGATCGCTCTTGTATTATCAATTACTGACGACATAAATTATATACCAAATACCTGCAAGATGAGCTTTATCTTTCTTTTATACATGGCACAAGGCACAAAAAAAAAAAAAAAAAAACAAAAAAACAAGCCTGTACTGGAGTAGCACATGGATCACAATAATTACTTCCGTGTCAGAGGCCACGAATATAGTCCCTATATATTTTTAGAGTATTTGTTCCTCTCTCTCTTTTTTTTTTTTTGGGGGGGGGGGGGATCTTTGGCTTAGAATCAGGCATTGTTAGTACTGATTTGAAAGAAATTCCTCATTCTTTAGAATGTGAGGATTATGGTGTGATTCCTGTGTGTATTTTGACTACAGTGCACAGTAATCAGGCATTAATGAGATTGCACTGTAGTAATTGGTGACCTATGGAACGTTGTTTTCTGTACAATTCAGTCGCTTTAAAAATGCCGGACTTCACTGTAAGTTTGTTAAGGAAGATATATTGGATTAACTTTTGATTTATTTGGATTTGGATACACTGGATAGTTCAGAACTGAAAGCAAATGTAGAGAATATATAGGGAAATTATTTGTGTACTGGGTCGACGTGCAAATAAGATGTTTGAGAACGGTTGACGTAACAAAATTGAGCGCGACAAAGCAGATTAAACCAGTGTAAAACTGCACGCTTAATAATACAATTTAAATGATTTAAAGCCAATATAGGAATTTATGACGCAGTATATTTGCTAGAATGCACGAGCCCGTAATTACTCATCATATCATTATCAGAAGACGCCAAAGCTTTCTCTTTATTAGAATTGCGTTGTTAGATACGGAAATTATGAGGCTGTCTTTATTTTTCTGAAGTAAAAGATTACTTCTTGATTGGACCGTCTTTTAAGCTTCATGCAACAACGGTTGGCTCTCATTGGAGAATGGTTTATCCGGCACCAAGGATGTAAATTGAACAGTGCACCGGAAAATATTGTCTTGTCCACGTGAGATCTCTCTGGACAATTGTTTTAGTGAATTTTCATCGGACTAAGACAGATTGCAGAAAAATGAGAATATTTTCTACATTAAAGATACAAATAAAAACTAACCAATAATTTTTGTAGGAACTTACATACAAGTGTGACAAGTGGAATAAAGGCTCAGTTCCAATACTTTGGGCAATTTTAAATAAAATGCTGTCCCAAATAGTTCAAAATGCCAAACGGTTTGTTTGTTCTAATTTATTGCATTCCACAAGTTATCATATGGAGCAACGGCTATGAGACACCATCGCACTTCATCTTTTATCCTTCCCACATAAACCTAAAATTACAATTCTCCAATGTCAGTTTCATCACGTTTACTGCTTTATAAACCCTGCAATGTTAGTGTCGGGTGCTGTTAATTACACAATGCAAGAAAAGTAGCAAAATTCTTTGAGCAATCTCAAATTATAGTGAATTAACTATGTAAAAGGAATGTAGTTATTTCAAAGTAATTGTGCAAAATGTGCATGCTGAAGTGTGTAAGCAAAACACATAAAGCACAGCAATAATTTACTGCAGTCGTGCAAATAACTTAAAAAGGAATATTCATCATACCGTTCCGTCTGATACTCAAATAAAGTTGATATGTATACATATCTGCCTGTAAAAACTCTAGAGCAACTACTCCGACTGACTCCTGGGGAAGTCTATGATGTTGTAGCAGCTAGAAGTACCACTTTGGCAGGTGTGCTATACATGACCCTTACGTCTACAAGAAAAAGACAAAGAGAACTTCAAGAAAAACGCAGCCTGACACTAGATGACTGGTGATAATGCTAGTTTTGAATTGAAAAAACAACCCAAAATTTTTTTTTAAATTTTGACATTTTAACTCCACATTGTAACATTTCAACACCAAGTAGACTTTTTGAGATAGACATATCAAGATGGCGCAAGAAACACAGTAGACGATGTGCTATAAGTTGTATTCATTATTCTCTAGAATGTGTACGAATCATTCCGTACCCTCCTGAAGTTTCGGGTCCAAGGCAAATTTTATACGTGCCCAATTTGACTGTTTTCTTACTTAAAATGACATGAAATTGCTGCTTTTCAGCAAGTGTTAGATTAGTGGTGTATATACAGGCCATCATAACTTAAATGTATGTAAATAAGATGAAATATATGGATTCAAATATTGCAGCCTGTGTAGAAAAGAATGAGAAGACATGAATTTAAATTAATCATTAATTAAATTATGAAAATATAGAAAGTATTTACTGTAAATATTGAGAAACTGAATAACCAAGTGAAATAACTCAATTAAAACACCTTGCATGAAACTTCAAAGGTTTAAGTATTTCAATCGTAGAATGGAGAAGTGACGCAACTTAACTCTGCTATTGTTGAGTTAGCTCCCTTCTTCTACTATGTTTTATTACTATAAAATCTATAGAAAGTGTGTGTTTAGAAGATCTTAATATGTCAGATTCAACCTACTGAGGTAATGACTTTTGGCACAGTGAATGAGATTAGAGAAGACTGACAAAATAACATCATTTCTTAAGGTCTCCCTGGACAGTTGTTTTGGTGAATTTTCATCGGACTAAGACAGATTGCAACAAAATGAGAATATAAGAATATACAAATAAAAACTAACCAGTGATTTTTGCGGAAAGCATGCTTGTCAGATTTTAATTTAGGTATTCAGGTTAATTCCATCTATAACGGATAGATTTTACACTCAACCAACACTACCACCAACCCCTCTTGTTTACGTACATTTTTGACGGTAAAGAGCTATTTTGAATATTTTCCTTTGACAAGGCAGCTCAAGCAATTAGTATGGACCTCATGCATGTTGAAAGATCAGCGGTATTGTAGCAAATTGGAATGCTTCTAATCACCCCTTAACCATCTCGATTTTGAGGTATTTACAGCTGTAGCAGATATGCATAAATACGTTAACCAAGTCGGCTGCTCATTTGAAGCCCAAGTTACGCATTTGATCTCCAATGCTAGCCCAACTGTTACAGACAGTCACCAAACAAGCCAACCAATTTTCAAGCCTAATTCAAAGTAAATGTAAACCAAATTGCAGATTTAGTTTCTGTGTGAATTTATCAACATAAAGTTCATGCTTTTCAGGCTCATGCACTCTTAAGGGGTGTGTGTGTGTGTGTGGGGGGGGGTCAAAATACGAAAATATCGTGTGAGACCTTAGCCTAATTGAAGAGAAAGGTTGGCTGTGGTTGGTGAATGGTGTACCAGCCACTTGCGAGCTAAAGAGAACAGTGTACCCGACAAGAATCTATTTTTAACAATGATATCATATCCCTTCTCTGCATTCTACATGCATAGGTAATTTTGTATGGGTCATATACCGAACAGCAGTTTTAAAACAAAATGCGTGATTTAAATAGAAAATAACAATAATTCATCTTATCAGCTCCTGGACAAGCTTTTCATTTCAGACATGGGTGTGCGCACATACGTCTAGCACTTGATAGGTTTTAGCGGACAGTAGGTGGAGGATGGATGGGTGAGCGATACACTCAAAAGCCGATTGGTGGAAATGTTTTAAATGTTAGCAGCTAAATTTAGAGGCGATACGCATGTAAAAGAAAGCTTTCAAACATACTGCAGTTAGATGTATCTAGCGATCATAATTTATGCAAAGTTCGCCAGAAACTCTTAGGTGTGCCCCGATACATCCAACTGTATTGCATCGCATGTGCGAAATTCAAAGTGACTGCAGAGTTATCGCTAAATGGTACGTTGTTCTTGGCAGGTACTACTAACTATTTTCAAAGATAGGGCATAGTGATTATGTACACTTTGTATATATGGTAATGAAATCTGATGGGCGTGTTCTTTTTTTAAATCATCACAGGCAGAAGGTATATATATATTTATGTCATATAATATTACTTTTCATGCTTCGTTGAATATTTTTTTTTACATGTAGCACAGTTTCCTATACACTGTTGCATGTATGGCCATAAAACTTGATGTGTGCATTCAAATATGTCACATATTATAGAACCCGTGAAAAGTAAATTGTGCTTATAATGACTTACTTTTCTTGTTAAACTGGCTATGCTAAGTGTTTTTATTATATATCGGTAGAGAATGCAAAGCATAGCATTCTACAGAATTTCCTGATGGTTAATTCTTAGCACAAAATTCCAACATTGTATAAATCACAAGCTTGCAAGAAGACAAAACAAACGTGACGCACAATAACAACTCTGCTCCATGCAATTTCACTCATGTCCTATATTGATACTGTTTTAAAGAACAATGCTATTCTTGTCATCTGAAAGTTTGGTATTTGTAATCAACACCTGTATCAACTATTATCGATTCAACATACTGAAGTGTTTGTTAAGAGGAAAACCCTATATTTAATACAGCAATGCATTAGATATTGTTTCAAAAGCTACAAATACGAATTTGCATGACAAAGAGCGGGGGGGGGGGGGGAGGGTCGCTTGGCCAACATAATAAGTTTATTGGGAGCCGAGCCAGCCGCCTCCGATCCTACATCCACCCCTTTCCGACCCTCAAAAACGGCCAATAAAAGAACAGTCTCCATTTTTTAAAACGTCCAGCCACGGCTACCGACGGTAAAACATAAAGTAGGCAATGTTCGAAAAATATGCTTTTCTTCTGGGCAGCCTCTCTAGAGATATAAGAAAGGGCCCACCCACCACTCCAGCCCGGATTCCTAGAAACTCTCCACTGTTTTAAAAAAAAATTGCCCCATCACGCGCATATTTTTTTAAAATTTGCTATAAAAAAGCATGCAAAAACTTTGACAATATATTTTTTGTCCGCCTGTTATTGCAAAATTGAATTGTATGCTGGACATGCGCTGGGAGTAAGCATCTTGTCAGAAAGCTGTCGTTCTGACGGCTCACAACACACGGCTTATGATTATTTTCCAGTGAGATTTTTCAACTAGAGGATTAGCCAATACAACATTCAATGTCAGAACCAGCACTAGTGCCATAAGTACTTCGCTTTAATCGCGACACGAAATACGTCATTTGGCGGGCGTCTTTAACTATAACGATACGTAAAGAGCGCAGATCCACGAACTGTTTCTCAACCTCGACGTATATGTGCAGGATGGCGTTTCGTTCCAGAGCAAATTGTTTTGACATAGCCGATAAGTGAAAGAATATTGTGGACAGTTGGTACTCTGGAACGACAGACGGCGAGATGAAGTTTTGTCGAGTGTTTGGCAGATTGCCTGAAACGTGGAAGAAATGTTGGATTGGGATAAAAATAGAAGCACAGTTCTCTAAGTATATGTTATTGTTTAAAATTTCAGAACGTTTTAACCAGACTAAAAGACACCTGTTTCAAACAATTTTCAAGTTGTGTTAATATGTGTACACTGTAGTAGTATGGAGTATTTTCAGTGTTATATACAAGAACGTGACTAATATATTGACATGCAAAGAGTCCGTAGAACTAGATATTGATATGTATTCTGTCTGTCTATTTTAAGAATAATCTAAATGGATAATTATGAGGATAGTTTAGCTTGATCAAACACATCAATACTATAGAATATTGACTCTCCTATTGGGAGCGTGAACATGAGGCTGCACTTTCGTAATTTATATTGATTCCTACAACGTGTTATTTCTGTTGACCCTTTTGGATCTATAGTCTTAAGAACAGTCAGAACCGAGTAGAAAAGTCAATGCAATAACTCGCTGTATTTCTGACTTCAGTCACACAAACAACAAGAACATGCAAGCCGGCATATTTTATAGGTAAAAAATCTACTTTAATACCCGGCGTTTTTACTTTGGATGATACAAACTTAAATTTTGTGAGGAAGAAAAGGGCAAAAAGGCCGTACAAAGCTTAAGTTAGTTAATTGAAAGATTTTGAGTATTTTAATTTAATATAAGTAGAAGATTTCAATTAGTAAAAGAATCTTTATTAAAAATTGTTTTTAGTTTTCATGGTGGGTCACAAATTATATTGTTGAAAATTACAAAAACAGAGCAATAACACTTGTGGGCATCAACATTCTAAATTGTAATTCGTACATTCTTGTAAGTTTCTACCATTTCATGATCATTTAATTTTGTCAATCTGCGGTATATTAAATTTCTATCTTATGAAAATAAGAGAATGTTAGTAACACATTAATTCAAACAAATTTGTGTCATCGTTCTCTTTGATTATGAAATGAACAAAACTGCAGTTTAAGCATTATTTAAATTGTATTTCTCATGTTCGAGATTATTTCTATTTTTCCAATAAAAACACTCTCGGAGTTTTACTCCCATGTTGTTGTTTTTTGTTTTTTTTTTGTTTTTTTTTTTTGTTTTTTTTTTTGTTCTACTGAGAGGTTCGTGTATTTTTCCTTTTAGTTGTTAAAAATTATAGCCAATTTCTGTATCTGCTGTTCGTTTCTATTTTCCTTTTCTCTGCTCGTTTCGCAAACATAACTGAACTAATTTTTGATTTGGGTATCCTAATTTTGGATTTAATTTCAAGTTAGGTTTTGTTCTGCAACATGTGCGCCACAAAAGCCAAATATGATACAAATATGCTTAATTGAGTGTTGTTTCGCCTGTGAACCATAAGCGAGATGTAGATGTCCCTTTTACGTCAAAGTAGTTTTTGTATGTCTCTCCATTTTTCTAAACCTTTGCATGTACAGTCATGAAACTCGATGATCACTTTGGTCCTGAAAAAAAACTGCTCACCTTTAGAATAGTGGGTCATAATAACCTATTTTTCATTCTCCAGTAATTTTTACAATCAGACCTACACTTACACTGCTGTACTATCGTGATAATTATTCATCAACAGTAGATACAGTGACCTACTTTATTGCATTATTGACTATATTTAGGCTTTTGGGTCAAACGCCCCAGTCGTTTGGATCAATTACCCCAGAACTACTTGTCATTTTTTTTCTGGTATCAAGTGGTGTTCTTAGAACTCTGGTTCTGTTATGCTTTGGAAAATAAATTTATTAATTCTAATTAAAATTGTGTACTATTGGTGTCAAAATAAATGAATTCCATAATCCTTTGATTAGATGTGGCTGGATCAACATATACTATAATAACGTATACCCCTCAAAAATACATAACTGTATTTCTAATGTTTAAAAATATTAAGAACTTAATAGGAGCAATGGAACTTTTTATCTTGTATATTCTTTTGTTTCCATTTCAGTGTATCATGTAAAAGATATGTTCCAATGGATTGGATGAGTGCGTGTTTGACTATTTACCAGTGTATATAAATATACATATACACAAAAATTGATAACGGCGCAAATGCAAAACAATTTCCCAACGTTTCGAGCTAAACAAGCTCTCCGTCAGGGGAAGAAACAACTTACATCGACAAAACAAACACTAAACACAAAAGCCAAGGGAAATTCTTGACTCCTAAATGTTTGAATGACAGGGGAAATCTACAAACAAGATATAAAAATACGGAAGAAACAAAGAAGAAAAAATTTTAAAACGGTCTTATAATGGGTAAACTACGTGTCTATTTTTTGCTGCCGTCAGCCCCACAAAGTTGTATAACAAAAATCAAAGTAGGGATTATCGTTCCTATTGCACAGAGAACCAAAGTGTTTTGAACTAATTCCAGGCGGGGGAATACGGATTCAAACCATGCGAAGCAAAAATCAACACCATCTACAAAATTTACAATAGAAAATATATCCCAGTAAACTTATGCATTGAGGTACTAAAGGAAATATGTCAAGAGAATGGTGTGGCGGGCTACATTTTCCAACCTGAAAATTTGATGTAAATGCACCAACGTCAAAGATAGTAATATATAACAAGAAGAAATGAAGTTTAATATTGTGCATACAGTTGTGAAAAGCTTTAACTTTTAACTGATTTTAAGTATCTACGTCTTACTTTTTCAAGTAAGGTTAGCTTAAAGAAAGCAAAAGCCAATCTTTTTGAGCAAGCCAGGAAAGATATGTTCTTTCTTTTAAGTAAAGCCAGAAAGCGGATTTTTACCAATAGATCAAGAAAGCAAAAGCCAATCTTTTTGAGCAAGTCAGGAAAGATATGTTCTTTCTTTTAAGTAAAGCCAGAAAGCGGATTTTTACCAATAGATTAAAGAAAGCAAAAGCCAATCTTTTTGAGCAAGTCAGGAAAGATATGTTCTTTCTTTTAAGTAAAGCCAGAAAGCGGATTTTTACCAATAGATTAAAGAAAGCAAATGCCAGTCTTTTTGAGCAAGTCAGGAAAGATATGTTCTTTCTTTTAAGTAAAGCCAGAAAGCGGATTTTTACTAATAGATTAAAGAAAGAAAAAGCCAATCTTTTTGAGCAAGCCAGGAAAGATATGTTCTTTCTTTTAAGTAAAGCCAGAAAGCGGATTTTTACCAATAGATCAAGAAAGCAAAAGCCAATCTTTTTGAGCAAGCCAGGAAAGATATGTTCTTTCTTTTAAGTAAAGCCAGAAAGCGGATTTTTACCAATAGATCAAGAAAGCAAAAGCCAATCTTTTTGAGCAAGTCAGGAAAGATATGTTCTTTCTTTTAAGTAAAGCCAGAAAGCGGATTTTTACCAATAGATTAAAGAAAGCAAATGCCAGTCTTTTTGAGCAAGTCAGGAAAGATATGTTCTTTCTTTTAAGTAAAGCCAGAAAGCGGATTTTTACCAATAGATTAAAGAAAGCAAATGCCAGTCTTTTTGAGCAAGTCAGGAAAGATATGTTCTTTCTTTTAAGTAAAGCCAGAAAGCGGATTTTTACTAATAGATTAAAGAAAGAAAAAGCCAATCTTTTTGAGCAAGCCAGGAAAGATATGTTCTTTCTTTTAAGTAAAGCCAGAAAGCGGATTTTTACCAATAGATTAAAGAAAGCAAATGCCAGTCTTTTTGAGCAAGTCAGGAAAGATATGTTCTTTCTTTTAAGTAAAGCCAGAAAGCGGATTTTTACTAATAGATTAAAGAAAGAAAAAGCCAATCTTTTTGAGCAAGCCAGGAAAGATATGTTCTTTCTTTTAAGTAAAGCCAGAAAGCGGATTTTTACCAATAGATCCTCAGCTGTATCATTTTGATAGTATAAATTTGTCAATGTTATTTATGGATGTGAAAAATGTGATATCATTGAGGCATTTCATATACAGTTTTTAAACTATTTTAGCAGTAAGAAAATCTACACCTAATATTGTTTATGGTGAATGACTTTTGGCTAAGACTTGTTTGTAGCAAGAAATATAACATTTCGCACATTATCTATGATACCTTGTACCAGCTACATCGTAGGGATGGTTTTCATTCCCGATCTCTGTTATGGATATTCTTAATGATTGTGGACTAATGAAATTACGGAATCAACAATATGAATAGATAAAAATGTGAACAAAATTCAAAGACGGTCACCCAAACTTTACAGCATAGGTTTGCGCAGTCATAGAAAGATGAAAATTCAATGATATCCAAGGGAATCAATTCTATAATTATTTCCATAAATTGTAGAAGTCACAAACATTCAATACTAATATGTCTGAGAGACTATGTGACAAAGAAGAACTGGGTGATGACTTTTACCATATTTTCAATTGTACTTATTGCAAATAAATCATTTATTTCACATATGTAAAAAAATAGAATGTCGCATAGGTGAAAAATAATTTTACATATTAAAAAAAAGAAATTCACATATGTAAAAAACTGCGTTCAAATATGTTAATTTGTTTCAAGCATGTGAACATCCTTTTCACGTATGTGAAATTCTTTGTTACATGTGAGAAATATTTGTTTTTTGTTTTCCATAAGTAGTAAAGAACATTACATACGTTAACAAATTTCGCATTTGTGAAACAGTAATTTGTGTATGTGAAATAAATAATTTATTTTACATCTGTACACATAATTTCACAAATGTGACAACGAATTTTACATATGTGAAAAAGAATTTCATTTCATACATGGGCAAAAAGACTTTATTTCGCATAAGTAAACAATATCTCCGTGAATAGTACATTATACGTCAGCACCATGATTAATAGTCCTCTCCGTAGGCACTAGTAGGCATGTTTTTTCTCTGGAGACTATTTACCAACGGGTCTCAGTGACATGGATCTTTCGTCAAGGCATGCAGCCTCGAGCTTAACATGCTGTGCAGAAACCATTGTTTTCGTATTACACATAAGCATGACCTTAACCATTGACCTTTAGATCCCCAAATCTATAGGTTTCATTCTTCCCCAAGTGCACGCTATCCTCAAAGTTTTATCAAGGAACTTACTCAAGGACAAAAGTTATCATGCAAAATCCATTTGTATCTTAATAAAAATGACCTTAACATTTAACGTTTTAACACAAAACTTAATAGGCTTCTTTCTTATCCAAAGTGCGTGCCAACCACATACTTAGGTGTAGGTACATGGTGGTGAACTGAAATTTTGTGCAAAATTATTTTCTATTTTTTCAGTCAAAATGGCCTTGTTCTTTGACCGACTGACTCCAAAATCGATATATTTCTTTCTTGTCTCAAATGCAAGCCATATAGAACGATTGGTCAGAGCCTGTTGCACAGGACTTGGGTTATTTTGTGGAAACCATTTTCCTTCTTGGTGACCTTCTGACATTGACTTTTGAACCCAAAGATTAATTGGTATCTATTTGTCTCAAATGCAATCCGTTTATAAAGTACAGTTAAGATATCTGCTATACAGGTCAAGTTATTGTGTGGAAACTTTGGCCTTTGAACTTTTGAGCCCGAAATCGACAGGTTTCTTCCTTGCCCCTAGATGCATGCTACTTACAATGTTTGGTAACAGTAGATTGTGGAGAACTCGAATTGTTATGCGGAAAGAAAAAAGGGAACAGACGTACGGACGGATGGACAATATCATAGCATGATACGCTCTGACGTGTGGCGGGCATATACTATTGTTATGTATGATGTTTATATAATATTATAAATATTTTAGGAAATTATAAATGTTTCTTCACTTTAATATTTGCTTAAATCTTTATGTTTATTAGGAAAAACATGTATAGCTAGTGTCCTTGAATTAGGTTGTTTTGATCAATATGTTTTCTCAATTTGAAGGTCAAGGTTGAATTTTGTTTACAGTTAGAATTCCATTAAGATGACACACATTCTAGAACATTCTGTCATGTGACCAATCTAGAACATTCTGTCATGTAACCAATCTTTATATATATCATGTTTGGTGGACATTTTTTTCAGTTCGACATTACCATCAGTCTTGTAAAGAGCTATTACAGTTGTGAACATTCATTCCAAATTCTGAGAGGAATTATTTTAAATATTTATTGGATTATTAGGATTTCAAAACACATTACTGTAAGTGACTTTTTGATTTTTCATTTTAATTATCTAGTAATAAATTGCTTGTTGATTTTTACTTGATTTGTTGGTTTCACTTTCTTTCTGTTACATTTTTCTTAGACCATAGAGTCGTAACAGAAATTGGGGGCTCGTTCCGGGATTGAATTTCTTTAAAGCATATTAGAGATATTAAATTTATCTTTGAAATTCATATTGATTTTGTCTCTGAATTTTTTTTGTCTTTGGCAAAGATTTTAAATAGAGAAATTTTTTTTGTGTGAAACCAACAAGCATTTACAATGGCATCTAATGTTCAGAATTTCATTTCAAAACCTACCCAGGAGGGGTTAGAGTGCATGAGAAAGGATGAGTTGCTCGAGCTTGCCAGAAAATACAGTCTATCTGAGGCAAAAGTATCATTGACAAAACAGGAGATAAAGATTATTTTGATTCAGTATTTAGTAGGAAAGGGAATTTTTGAAAATAGTGCTTTAAGTTTGAAAAGAAAGCCTGTATCTGGTTCTGACAGGACATTAAGGGAATTAGAGTTAAAGAACCAGATTGATTTAGAATTGGCAAAGCTTCAGATTCAGAGAGAGAGAGAAGGAAGAGAGGCAGATCCAAATGCAGAAAGAAGAGAGGCAGATCCAAATGCAGAAAGAAGAGAGGCAGATGGAGAGAGAAAAAGAAGAGAGGCAGTTGGAGAGAGAGAAAGAAGAGAGACAAATGCAGATACAGATGGAGAGAGAGAAAGAAGAGAGGCAAATGCAGATGGAGAGAGAGAGAGAGAAAGAAGATAGACAAATACAAATGCAGATGCAGATGCAAAGAGAAGAAAGGGAAATGCAATTTAAGTTAAGAGAATTAGAACTGGCAAACAGAGCACACTCCACTCCTTTAAATACAAGTCCAGGTTTTGATGTTACTAGATATATTAGGTTAGTACCCCCTTTTCAGGAAAAAGAAGTAGATAAATACTTTCTTCATTTCGAGAAAATAGCTGAAAACTTGAAATGGCCCAGAGAGCATTGGACTTTGTTATTACAGAGTGTACTTATTGGCAAAGCTCGTGAAGTCTACACTTCACTGTCAGTACAACAAAGCACTGATTATGATGTGGTTAGGGAGTACATCTTGAAAGCTTATGAGTTGGTACCAGAGGCATATCGACAAAGGTTTAGGAATTGTAGAAAAGAAACTGGACAAACTCATGTCGAATTTGCAAGGGATAAAGAACAACTATTTGATAGGTGGTGCTCAGCCAAGAAAGTTGATCAAGCTTATGATAACCTCAGACAGCTCGTATTAATTGAAGAGTTCAAGAGGTGCATCCATAGTGATGTTAAAACCTATCTTGACGAGCAGAATGTGGAAACTTTGGAAAATGCTGCTCGTATGGCTGATGATTATTCCTTGACTCACAAAATTTCATTTGGCAATAAGTCGTCCTCTCAGCAGTTTTCTGGTAAAAAACCATTTCAATCTCATTCGAGTACTTTCAAATTTCACAACAGCACAACTGTTAGGAATCAAACATCTGATAAGACTGATCAGAAATCCTTATCTCTTCCTACGTGCACTTATTGTAAAAAGAAAGGGCACGTTATTTCTGATTGCTTCAAGTTGAAAAATAAGCAACAGAGAAAAGACAGAGCTTTTCCAAATGCTCTTATTTCTACGAGGTCAAGGTCACGGTCTTGTATTGAAAGCAATACATTTGTTGGGTCAAACAAACCCCAGTCTGATTCTATTTTGGAGGCTTATGAACCATTCATGTCAGAAGGTTCTATATCACTTATTGGTGATTCTGCCAAACCTATCCCAATTAAAATATTAAGGGACACTGGAGCTTCTCAGAGTCTTTTATTATCAGGTACTTTGCCTTTGTCTGAGGAGTCTTCTTCAAGTGAAAGTGTTCTTGTTCAGGGAGTAGAGTGCGGCTTTGTAAATGTTCCTCTTCATTGTGTAAATTTGGCATCAGACTTAGTTTCTGGACCTGTGACTGTTGGGGCAGTGACTTCTTTACCCATAGAGGGTGTTCATTTATTACTAGGCAATGACCTAGCTGGAGATAAGGTTGTGGTTAATCCACTTGTAACTGACAAGCCTTGTTTGGATCAGAAAGTTGATCCTGTCGAAACTGAAATCCCTGATTTGTACCCTGCTTGTGCAGTTACTAGAGCTATGGCAAAAAGAGCTCTTGAGAGTGATGTTGATCAGGATATTATTCCTTTAGCTGACACATGTATTGGTCAGTTTTTTGATGAGGTCACTTTTTCCTCAGGTATTGATCAATCAAATGGTATTGATCACAGTGATCCTCTTTTGGCAACTCATTCTCTTCGTTCTAATCAGGATGACAAACGACAATCCCTTGTCGTTGAACAGGAGCAAGATCCCGAGATATCTTGTTTGTTTCAGAGGGCTATTAGTGAAACTGACGCCACACAAGTTCCAGTGTGTTACTTTGTGAAAAATGGGGTCCTTATGAGGAAATGGAGACCACCTGATGTACCCGCTGGTGACGAGTGGTCAGTGAGCTATCAAATTGTTGTTCCTAAGTCATATAGACAGGAAATTCTTAATTTAGCCCATGAAACTCCTTTGGCTGGTCATTTAGGAGTCCGTAAGACTTATCACAAGATCTTAAATCATTTTTATTGGCCGAAACTCAAAAGTGATGTTTCTAAATAGTGCAGATCTTGTCACACTTGTCAAATGGTAGGAAAACCCAATCAGAAGATACCTAAGGCTCATCTGCAACCTATTCCTGCATTTGATGAACCATTTAGTAGAATAATGGTAGACTGTGTTGGTCCTTTACCTAAAACCAAGTCAGGCAACCAATACTTGTTGACCATCATGTGTACATCTACAAGATTTCCAGAGGCAATTCCTCTGAGAAATATAAAAACTAAAACTATTGTGAAAGCTTTGGTGAAGTTTTTTACACTTGTTGGCCTTCCCAAATCTGTCCAGTCGGATCAAGGGTCAAATTTTATGTCTGGAATTTTCCAACAAGTTATGCATGAATTAGGCATCCAACAGTTTAAATCTTCTGCCTATCACCCTGAAAGTCAAGGTGCTTTGGAAAGATTTCATCAAATTTGAAGAATATGATTCGATCCTATTGCTTTGATACAGAAAAGGATTGGGATGAGGGTGTTCATTTGTTGTTGTTTGCTGTTAGGGAATCAGTTCAAGAGTCGTTGGGTTTTAGTCCCTTTGAACTAGTTTTTGGTCATACTGTCCGTGGACCATTGAAATTATTGAAAGAGAAACTTCTTTCAAATGAAGATTCAAAGATTAATCTTCTTGATTATGTCTCTGATTTCAAATACAAGTTGTCAAAGGCCTGTGAAGTAGCAAGAACTAATCTTCACACTACTCAGTCAAAAATGAAATTAAGGTATGACAGAAATACACAGGAAAGGAGTTTTAAACCTGGTGACAAAGTTCTGGCTCTCTTTCCCATACCTCAGAATCCTCTTCAGGCTAAATTTTATGGTCCTTATACCGTTGCAAAGAAAGTAAATGACTTAAATTATATCATTAACACTCCTGGGAGACGGAAACAGAAACAACTTTGTCATATAAATATGTTAAAGGAATATTTTGACAGAGATAGCTCAGCTAATTATTCAGTTAATTTAGTTGTACCTGTCCCACACAGTGAAGATATCAACGATGGAGTACGATCAGACTATAGTGACTCTGGTATGACCAATCTTCGGAATTCAGAAATATTGAACAACCTAGACCAGAAACTTTCACATCTACAACAACAGGAAAGAAATGAACTAAAACAGCTATTACATGACTGTGAGCACTTGTTTCCTGATGTTCCAACACGAACAAGTAAAATTTATCATGACGTTGACATTGTAGATTCTGCGCCTGTGAAACAGCATCCTTATAGGATGAATCCTCTCAAACAGAACTATCTGAAGAATGAAATTCAGTATTTACTGGAGAATGATTTCATAGAACCAAGTAAAAGTAACTGGAGTTCACCATGTATTCTTGTTCCCAAGCCAGATAATACATTCCGTATGTGTACTGACTATAGAAAAGTCAACAGTGTCACCAAAACTGATTCATTTCCAATCCCAAGAATGGACGATTGCATTGATAAAATTGGAAATGCGGAATATGTCACCAAGTTTGACCTTTTAAAAGGATTCTGGCAAATTCCACTGACGGAAAGGGCAAAAGAAATTTCAGCATTTGCAACTCCAGATGGACTTTATCAATATAAAGTCATGCCGTTTGGAATGAAAAATTCGCCTGCAACGTTTCAACGTCTGATGAACATGATAACATTTGGTCTTGATAATTGTGACGCTTATATCGATGACGTCATTATCTACAACAACACCTGGGAAGATCATTTGGAAACCATTCGAAAATTCTTCGATCGATTCAGTGATGCGAATCTGACAATTAATTTGAGCAAAAGTGAGTTTTGCCATGCTTGTGTCACATTTTTAGGACATATTGTGGGACAAGGTCAAGTTAAACCTATAGAAGCTAAGGTCAAAGCTATCTCTGAATTTCAAGTTCCAATTTGTAAAAAGCAACTGATGCGATTTCTAGGTATGGCTGGATATTATCGGAAATTTTGTTCCAATTTTTCCAAAATTGCTGAACCTTTGACAAGTTTATTGAGTAAGAAAGCCAAATTTTATTGGTCTGACAAGTGTCAGGAATCTTTTGACAAGTTAAAGGCCATGCTTAAGAATGCACCAGTTCTTTCTGCACCAAATTTTAGCCAATCATTTAAATTATCTGATGATGCAAGTGATGTAGGGGTTGGTGGAGTATTGATTCAGGAAGACAAAAGTGGTGTGGATCACCCTGTGTGTTATTTTTCTAAAAAACTAAACAAGCACCAGAAAAATTATTCCACAATTGAGAAGGAATGTTTGGCTTTGATATTGGCTTTACAGCATTTTCAAGTGTATGTCACCTCAGCTCTTTCTCCAATTATTTTGTACAGTGATCACAATCCCCTTACTTTCATCAACAAAATGAAAGATAAAAATCGGAGATTGTTGAGATGGAGTTTGATATTGCAGGAATATAACATTGACATCAAACACATCAGGGGAAAAGACAATGTGATTTGCAGATGCACTCTCACGTGCCTAGAAATGTAATATTGCTTGATGTAATTAAGTCCAGTATCATAAAACATGTTCTTATGTAATTTTGGTTATTATAGTATTAGATGTATATTCAAAAGAAAGCTTTATTACATAAATCTTTCTTTTTCTTTATGAAGGGAGGTGTTATGTATGATGTTTATATAATATTATAAATATTTTAGGAAATTATAAATGTTTCTTCACTTTAATATTTGCTTAAATCTTTATGTTTATTAGGAAAAACATGTATAACTAGTGTCCTTGAATTAGGTTGTTTTGATCAATATGTTTTCTCAATTTGAAGGTCAAGGTTGAATTTTGTTTACAGTTAGAATTCCATTAAGATGACACACATTCCAGAACATTCTGTCATGTAACCAATCTTTATATATATCATGTTTGGTGGACATTTTTTCAGTTCGACATTACCATCAGTCTTGTAAAGAGCTATTACAGTTGTGAAAATTCATTCCAAATTCTAAGAGAGGAATTATTTTAAATATTTATTGGATTATAAGGATTTCAAAACACATTACTGTGAGTGACTTTTTGATTTTTCATTTTAATTATCTAGTAATAAATTGCTTGTTGATTTTTACTTGATTTGTTGGTTTCACTTTCTTTTCTGTTACATTTTTCTTAGACCATAGAGTCGTAACACTATATAGTCCGTATTGTGCTGAAGGTAGGTAGGTAGGTAGGTTTAAGGCACGTCAGCACAACAATTACTGTATGATGACGATTAAAAATAAAGTTCCAAATTGCAAATATAAAGAATTTAAAAATAACTCCAGGAAGAAAAAGCCTTACAAACAAACATAAACATGGAGTACTACTACACGATAAACGTGGAAGGTAAAGATGTTCTAATTCTGCAAAAGGTAAGATAAAGGTAAAATATATCAAATCATTAAAACATATGGTCAAATTCTGCTATATAAACCGCATTTCATCAAAAAGTCTTTGATTTTCTTAGCTGGTACATCATCATAAAGGTTTCTTCATCGAGTTCACTAAAAAAACACGAAAATTCTGTTTCGAACCGTCTGTATGAAAGATCTTTAACCATTACCTCTAAAAAAAAAGGAGAGGATTTGTTGTGGACTTTTTTTAATTCACAAGGATCAAATATTATTTTGGTAGATTTTGATAACCACGGTGGTGATTTAGGATACAGAATTTTGTAATATTTGCAAGATTGTTTTTCGCTCCTTCTATGTGAGGAGGAAATTCTTATGCCAAAAGGTGGAATGACGTTTGGTTTTTGAGTGTACAAGGTTTGGGATTTGGACCTGAAGACGACATCGTATGCGGGATTTGATGGATTGGAAGAGTTTGGTAGCATACCGAAGAGCCAGCTTTGTTCGTCTGAGATAAAGTGATGGTTCATTTGCCTCAACGTAGAGGCTTTCTGAAGGGTATATTCTCAATGCTCGGAGACAAAGTTGAAGTCCCTGATTGTATAAGGAATCAAGCATCTGCATGTAAAATGTACATGCTGATCCGTTCAAAATCTTGCCATAGTCAAGTTTACATCTTACTAATGCCCTGTGCAGGCGGAGTAAGACTTTACGGTCTGCTCCCCAATATGTCTTTGTCACGACTCATTTTATATCCCGGGCTTTTTACATGTATCTCTGAGGTATCCAATATGTGAAAGAAAAATTAGTTTATGGTCGAAAAGAAGTCCTAAAATTTGTTCTCCTCCACAACAGGACCAGAAGACCGCCAAGACAGAGTTTTGGGTCATCAAGAGTTCGATGTAATCCGCAAAAGTGCGTACAAACAGTCTTCGATTTTTCAAATTTGAATCCGTTCTCTTCTGTCCATTTCTGAACTCTGTTTGAGCTTATCTGCTGAAATGTATGTCAAAAGTCGTCGACATATAATGAACTATTTTGTTAAATTTTGGTGTTCAAAAAGGGTGATTGACAATATGTTGCACTGGGTTACTCTAATGCTTCCTAAGGATAGCTTTTAGATATTGTAGAATCTACCTTAACTCTGAAATTTCTATATGAAGATAGGTAGCTGGCCTCTTAGCACTAGATCGAATTGGTGATTCATTATACCGTACCTCCATGTTGTGTCATACGCTTCTTATGAGTAAAAAACGATGGCTTTCTTTCTTTACGAACGCTTCTCTAATAAATGCGTCGAGTCTGACAAGATGGTCAGTTCTGCTTCTTTGGTATCTGAATTCACATTCAATGTCTGGTAGTAGTTTCATGCACTCAAGATACCAGAGGGGTCAGTCATTTGTCATTCGTTCTATGGTTTTTATGATACAGCATGTTAGTGATATGGTACGGTAGTTGGAACGGATGGTATGGTCTTTTCCCAAACATGTTAGGTATTGGTCTTATTGTTGCTTCTCGCTACGACGGCAGGAAATCGCCAGGTTCCCGAATTTTATTGACAATGTTAAGTTTTGTATTGAGAGCTGTATCAGGTAAGTGTTTCAAAAGTTGATAGTGGATATCATCTGATTCTGCTGAAGAGTCATGGGTTCGATCAGGAGAGGCCTGCAGCTCTCTGAGAGCGAAAGGTTTATTGTAATCTTCAGAATTATTAGATCTGAAATATAAAGAAGCTTTTTCTTTCATGTTTTGGAGAATGTTCAAACCAATGTATCTGAAATTTCTGATAGGGTCGTGACCAAGGCTCGAAATTAACGCTAACCCGTTATCCCGCGGTTAGTGATTTTGCCGGCGGATCAGTAAAACCCAGCAGTCACTAATCCGTTGGGGCAGTGAAAATTACCACGGTCACCAATCACAGCAGTTAAGAAGTGGTCGTGAGTCGGCATTCCCTTTAATGGTTAATTGATCTGTTTATTGTGTTAAATGAGTACCTACCAACATCCTGCGTTTGATGCGGTACAATAAATGCTCGAGCGCAAATGGACAGGTATTAAACCACTCATCCACTCATCAGGTAAATTAGTGTGATTATTGTCAAAACAGTCTTGATGCAAGTGGAACTAGCCTGGTGTACTACCCCCAAGCAAGGATTTCATTACTCATGAGACTAAAATGTGTTGAGTCTCTTGCTAGTATTGATCAATCGGAAAAGATCGCGTTCGTCGACTTAGCGAATAATCTAGACTTATACCGAACAATGTGTTTATATCATTGCTGATAAACATTCAATACATTTTGCGGTGACAACGGTAAACATATGGAAGTATTTGCAAGGTGCGCAGCAACCAATGAAGCGGTAGAAATTAGATGATGACAAGAGAGAGCGCGATCTCAAGTATGATCCAGGGAAAAGGCTAAGAAAGTACCAAAAATGCTGGAAAAATGAACACAAATGGCTGAAGTACGTGATATTGCGCACTTTCTGCACAGAGTATTCGGATAAATGCAAAAGTGTACAGGGTAACATCATTTGTGAGTCTTGTGTTGGTAAAATGCTTTTTTTTTTTTTTTTTTTTTTTTTTTTTTTTTTAGTTAATGTTAATGAATAATAAATGTTGAATTATAAACTGAACTGACTTCTGTTTTGATATTAGCAGGATCAGTAAATTTAGGTAGGTTCGGTAAAGATTGTATTTTGGTGATCCTGCGTGTTAGTGAAAAAAAAATCCTAATTTCGAGCCCTGGTCGTGACCAAATCATACAATTTATTTAAGTGTTTGATACAGCTGTGTATATTTTTGATAGTGATATCGGTACCATATTCCATACTGATTCAATAGAGGCACGAGAGTTCAACCATTTATATTCCTTTAAATACAGATATATAGTTTTTAAATATTGTAATAACATTAAATTGAGTAAAATAAACACTATTCTTCAATAAACATCACATTTGAACTAGCACAAACTAGAGATCCATCCTCCTGATCAAGGCTTCAGTGATAGCCTATATTTATATACCCTGTATAGAGTCTAGCATATATTTATATACCCTGTATAGAGTCTAGACTATATGTATATACCCTGTATAGAGTCTAGCATATATTTATATATCCTGTATAGAGTCTAGACTATATGTATATACCCTGTATAGAGTCTAGCATATATTTATATACCCTGTATAGAGTCTAGCATATATTTATATACCCTGTATAGAGTCTAGACTATATGTATATACCCTGTATAGAGTCTAGCATATATTTATATACCCTGTATAGAGTCTAGACTATATGTATATACCCTGTATAGAGTCTAGCATATATTTATATATCCTGTATAGAGTCTAGACTATATGTATATATCCTGTATAGAGTCTAGCATATATTTATATACCCTGTATAGAGTCTAGCATATATTTATATACCCTGTATAGAGTCTAGACTATATGTATATACCCTGTATAGAGTCTAGCATATATTTATATATCATGTATAGAGTCTATGTCTGTATTGCGTTAATTGTGACATAATACAGTATGTGTACTACCCGAAATAATACTAAAACATGATCAATATATGCCCATAAACAGGGAGGAGTCACAAATGAAGTTAAATCTTTTAACCCCTTGCCCAAAGCAAAGACTGAGGTCAGCCTTAAAGGAAGACATGAGATCCCAAAATCACTTACATCTAAATTATTGAGTATGATGATTTATACAATATCTGAAAATTTCGACTCGATGCAATCAACGGTTAGCGAGATATTTAAGGTTATTTCTACATGCTAAAATTTGCATCCTAGGCAATGTAGAACTTCGGCAATTTCAGTGACTCGAGTCCATGTGACGTCCTGGAGGAATCGCCGCATTGCAAATCACCATTGAAGAGTGTGAAGTTTCTCTGGATTGTTTTCCGATTGCATACTCATATTTTTACAAAACATGCAATATTTCCCGATAAAAGCTATATAAAGGATACCGTACATTAGATGAAGACGTTTCATATGCAGCCGCTATTTTTTTTCAAAAACAAACAAAAAACAGGCAGCAATGGATGAATTCAAGGCAGGGACGGGCTGCCTGCCTCCCCTCCCCCCCCCCCTGGGATACGCTGAAAATTTCAGATCTTGGGTTTTCCCCAAACCCTGGAGAGAGAGAGAGAGAGAGAGAGAGAGAGAGAGAGAGAGAGAGAGAGAGATTCGTCTTAAAATTATGAGAATTTTCCCACACTATTAATAATTTCAGCAAAAACTTTAATTCAGTTTACGGACAATTATCAATCAATTATCAAACTTCCGCTGTTAATTGTTGGACTACGATTGGGGCTGTAAAGTACGACTCTCCTAATCCGATGGCTTCTTGTAATCTAAATTACACCTTTTTCAAATTATACATTGTCCAATTATCAAACTTCCGCTGTTAATTAATTGTTGGCCAATAATTGGGGCTGTTAAATACTGTACTCCATTTCAGATATGCTTCATTAAAAAGTAATGTCAATTAAAGCAAGAAAAAGAACTTGTACAACAAATACAGTCTTTAGAGAATGGTTCCATCTGACCTTATAATTTAAAGCTATTAGAGACTACAAGCAATGAATTTGACAATATGAAAAGAGAAAGGTTTGGATGAATTATTATTCGATCCAAAATTAAATGGGTAGAAGAGGGGAAAAACCGACAAGATACTTTTGCCATCCAGAAACTAGAAACTATGTGAATAAAATAATTACAAACTTAAATAAAGATGAAAAAGAAAGTATTACCTGTCAAGCTGAAATAATAAAGGAAATTCAAGAGTTTGTTAAAATCTATATAATGAGGAAAATGAGACAGAGCATACAGATTTAAGGGATCTTCTCAAAAGCTGTAAAAGTCCTAGGCCGTACCAAGCGCTATTTTTAAGATTAGAAGATAAAGTCCAAAAAATGAGATATTAAATTATACAATAGTATGATAAATCATAAGAATCAAGGATCAGATGGTTTCACAACAGAAGTGTTTTGGATTTACATTGGGGCATTTGTAATAAGAAGAATTAATAAAGCATATGAAACTGGATCTTTTTCAACGGTTTTGAGACAAGGCATTATAACTTCCATACCTAGAAACCTGAAAAACTGGTCAAATTGTTCTGCCTAATATTGTACTCAAATTAGCATCTGAATGAATTGCCAAAAGAATTATGTCAATATTGAATCATATTATATCTGACGATCAAACTGGCGTTGTCCAAAGGAAGATATATTGGAGAAAAGACAAGAATTATGTGTGATATATTATTAATATTGCAGAAGAATGTGAAGAATGTCCAATTCCAAGTAACAACGACAAGATGGCTGACGTAAGTGTTACACCCTAGCCATGCCCACCCTTTGTTCGTCCGACTTTGCAACATTTTTTACATGAAATAATGTTTTGGAAACAGTCTTAGCAGCCTATCCTGTTGTGTAGTTGTTTTTCATGGATTATTTTCAAGGGATTTGGATGATATTTCATGGATTAAAAATGTTCATGTGATGACCCTTAATACAATACAGACTGTTGTCGCCAATATCTTCTAAATCTACAAGGAAAAAATCGAAAAGTAAAGAAAAAGAAACAAAACTGGTGAAAATGTTCATTCCTTGATATCTCCTCCTCAAGTTCAGCAAGAAAGGAATGTCAGATATCAAAGTATCTTCGAAGATTTATTAGTAAGTCACAGTCACAGTAGATACTTTGAAACTGATACAAATCTAATTCCGGAGTGTGCTGCAATTACAAGTATGGTCGAATCAAGCCCTATCTAAACTAATAATCTGATAAGTTCGCTCATCTTAGCATTTCAAAATCAGCAGATTCTGAGTCAGATTTCGGATGCAGTCGATTCTGTTGTCAGTAGAAAACTTGAAACTAAATTATGCAAGCTTTTAATTTTCTTATGCATATATATTCCCATGTTGCAATTGCCTAATGGATTTGTTGCGAACTCCCATGAAACGTACAGACAAATAAGAAAAACAAAAAGAAAAAAAAAACTCGCATTATTGCTGTCGTTGCGTTTTACCATATATTTGCACTTTGTTTCATATCTTGTCTTATTATGTGCAAATATATTAGCCATAGTATTAAAGATTATTAAGAAAATAAAAGACATCAAGTTGGAGTAAAGAGAATATTTACTGACACAGTTTGCAGATGATACTACATTAATTCATGGTGGTTCTTTTGAATCTCTGAAATACTTATCAATTGAAGTAATAAATTTCTCTCTCTCTCTCTCTCTCTCTCACACACACACACACACACACAGATAGGCTCACGCACGCACGCACACACACACACACACACACACACACACACACACACACACACACACACAATGATTTGTATGTCATAAATTTAATTAAAAAGCCCTAATTCCTAGCCAGGTGGAATATGGTAATTTATTGATGATCAAATATAAGAGAATCATAATAATTTAACGCCGGAGAAAATTGTGTTCATTTGTAGGGAACTAGCTCTTTCACGCGCTAGGTAATATGGTCACATGATTTGTCACTTGGATTATTACCTTGATGTCAAAAATAATATTGACCTAGTGATGAACACGGAGATATGAGCTTAATTTTTACGATACCAAATAAGTCTCTCAACTCTCTAATAAAAAATATGGTGCATAAATACCCATTTTTAACATTATTATAAGAAATATATAAAATTGGATGCAGTTGTTTAATTATTGTGATTTATTTTTTACTATCCTTCACAACTCTCATAACTTTTGCCATCATTGTAGCTATAATTATTTATTTTTTTTTATTTTTATTTTTGTAATTCTCACAGTCCTTCACAGCTTCCATATCTTTTGCCATCTTTGAGTTAGCATAATGATGTCATTCAGGTCGACCCTGAAATGCCCAATATAAACGTTTCCAACATTGTGAAAATGACATTTGATTTTGCGAATAGTTCTAAATGTCGGCAACGTGTGCATTACAACACCAGAAAAGTACTTACGGTGTAAATAACTAGTACAACTTCAGTAAGCAAAACAAAAATTACTGTATTGAATTCGACCCGTAGTACTCAGTATCAGGCAGAATCAAACGAGAAGCGACAAAACTTAATGCTTCATTTCTTATTTAATATCTTTTGATTGCAATGAGGAACATGTAATAAATATAGTTTTTAATATATTTTTTAAATTGTAGCTAGGTATTTTTCTATTCCACTCATTTGGCATTTAATTTTCATAATATACAGATCATGTGAGATTAGCTGCTGAACATTAAGCAAATGTTCATAACATGTAAATTTATATAAAAGTTAAAAAAACAAAAAGGCAAGGGATGGGGGAGGGATGCCGCTTTGGATACGGAGCTACAATAATAAGATTGGTACATATAAACGGTAAAGCCATTCAGTAAGTTAAGCGTCGATTTTTGTCATGTCTAAAAGTGAGGGGATGTAATTCTTAACGTGTGTGAAACTCAAGACAAGTGGACGCAGCATTTTAGAAAAGGCTGTGAATAAAAGATGATTTGATTTTATTCCGTGATCCAGAGTGACATTTTTGTCACCAGAGTGCCATGTTTGAAACCAAATAGTATAGCCTCAATGTTAAATTCACAGTAGAGGTCAAACAGACCCATAACGTTACAATGTTACATTTCCATCCAAACAGACCCACTAACATATGTATAACTTTTTACAAGAAAAGATGTCGTTTATGTGACTAAGATGTCTAACTGGATCATCATTGTTATATTCCAAGATATGACAACGAACTCGAAGAAGTAGTGAACAACGCCAAGAACAAAAAAGAAAAAGAAAAGGACCATCGTGTGGATTTTTTTTTCTTTCTTTTTTTGTACTTTAAATGTTCTGAAGAAGAGACTGGAATTCACATTCCTAACTTTTGTGTGGCTCATCGCGCTTACAAGAAGTGCATTCAAGAACCTTTATTTCATCACTGTCAAAATTGTAGCGTGATTCCAGGAGGACCTGAAAAGATATTTAGTGGCTCGTACACTTTCTGATTTTGCTGAGTGAATTTTCTACCCCACCGCCGCAGCAACATTAGTGGCGTAGGTGGGTTTAGACCACTTTCATCGTCTTATTTCAAAAAGAGATGTTCATAGCTAGAAATTATATAAATTGAACAATACCATTTTGTAATTCAAAAACATTATTTTCATCATCTGGGATTTTGGTAAATTTAAAAACAGGCTATTATAGTAATCAGTGACACAAAAACGTCAGAGATCAGAAAGAAATCTCTTACTCACAAGTCCCTTTATATGTTAGTGGGAAAAAATGGGGTAATCGTCACAGTATACCCATATCGGAAAGTGAATATGTTGAAATATGCAAAGAAATGTAGCAACAATAACCAAAATAGAATGTTTTGATTTCTATGGATTACAGGCCTTGCAATCCGCTATCAACGACTTTATGAGAAGAAAATGCAGTATCCTCTCGATTAAATAATATGATATTACAAGGATTGGATTCCTATACTGTGTGTAGCTAATAGTGTGTGTATTTTCTTGATTAAAGTCAACTTGGATTATTAGTAGAACATGTACTAACGGATCCCATTACAGAACAATAAATTGCTTGCATGTGTTTTTGAAATTTCAAGGTAATTTTATTCAAAGGGAATATATACCATAAAAGGTGAGTGCTTTTATTTCTTTTCTAAAAAATATGAATAATACAACTAATACAACCCCCACACAAACAAAACATTTAATAATGTACCTCTCTCTCAGACACCTGCCCGCTCAATGTTAAATTCTCTCTCTCTCTCTATCTCTCTCTCTCTCTCTCTCTCTCTCTCTATATATATATATATATATATATATATATATATATATATCTTTCTCTCTCTCTCCCTCTCTCTCTCTCTCTCTCTCTCTCTCTCTCTCTATATATATATATATATATATATATATATATATATATATATATATATATATATATATATATATATATATATATATAATTGGCGGCCTAGTGTTCATTTCCCGTTTGGCTCTAGAATATTTTTACCCTATTTAGCATATGATTCCCCTTATGCCCTCAAGTGACCTTTTTGAATCTAGAGTGCCATATCTTAAACCAAATAGTATAGCCTCAATGTTAAATTCCTAACATAGGTCAGACAAACCCCAACCGATTAAATTTCCCGCCAAAATAGAACCAACATAGTACACTGTGACATTTTTTCTCTCTCTCAGTCTCTGTATGTCTGTCTGTCTGTCTCTTTCTCTCTCTCTCTCTCTCTCTCTCTCTCTCTCTCTCTCTCTCTCTCTCTCTGAGTTTTGGACGTAATATTCATTTCAGTTAGAAACCACATATTCCCGCCAAAATAGAACCAACCTATTAAATATTTACATTTCCAGCCAGACTCATTCTACTCATTTCCCGCCAAAACAGACATGACCTGTTACATTGTTACCATTTCTAACCAGACAGACTGATCCTGTGAAAAAACCTATAAATCAATTTTTACAAAATAATTTTGTTCCCTCTACATTTCAAACATGGCGGCCTAATGCAAATTTCTCGCTAGAGGCTATAATATTTTTAACCTGTTTAACATAGGACTTCCGTTAGAGGCTAAGGTGGCCCACTATACTACTACTGAGTTACATTTGGTTGGAACAATGACGTCACTATCATAATCAAAGTTGCCAAAACGGCTGGACAATAGATGACTATGAACGATGTTCCTCGCCAAACTTGTCAAAACGGGCTCCTGGATAATTTTGTAAGCTTCCCATATTGTGATAATTTCTTCAAATGTAAATTCATTAAAAGTCTTTTAAAATTAGTTAAAAAGATAGATATTTTTCCAAGAAGAAAACTCATCGTACGAAATTATTTAATTGTCCTCTCAGTATTGATAATTTGGCGGGATATAATACAGATAATTTGGAGGGATTTGATGCAGATAAGTTGGAGGGATTTAATACAGATAACATGGCGGGATATAATACAGATCATTTGGAGGGCTATAATATAAATCATTTGCCGGATGTAATAGTGTTACAGAATCATACCTTTTTACCTTTTTATAATGATTTAATTTATAATTTATGATTTCTGTTTTAGTCTGAATAGTGGTTAGCATATCAGTATAGATACGACTTGCTCGATCAATAAGTGGTCACATGATCAATTGCGCGGGAAATGAAGTCGACCTGGCTTTGTACTTTTTAGAAATCAACATTGAAAGGTCACATTCCATACTACACAATAACATTATGTTTACTCTTTAAGATTTTTAGTACACTAGACCTTTGGGTAAATGACGCGTAACCTAGTTCCTGATTGGTTCTTAGAGGGTTGTGTTATTTTGAAATACCATAGTATTAAAATAGGAGAAAGAATATTCCCTTTTTATTCTACGCACTTAGTAAAGATATATAGCGAATAATCTTTGGAATTATCATTCTTTACAGTTGCTTGATCGAGGAGAGGTTATTGAAATTATTCAGTTCTGTGTAGAATTTATTTAATTAGTAATTCATCTGAATTACTATACAGCTCCGTGGAATTATCGGACATTATTCTAAAACTTGTGAGATTCCAGACTTGCAAGGATTATTTTGGATTACATCAGAACTTATCAGTTTCAGCACATTACAGGCTTTTTCATTCGGAATACCACATCCGGATTATTCTGATTAACAACAGGAAGTGAACTTTAAAACATTTTAGGACTTTTTAGGATATTCTATACTGTAAGTTATTTTAATTCTTTCACTTTGATTGTTTGTTGAATTATTTTAATTCTTTTAATATTTTAGGAAATTAAAGTTTTGCATTTTAATCTTGAAAGCTTGTTTGTGTCTTTTATTCTGTTACATTACCCCTAGAGTCGTAACAATAGATATTATTTGGATGAATATAATACACATTATTTGTGGGATATAATGCATATCATTTGGAGGGATATAATACAGATCGTTTGGCGGGATATAATTCAGATCATTTGGCGGGATATAATACAGATCACTTGGAGGGATATAATATGGATAATTTAGCGGGAAATAATGCATATCATTTGGATGAATATAATACACATCATTTGTGGGATATAATGCATATCATTTGGAGGGATATAATACAGATCGTTTGGCGGGATATAATACGGATAATTTAGCGGGATATAATACAGATCATTTGGCGGGATATAATACAGATCATTTGGCGAGATATACTACAGATCATTTGGCGGGATATAATACAGATCATTTGGTGGGATATACTACAGATCATTTGGCGGGATATAATACAGATCATTTGGCGGGATATACTACAGATCATTTGGAGGGATATAATACCGATCGTTTGGCGGGATGTAATTCAGATCATTTGGCGGGATATAATACAGATCACTTGGAGGGATATAATATGGATAATTTAGCGGGAAATATTGCATATCATTTGGATGAATATAATACACATCATTTGTGGGATATAAAGCATATCATTTGGAGGGATATAATACAGATCGTTTGGCGGGATATAATACGGATAATTTAGCGGGATATACTACAGATCATTTGGGGGGATATAATACAGATCACTTGGAGGGATATAATACAGATCATTTGGCAGGATATACTACAGATCATTTGGCGGGATATAATACAGATCATTTGGCGGGATATACTACAGATCATTTGGCGGGATATAATACAGATCATTTGGCGGGATATACTACAGATCATTTGGCAGGATATAATATAGATCATTTGGAGGAATGCACTACAGATCAAGTGGAGGGATATAATACAGATCAAGTGGAGGGATATAATACAGATCAAGTGGAGGGATATACTACAGATCAAGTGGAGGGATATAATACAGATCAAGTGGAGGGATATAATACAGATCAAGTGGAGGGATATAATACAGATCAAGTGGAGGGATATAATACGGATCAAGTGGAGGGATATAATACAGATCAAGTGGAGGGATATAATACGGATCAAGTGGAGGGATATAATATGGATCAAGTGGAGGGATATAATACGGATCAAGTGGAGGGATATAATACGGATCAAGTGGAGGGATATAATACAGATCAAGTGGAGGGATATAATACGGATCAAGTGGAGGGATATAATATGGATCAAGTGGAGGGATATAATACAGATCAAGTGGAGGGATATAATACGGATCAAGTGGAGGGATATAATTCGGATCAAGTGGAGGGATATAATACGGATCAAGTGGAGGGATATAATACAGATCAAGTGGAGGGATATAATACGGATAATTTGGCGGGATATAATACAAATCATTTGGCGGGATATAATACAGATCATTTGGAGGGATATAATACAGATCAAGTGGAGGGATATAATACGGATCAAGTGGAGGGATATAATACGGATCAAGTGGAGGGATATAATACGGATCAAGTGGAGGAATATAATACGGATATTTTGGCGGGATATAATACAGATCATTTGGCGGGATATAATACAGATCATTTGGCGGGATATAATACAGATAATTTGGAGGGATATAATGCATATCATTTGGCGGGATATAATACAGATCAAGTGGAGGGATATAATGTGGATCAAGTGGAGGGATATAATACGGATCAAGTGGAGGGATATAATGTGGATCAAATGGAGGGATATAATATGGATCAAGTGGAGGGATATAATGTGGATCAAGTGGAGGGATATAATGTGGATCAAGTGGAGGGATATAATATGGATCAAGTGGAGGGATATAATACAGATAATTTGGAGGGATATAATGCATATCATTTGGAGGGATATAATACAGATCAAGTGGAGGGATATAATGCGGATCAAGTGGAGGGATATAATACAGATAATGTGGAGGGATATAATACAGATCAAGTGGAGGGATATAATACAGATCAAGTGGAGGGATATAATACAGATAATGTGGAGGGATATAATACAGATCAAGTGGAGGGATATAATACAGATCAAGTGGAGGGATATAATACAGATAATGTGGAGGGATATAATACAGATCAAGTGGAGGGATAAAATACAGATCAAGTGGAGGGATATAATGCGGATCAAGTGGAGGGATATAATACGGATCAAGTGGAAGGATATAATACAGATCAAGTGGAGGGATATAATACAGATCAAGTGGAGGGATATAATATAGATCATTTGGAGGAATGCACTACAGATCAAGTGGAGGGATATAATACAGATCAAGTGGAGGGATATAATACAGATCAAGTGGAGGGATATAATACGGATCAAGTGGAGGGATATAATACGGATCAAGTGGAGGGATATAATACAGATCAAGTGGAGGGATATAATATGGATCAAGTGGAGGGATATAATATGGATCAAGTGGAGGGATATAATACGGATCAAGTGGAGGGATATAATATGGATCAAGTGGAGGGATATAATGCATATAATTTGGAGGGATATAATACAGATCATTTGGAGGGATATAATACAGATAATTTAGCGGGATGTAATACATATCATTTGCAGGATATAATACAGATCAGGAATCTGGAAAGTAAATGCCCATCAGCATCAATTTTGACCTTTGCAAGAATTAATATTTTAACTACAGCTTAAGTCTCTAAGAATTCAGCGGAGATTCTGCTACTCCAATGTTAGACGGATTGACTGAAATCTGGAAGAAAGTTTAGATAAGGATAAAAACAACTGTACAGTTCCCGAACTTCATTTTATTGATTTATATTTCAGAATGTTTTAACCATGGTAAAGGTCACCTGTTTCAATTTTGTTTCAAATTGTGGTTACATATGTCCACTGTTTGAATATCGAGTATTTCAATGTTGTATACAGATATATGACTGATATTTCCACACTGAATGAGTCCAAAAAACTTTCCATTGATGTGTATCGAATTGGACTATGCTAAAAAAAAAATTAAGTAAATAATGACAAGAATATTTTTAGCTTGATCAAACACATCTAGACTATAGATTATTGATTTTCCCTTTCTGAGAGTGAAAAATAAGACGCAATACATTAGTTATTGTCAGTAATTCGTGTTCATTCCTAAAAACTGTTATGTCCGATTATTACTTATTGTACCTATTGGATCCATAGTCTTAAGACCAGCTAGAAAGTCAATTCAATAACTCACTGTATTTCAGAGTTCATTCACGCAATATTCAAAAAGCCATACAAGCAGCTAAGGATCCAAAAATGTAATGTAATGTAATTATTTGCATTAATTCCCATACAGTTGCTGTCTTGAATTCAATCTGAGACTAGCATGCATTTGTTATATACTGACCCTGATTTGATCAAACGTAGCATTGAATGAGCACCGATCGATAGGTTCCTTTGTTATTTAATAACTGTAGACAGCAAATGTACAGCAAGTATCAAACGCAGTCTTTGAATATATTACAGAATTCCAGCTGGGTATGTTTCTAATAGTTTCATTTGGGTTTAATTTTCAAATATAGATTAAGTCAGATTAGCTGCAAAACGTTTAAAGTGAAATGTCGAAAACATTATGTACATTTTTTTTAAATGTTAATAAAGGGGAGGGGGAGTAGATCAGCAGCACCAAATAATGAGTTTGGTAATTATAAAAATGTAAACGGTAAACCAGTCAAATGTGATAGCCTCAGCGGTACCAATACTGAGTATGGGTAAATATAAACGGTAAACCAGTCAAATGCGATAGCCTCAGCAGCACCAATACTGAGTATGGGTAAATATAAACGGTAAACCAATCAAATGTGATAGCCTCAGCAGTACCAATACTGAGTATGGGTAAATATAAACGGTAAACCAATCAAATGTGATAGCCTCAGCAGTACCAATACTGAGTATGGGTAAATATAAACGGTAAGCCGTTCAATATGAAAACCATTATATATATATATATATATATATATATATATATATATATATATATATATATATATATATATATATATATATATATATATATATATAAATGGGGCGTGTAATTTGTCTCAAATTGTCCATAACATATTATTTACATATTATGTTGTTGAAAAGAAGTTATAATGGCAATAATTGGGTACAATCCCACCATTTTTTTATGTTTCCTGATTAGGTTTTTTTTTTTTTTAATTTTTAAATCTAGATGCATTGTTAGTCCTATATTATTACAATTTTAAAAAAGATAAAGAAAGAAAGAAAGTAAAGAAAAGGAAAAGGAGAAGAATGAAGGAAACAAGGAAAGAAAGATAGAAATTTATCTACTGTGAAATATTTAGAAAATAATCAACCAATTATTCAACAAAAAAGGTATAATCATATCCGCTTTTTTCTAGAATTTAAAAGAAAGCAAAACAACAAAACAAACATCTGTTTCCATTCTAGAATTGAAGGATTGAAGGTAAAATGGGGGGGGGGGATTTATACTACAATTTTGGCGTCAGCAAAATACTTGTATTTCTCGTGCGAATAATACTAATAATAACAATGGTCAAGCCGCTGACAATAATAATGATAATTTAACATACCATAATAGTTTATACACTCTTGTGTTTCCTTTAATATTGCTTTCTTGCTGCCCAATAACTGGCACATTGAGTTAATATTGAGTGTGTATAACAGTGCTCCACTTCAAAGAACATCCAATATTTATGACTTACCTATTTCACCTTTAAATCTTCTGCTTCAAAGTCATATTATATATTCTCTCACTAATCACAATGTTTCCCCGGTGTCCTTCAGACATGCAAAACAATCATTTTTCTTCTGAACAAATAATTATTCTTATCGAATCTTCTTATCACTCCTTAAACTTGTAAGAGAGTGGGACGTCCATCTCAATCCCAGTCAGTGTGTCGAAACGAACCAACTAAATCTCAGAAGTACAGGAAACAAAATCAATGAACTTACAGATCAACACATACGTATTTCATATTCACTGCCTCACCGAAACGCAACTGTATGCATGTAACACTATTCCGGAGAAAATACTTGAATGGAAGAGCTATAAATAGTTTCTAAAATATATAAATCAATTTTCGAGTGGTTGTGGCAATCTTAGTAAACGCAAAATTACATTACATGCGAAGACATGAACTGGAATATATAGGATGTGAGGTGATTTGGTTACAACTATTTCTTAGAAGCAAAGTAATGTTGCACACTGGCTGCACATATGATACTTTGACCCAGTGTAAAAATAATTCTAATACAAAGAACTATGAAAGACTGCATACCCATGTCTTTTGCATTACATTCACAGCAACCATAATTATGATTAATTTACGATTACTACCTTGCAGCGACCTGGGACGAATGTACAAACGTACGAACGTACAACAGCAAAACAATAGGCACCGCCTACTATCACAGTGGGGGCATAAAATCATTCCGATAAAACTTTTAAAATTCTACAATACAAACATATCACGAAGACTCGTAAAAATATAGGTATAGAGTTAGAACTTGCTTCTTACTCAAATCCCACCCTAAAACTCCGGATTTTCTAAGGACAGAATAATTTGCTGCTTACCAGTTATGGACAAAATTGTTATTTGTGTGAAGAATATTTACACACTCTCCAGCTCTTCTTCGGCTAAATCTAGTGCTTGGATCCATATTCCGTCCCCTGAATACGTGTCCGAATCCATCCTTGTGAAGTCCACGACTAAGAGAACGAAAGATTACCACACAAGATATGCATGTATGCATGACCAAGCTCGGGTGCGGTTGGGGGATGGACGGAGCTCTAAAAATGTATTTTCCTAAAAACTGTTTTATTGGATAGACGGGAGGACTGACTCACGTGCATTGTTCACCTCTGACACTGACACGGCCGTGGCGTACTACTTGTACCTCCTGCGATATTCATCCATCTTGAACCCCTCGGTCTCGAGCAATAATATTTACTTTGCTCTGTTTACAGACTACCTAATTTATATGTTGATTTTTGGGAATGTTTTTCATAATCTCTTAATCGTGCAAGCGATATTACTCCGAACCTACTTATACCGGGTGATCTAAATACCGACCTTCTCTGGCCACAGATTGATAAACTACATGATCTTCTTGTGCAAACAAATCTAGTTAATATGATCGATGAACCAACTTACCTTAAGGTGCGTGTGCCCGTTTTGGTCATTACACCATATTCATGGGCCATAGAACTTCAAATGAGCACATCAGAAACTATACATTGTAATAAATTCTAACTGATATGAGTACCTAGATTATATTATTGTAATTACAAATAAGTAACAATATTTAATCAAATGCAAGTAGACCCAAATCAAATTTTGTTTCAAAGGTATTTTAAAACAGCCTCTACACATGTACATGACAGCACATGCAAACATGTATTTACACCATAGTGGTCATATATTCGAGTTGGTATCCGTCCGTCTGAGTAAGACGATAGATACGCAGTGATGATTTGTTGGTTTGTGCTGCATTGCCTCTAGTGGCTCAGAGTCCTATTCTGGAACGACAGGGCCTGCCGCAAGAGACACAACTGTGATCTGTGATAGGCAGAGCCTGGCTGGCGCACAGCTTCCTGCGTTGGCGCTTGCTGTGTAGCTCGTTAAGCCATTGTTTGCCATGATATTGCACTCCAACCCATGATCTTTGGGCGCCAGTTGTCTCTGCTGCTTGCCAGTATCTCCAATTTGTCAATGCCGATATTGAAATCTTTCATATCGCTCTTGCAGACATCTTTCAAGCGGAGTTTTGGGCGTCCTGCTGGTGTCCTGGCACTGGCAATTTCGCTGTTAAGCAGGTCCTTTGGGATGTGTTCATCTTGCATCCTGTGCAAGTGTCGGAGTCAGCGCATCTGTTTCTGTTTAAGGAGTGCCACGATGCTTGGTAGATTGACCTTGGCAAGAACGTCAGCTTTAGCGTCAGACGTCAGCGTTGGTGATCTTGTCCTTCCATGTAGTACCAAGGATGCGACGCGTGCAGCGGAGATGGAAGCTGTTGAGTTTCTTCTTTTGTCAACTGTAGGTAGTCCATGTTTCGTTGCCATATAGCAGGATACTGAGGACGCAATCATAATAAATCAGTATCTTAGTCGTGTCGGTAAGTTTGTTGTTATCCCATGCGCGTTTTGTGACTCTGCCGAAGGTGGTGGCTGCTTTTCCAATGCGGGCGTTGATCTCCTCATCAAGTGACAGGTTGTCGGTCACTGTAGATCCTAGGTAGCAGAACTTGCTGACCACCTACAGGGGAATTCTATCGAGCGTGATCACTGGCTGCTGTGCAATGTCTTGTCCCATGACTTCCGTTTTCTTGATGGTGATGGTGAGGGATAACATGGAGCATACACGAGAAAGACGGTCCATAAGGTTCTAGAGCCGGTTTTCTGTGTGGGCGACTAGTGTTGCATTGTCTGCGAACAGAAGTTCTCTGATCATGATGTGCCTTATTTTGGTCTTGGTTTTCACCCTGGTGAGATTGTACAATTTTTCATCAGATCTTGTGTAACGGTAGACGCCTTCCATTTCCGCGTCGAAGGCATATTTAAGGAGTACTGAGAAGAAGATGCCGAAGAGTGTTTGTGCCAGGACGCAGCCCTGTTTCACTTCACACTTTATCTCGAAGCTGTCGGACGCGGAGCCGTTAAACTGTAACGTGCCAAGCATGTCATAATAAAAAAAATGAACGGACCAGGCTGAGGAGTTTCGAATGGCAGTCGATCTTCCCAACTATATTGAAGAGTCCCGGCCTGCTTTGGTGATGTCGACATAGGCAATGTATAGTGGTTTCTGCTGCTCTCTGCATTTCTCTTGCAGCTGGCGTAGAGAGAAGATCATTATCACTCTTGAGCTGCTTGCTCTAAAGTCACTCTGCTCGTCTGGAAGCACTCAGTCTGCGAGTTGTTGGAGTTTGCTCAAGTTGACCCTTGCAAAAACCTTCCCTGTAATGCTGAGGAGTGAGATGCTGCGGTGGTTATTGCAGTTCCAGCGGTCGTCTTTATTCTTTTATAGCGTGATAATGCCAGCGTCGCGCATGTCCTGTGGAACTGCTCCTTTCTTCTTGCAGAGTAGAAGCAGGTCATAGAGATGTGGCGGCAGGCTGGACTTTCCACACTTCAATACTTCGGCGGGAATTCTGTCCTTTCTGGGCGCCTTTCCGCTTGCCAAGGAACATATGGTTCGGTTAAGCTCGAATACTGCTGGCGCCTCCCGAACTCCTCCATGACAGGTATTTCTGGCAATGTGTCAAGCGCTAGATGGGAGATGTCCGCTTCGCGGGAATACTGCTCCAGGTGGTGTTCCACCCAACGAAACATCTGCTTGCTCCTGTCGGTGATCACATCGCCTTCAATGACGCAACTTTGGGGATAGTGGGGCTGATAGTGGGGCTGAGGGCCTTGTTGATCCCATCGTACATGGCACAGATGTTTTCTGTGTCTGATACAGTATGTATTTTCTGGCATAGATCGGTCCAGTACTGATCTGCGCAGTGCCTGACTGTCTACTGCACAACATTTTTTGCCTACATGACATCCAGAAGTGTTTCTTGTGCTGGATTTAGGTTGTGCTTAAAGTAGGTCGCCTTCTTTGCCCCTATCACTGGCACCATTTTGTCTGAGTGGGCCTGAACCAGTTGTTTCTTTGAGTCCTATTTTTACCAAATGTGATGATAGCTGACTCGTAAATAACTGATGTCATGGTGCTCCAGACTTCTTCAGCATTCCTTTGTATGCCTTCTTCGAATATAAACTGCTCAATGATCTCTGATAACAGCAGGCATTTCGCGTGGTATTTCATGCTGCGTGTGTAGATGAGTGTCACAGTCTGCACTGTGATAGGTGTGGGTGCGGATGCTGGATAGGTCGCGTCTCGTGGTACTAATCAGGTCGAGATCATGTCAACGACCGGATCTTGGCTGGCGCCATGACATCTTGTGCCGATGTTTGCCCTTAAAGAATGTGCTGGTGATGCAAAGCTGCTTCTGTTCTAGGTGATCATGCTGACACAGTGGTGTCCAAGACATGATGGCCATGAGCTGTGGTCTGATCCAACTCTTGCATTGAAGTCACCGAGGAAGACAGCTTCTCGACCTGTAGTACGCGCTCAAGGATGTCATGTAAAGCGTCACAGAAGCCGTCTTTGTCTTTAGGGGGTGCGTATAAAGTTGTATAATATGTGCTGATGACTGTAACTAAGCCTCCAACGGATGACATCCGGAGTGAGATGATGAGCTCAGATATTGCTACTGGTGTCTCGATCTTCTGCATCAATGTATTGCTGACTGCAAAACTCACGCCATGTTCATGGTGTTCTTCGGGGCTCTTTCTGTGCTATTACAAGGTGTAGTTGGCCTCACGTATTGAACCTGTGTCAGCTAGTCATGTTTCCTGGAGAACTGCAATGGTGATGTGCAGCTTATGCAGCTCAATCCTTGCTGTCGTGCAGGTCGTCATCCTCTGTCGTTTGCAGGTTATCAGTCATTCTATGACACATAGTTGCGACGTTCAAGCTTCCAAGCTGGAAAGGTTTGCTTTTATTTTTGCTGGGTACACTCCTGACGTATGCTCGTCAAGAAGAAACTCTAAGCCCCATGCATCCGATGAGGCAGATAGGCCGAAGCGGGTTAGTACCTTGCAGGCTGGGAGCTGAACAGATTTGTGGCGGCCGATAACTGACTAGTAGAATGCAATGATTCTTCCCACCGTCGGAGGCAATCCGTGGCACCCGTGCCCTACGCTCATATAACTGGACTTATAACTCGTAAACTACTGTCTCCAGTGTTCTGCCCTTGCTGGTGAGAGCAAGCATGAAGTATCCTATCCATGGTTTACTGCATAGCTGGGCAAAGATATCGAGACTCAAACTTGCCCATCATCTCAGCCTCTCTCTCGATCTCACAGGCTGATTCCAGATGAAAGGCAGGTGCCGATGCGTCTGGAGCCGGCTTGGTTGCTTGAGTTGCCAGAAGATGTATAAAGTGTTCACCAGCCGCATAATGGGACTCCACTCCAGTTTTTCTGTCAGGATGAGCCCCTTAGACTTTGACTCTCCCTAGTCTAACGCACAAGGCAAAGTGGGTGCTATTTGACCAATAGCTGGCGCTTGGTTCACGGACGATAGGGCGTGTCAAGTCGCTCGTGGGCCAAGCTCCTCAGAGATCTCCCGTAGTTTAGTTTCCACGTGTTGCCGCAAGGAGACACTACGGGAGTCTTGACTGTGTAGAAGCTATGTGTTGGCACAAGCGGCTTACGCACTCGGGTCTAATTTCGCAATGACCTTGCCAGCGGTAGTAATTGAAAGCTGCTGCACTAGACGTTTTGCACCAGTCTTATGGCACGCCACTAACATATCGCCTATTTGACAATAGAGGTAACTGATCTTACAGATGAGCAACCTGAACCTTACAAATGCATGTTTAAGGGGTTAATTCCAGACATAATGTAGATCTTTTAGACTTGGTAAATTTTTGGTGAAGATTTGAAAACGAAAAAAAAAAATGAAATTGCTTTCCTTACTAATGGCGGATTAAATATGTTTACCTATTTGTAATTACAATAATGTAATCTAGGTATTCCTATCAGTCAGAATTAATCACAATGTGTAACTTCTGCTGTGCTTATTTGAAGTCATGTGACCAAAATACATGGTGTAATGACAAAAACTGGCAAATTAATCTGTTTAATATGATCTATGAACAAACTCACCTTAACCCTTACTTGGCATCTCTCCTTGACCTATTTATAGTGTCCGCAAGCTATGATATTAACGAATCTGGCACAGTACATATTGAAAACTACATTAGCGGCCATAGCGCTACATTCATTAGCATTAAACTCAATTAAAACCAAAATTTGAAAGTTTATGGGACCCATGTAAATGCACAATTAGACTCTTGCGGTGGCAGATCCAGATATACCGTTGGGGGAGGGGGCGTAAACAAGTAGGTGAGAGGTCTGTGGGACAGAATCCCCGGAAGTTAAGGTATTCTAAGCGCTATGAGCTCATATTTGTTTTGTTTGGGGGGGTGGGAGGGTCGGGAGCACGGCTCGGCTACACCCCCACCCACGATGATCCGCGCCTGTCTTGTTAACCATTGGTCTGCACATAATCAGTGGAGGATTCAGTGGGGGGGGGGGTTTGTGCGTTTGTGCATATACAAGGAACGACATAGATTTTTCTAAAAGGCCAGATTTGTACTCTGGTGATTTGAAAGCTCTTGGGTTTGACTTATTAGTACCTAATGTAAAACTGAAGTTATTGGTACTTGCTACAGACCACCAAAACATAACTATTTCCTTCATATGTTTGAAGTAACCATAGTCAAAATTCGATCAGATTGTGAACTCCAAATATTTGATGACTTAAATATTTTTATTTTCTTTTTTTTTTTAATTTGTTTTTAACACATTGTCAACAATATGGATAAAGTATATCAATATCATAAAAATGTTTAGATTAAATCAAATTATCAAGAACTTTACAAGAGTTACTATATCAATTTCAACATTATTCGATAATAATTTATGTAATAGCCAAGAAAAACTCTGTCAATATGGGACAATGGGACAATCCATATAGGCATTAGTGATCATTTTCTTACCTTTTGGACTAGGAAAAGTGTTAAAGTGCAGATCAGGAAACGCAACACAGTGCAAAAAGGAAATATGAAGAATTACAGTAAAGACAGATTTATTACAAAATTGTTACAGATTAATTGGCAAAAACTCTTTAGCTTCGATGGTGTTAATACTGCATGGATCAAATTTAGAGATGTGTTTACAACAGTTCTCAATGATATTGTCCAATTACAGAAGTTAGATTAAAACAAAGAACAGAATTATGGATAACTACTGAAGTTTTGGAAAAAAATAAATATAGGGATCAGTTATTGAACATCTATAGGAAAGACAAAAGTAATGCTGCTGTGTATAGACATTTTTTGCAAAGTTGGAAATCAAGTGCAAAGAGATATTATGGTAAGAGTTGAAATCCCTCTGTTACAATTCTATACCAATATATAATGCTACTATTGTATTGACTATTGACAGTAGAAACTGACATAGTCACTGTGGTATTGCAAATCATTTTGTAACTTCTTCATTAAAGTAGCATCTACTCTCTTAGAAAAATTACCACAATGTTCAGACACATTGAAACAGGATCAATATTTTTCAAAACGTTTTACAAGGTAAGAAATGTTCATCAGAACTGAGTAACTTTAATCCATGTAAAAGTTTAGGCTCTGACAATATCCCAGCAAGGTTGATACAAGATGGTGCCAGTGTTTTGACAATTCCATTTACTTGCATTGTTAACTTGTCTATATCAAGAGATATTGTGCCTGATGAACTGAAATGAGCTAGAATTCGACCTCTTTACAAAAAGGATAGTAATGCTGAGGCAATAGTTGATATGCTTAGTATTGTGTCCGAGATTCTATAAAGAGCAGTCTATGTTCAATTTAAACACCATTTAACTAACAATAACTTACTTTATGAACTACATTAGGGTTTTAGGATAATGTACTACACTGATACATTATCGTTTTATTTCATATTCCAATGGACACTGACACCCATGAGGATACCAAATTGTTTCAAACATGACAAACAGTCTAGAACATGATATCGGAATATTTCACACCAAAATCAAACAATCATCTTATCTGAATGTATTATTCTTTTCTTGCAACAAGAAAAAAATTACCTCAATAAAAAAAATATGTACAAATATCATGTTGACCTCTTTAGTCACGGACAAATGTTTAAGTTACCAAAAGATTAATCATATACTAATTAAAATCCTGCAAAATGTTAAATATGATATATATATATATATATATATATATATATATATATATATATATATATATATGTATATATATATATATATATATATATATATATATATATATATATATATCTTTAAATCATAGATTTTAATATATAGTGAAAATTTATAATACTGCAAACATATTCTGATTTGTAATTATAAATGTATAAATGCTTTTGATATATAGGCTGAAAACTTCTTAATGGTGGTGACATATGTAGAATTAATCAGCTTTGCAATTTTAAACATATTCGGTCTCTTCCAAACATATTTATCGAAGTACACTTTTCTTTCATTAGAATATGACTTACACTCTAAAACAAAATGGTATTCATCTTCTATAATATTAAAATGTCTGAATTCTCTCTCATTAATTGGTACACTGTTTGGCTTAGCCCATCCTACAGCATCCATTTATATCTATGTGATGACACTCTCAATTGTGCCAAAGCATGCACAAATATTTTACAGCAATATATTGCAAATAAGGCTGAAAATAAAAATACAAATGCGTTGATAAAATAATGCTCTACTGGAGATATTGAAGTCTACTATGCCAATTTTGCATAAACTGTCATTAATTCTTTGTTTCAAAAGTGACACAAAACTATCCAGCTGACCAACACTTTGTTCTAGTCATACCTTGTAACAATTAAGACAAGCTAAAAAAAAATCCTTATTAACGTTAACCATCTTTCGTTATTTGGGAATAAATTTGAATCATCAAATAGCACTTTATATCAAAGTTTTATATATTTATTTTCATTTATCTGAAACATTTGTATTTCATATTTCAAATTTTGAACATAACGTGTTGATATCATAGAAGTTCTGCCCAATTCGTCCTCTTGCAATGTCATTTTATGTTGTCTTTTTGACCCTCAATAACTTTTTACAAAACTGTAAATGAACTCGTTCAACAGTTTTTTGATCATATTATGATTCGGACTCCAGAGGTTTTTATACTAGAATGATCATGCTCAACTTAAAAAATCTTTCGACACAGTGAATCAAGATATTTTATGTAAAATAAAACTTAGAATTAGAAGCTACGTGGGACGAATGGTTTCAATCATATCTAAGAAATAGACAACAAATTGTCAGTGTTAACAATACAAAATCCAGACATTTGACAGTATCATTGGGGCACCTCAGGGTGGTATTTTAGGACTTCTTCTTTTCTTGTACTATGTGAATAATATGATAACTAGTATAGGCTCTGATTGTAAGCTTTTATTATATGCAGATGACAGTGCTATCATGTTTTCGCATCAGAATCATGATTACATTTCAAAAAGGCTTGGAAAACAACTAGAATCGTGCAATCTTTGACTCACTGATAGCAAAAGTAGTATTACATTTCGGTGCAATATTTGGTTCGAAGTGAAAAGTATAAAAAAGAATTAAAACATTCAAAATAACATGTCATGGTCACACAATCCAATCTTAAAGTATATTAAATATTTGTCTCCAGTATAATAAAAGAGTGAATGTCAGGTTAGCGTTTGTCTATCGGCAAGGTTAATGTTTATCATTGAAAACTAGAAAAGTAGTATGTTCTGCTTTAATACAATGTAATTTTGACAATTACTGTTCTTCATGGTATAAATCTTAAAAACAGACTCCAAATAAGACAGAATAAAACGGTAAAATGTATAAATAGCCCTAAAAATTAGATCACGCATCACACAGCATGAACTTCAAAGTGTTGGAATGCTAAACGGTGGAGGACAGAGTGAAACAATTGTGGCTAAATCACGCTCGTACATTTTGCTTTAGAAATGTCCCTCTTACATGAACCAAAGGCTTGTAAAAAATATTGATCGTCACTGTTTTGTTGCGAGGAATAGTTAACTTAATTTGTTTACACCATGTATTAGTGGCGTAGCTTCAACGACTTTGTTTCAGAACACCATGAAAGATTGGAACTTATTGCCCAATTATATGAAGAACGTTTCAAATTGTTTTAAATAGGTTGTTAAGTCATATGTTTACATTCAAGGCAGATCAAGAGATCATAGTTCAATGACAAAAAATTTACTAGTTTGAATTGGTTTTTAGTGATCATTTTATTTCTGAAATCAGCTTTAAAGGTTTAATACCTGATAATCATTTTTTAATTTACTCGAATATATAATTTTAATTTGCAAAATGTACCCTTATCCAAAATATTGATCCCTCGGGACTCCATTGGAAATAAGTTTTATAAACTTATATGGGTTATCCTTGGTGGATCTTGTGTTTTTATGTCTGTCTGTATTATAACTGTTTTTATGTACGTGCTGTGTCAATGTTATGCGACTTGTTTAGATTTTGTATATGTATTACCATTTGTGTTATTTGTTGATACTTCCTAAATAAAAATTATTATTAATTATTATTATTCATTTGATATCATGGTAGTTTAAACTGGTATACAGGGAGAACTCAAAGCACTCAACCGTAACTACTTAAGTTCGAACAGCAAAAAAGACAATATTTTTGTAAACTAAATGAAGAGCACGAACACGAAAGCTTACAACAAAATTATTAGACTATGTAACATTTTGATACCTTTGTAAATGGCATGACCATTCCGAGTCTCAGTTCCGACAAAACAACCTAATATTCAATGGATCTGATGAACCGAATGAACGCGAAACCTGGGAACAGTGCGATGAGAAAATCAACGTCCTTGATATTAGTACTGATCATGTACGGTTAGACCGCGCACACAAGCTCATATGTGATTTCCAGCCACGACCAATAATTGCTAAATTTATAAACTTTCAAGTGAAACAAAATGCGTAAGAAAAAAAAACATAAAGAGGAAGGTAAAACTGGTCAAATCCCCCCCCCCCCACCCCGCCATTCCGCCGTTGCCTAAGATTACATCCAGAACGTGAGAGAAGATAGGAAGGCATTGCAACAATTCATGAGAAAAGCTAACCGACAACCAAATGGCAAATCATTCAGCTAAGGGCTTTTGGTAATGCGAATTGGCTTCATAGGGTGGGTGGGTGTGGTATAGCCAAATATCATATATAGTACATAATAAGTGAAAACTGTTACATTTTTCACTTAAAGAACTGTCAATAAAATGTGATGGTACGGTCTCTTTTGCGGAAAGGTATTTATAAGACCTCATAAAATAGGCATTTTTCGCACAATAGATCACGGCATTTAGATATAATTGAGTTATTGAATTGTAATTGTTGTCTTGCACAAAGACTAAGCAAGATGCAACGAGCGTTACATTATGCATGTGTATGGGGCCTTGCGAACACCACATGTGGCAAATATCACTATCTTATGTAATGGAGGCTGCCGTTTTGGTCTTCTTGCAGTCAATATAGTCCGATGACTGAGGGTCATATTACACGCATATTTGTAACCCGATGGCTATCAAACTTTCCTGATAGAGAGTACAGTTGTGTTTAGTACTGTTAATAGCGAAGAAAATTCCTAAAAGTTCGTGAAATACATTATAGCACAAACTGGAGATATATTGATTTTGCTTGTAAGTATAAGAACTAGTGTGTGTTGTAGGATGTGTTTCCGCTAGGGTGAGAAGGCACTTACCGCAAGGTAAGACTGTGGTTCAATAGAAGAAAATCACACATTTTAAGAAAATTACGAACTGATCAAGTGATATATATATATATGATCAGTTGCATACTTTAGAAGAAAGTAGTCCCTAAGGTTCTGTTCGATGTTACGACTGTCACTAATCGTGAATGTTAAACTAAGTATAGCGCAATATGCTCAATGACGGTTAATATGATATATATATATATATATATATATATATATATATATATATATATATATATATATATGCATATATCCATGTATTTTGCTCCAGTGGATTCTACGGTGTGTCAAGTAGTCCACCACTAGGGGAAGAGTTGACACTTTGTACAATTATATATATATATATATATATATATATATATATATATATATATATATATATATATATATATATATATATATATATATTAGTTGTGCTTTCAGTATTTGTGATAAATAGTTATTGATATTATTTTGTCTGTGACATTTGAACACTGGATAAGTTAGTTCTATCGTCGTACAGTCTAGTTATTTGCAAAGACATGGGGTGCTTTAGAAAACAGGATATAAGGAGGCGATTTAAATTAGCTGGTGGTCTTCATGGGTGACCAATTCCAATATTGACCTGCTAACATGGCAAAGGTGATGTGCAACAAATAATATAGACACTAGCATGTTCTTTATGTTTACATGTCACTTTATGGCAATTACATGAGATGTCATGTGCTCAACCATGGTTTGTACGAGTCCAGGCTGGTTGGGCTTGGTACTTGTCGTCCGCGGCATATATCAAGTACCTTCAACAGCACCTATGTTGTCAAAGTGTAGTCATTTCAGTGGAAATGAACTATGATAACAGCATAGATTAACAGATCACGGATAGGTCACCAATGTACTCACGAAAGAAACATAAAAGGAAAATATGAGACCACACTCTTACGTTTTGGACATGTTGCCTTGAACCCATTCAATGATACCAAGAAAGTGGTCAGAGATTTAAACTCAAGACTCAATAATTAGTAAAGCAAAAATAACTAAATTACTAATTTTGGTATATAAGATTTAAACTGAGAGATAGATAGATGTACAGCATGTACAGGAAGCCAAATGAGCAGAGAATATGTAAATATTCCAGTCTGTTCATTTGGGGATCATCATACTGTTTGGTACTGAAAATTATCTCGTTATTATTATTACCAAAATACATGTACAATTGTGTCATTGTCTTCATCATAAAATTATGTTTATGGCTAGTACATGCCTCCCTACCTTTTTTAGGAACTACTGTCAATGCTGTTCAAGAGTAACAAAAATGTATTTTATTTGCAAACAGTATGTGTAGAAAAACAGCTTATGTTCAATTTCTCAAAGTTGTATACAAAATTCATTTCTCCTTGCCACTAAATGGATTATTCACAAGTGCTAGTGACATTTCTTTTTCGGTGCATACAGACTCCATATTGTTGTACACTGCATCACAATCCGTGGACAAAAAGGTATGGATTTTTTTAAATTTAAAGTTATTCTTTCACATACCCACTGCTAATTGTTACAGGATACTTAATTGAAGGAAATGGGACATCACTATTACTGAATATGTAGCCATTTCTTCACCATCAGAGTACCATCATCCACCCACCTGTACTGAATTTTGCATTACCAATAGCCCTTAATAAATTTGTCATAGACGAGAAAGCCGTTCGCAAGTCCGACGGAAATCTGGTGGCAAATTATAATAGGATCTACACACGAAATGGACAAGCACGCGATGGTGCTGATGGTGACGTTTACCTCAACCTAGGTGATCACAGTTGAACGTCCACGTGGATGGTGTTCAGCTATTCTCTAGAAACAGTTAGTTCGAAACTGCCAGACACAAATACATACATTGGAATGCGGTCAAGACCCTCGCGTGTAACATGTGGAAACAAAAACAAAAAGCAAAAAAAAAAAAACAAAAAAAAAACGCATTTGTCTTTGGAACATAGAAGACATGTTTAAGTATAAATCTGAAACTAACTGGTAGTTGTTTATCACAAGACTTTTCATCTCCGCTTTTTGTGAAACTTTGAGCAAGTTAGAAAGTCAATCGACGATTTTCTAATAAAGGATACTTTACTTTTAATAAAATAAGGAAGAAAACATAGATGTTTGTCAGATATTCAGGAGGTGTGACTGTATTTTTTTTTAGGTCAAACTTAGCTGAAGAAAATATCATGCAAAGAATATATATAGAATTGAAGCACTTTGTTTGTATCTACCTTAAAAAAGACTACTTAGATTTAGATAAATATTTTATACTTTGTTGTCTATATTTGTCAGAGCAAAGGTCTCCAATAAAATATTCGTTTGACACTAAAGAGAATGGGGTTGAATTATTTGAAAAAACAGTTCTGACTGATGCTTTTCTTATTTTGTTTTTCTGTTTGCTTTTTTTTTTTTTTTTTTTGTTGTTGTTGTTGCTGTGGATTTTAATAGTGGAACTGGTAGTTTCAATGTTTTTCTTTTGTTGTTGTTTTATGGAGTGATGTTACTGACTTTATGTTTTTTTTATGTTTTAATAAAACGCTTTCTACGAGTCAGATGAGTTTTATATGGAAAAACAATGTAAAGATTCTGTTTATAATGCAATCGGTATCTTACTAATCGATCTATGTAAAGCAAATTATACACGAAGGATCCAGGAGAATGGGCAGAGCCAGCGTGCTTCCCCCCCCCCAAAAAAAAAAATAAAAAAAAATAAATAAAATAAAGAAAATTAGCGTGAAACAGCCGGAACGTTTCTATAGCAAGTTTTCTTTACAGTTAGATGGTTAAAAGTATGCCTTGGAAACGCTTAAAATGCAGGAGATTCCTCTAGGCCGCCTTATGGAGTTCCGTCCAACAGATCCCTCGCCTACTTGTTCACACACACACAGACACAGACACACACACACACACACACACACACACACACACCATCAAACGATATTTCTGGATCCGCCCCTGGCAAGATCTTACAAGATATTTCAGATACATTGCGAATGATGAGGCTTGCGAAGTAGATTATATGATTGCCTAAACAGGCCTTTTTAAATATTGTTCTGAATTTGAAATTGGTCGTATGAGTGAATCTGATCTAGATTTGATAGCTCTACTGAAAATTTACGGATTATAAAATGAGTAGAATACGTTCACAAATGTTATTCGCGTGAAAAAAGATAATTAAAAGCACAGAAAGAAAGCTACCAAGACATGCAGTAACGGCACGATATCACGTAATCATTAGTATGAATACTTTAAATCGTTACTGTATCATAATGACTCAGAAACTAATCACAGTTTTGATTATATCATTCAAACTTCAGATATTTTTGAAGGTCCTATTTCAGAAGCTGATGTTCTCAAAAGTATCCGAATTCTCAAATCAGGACAATTGGGTGGACCAGAAGGAAGAGTAGCTGAAATCATAACAAGCACGACTTCAGGCATATAACCTTATTTAATCGGATTATTTAGCGAAATATTTTTTTACCAGATACTTCAGTAAACAATGGGTGGAGAACCCATTATCTGCCCATCACACAAAAAGGCTCTTTGGATGACCCTATAAATGATAGAGGTATCACTCTCGTTGATATTTTGAATCAAACATTTACCAGCATTCAGTGGTGTAAATCTAATAACAATGACAATTACAAATTCTTTAGTATACACAATGGTTGTAATACACAACATATTCGGGAAAATCTTAGTATCTCGCTTTGTATGCGTGTACATCAGCCATGGACGATATAATTTTTTGCACAGTAATTGCAATTTGACTCAGATTGACAGCAATATCGCAGTCAATACTCCAATGGAATACGAACAAGTTTAAACTTAAATGCATGGGTGTTGACGTAATTGGAAAGACAGGATATAAATTACGATAAATGGAACACAAATTAATCTGTAGTAAACTCATTACTTTACAATGATGAACCTATGGTACTTTTCTCTTCCTGAATAAAAGTGGAAAGAACAAACACATCGAGTAAAGATGATTTGAAATTGACGAAACTTTGATAAAATAATATCACTCATTTCAGAGAGATTTCTTAAAACGCCAACTGTTCTCAGAATTCAATAATTCTTTAAACTTTGGTACATTTGGTCTGATATAGAAGTGTTTGGGTAGTAGTTGCTTTCTTGTTCTCTGAAATAGCTACATTCAAGGAGATAATGAAATTCATAATCCACGCAGTTTTGTATACACTGTTTGCCCAATCTTTCATGTCTAGGCAAATGTTCCCATTTTCCCTTCTCTATAGATAAAAAATGATTACATGTTTGAAATTTATTTATATTTGCCTTATATTTTTTTTATAAGTCTTTTAACAAATGATGTTCTATTTTTAATTCCGTTTTAAAAATTCTATATGTATCAGCTTTTGTCGAGTTAGTAATGGATGATTCCCACGTGTGTATAAACTGATCATGAAGTCTTTACTTAAAGATTGTATCTAACCAGGATTTATTGGGAATATTTTGATTAACCCAAATAAATTGAAACTCAGTTTCCGATAAGATGTTATGAATGATCTCTATACATTTACTTCTGCCTTGACCATTATTATAATCCTGCAATAGCCTCAGATACACGATATAAGATAGTTTCGTTTGTTTACCATTAATGCAATTTACCCAATAGCCAACCATTCTCCTTTTTATTTGTAAATGTAGAGGGGTTCTACCAAGCTCACCATAAAACATATATGTGGGGGTGAATTTGTTAACTTTTAGCACATTTTTTAGAAAGTCTAAATGAACCCGTTCCATCATATCTAATTTTTCAAAACCCCAGATGTCAGCTGCGTTTGTAAGAATTGAAACTCTTGTCATATCAGAAAGTTTAAGCTGACAGTCAACAGGCAAATTAAGATTTAATATTTTTTTCTTATGAAGGTACATAGCCTTCCTGGCTTGACTAATTATATTCTTAATTCCCACTACCCACTAAATATCTACCATTCTTTGTTAGGATCAGTCCTAAATATTGATAATTTCTGACAATTTCAAGTTCTGAATCTCCTAATTTGAACTTCTCATTTGATCTATTTCCACATTTCCCAAAAATTGATAAGTTTCGTTTTGCTTGTGTTAATGATAAGTTTATATTTTTTGCAGTAATTAAATAATACGCCAAGATTATTTTGCATATCTCTTGGATTATCTGAAAATTTAATAGTATCGTCTGCATAGAGTAAAACAAATAGTTCTAAATATCTTTCTATATCTCCATCCAGTAAATCATCTCTAATGCTATTACAATTCGAGCTCAAAAAGTTATTCTCGCTGTCATTCAGATACAGGGCAAATAATACAGAAAAAAAGATTTGCGCCTTGTCTAACTCCTTGATTGCAAGTAAATAGCCCTGATGTTTTTCCATTTCGGAAGATACAGGACTTTACATCCATATACATGTTCATTATCACCTGGAGTATTTTCCCATTTATAGCAGTGTTAATCAATTTTCTCCATAAGCCAACTCTCCATACCCTGTCGAAAGCATGAGAAAAATCAACAAAAGTGCAAAACAATGTTTTATGTCGTCTATTTAAAAGTTATTTTAAGGAATATAAATCAAAAATATTTTCAGTTGCGGAGTATCCTTTACGACAACCTGACTGTGCCTCAGATTGTAAATTGTTTTCATGTGGAAAAAGCGAAATTCTATTATCAATAAGAGCACTCAAGACCTTACAAAGACAACTCAGTAGAGTAATAGGCCTGTAATTAGTAGGATCTGATTTATTTCCCTTATTTTTATATATCTGTTTAATTAACCCTGTAGTCCAGGTTTCTGAAACAACACCTGTATTTAAAATCAGGTTGAAAAAGCTTACAAAAACGGGACGAAAAACTTCTCCTGTACGTTTCAAATATTCATTCAAGATGGGATCTTCACCAGGCGACTTATTAGATTTCAAATTTCTCAGTACTTTGAGTATTTCCTCTAAAGAGATTGGTTCATTTAGTACTGTGTAATGTTCTATATTTAAAGCTTTCTCATTTACATTTGTGTCGTCATTATTTTGATGGGATGAGTGTATGTTCATAAATAATCATAAAAGGTGTTCATTTCGATACATGTCACCATTTACTTTAGTTAGTCAAATTATTTAGTATTGACCAATATTGTTTTGGATTTGTTGTTTGCAAGTTTTCTTAGTTTATCTTGGGTTTTCTTGTTATGCAAGTTTGCAAATTTTCTGATTGTTTTCTTGTAATTTCTATTTAACCAAAAGCATGTCATTCTGACTTTGGGGTGTTTTAGTCGTGAGTGATTCTTTGTTAGTAGTATGATATTTATTTCTAACTAGATTATATTCTCTCCCAAAAAATGGTTTGCTAAGTACTTTATTATGGTATATTTTGTATTGTTCCTATTTGCAAATGTTTTATTAATTTTGCAATTTCACCAGAAATCTCATTTACATTTTGTTTATCGATATTCGTAGCTTCTCTGAAGTCATGTATTTTGTTAACTAAGGCTTCCACTGAGTCTCTATTAATGCTTGCTATGAAAATATTTTTCTAATCAGATCTCTACAATCGGTTTTTGACAGATTTTGCCTCAGGTAAGCACGTATTCACCTCATTGTGTACCATGAAAGTTACTACATTATGAATGTCAGAGAGCATCATGAATACAAAATTGTTTGATAGCATTAAAACATTCTACAATGGTAACTAAATAGTCTATTACACGTACTTGTACATTTGCCGATTCCTCTGTCATATCCGATTCTTGAGTTAGCTATATACATATTACAATTTCTACAAAGTTATAACATGTGATTGCCATAGTTATTTGGCCTATCTTTATCACAGATATGTCTTTTCATTGGTATATCATTATTACTGAGACGCTGTACATCTTTTAAGTAATCAGAAGCGATTTGATCAAAATTATCAGTGTTGTCAGTATTGATTTATAATGTATTAAAATCATTAATATCTGAAGTCCAGCTGTTCCCATCCCCTAACAAGAATGCATACTGAGTTTCATGAAGTCTGATCAGTAGCTCTTCAGCTCATCCTCAATTTCATCAAAAACATCTATTGAAGAGTATTCTAAACCCTAGGGAGGTATATAAACAATTCCAAATGTTTTGAGCACTTCTTTTGAAACTTTAAACCAAAATATATATTCAGAACTGTTCGATAACAGTTTTATATATTTACTAATTGATTTTATCACAAGCAGAGTTATCCCACCCGAGGTACTTTTGGTATTGTGTCTAATTTTCAATCCTTAAATATCATGATTTTCAAAACAAATTACATCCAGTTCTGACAGTTTCGTTTCAACAAGACATATCATAAAAAGTTTGCTTATGAAATGATTAAATTCAGGATAATTTAACTTACTTTTTAAACCACATACATTCAAAAAGGAAAAGATGATATTACTTTTGTTTTCGTTTTGATATGGGTCATCAAACTGAGTTATTTGCTTACAGTGTGGATACCCTAAACAATAGATATTACCTCATTCAATGGCGCTCCTACTTCACCCATTGTGGTCATGCTCGATCTCTCATCGTCATTCACGTGCGCGGATTTTGGCACAGTTTCCTCGTGAGAAGGAATCAGGCTTGTTTCATCGGTTTCAGTTTCGTAATTGTATGTGATTCTGTAGGTAATGTTCAGTTCCTGAGTTATACATGCCACATGAATCGCTGATATCGCACTCACTGTGTTGCACTTCGGATTAATGCGTGTCCGATTCAACTAACGGTGCGAATCTGTTCTGGGTAAAAAAATCCATTATTGCTCGAGTTCGGTTCTGGGGTCATCGATTTGACTCGAGGTAAACGGCATGGTAGTTGTGGTCCATTTGAGGTCCAGCGTAGTTGGGTTCCAGCATAAACTTGGGCCTTATTCATCGTAACAATTTTGTGGTTGATGTACAATTTATCTACCACTAAGCGTGCATTAAGATATCTCTTTCCAGCTTTCCTATAAGCTGGCAGAAGCAGTTTTCTTCGTTCCAATACATCGTAAGGAAATTGTTCATTGATCCCATATATCTTATTTCGTAATTTGTGCTGCCTTTTTTACAAGTTCTCTTTCCTTCAAATAAGTGCATTTTGCTATGATGAATCGCGGTCGATGTCGGGAGCCAGGAGCTTGCTGTTGCTTCATTCTGTGGACTCTTTCAAGATGAATCTGATCAGGACGGATGTCTAATTCTTTTTCAATAAAGTATCGAAAGATTGTTTTAGTGTTTTGTCCCTGGTTATCAATTTCTGTTTCAGTTATACCAGTGAATATTAGGTTGTCGTGCACAGTTCTGCTTTGCAAATCAAGTATTATTTCTCTCAGACTGGCATTTTCTTGGTTGATTTTAGACACATTTTGTGTTTCCTTTGTTGTAAATGCTTACTAACTTGAATGTTAGTACTTGACTGTTCGTCCTGTTTCTCACTTATAAATTTCAATGTATTTTCCATTTCGGAATAATTTCTGGAGAGAATTCTCACTTCGTTCTTAACATCCACCAAACTTGCCTCTAGGATATCAATTTTAGCCAACCTTATGAGTACTGTGTCCAGTTTCTTATTGATTTTTGCAATGTAGGGCGGAGTAACGGGATCTGTTGTGAGACCTTGAAACATCAGTGAAGGTTGCAAAGGTTGTTAATTTGGTAGATAACATGGAAAAAAATGGATTTGGCTGTTGGGGACCATAGTGGATTATACTATTCATGTTATGCAAGTAATGGGGTGGAGGTAGAGAATAGTATGTGTTTGCGCTTGAATTTTGTACTGGAGACGTACCTGTCAGTCCAGATGATTGGGCTGGAACATTGCCTTCCATTTGTATTTTCTGACCAAATTTTGATCTGGCGGTGAATTCTCGTCCTTTTTTCGTCCTTTTTCCTTCTTGAGTTTTCTTTCTAGGACCTCACATATGTAAAAAGTGTTTACAATAAAATTATACAGACGCCAAAAGTCAGAGTTTGATCCAAATTCCAATAAATTTTACCCCAAAAGTAACCTAATTCCGGAGCTCATAAAAGTCAACTTGACAGAATAAACGCATGAACCCTAAATCAATAACAAAATTGAAGAAGCTCTGGTGTGATTTCGCAATGACTGCATGGCGATATATAATACATTTTCGCTTTAAGCAGTGGTTCAGAAATGTCTGAGTAAAAAAAAGACGCCACGTTTATTGTTTATTCATATAATTTTCCAAGGTTTTTGACTTTATCAAGTATATAAAGTTACCTAATTGCTCAGCCAACAAATGTATCGGTGGAAAGTTGGATAAAGTTCTAGTCTCGATGTAAAGGAATTTTACGTTCATGTGTGCAGATGAAAGGCAATATTGAATATTTTATCTGTAATATTGGTTCCAGACAATAGTGCGTACTGCGTCCTCTTCTGTCGAATTTATTTATAAATGATTTAGTATCAGACCTCCGACAAAAATGTCCAAATGATATCTTTATTACACAAGAAACATCTTACGTTATTACTCTTTTGTCTGCTGATGACGTTGCAAATTGTACGGGTATAATCGGCTCTTTATCAAGATAGTCTGTGAAAATAGTGGAATGTGTGGTAATTTAGATAAAACTAAAAATTATTGTATTCAGAAACAGTGGATATTTTAGGAGTAACGAAAAGTGGTAGTATAAGAGTAAACAGATAAAAAAAAACGTATCTGGTTATAAATGCATGGGATTGTACTTAAAGGAGAACTCGTAATTCAAGCAAATAAACTCTACACACATAGATTACTGTTTAAAATAAGTTAGCCAACCTTTCTGCGACAGAAGCTTACAAATTCTTTTATACTTTGATCACACCTGTATTAACTTATGCCGCTGAAATTTTTGGGATAGGAATATCCATATACAATTTAATAGGTACATGGTAGGTTTTGTACTAGATTTGTTAACCTTCCGAGACAAAAATACTCCCTCTTATCACGAGAAGAATGTGGAAGATTACCTCTGTGTTTTAATTATTATTGTAAATGTATTAACTACTGGATTAGGTTGCTTAGAATGGATGATAATCGATATCCAAAGCAATGTTATATTATGCTCAAAATAAACTAGATGAATCATGTAAAGTCACATGGGTTGCGAAAGTTAAAGACATTCTATTCAGATATGAATTTAGTTATTTATTTGGCACGCACGGAATGTAGGAAATGAACAAGTATTTTTACTCAAATTCAGACATCGTATTCAAGTCAGTTTAATTCAGGATTGGAATTCATCTATAAGCAAATCCCATATAGCATATCACTATAGTAAGTTTTATGATACTTTTTCTGTTCAATTTAATATATCCATCGATTTACGTACCCATATCTTAAATGCATTAGCCAGACTCCGATGTTCCATCCATAATTTGGCTATAGAGAAAGGACAGCATAATGGCTTCCCTCCTAATCAACGTATATGTATGTTATGTGATAAAAGCCAAATAGAAGATGAATATCACTTTGTTTTACAATGCCCATTTTATACAGATCTTAGGAACATATTAATACCAGGCATTGTTGGCAAAGAAGAAGAAGAAGAAGAAAGGAAGAAAAAAAACACCCATGTGACGAAGTCTTTTATTCTTTGATGTATTCGATGTAGTTAGTGGTACTATCTCAACTTGCACAATGTCTTTCATCATCCCATAAAAGAGAGCAAATTTATATGTAACTGTTATTAACATATTTAAATAAGTAATATATGTTCACGTGTTTCTACCACTAATATGTAACATGACAGCTAATTGACGTTATTCCCGTTTCATCTACATTATTGTAGTTGCTTGATTTTCTTTTTCTTTTCTCATTTCATTCTGTGTTGTTTTTATTGTAATATGGCGATCCCCATTATTGAAATACTGTTATCTAACTGTAGTATTATAGACCGATGGTCTACATTACTAATAAACTATTGTCATTGTTATTGTATTAAATAATTAGAGACTATGTATCTCAATAACGCTTTGGCCATTGGAGTTGATTTTTGTAAAATTTCAGGGTCATCTGAAAAAAGCACCGTATCATCAACAAATAATAGCAGGTATATATCGATAGAACCTATCAGCAATTAACTATCGATATTTTTCCTGTAAAAAACAGTCAAAATCCTCTAAAATCAAAGAAAACAATATTTGTGATATTAACTTCCCTTGCTGGATACCTACTGAACACTCAAAGAATTTTGTGAAAATATTGACGTGATTCACACAAGATTTTACGCTTTTATACATTGATTATATATATAAAACATTTTACTACGTATTCCTAATTTAGGAATTTTATAGAACAATCTATTTCTATACATTTAAGTCAAATCAAAGAAAACACAGTGTACTACTTTTTTCACTGAAATACTTACAATACAATGCCACTTCTTTTTAATAGGTCATTAACTTAAAAGGAATTTCCCAAACAATGAAAAGTATCTAATGTAGTTCCAGTATTCAAAAAAGAGGAAAAATCAATCCCGACTAGCTATATGCCTGTTTCACTTCTGAGCAAAGTCAGCAAAGTCTTGGAAAGAATAGTTTTTAAACACATGTATAACTTTTTTCACGAGAATTTTTCTCGTTACAAATTTCAAGCTGGTTTTCTACCTGGTCATTCAGCTTCATTTCAACTCGTAGATGTTTTGTTGGTTGATATTTAACGGCACTTTCGACACATTTTTGTGTGTGTGTGTGTGTGTGTGTGTGTGGCTATATCACGCCCATGAAATGAGAGCTAACTACCTTTCCGAAGGACACACCGTTCCTAGTAATTGATACTGTACGAGACTTACTACCAATCGTCCTCTTACAAGCGTTAGAAGTACAGTTTGCTTGACCGAACAGAAAATTAGTCAGAGACGAAGCCGAGGATTTATCTGCTGCTCAGTCAAGCATATTTTACTTCTTCAGCTAGTAAGAGGGTGCTTTGGTAGTAAGACGAGTACATGTATTTGACTTGTACGCCATAACCATGTAAGACGAATAAATGTATCTGACTTGTACGCCAGTATCCCCGCAGAAGTATTGAAAATGTGTCTTCTTACGGTCTCCATCGTCCAGCTCCAAACACATACGCAATAGCACGATAATTTTAGCTAGGATTGTTTCTAGAAATGTAATATTATTTCAGCCGTTGAGGGATTTACAATGAATTAACATGGAAATAAATTCATTAAAATAATGTATGTATATTGAGTTTGTAAAAACATATCAGTTTCAATGAACTAGAACAAAGGAATTTATCATGGGCCTTCGTTGCCAACAAACTCCAAAAAAATCGGAGTTAGGGGAATGTGGAAGGTTACTTCTGTGTTTTTCTTTTTATTCTAAATGTATTAACTACTGGATCAGGTTGCTCGGAGTTACTTAAATCCTGCACGAACAAAACGTGACCTTTTAATAGTGTGCTTGAACTTCTTATGTTGCTTCAAGGACAATGGTCACTTGCTAGAATGTAAAAAAAAAAACAACATCTATCATTATTCCAGTAAATATATTGTGTTAAGACATCAGCGCCCTATACTTTACCCCTAGGATTCCATGGGCTAATTCACGTTCGATAACACTGATCAATGTTGTTCCGAAATAGACCGCATCCTTGCCTGAATTTTTACTTTCAGTGTCTGGAAATAAATTGCTTGTTGATTTTACTTTACTTTATTGGTTTCACTTTCTTTCCTGTTATTTATTTTAAGATCTACAGTCGTAACAACAGTTTGCTTTGGTTTATGTTACGGTTTACACGGTATAACATACTGTTTGCTTCGGTTTATGTTACGGTTTACACGGTATATCATACCGTTTGCTTCGGTTTATGTTACGGTTTACACGGTATAGCATACCGTTTGCTTCGGTTTATGTTACGGTTTACACGGTATATCATACCGTTTGCTTTGGTTTATGTTACGGTTTACACGGTATAACATACCGTTTGCTTTGGTTTATTTCACCGTTTACACGGTATAACATACCGTTTGCTTTGGTTTATTTCACCGTTTACACGGTATAACATACCGTTTGCTTTGGTTTATTTCACCGTTTACACGGTATAACATACCGTTTGCTTTGGTTTATGTTACGGTTTACACGGTATAACATACCGTTTGCTTTGGTTTATTTCACCGTTTACACGGTATAACATACCGTTTGCTTTGGTTTATTTCACCGTTTACACGGTATAACATACTGTTTGCTTTGGTTTATGTTACGGTTTACACGGTATAACATACCGTTTGCTTTGGTTCAAGAATACGGTTTTTACGGTTAATAAATTTACTTCAGAAAGGATTAAATAGCAACTGTTAGTTGAATCTACCTCATAAATTGACCTTTTTATTATTATTTTGTGTTTTCGAAAGAGGTAACCACTCACTTTCGGCTAAAATGAATAAAGGAAAGACTATGTTTGAAATGTTACTACTGAAATATCAAAGAGCAAACAATTCGGGAAATTATTGACTATTAGAAGAGGCACACGCCACAAAAGAGAGAAGTCGGCCTCCCCGCCCCCCCCCAAAAGAAAAAAAATAAATGATCGCGAAACAATCTGAACGTTTCCGAGAGTAAGTTTTCTTTACAGTTAGGTGGTTAAAAGTATGCACTAGAAACGTTTACAATGTAGAAACTTCCGAGGGCTTAGCCCCTAGGCCCCCACTGAGGGTTACGTCCCACAGACCCCTCCCCTACTTGTTTAAGTCCCATCCCCACCACCCCACCCCCGAACCCCTCCGCCACACCCAAACGATATTTCTGGTTCTGCTACTGTGCTCGGCTTATGGAGGCTAATATAATGTTAGACGCAAGACGTCTTACATATCGAATATTTAAATGGATTGTAGTTGTTGTGCATGTTCACATGACCTTCAAAAACAAGTTTTTTTAAAAACAAAAAACTCTTTGGAACATTTACCACCCTTATGTTTCACTGTTTTCTGGTTTGACATCATAAAGCTATTTAGGCCTAGAAATCTTGTTCACAATGTTCAGATACATGGTTGGAGTAATGGCGAATTGCAGTTTGGTCTAATCACATGGTGCCTTGCCTTGTGTTCTAATCACATGGCGCCATGCCTTGTGGTCTAATCACATGGCGCTTTGCTTTGTGGTCTAATGACAAGGCGCCTTGCTGTGTTGTCTAATCACATGGCGCCATGCCTTGTGGTCTAATCATATATTGCCTTGTCTTGTGGTCTAATCATATGGCGCCTTGCTTTGTTGTCTAATCACATAGCGCCTTGCCTTGTGGTCTAATCACATAGCGCCTTGCCTTGTGGTCTAATCATATGGCGCCTTGCTTTGTTGTCTAATCACATAGCGCCTTGCTTTGTGGTCTAATCACATGGCGCCTTGCCTTGTGGTATAATCAGCGTTATTGATTTAAACATATTTTATAGCTAAATTATAAATATAAAGCAAAGGGTTGGGCACAAGTTCTACCAACTTAGAATTGTTCTTCCCCAATATTTCATAAATGTATGCAATACATTGAAAAGACATAAAATATAAACTATTGTAAGAGATCATAGTGTCGTAACATAAGTAAATTTATGGCACATGAAACACGTGCAGGTGGAAATATAATGATGGCGAGTTATCATTACATTGATAAATACCTATACATACAAATATGCATTCATACATTTATATGAAACTAAGCATACACACACACACATACATACATACATACATACATACATACATACATACATACATACATACATACATACATACATACATACATACATATACAGATATGGGCAGCCAAATACATACTTTAAATGTATGTATAAATACATGCTTATTGAAAAAGGAAATATTCTTATAAACTTCTGGAGATAATCTTACATCAAATATGTATGACTTAGCGAAAGTGAGTTAGATATAAAAACAAAATTGAAACTGGTGGTTGCTAAAGGGTATTTGTTGATAACATGTAATTCCTTCAAATTCAAATTCTAACTGAACAATCATCAAAATTGAATTACGATTGCTGCTAGAAACTCTTTAAAATTGTATTATGTGCTAACGCTGCGTAAAATCAGGGCCGGATTAAGGTCTTTGGGGGCCCTGGACACAGCCATGGTCACTGCCTGTGAAAAGCATACGATAATATACGGGGGCCCCTTAAGCCCGGTTTCGGGGCCTCTTGAGCCTCGGGAGCCCTGGGCACGTTCCCCACCTTGCCCAATGGATAATCCGGCCCTGCGAAAAATCACAGGAAAAGTCATATTTTAGCAAAATTCGTTAGCACGGAAGCAATAATATTAAATAACACAGGGAAACGACGAAGGATATTAATTAGATTGTATGGCTGACCCAGAGCATTGCGCGAATTTCCAAGATGAGTGAGATTTTACGAGAAGCGTCCGTTGAAGAATGGTGGCGACTACGTAATGCGGAAAATAAATCGAAGAATTTATTCGTTAGGAATCAAAACTTTGTAAAATAAAAAAAGTCAAAAGCTAAGCTGAGATCAATATGATAAAATGCCTTTCTTTGGCACAAGGATTATTGTTGTATAGATTTGATGATTCATTATGTACCTATACCCTCATCCCCACCCCTATAATTTTCATACCACTTCCATACATGTTATTATTATTATTATTATTATTATTATTATTATTATTATTATTATTATTATTATATTTCACGTTGATTTTCATTGTGCTGCTTCCGATTTTTCAAATATATTTAAGTTTTTGCTGTCCTATGGTAATCATAACTGTATTCTATATTTTTGTGCATTTTACTTCACTAATGTGTAATGTTGAATGTCTAACCAATTTAAAATTATTTCTACAAGCCACAAAAAATATTTCCGACCCTAAAAATAATTTTTTAAACGCTTTAACAGGAAAAACATAAGCCAGTTTCCAAAGCTTTATTTTGAAAGGAAAGATGTTGATCTATGGCTTGTGCCACTTTGTTTGTCAATCTTTGGACAAGAAATAATGATCTTATTTAAATGAAAACTTCTTTTTAAAACAATTAATAAAAATTAATTTTAAAAATAAAATTAAGGAAACTCTTTAAATTTTCACTTTCTTAATAAGATTTTGATGCAGAAAATTACCTACCAACATCAAAACTATTACGCATGGAAACTACAAAGGAGAAAAATAATTACAATGGACATTGGTGTGCATTTACTTAGGTGACACATTTAGTTGACACAAAGAAGCATTTAACAAAATTAAATTTTGAGTTTGAAGTCTTACTAAAGCCAAATAATATTTGTAGGTTCATTTGTGGTTGTTTTATGAAAAGATGAGAAATTATTAAGAGTTAACACGATAGTATAATTGTTTATTAATAGCGATAGATGCAAGAACCAGTATAATTTACACTCGCATGAATACCGTTGGTACTCGCTTATAATGCGCTTTTACCTTCAAACAATATAGACCCTGATCTGCCGTCGAAATAATGCGCGGGCAGATAGGGGTCTATGTTGTTTGTTCTACTGATTAGTCATAACAAACTGCAAAGATCCAGATCTGCCGGCGCATTATGAGATATCAGATCTGGGTCTATGCAGTTTGCAGTTGGATTCAACTTATAAGCGAGTAAAGTCAGTATCCTTATAACAGTGACAATGGCACGGTGTCATCTATGGTTCCAATATTATGTTGCCGTTTTTTTACGTTGTGGTTGCTCCTAAGGTCGTTTCTCGTTTAATTCATGAACTAAAATTGTCCTTTATAATTTAAAAGTTTTCAGAACATTTTTGCCTTCAAATATGTAAAATAGAGCAAAGAATATAGTATTTGGAACCGCTGTATCATAAATCGTATCATAAATCGTATCATAAATCGTATCATAAACCGTATCATAAACTGTATCATAAATCGTACTTCGTTTCTCGAACCAAAAGAAAAAAGAACAAACACCCACCCACCCACCCCCCATATCATGCGATGTTTTTACATCCTTAGTAAACTATACCCCTGCAGGACATACAAATGTTAAGTTTCTCCACAACTACAAATTTTATGAGTTTAAAACACAGTAATAATACAAATAATAGTGATCTCTATTTTTTCTTTTGTTAAATTTATCTGAACGAAGCTTAGACCGGCGAATCCCTAAACAACTATTCTTAACAACAGATACGAAGTCAAACGAGCAGATATTTCTGTTTTGCTCAAGGGATTTATACATGATCTGCACATTATTTGCCTCTTCTATTAAAAAAGACATTTTGAAAAGCTATGTTCCACTTCTTTCTGTCACTAAATGCAGATAAGATGTTGTTTCAAACAAAAAATTAGGACGGCTTACTTTCATCCATCTTCAATTGCATCCGTAGAAAACCGTGTCAAACCTAAGTTAGACGAGTCTCGCGTATTCACTTTACTAAGGGTGATAACATACACGCATTATGCAAACTGTTATGGTATTTATACTTTGCTGAATTTGTTGGATCCTGAGTAAAAGTGTAAAAAAAAAAACCTGGGTTATAATAGGAAGATTATATACACTTACCTAGTTCTCTAGCTTTTATTTTTGACTCAGCCTGCTGTCAGCTGCCACCAAATATAAGGGAAGTCCTATGTATACAATCCCAATATACCTGTGTCTATCTACAACCGAGTACCCGGATACAGAATTCTTGATTAATCATACACCTGGCATTACATGATTAAGTACAACGCCTCCTTTGAGGATTCAAAATAATACACGAAGCCGGGTTGTCATAGCGACACAAGTGTTTGGATTCTGGTGTAAGAGTATTTCCGACTTAATAGATGACTTATTTACGCCGAACGCAAATCGATGTTAATGGTCACTAAGAAATGTAAACACATCATATATTAAAGGTGTGCAGGTGCGCTAATTTCGACATGTATTCGTTTTGATCGATTTCACACAATCAGATTCAGAATTGTAATCATTGGTAAATAATCAGTTACTCGATTTAGTCAATGATAAGCCTTACTACTGCTACTACTACTATTACTACTACTACTACTATTACTACTACTACTACTACAATTACTACTAATACTACTACTACTGCTGTTGCTGCTTCTACTCAGCTGCTTCTACAAAGACGACGAAGCTGAACTGAAGAACAATAATTATCATACAATGTAGGTGTTTATATTAATCATGTATACAAATGGTGAATAAGACGACGGCAATTACAAAAAAAGACGACAATTATAACAACAAGAACAGCAAGTGCAACAAGCATAAAAACAAGATTAAAAAAGTAACAACAATTACAGCAACAAAACAACACAGACAAGTTTTAAAAAGTAAAAAATACCACCATCATCACGACCACAACCACCACCACCAACAACAACAACAACAAAATAATAATAATAATAATAATAATAATAATAATAATAATGTAATATGAATTAAGGAAAATAAGGGAGGAAACCCTTCAATAATTTAATTCGTTTGCAGAAGAGCTACCTCCACTTTAACACACATGCTGTTAAGTTGTAGGTTGTTTTTTTTGTGTGTGTGTTTTTTCGTGTCTGCAGTATGTAATGAATGAAATTGAAAGCTATTTAAAGAACGATATAAAAACCTATTAAGAAAAATAAAGTTAGAAACAGATCAATCAAAAGATGATAAAAAAAGTTCAAAGGAAATCAATTCATATAACATGAATAAAAGAAAATAGGGAGGGCACCCTTCATTCAATTCATTTTGATAGATAAGAGTTACCTCCATTGAAATATGCATGAACAATATGAAGTTTTACAACATTACATTTTTCCTTTCTATATCAAGTAATATATTAATGTATAATTTTCAAAGCGATGTAAAGAACAATACCAACCTACCATGTGGCATATTTTTCAAGGATGGGAGGGGGGAGGGGAGAAGACAACAGCTGTGGATTTCTTTTCACAAAAATGCGGAGTTATGAATAGAAATGCACGAAAAAATCTCTCCAAATTTCTCACGTTCCTTTTAGGTACAGGAAAGCATTTATCTAAAATAAAATATTCATCAATACACTTCATTGCTTTTAGTTACTATTTTGTTCACATCAATCAATCAATAACTCCATAATATATGATACTCAATTTGTTAATGACAGAAACTTTATTGAAGCAAAAAGAAACAAATCATTATATGAACGGATCAATTTAAATCCCTCATATTTAATAAAAAAAAAAGACATGAATTGAACCGATTATTCGATTTAAGCGATTATCTTCCCTATAATTTTGGGTTTTGTTGTGCACAAATAAACGGAATGATGTTGACGCTTCACATGTATTGACGTTTCAATCTGGACGTACGCGCCTTCGATTTGTACTATTGAAACACGATCATTCTCAGAATTTGGGGGTAATTAAGGATGAGAAGGTAACGGAAGCTATACCAACTACATACATCTGTCCTGTAACTTTTAGATTAGGATAGAAAGACATATGTTTATAATCTCTGGAGATATTTTACATGCACACAATGTATTGCATTAGTCATAAAGTTTCATCTTTTGATACTAGAGTCTCTTTTAGAAAAGCTGCAACATTGATTGTCTCAAAAGAGCACAGTCTAGAAAATGAATTTATTTCAATTTTTGTTTTAAAATCACACTCTGAACATAATACTGGATTTCAAGTTTTGACTGAGAATTAATGAACATTAAAGATTGAGACATTTTGATTTATATAGCTAGGGAAAGAAACAGCTGTGACCTTTGGTAACGGAAGTTACAGTAAAATAGGAACAAATGTCTAATTCATGAAAATGGTGTGCTTCAAAGGTAAAGAGGGAAGCTCAGTTCAGCATAAATAATAATATTACATGCACGTAAAGGAAGAATTATCGATTTCCCTTATTTTCCTTACTTTATGTGGGCATTTAACTTGATGTAAGAACAGTTTTCCCCACTTCTTACCACGAAATATACCATGTTTCATTTAATTCCTTCCGGTATTTTTTTAGTTATGGAATTGTACTAAATTGTGCCACTTTTATCGACATTGCGGATAGAGCGGATTCACTAATTCTTCTAATTCTCACATAAATGGTTCAAAAGTTCTTTTTTTCTGACATTTTGCAAATGTGTTCCAAGTAGACTTTATTTCCTTCTGACTGGCTATCATGCTAAGGTTTACATCACCTTCATACAATATTTTCTGATTTAAACAACAAAAAAAACTTTTTAACTAAAGAGGAACTATATAGATATATATATATATATATATATATATATATATATATATATATATATATATATATATATATATATATATATATCATCGTCATCATCATCGTCATCATCATATCTGGTGATGTGTGCATGATCGAGATGTTATAGGAATTGGTACTTACAGGCTAGGCGATGGGTGCCGTAACCCGCGGATCAAGGTTCGAATCTCCGTAGAGTACGAATTAAAATTCTCTAACCTGTATGATAATATTATTTATTCGTATTTAAAAATTTTGTTAATGGCATCAAGCAAGCATTCTCTTGTATAATCCAGAGATAGCACTCTCCGCTCTGTGTGGTGTATATTTGGTATAATTCTCTCTCTCTCTCTCTCTCTCTCTCTTTCTCTCTCTCTCTCTCTCTCTCTCTCTCTCTCTCTCTATATATATATATATATATATATATGTGTGTGTGTGTGTATGTGTATGTGTGTGTGTGTGAACTGTATCTGATTCATTTGTATCATTTATATTAACTTCCGTTGCCATAGTAAAGCTCCCGTTATTATTCGAGCTTATAAAACCAATTCGCTTGATCATATTTCGTTTCCAAAATTTAAAAAGGGTACTCTACAGTACCCAATGCCTAAATGTAAAATTAGGTTTACCATGTACCACGTGAACAGTTTCTTTGATTAATTTAAAAATATATAAATCAGCAACATATTGACTTACCAGGTTTTTAACTCATCCATCATCTAATTCTTCTTAAATGTCAGGTTCTGCATCTTAAAATAATCGTCAGTTTGTATCATTTTTATTTGAAAATTAAGTTAAAAAAATCCCACATATAAAGTTGGCGGAGTCTCGTAGTAACGAAAGTTAGGTATTTTGTTTTTATTTTGGAGCCTGGATCTTACATAAATTCGGGGGGGGGGATTTGTTTTGTGGGGGAGGGAGAGTTTTAACGGCACTTTTAACATATTATTGGCTATATCATACTGAGGAAATGGGAGCTAAGTGCTTTTCCCAATAACACACTAAGGCAGCCGACCTGAACTGGCCTGTTCGGGTATCGAACCCGCGATCATTACACTACGAGTCCGACGCTCTATGAACTGCGCTACCGCGGATCCCCTTTTCAATGAAATTAATGAAATAGGTCGAATAACTTCTACCTTTTGCGAATGTTGGCGAGGAAAGGATTGAAATTATTCGTCGAGTTTCATAAAAAATGATATTTCTCTCAAGACGAAACAATAACATTTATTCAATAAAATTGCAAATATAATGGAGAGAAATAACTTGTTAAACATTCTGATGCCTCGGACGTTACGACTTCGCCTTACATGACGTTACTACGTCATTTGTGACGACATTATGTGTTATTACACGTATGCAGTATAGAAAAAATACAATATGGGGTTATGTATCAAATTAAGTGTAGTTATGTAATAACATTACCTTAAAATCGGATATAAATCTCCTCTTGTTGACATTTTTCGATACATCAGATTGGCTGCCCACAAATGGTGGTCACCTATTCAAGTTTTATTTAGTTACTCTCTCTCTCTCTCTCAATGATGCTACAAAACCTTTTGATAAAGCAAATATCACATAATTCATTGTATGAAATGCTTTTAAATATCAATGCGCACCAAACAAATACAAACAGAAAGGATACACATAAATGTACATTCCACTGAAATTAAGACTGGTTTATTGTATCCAACAGAGTATTCTGGAGAAACTGTCTAATATTCTAGAAAAAGAGTATAACCCGGCTAACATTTAGTCTCTTTCATATATAGGATCCGCTTAAATTCTCCCCCAATTTCAAGAATGCGTGTTGATATGACATGAGCCAGTTTAAATGTCTCCTCTACTTTCAAATAATCACCACTCACGAACCATCCGGAACCCCTGTGGCATGCCGGGACAGTACAGAAAGTGACAACATTGTGGGTATGGGTGTTTTAGACCCCATACCCCATACCCCGTGGGGTTTTTAGACCCCATACCTGTTTCAGACAGGTTTTGACACCCCGTTATAGAAAGGCCCTTTAAAAGAGACAAAACAGGATAATAAACTGAATCAAAGAGTGAAAGCGACGAATGTAAACAGTCATACCCAACTACAATTCGGATCCATTTTCTCTCCTCAAAATGAAAAAATCATCAGTACTGAGGAGCATAAAGACATTCAACAGAAAGCAATTAATCGACTTGCCAACATCAACGTACACAAACAAAAAAACGATCCTGGGGGGTGGGGAGGAACAGCGCCTCACCCCTCAAAACAAACAAACAAACAAATGAGCTCGAAACAACCGGAATGTTTCCTAGAGTAAGTTTTGTTTACAGTCAGCTGGTTAAAATTATGCCATGGAAAAAATGCAGGAGTTTCCAGTTGCTTCTCCCCCTGGGCTCCCACCGATGATTCACTTCCACAGATTCTTCGCCTACTTGTTTACCCCCCACCCCCACCCCCACCCTGAACGATGCTAAACGATATTTCTGGATCCGCCCCTGCGATCCGAATTTTCTCCTGCTGTAGTCCCATTTAAAAATCTACAGACGATCATTGTAGATATGTACATCGATTGTACAAAAAACAGCACCGCAGTGAATGGGATATTTTCGAGATAAAACGATTTAAATAAGACTATAAAAGATGTAAATGTCCATAAAATATGGTGAAATGTTTTAATTTGATGTAGAATTATCACAACTGATTCTCATTCTCTTTTGCTTGAATTTTGCAGATAATCAAACGCCTCGTGTAGCATTACATAATCTTCCATTTCTTGTCCAATTTAGAAGACACATACGGACTCGAACGGTGAAAGTTTTAAATTTTGAATTTCTAGCCTTATTTGAGTTCTTGCTCATGGTCTTCATGCAAATTTAAAAATACTAGTGATACAGCATTTATTCTCCATTTCCAGAGCAGAATTCGGTTGAGGTTCTACCCGGTGTTTTTGCAAGAGTTGTTAAAAGGCTTCCCGCGAGAGCAGTTTCTCATTTTCGGACGGAAGAATATTCAACAAATATTACCAAAGACGTCCAAACATTCTTTGACTTCCTGGAAGTTGGTGAGAATCAACGTTACAATCGTTTTAACTCACGAGACAACTAACTTCTCAGGATGCAAAATTAGCCTTCGAGAGTATTTTTCCTTTTATTTGTAACTTTGCTTTTTACAAAACAAACCCCCATCTCATAACAAATTGTAATATATAAAGAATAGTGACATGTTGGGGTGGGAATTCCCTCTGATATAGGTTATGAAGTTATTCATATTGCACAGCTATGGTTACGTTTATTATAAATATAAATGAAACTCGAATCATTTTGAACAGCCTCAGAGAGATAAGCAAACGTGGACTGTCACAAGACGTTTTGTTAAGTCGAATGGCTAATTTGTGCGGAGATCTGTATAGTCATTGTTTAGTAGGGAAAACACGACTGTGTTTAGCCGCTAAGATTAAAAAGCAAAAGAAAAAATAAAATAATGAATTTAAGCATGAGAATGAAGCACGAATCTCAATTGACTTTTGTGACTAAAGGAAAAGCACTAGAAAGTGAAGGTCGCTAAATCAAGACTTTTACTAAACACATTTTTTTTCATACACGAGTTTTTTGTGGAATTCAGGATTATACACGCACCGCATCTCATCCTAGTCATGCCTCAACATACAACAATACTTATGAGCGCTATGTAATTTAATACGTGTAGCTGTGAGCTTTCATACTCAGTATGATCAATAATTACATAACTCATGGCGATAGCTTTAAATTGTGCTCCCTATTTCCTATTCTTCACATTGGGTTATTTACTTTCAGTTTCGCAAAACATGTCCTACTTATATTCTTAATTTGCACATGCAAAACCAACGCTGGCGGAAACAAGACGGATTCTAGAGAAGGCTAAACATTGCTGGCAGAAACAAGACGGATTCTAGAGAAGATGTAGAGCCCCTTAATTGCAAAGATTGCCGCCATTTTCATTTATTATAGAAAGTTGTTGTTGGGATATCAAGGGGATATCCTCAAATACAATGTCAGATGACATCTTCTTGAAGTACATGAGAATTTTTAAACTTTCATCCATATATGTAAAGTTAGAAAGTAAAAGGAATTTACTTGGATTTTTGGTCTTCATCATGGGGCTATATTAAAGCAACGTGTTTATTTTGGATTTTTAATGTGAAAGTCAATGTTTTCTTAAAAAGAAATACAATTATTAAACGAGACGAGTCTGTGTTGTGCGATATATAATAGAAAATATCAGCGCAAACGATCTATATATTAAAGCAAATGCACGTTCATTAGAATTGTTTAAGAAAGATGACAATGCGATTAGTTGCGGTAGAATACAGCTATACAATTAGTCAATGCTTTTTCTACGTTCGCAAATAACTCCGGATTAAATATTAATATTTCAATTTGTTTTAGAGTTAATTGAAAAAACAAAACAATTGTCAGATGCTACCGTGCTTTAAATCGATGTCGCTTTTATTGATTTTACTTCCATAAATAGGCCCCTCTGTAATTTGTCTTCCTCTTGAGACTGGCTACATATCTTGGTCCTAATAAAACCGTTCTAATACTAATCGAACTTTCTATACTGGCCATTTCAATAAAACGGACAACATGTTTATCCCATCTGTGCCCGGTTATGCAAAGATTGACCTGCGTGAGTCTGGCTTGGGGTCCATTGTTTCCACTATTTCAAGACAACAATCGTTATCAACTGAAGGATTCTTAAAAGCGCAAATACTACAAAATATATTCCTCTAATCACCTAATGATCACACATCACTAAACTCTAAAGTCACACTTGCATCGTTTTCCTTGCTTCACGTTTGTGTGTCTCATCAGTAACTTTTTCCAAGCCGTAGAACAGTACTTCACGTCATTCACCATGGTACACGACCCAAAACACCGAATACAAATAATTACTCTTATCTCAAATTACTAAACACTTATACATTAGAATATCTCGAGAATTCTTTATGTTAAGAAAAGAGAGTCCATTTTACGAAACTAACCCATGCTACCGTAAAGTCTCGTGAATACTGTACATTACGACGTCTGCTCCTATACATTGGCTAATTATTCGGTTTGATAAATATCTTCCCACCCAACACCGACTCCCCATAATCAACAAATAATCGCTAAAATCTAACATAGCTATAAACGAAGATGTAAATACAAATTGCATATTACGATATATCATATATATATATATATATATATATATATATATATATAATTGCAAATATAAAACAGAACGGAAAGTGCTATCCCTGGATCCTACAGGAGAATGCTTGATAACATTAACATAACTTTTAAATACGAATAAATAATATTATCATAAAGGTTAGAGAATTATAATCCGTACTCTACGGAGATTCGAACCCGGATCCGCGGGTTACGGCACCCATCGCCTTGCCTGTAAGTATCAACCCCTATACCATCTCGACCATGCACACAAGTCCTACCTTTAGGAGACAGCATATAATTTGGTACCTTCTTGCGACATCTTTGTACGGTGAACATGTGCGAGTCATTATTGTACCCGTAGGGTCTATTCTGTGTGAAATATTGGAAGGAATGCTAAAAGGTCTGAAAAATGGGTAAAACAAAAGAAATAAAAAACGTGTATTTTGAGTCGCTCATTTACTCTCGCCAGAAGGAAAAACGATCAACGTTCATGTATATGACCTACCATTGGGCGACGTAGCTTAATGGTTCATGTGTATGTGTGACCCAGAGGCATCATGTATATATGACGTTCATAGGTAATCAATATGTGTCACCCAGTGGTATTATATACAGTGAAAATTCGCTATTACGTCCATTTTTCCTTTTCTTACTAGTATTTTTTCATGTAGGCATACGTAATATGTAACACTTTACAATTTATGCACGTATAACAAGACTTCCAATATTTTGTGAAATGAAAACATGCCCTAGAGTGAAAGTACACTATCTAACTTTGTTAGATAATTTTTCAACCGAGATAGAATCAAAGAAGCAAATACATTAAAGAAAATCGTTGACTGTGAAATTGAGCTTATGAATACGCTCTAGACGGTTATATCAGGCACTTTAAAGAAAGATTGATGAGATAAAGAACGAATAAAAATACGTGCACAAACTGCAGCATTTGCGGCCACCTTAACAGTAACATACATTTCGCCCTCAGATGTGTGAATGTCGATTGAAGAGTGGGTTAAATAATTAGTTACACGATATGCGCGAGTGGGATACCAGTGATATCGTAGGGCAAGTAGTCAAAAAGTGTATGGGTGCATAAATCGAGAGCTCTTTAGCGCTCGAGTTTCCTCTACTAATATACCCTTTGGGTCCCCACCATACGATATCAAAGGTAGTACACGAGAGAATATTGTCTAGCTGATTTATTGTATGACCGCGACTTTCTTTCCGATTTTTATGTGATCGACTCTCATTTTTTTCACCCATCTTATATTGAAAACAAATTAATTGAATGATTTACAAGAACAACCCATGATTATCATATACTTGTGCGGCCGGCATTAAACACTCTGTACACGTAGTCAGAGTGATAAAAGAATGTAAAATGTGAAATGAAATCAAACATTGACTTATTCCGTGCCAAAGGTTACAAAATCCGATTAAATAAATTTAAATGGAATAAAAATCAATTATATTCACTATTTCGTATTTATATGTAATAAATATTCAATTTATATTCAGTGATTTTCATTTATATGTTTAAATTGTTGTTATTTATATGAAATAAATGTAATTAATATTGAATCTATTTTTCCTTTTTTTTACTGATATTCAATATTCATTGTGCATGCTCAATTGATGTATTCATATGAAATATTTCCTACAACATTTGACCAGCCACATTGACTATTTGGGGACAGCTAAACATTCGAAGTCTTAAATCACATGGAAATAGCCAATCATAGTTCTTAGGAGTCAGGACCATACAAGACATACCTATGGGCCAGATGGGGTACGCGAGGATGACTCCCTCAAGCTATCTGCTGAATCTAGTCTTGGCCGTCCCAGTGATACATTCGTTAACTTCAATTTACGGCTGGCCGCAGATCAATCACGTGGAGATGCCAAGTCGAGCAAGCAATCGAGATTTTGTGTGTAAATCAGATTACATCGATTTCCTCAAAAGAAATCAGATCTAATCATTGAACCTGCATACCGAAAGGTAGATCTGTTAACGAGGTATAGTCAAACCTGTTTGCAAATACGTATCTGAAGATACACTGGAAGTGATCTGTATAAGCAGGTCGTCTTTATGTAATGTTTTGATTTATATATAAATGGAACCTATGGAAATTTGCCCTTACGGAGATGGTCCTTATATACAGTACTTATATAATTGTTTATATACAGATTCTATGTGTTATTTATTTATTTTATTGACATTACTACTGTAATTATTGTATCATAAAAAGCTAAATGGCGTATTTCTTTCTGATTACTAGCATGCTAGACTATGTTCAGATTCAGTTTTAAATGAAACCTTTATTTCAGTGCAGCTAGTAGTTGCATATTTTGATAAAAACTTGATAATGCTTGGAAAAAGGTCAAATTTGAAAAAAAAGCTCTGTAGCGAAATATTAAATGAACCATATCTCTTATGATTACATAAAAGGAAAATAGTACGTAACCTAGCTGAACAGGGTTCGTCACATTAAACGCCATACTTGGTAAAATTGTCTTCTCAAGTCACACCCCGCCCTATACATTACACCTATAATATTTCAGTCGACCTTGCATAGGTCAATACGGGTTCTGAAACATTTATGAAGATTTCTGAACATATTTTAAATATTACTTGCAATAATAAAATATGAACTTATGATGTCCAAGAAAGTAATTTCACGCTTATTTTTAAAAAGGTATTTTACACCCAAAATAATATATAAGTAGTTATATGAATTACTTGAGCGACACTTGCGCCCTCTACGGAAAATCCCATGTTAAAAATGTCCGTATAATATCCAGCACCTACAATATGATATACTATCCAACATACACTTTTTGATGTATTATCCAGCACAAACTTTTTGTTATATTATCCAGCACACCACATTTTGATATACTATCCAGCACCTACTTTTTGATATACCACCCAACACACACCCGACTATCCAATGAAAAGGGTAGGAGTGTTTATAGACACGCTATACTTACATACATACAAACACACTATCACGCATGGGTAGGTGTGTTTATAGTCACACTATACTCGCACAAACATACTATCACATACAAGCATTTTAAGTTTCAGATGGGTTGTGAACATAGACATAGACATAGACATACACAAACATACAAACACCTAGAATGGCAATAAGTTTGAGTAGCATCCCTCTTTTCTAGAGATCTGGGTGGCCCTGAAAAGGGCTGTTGGGTTTTGTTTACCAAAGAGAGTTAATATAGTCGGCATCTCTTTACTGTTCTACGGCGTAAGCTTCTTCTCACAGCCGAGCCGTAGAGTAAAACCCTCTTCAGGCATCCTTGTCTCTCTACATAAATCCTTCGTTTCCTGATGGAGGTCTCCATAATCTTCGCGATGGCCCACGATGCCTTCACGTAGACAATGTAGTCTGGGTTAAACAGCATAGTGCTAACGATGGTGGATGATTCAACACTGGCATACGTCTTGGTTGGGTTGTCTTGAGAACAGATGACACTATGGGCCAGCAAATTCAGTCACGGCTTGTTTTCCCTCTTCCAATCAGAAGACAGCAGACGCGTGACGTGTCACTTTCAATATATATATATATATATATATATATATATATATATATATATATATATATATATATATATATATATATATATATATATATATATATATATATATATATACACGCACGAGTGTTCCTACGATATACCATTGTCAAAGAGTTACAGTACAATATCTATGGCTGAAATGAAGACGATGTATTGGGGTGCGCCTGCAGTGACTACTTCTAATATCCGGAGTGATATTACCATGACTAATACTGTTGCTGCTGTAGCAAGTATTCTTTCAGAAGAGAATGACTCCAATTTAGTTTTGGCTGATTTCTTTTCGTCTCAGCAAGAATTTTTGCCTCCAGCGGTAGTACCACCTTCATCTTCTTCTCCATCATTACCAGTGTATAATGGTTTCAGAAAGAAACAGAAAGAAGAGTTGGAGAGTTTATGCAACGTCAGAAAGAAGAAGAAGTATTTGTTCAACAACAATAGCAACAACAACAACAATAACAAGAGGAAACGAGAAAGCAACAAGAAGAAGAGAAGAGAAAAACAGTGAGAAGAAGCAAGAGAGTGAAAACAAAACGGTGAGTCTGTTACAAGACATTTTAGTAGAGTTAAAGTACCCGAGAGAAATGTAACAGACTTCTTTAGCTCAACCAAAGAGAAAGAGACCTTCACAATCCAAGAACCTTCTATGACTACATCGATGACCACTACTGATATGCCAGCAGTAGCAGCAGCAGCAGCAGACAATACTACTACCACAACAGCAACAGCAGGAGTAGGACTTGACCGTGGAAAATGATTAAGACAATTACAACTGATGATGCCAAAATCCATACATTTTAAAACCCAACGTCCCTTTTCAGGGCCACCTATATTTCTTAGAAAAAAGATACTACTCAATGATTGCCAAATCATATGCAACTTAAATCCCTTCATGATACAATGTGTGCTTGTGTGAAGCTCTTATCCATACTTAAAATAAAAATTCAAGACAAAGAGACACTTACATTTTCGTTTTTGGTATATTCTTGTGAAATCAGAATGACAATGAAATTTCATAACACTGCACAAAAATCCATTTTCTTTTTTTCTTTCACTGTCTTTCTCTTTTGAATGTCTTCACTGGAATGAGTTCCTCTTCTACTTCAATTTCTTTTACTTGTCTTGCCTTCTTGAATTTCTTTACGGGTATGGGTTCTTGTTCTGTTTTTTCTGCTGCTTCAGAAGAACGCTCTTTCTCCTTGTTTCCTTTGGGACACAATGGCCTTTTGCTTGACATTGATAACAGGTATCTTTACTTTTGTCTATCTTTTCTCCTGTCTTTGTGGTTCCTTGTCTTTGACATTGTGAACATTCTGGAGCCTAATGTCCTTTCTCTTGACAGACATAGCAGATATCTTGACTTTTATCTCGAGTGAAGTAGTGACTTCGAGAAAATTTCGAACAACGGCTTACAAGTACACAGTGAAATTTAAAAGATTTCAGGTCTCAAGTGCCAGCAGAGAAAGCAGCGGGTTTCGTTACAGACTTATGGGAATCATTATTAGAGACATTGAAACGACCGTGCCGAGCTAAAGATGACGATCGTTTTAGACTATCCATCAATCACGACAAATCGCAAAGCTATGGATAATTATTGCAATGTCCTCAACTATTTCACCAGAAAGCTTTAGACGAGACAGCTAAACCTACCAAGGGAGATTTCGAGAATGTCGTGTGAAAAGCGAAGAAAAACAAAAAGCAACAAAAACGATGACAGAAACAGCCACAGGGATCGAAGAAGAAGAGAAAGAAACAAGAGAAGTATTTCAAACTCCGTCTGCTCCTCCTCCTAATATGACAGCCTCCTACTCCCAGAGGAGAAGAAATGAAAGCTTGGGTCAAAAAGATGATGTCGACACCCTTTTCAGCAGAAGAAAAAAAGAAAGGAAGACAGAAGTGAAAAAAGAAGTCAAGAAACAACTACCTAGATAACCGATGACTACCCCTACTCCTATTGCTATCCTGAACGAACAAGTCCAGGAACAGTTGGGCAAAAATGTTCCTGGCTATTACGAATCTATATTATATAAGCCACACTGAGAAAATAAGTACATCCAATTAATATTTTAGTCAAAAAATATTTACAATAACTCTTCGAAAATAAACTGCAGTTCTTTAAAATGGTACATGGGGGATCCCGCCTGTTTTAAATGTACCCCCTCTCTCCTAACATAATATAATTTAGCCATGGTCTACTTGATATCTGTGTTCTCTTATCTCCATCCAAAATCTATGACGCAGAAAGCTTTGATAAAGATACGTGCTTGCGGTTAAAATTATGTATCGTATAAAATGGAACTTCTTCTTCTTCTCCTCCTCTCTCTCTCTCTCTCTCTCTCTCTCTCTCTCTCTCTCTCTCTCTCTCTCTCTCTCTCTCTCTCTCATTTTCCCCCGATGATTGTCTAAATGACATGTCTAAATCATTTTTTTATTGTTTAGAACGATTTGCGATATTTTGCAATATATTGAAAAAAAATTTAATGCGCAGTCGGGCCTACTTGGGAAACCCTTCATAATAATTCCCGGTGTGACACAGTGTAATCGGTATATCACTGTCTACTGCGTCTTTCTTCATTTTAAAAGCTTCAGAAAGGAAAACAATGACTCTCTTTTATTTTTTATTACAGTTTGTGAACATAGTATATGTATCAAATCCGTCAGTTTTACTAGATATGACCGTGCAATCAATACACTTCGACATTAGTGGCCGGTCGGGTTGGTGTAGAATGACGTCACACATAACAGCAACCCGAGGCTTGGTTAAGGGAAGTAATGTAGTGAGTAATTTTGGACAATCTAAGTCTTCATTAATTTTAACGGTGAATTTCGGGAATTCGGCTGTAGTAAATTTTACCTGCGATACGGATTTCTAATCTGACGTAATATTCAACAAAAAGCATGAGAGATTAACATTTCAACCATTTTCTTTCCATAATTGGCCTTTAACGAATATCTCATTAATGTGCGTATTCTATTTCAGGTCACTGGTGATGGTTTCTCCTAAATATTTGATAGTGTGTGCAATTTCTGATGTTGTTCCTTCTAATTTATTTTACTGAAAAACATTTCTCGCAAGCTGCATGTTGTAACATTTCTTGAGTTGGTATCGCATTCTCCATTGTGTGTCAAGTATAATTTCATTTCAGTTATTCGAGTAGGAGGCTTTAAAAAAAAAAACAAAAAAAACAAGCATCGCAGCCGTTCCTTTTGCACACGAATACCAAGGAGTATTCGTGCCAAAAACGTGATAGAAATCGCAACCAACGTGTGAAACTACCTTTAACGTCTCAGAATTATATTATAACAAGTTAGGAGTGCCTTTAAAGCGTTAAATGTAATTTAGAACGCGTTACTATGGATAAACAAAAACTAATTCGTTAGAAGCCACCTAAAGTAACGTGAACTGTCGGATTTGAAATGATTGGGATATCCAATCAAAATAATTCTTACACATGAAGTGCTGTAAAAATATGCGCCCTTGACTGACAAACCGACAGCTGATTCAAGTGCGCGTTGTCATATACAAAGTAATATCAACACGATGCCAATCGCTTTATTGAAATGTTAAAAAAGAGGGGAAAAAAAAACATTCCCAACTTTTACTTGTAAAGGCAAAATTCTTTTATAGTAACATTATGAATGGCAAACAATCAGAAGAAATGTCATTAATACTGTAGATTGATATTTACTACAAATTTTCATTCTAAAATGCGTTGTACACCATCTAAAAAGTTATAAATTGAACACCGTAGAGTTAAATTTGTACAAGAAACAATTGACACGTAAAACTATGCTTTATATGAGGTTTGGGGGTTCCATTTATAATGTCACAGTCACACATGCGCGTTTTACTGGCCGTGACTTTCTATGCCACTGCTTTGTAAAGCAATATAATGTTATCATAGCAAGCAGTGTCTACATGTTTATGGAATACATCAAACTTTCATTTTATTACTTCTGTATGACTTATATTTTTTTTAATTATTTTTTTTTATTTTTATTTTTTTATTTGTACATTAGTACTAAAAATACAGATGGAAAAACACAGCTCAGGGATGTATACATGTATATCATCTACCATGCAGAGGAAAAGTTGATTGTTCAGTTGTTGTTGTTTTTTTTTTTTTTGTTTTTTTTTTTTTTTAATTCTGCCTAATTGTTCACATTTTATTTTGAAGTTTGTGTTTTTATTTAATATTAGATCTCTTTATTTTGTATATTAGGCCCATACAACAACGTTGATAACTATATCTGAACTGGGACTAGAATTCTAATCCCAGATCTGAATGACAATTCACTTCGCCTTGAAAATTGACTGATTTATAATCCAAATTTAAAACAGTCTGCCAAATACACATGAGTAAATATTTGACCTCTATATTTTTTCGAATAAATATTTTATACCAAATTCGTTCTCCATTCCTTTTAAAAGATATCGGTCGCCGTCGCTACATCTTATTGGGACCTGCTCGTCAAATCAAATAAATCTACCACTTCTCGATATGTGTTAGTCCGAGTTTCCTCTGACATTTTAGCACTTTTTTTTTTCTTTTTTTTTTTTTGTATCACGTGACTACTGCGTTGAGATGTCCCCTCTACGTCATGAATCTGGCTTTCTCCCGGTTTCTACGATAGCGACAGGTTTCTGATTGTTCTCAGAATATATATGCTGAAAAGTATCTGTCCTTTCTTTTTTTTTTTTTACAAACATAACTTGAATTTCATGTAATATTTTCAAACTTTTTGTACAAGAACACTGGAAAGATGCTTTTGTTGGTATCAAGTGACTATTGAACCGCTGATGTTATGGACACGTGGACTCGGGTCACAATTATTATATCTGGGTAAGTACCCACGAATGTAGTCCAACACTATTTTTAAAGTATTTTTTTCTCTCTCTTTTTTTTTTTTTTTTTGTGGTGGTCATCCTTGGCTTAGATTTAGACATTCTTGGTTTTGATTTATAGAAAATTGTTTCTTCTTTAGAATATGAGCATTATGGTGTGATTGTGCACAGTGAGTAATCTGACATTCATGCGAGCCCTGAAGTGAAATCTGTGACCCATGGCAAGTTGTTTGTTTACATGTCAGCCTCTCAAAATAAATGCCAGTTAGCCTATGACAAGAACTTCACCGTGAGTTCATCCTAGAAGATACTTTAGATTAACATATGATTTATTAGAATTTGGGCACAATGGAAAGTTCAGTATTGTCAACAAATGTAGGTACTATATAGGGAAAATAATTGTGATCTGAGTCCATATAGGCAGCGAGATTTGGTAGTCATGTGACTATCAATGCAAAATGAAGATAAACTGGTCACATTTCATCAACACTGTAGTTTCGTCATATCTGTCGGCGGATTATAGACATAACGAATGTTATTCTCGCAATTTCTGAGAGGATAAATCATGATCCATTTGATTTCATGCACGTAGGACTATATGTAAGGTCGTTTAAGTTTGCTAGGCCCGGGCACAATCGGATACCCTATGGCGACCCCGCGCCGTTTCAGCGAATTCTAACTTTTCGATAGGTAGTGCGCTCTGACCTCACACCCCAACATAAATATAAAATATCAAAAATGGGGTGGGAAAGGTCAGAGGAAACTCTGACTAGATACGCGTAAGATACATCCAATTTCTCACATAATTAACGACAAGAAAATGGATATTTTTAATCATTTTACATGCAATTTGTTTATGAGATGACGTAGACGTATTTGTTAGGCAATCCCCACCTTCTTGTACAATATTCGAGGAGTAATGTTACAGACTAAAATCACTCGTCACTTAACGTGCTTAATGTTTGAATATATATGTAGGTACACAGTGCATGGAGAGAAGCACTTTTATGGAATCCTTTGAAGATTGATAACATCGAATAAATATCAACAATAACAAGTCCCTTTCCACTCTGCTTACACTATCATAGCCAAAGGTGACTAACGGGCTAAATAGCTCATTCCTACAGCGCTATCACAAAACATAGACGTACATGGCCGCATGGCCGCACACGACTTTAATTCAAACTCAGTCAATCACAAAACCTCCTATACGGTTGTAAACAACAAATTCTATCAGACCATTTACTTTTTCTGTCGATAACAACTGTTTTTGTTGTAATAGACAGTTCTTTGTTACGGCTGCAACCTTTACACGTGTAAACGTCAAAGTTTAATTCACTGCCTGTAAAAGTTTACAAAATCGGTAACTGTGTAAACAAACATGCATGTGGCTTTTGTGTACTTCTACGTATCTGCGTAAGATGACTGTTTAATAACACTTTAATGTTAATTCTTTAATTAAAGTATTGATGAGTTTCATATCGAATGTCATCGCTAGGGAAAAACTGTAGTTGACGAGAATTGGTTGTGCCGCACATTTTTTACAAGTTGACCTTTACATTACATTAGAGGTTACCTTGCTGACAACAAATTTACACTACACGGCATTACATTAGAGGTTTACCTTGCTGACATCAATTTTAAAAAAGTACATTACTGGTATTTACCTTTGAAAAACATGTTCGTTAACAGAACCTTTGATGAGCAATATTTTATTTTAAAGAAACGCCGTTTCTAACTTTTGTAAGCCATTGCAGTTTCTTACAGTCAATGTGGATCATACAAAAACACCCTCATGTCATGTCTAGGCAGCCTTATTTTATGTGACTGGTCTAATAAGTTGATGGTGGCAGCTTTACTTTATATGACTGCTGAACTACGATGACGGTGGTGAAAAGAATATTCACCCATGTGTGACAATTATAAAGAAAGGGCTGGGGTATTAAAGGAGGAAAAAATCATCCGTAATGATACTATTTCATTTCAGTCGTATAACCCAGAACATGAGTTATCCCTAACTGTGGAGGCGATCATCTGAATAGGCCCCTGATTGCTCAATTATATGCGTATTATATATATATATATATATATATATATATATATATATATATATATATATATATATATATATATCAAGATTAGGCCTCTTATCTATATAAGTGTAACTAGTCCGATAAATCAGATCCCCTCACCCAACATGTGTTGATACTGATGGACGATTTTTTAGTCTGATGTCACCTGTTCATTAAAATGTACAATTTTGCTGCATACAAATCTGTCCGTAACACACCAGCGTACAGTTTAGACACTTACCGGTATTTGGTAATAGACGTATGTAGCCACGAACTTCAATATGGCCACATGACCTAGGGTTGTGTTATTCTACGTGGATTTACAAGTCCTCCAATATAGGATTCGATCCGGAAATACTCTGTACATATCACCAAAAGGAACCTTCAACCGACGATAGTTCAATAGACGCGAGAAACACCGGTAAGTGTCTAAAATGTACACCGATGTGTTGCGGACAGATCTCTCTGCAAAAATTCCTCGATTTTATCAATAGGTGCCATAAAACCCTCAAAGTGCCCATCAGTATCAAGACAGGTTTGGGGGGTTGATTTATCGACTAAGGTGTAACCACCTGCTTTTTCAAAATCCTGTCGTTAATTAAGGACCTACCGTCTTATTGATACAGAACATTTCAAACTTCGTGAATTTTTCTATGGATAATCTGTAACCTATAATTTTATTGTGAAGACTATATTTATGCTAAAAGTTGCATGGTAATGATTACCTTGGATAAATGTTCTAATTAAACTGTTCTCTTTTGAGACCTTATACATTTATTTATGTCATTTGCATACTTATTACAACAAAATAAAATTAATTGTGATATTAGACATATTAAATCTCTTTAATCCAATAGTGTACTTTACCTTCATAGAAAAAGAGTTTTTATAGAGAAAATCGAAAGCAGAAAAAATTATCGTCGTTTTTATTATGGCATGTGTGCAAATATCATTCTTTATCTTGGATCGCGATGCTATTTAAATTTAAATTAAACAAAAAATATATATGGCCACGTATTATGCATTAGCCTGCTTTATAATTTAATAAAAAAGATATCTGACTTTCAGATGGATAATATATCCATCTCTAACGCGTTAGATTTTGCAACTAACGCCTTAAAACATGACTCTACAATATACTTTTAACGCATTAAGGCATACTTCTACCACGTTAGAAATTACAAAGAAGATCACATATTCAAAGCATCAAAAAAACGCACATGAAACCTGTTCTGATTGGATAGAGCCTCTATCTCTAACGCGAACGATATTGCAACTAACGCGTTGAAAAAGTTTCCAACGCATTAATAATATTTATAACGGGTTAAAAGATCCTAACGCATTAGAAATAAGCTTTAACGCGTAAGAAATTTGTTTTAAGGCGTTAGAAGTATCTTCTTACGCGTTAGATGCATATTATAACGCGTTGGAGCAATTTCTAACGCGTTAGTTTTAAACGCGTTAGTTTATCACATTTATGACATGAACGGTCTCTGATACATAAGAGTAGCCAGTTGAACCTTGTTTGTGTCTGGACAATAACTTTTCACGAATATCAATTTTCAACAAGCTTTGGGCATCAACTATAGCTTATGCTTCATTGATTCGCGTATGAGGGTCATTTAACTGAACATCACACTGCCACAGACAGATATACAGTTAGAGTGCCAGCATAGTTATATATTCTTAAAAGTAATTGTTTTACTAATAGTAACAGTCACGGTAGATATTAGAATATGTTGATTCAAGGCCAACCAGGAATATGTTTGCGCATACTGCCTGTATATACTGTACGAATTAAGCGTTAAAACCTTAAAATTATGGGATGCCTTTGGAATATATTACCAACACGGGATCGTTTTCGATGCGGAATTATGGAGGATAAGCCAAGGGCCACCAATTCTGGAACGGCAAAAGTGTTTACGTGCGTTTTGTTATATACATTCTTCGTCATACTGGTTTTAGTGTATACTACATCAAATCAGCAAACGAATGTATCTTCCCTCTACTCTTCGATAAGGAGCAACCTGCGAGATATGTTTATGGACATTCAGGTGAGGAATATACTTGCATTACCCACAAAAGTGTTTATAACTCGGAATGGAGTAAATACGATTATTTTAAGCAATAATACAAACGTTGAAACACCAAGACCAGACTCGTGTGAAGCCTGCTTCTCTAACAATTTTAAATATGTAATAGAAAATGATGTGATGTGCAAACTTTATAATGATTATCAGGAAATAGATTTAATCATTTTTATTTTTACAACACATCAGCATCAACAGGAAAGGAGTGCCATTCGACAGACATGGTTGAATTACACCAACAATAATACAGCAAATATAAGGTATTCATTTCTTTTGGGCGAGGTACCGGATGAAAATTTAAGAAAACTCGTTGAAGAGGAAAATAAAATTCACAGCGATATACTTAAAGAAGATTTTCTTGACACATATCAGAATTTAACATATAAAACCATGATGATCTTTAGGTACGCTGTTACCAAATGTTCTCATGCTAAATTTGTACTCAAAACCGACGATGACACGTGGGTTAACATTCCAGGCCTTTTAAAGGTTATACAACGCGAGAAGACGACCTTGCAGACGGCGGTTGGCGGTTTCTGCCTTCAAGTAGACTATCCCCATAGGAACCCAGATTCGAAATGGTATGCATCATTTCAAAGTTATCCGCATGATTTGTATCCGGGTTTCTGTTCTGGAACAGGATATGTAACTAGTAATAATGTTGCGAGGAAAGTGTTCGAAATATCGAAAAATGTGCCTTTCTTCCATTTAGAGGATGTGTATGTGGCAATTTGCATTAGAAAACTTGGCTACAATTTGCATCCGATTTCAGGATTTAACAATCTGAGACCGTCTTTCGATCCATGTCTATACAAGGGAGATAATTTAATTACATCTCATGAAGTGTCTGCAGAAATGCTTATAAGCTATTGGAATACATCTTGTTCAAGATGGGAGCCACAGTCCTGATAATGCAATATATCAAATTCCTAATATTTTCTTTAAAGTATTTATTTTTAGAATTGTTTTTTAATTTCAGATAATACTCAAGTATTTACAAGTTCCCGTTTGAAAACAAAACTTTAAATTATTCATTTTTGTGAGTTGTATTCATTGAACAAAAAAGAAAACCTATTAGCTTCAAATAACTTAAAACAGTGTTATTTCCGTTACTTTAACCAGATTAATTTTTTGGATAAGTTTTGCAACTTTGTTTCAAAAATTTACTAAGGACTATAAAGTATCAACACACCAATTGCTTTTCTCATTAAAGTATCAACACACCAATTGCTGTTCTCATTAAAGTATCAACACACCAATTGCTTTTCTCATTAAAGTATCAACACACAAATTGCGTTTCTCATTAAAGTATCAACACACCAATTGCTTTTCTCATTAAAGTATCAACACACCAAATGCTTTTCACATTAAAGTATCAACACACCAAATGCTTTTCCATTAAAGTATCTACACACCAATTGCTTTTCTTATTGCCAAATATTCGATTACAAGTAAGATAAAGTCTAGAATTCACTCCATTCTTTTTTGTGTTACCTGAATTTTAGGTTCAATAATTTTATTGCCTAAATTTAGAAAGAAATGGAAATAAAATTGCACCCAAATTGATCCCAACATATCCACGGTCTCCTCCCTTGCAATATTTTATTCTTACATCAAGCAGTACGGGGCACACATTTTCACAAATAGGGTATCTACAATGTAATATGCACATGGTGATAAATATATAGAAAAGTTATAGAAATAGAAAATGATTTGGAAAATAGCAACGAGATAGGGAGGGAAAAGCAAAATTTAAGTGGAAATAGAACACCGTAAGTGTGAACGTAGTAAATAGTGAAAATATCTATTTTCTGAATGTACAGATGGGTTTGTTTTAAGATCAGCTCGTTATAAATAACTGAGTAATGAGTACTAACATTTAATAATTTGTCAGCTGTAACTAAAATAAAATGCCCGGATAGAATCAAATAATTTGATTCTTTGTTGCTGATAATTTGTGCGTTCAAGAAGTTGAGTTCTTAAAGGGAAAGCCACAATACCAAGAGGTGGAGTTTTGTTGCAAGATTTACGTGAACTAACTCACCTTTCAAACAACTGCAGCTTAACTACGCCTAAACGGAATAATATTTAGTTTTCCACTGCCGATTATGAAATACAAGGGTGCCTAATTTACATTTTGGCGCATACAAGTTTTCAATATGCCTAAAAACGAATATTGCACATTGAGAGCGGGCTCGCGGGTTTCTCACAAATTTTTCTCCTACGTACTCCAACTTTTGACCCTGTGCCACTTTGGGCGAGCTTTTTCGTCAGAAAAAAATTGAAAAATACGCGTACAGGATTTCATTAGTGGATGTCCATCGATGTCTCTGTTGGCGCTAGCAATGGCCAAAGTCGCTAAAGGTGATAAAAACTGTACGATGGCAATGAATATCTCTTTAAAACAAAGTATCTGGCAACGAAAACATTCAAGGTTTGTGGTAATTGGCCAAATTACAATGCAAGGTGTATGACGGCCGTTAATGTAACATATTTTTGAGGTTGAAGATTTAACTTCTTTTGATGTTGAAATACTCAAAAAATAGACTCCATTTATGCAGATACACAACTTGTCATTTAATTAGTTATTTCTTAGCTGGGATAGAGAAGTAATCAGAAAATATAGGTGTTTATCATAATAAATGGTGTAGATAAAGAGTACACTTAAGTTAAATGAGAGCAAAATTCGTAATTTTGAAGGATTTGATTGTTGGATAGATTTCAGGGGTGAAACAAAGGTCACACTTTACAGTCTACTACCGTTTTATGGATGAGTGAATCCATGAAATTTTACATGTCAATTAAGTGTATTTACATGTGAAGCTCGTGGCTATAGGGAGTAATTGTTATGATAAATATATCAATACTCCATATGAAAGAGCATTATCATGTTAGAAAAAAATTAATCCAATCGAAAACTATACAGTATGAAAGCTGTCATTGAAATATTTTAATATAGGGGAAAAATGTTTTGAAATGGCATGAAAAAAATCTGTTTAAAATTCATCATATCTTAAATATGACAATTTTATCGAAAAGTTTTCATCATATCTTAAAGATGACAATTGTATCGAAAAGCTTTAAAAAACAAAAGTAAAAAATGCATCATATTTTTTTCTCTGATATTTTTGTCATTATTTATAAATGTGTTATTGCAGTCAATATGCGTTTGAAAGAAATGAAATATATTACAGGTCCAAATATTAATAACACAGGGACATCATGAATGATTTCTACACCTTGACATAATTGTTACATTCCAATCTTACATCACGTTACCTTTATTTCAGAGGCATGAACCATGAACGAACTTCTGAAATAGGCGAATGTTGACGCGCTCGAAAAAACGGTAGCTCACAAATAATTTAGATTTTATAAGCATTTTTCAGCTATACATAAATTAAGTAGATATAGTTCAACACTTTCGACGACAATTTTAATAGTTTCTCGCAATATTATAATGCAAGCATAAAAATTCACGTTGAGGACACGAACCATAACAGGTCGATGAATCCAATGGAAGCATTAATAAATATGATCTATTCTCACTCCCCTGAATCGTTCATCATTTGAAAGCATTTATAGATAAGATCTACTTTTTCTTCATAGCAATAATTTTAATTAAATTGGTATAATGTAAGGTAAATACTATTTGTATAGTAATATTTTTAAAAACTATTTTTCTCTTTATTCTACACTAAAAGATTGCAAAATTTAGAAATGACTTTAAATGGTTACATTATTCAATTTCATTAAGATAAAACATTAATATCTACTTCAAAAGTGGTATCCTTTTTGGAAAGCATCTAACATATTATCTACTCTACTGTACTCAACCATTCCCTACCATCCTCCTATACAAATAAATAAATCAACCTAAATCATAAATTTTAAGATGATGTCACAAACAGCAACATACAAATCAGAAGTTCATATCAAAAGAATACTTTGAAGTGGTTTTATTCAACTGATAGTAAGAACATCAATATACAAATCAGAAGGTGACATCACGATCGTCCTGTGTACTGTCTTATTCATCATCATCATCATTATAATTCTGATTTATCCTCTACTCAACTCTACTGGACCATTTTCTACATGTTATAAATATATAACTTTATGATAGTAAGAATATTGTCACAATACATCTCAACAACCACACTCCATCTTATCGATTATGTTTTGATTACAAGTATATATTTGTTCTCTTCTTTTGTTTTAATTACAAGTATATATTTGTTCTCTTCTTTTGTTTTAAAACCAAAAACGAGCGAAAGAAATTTGATCAATGCAGCTGTTGATAGTTTTCAAAGACTGGTGGATAATCAGAAGAGACTTCTTGAAGAAGTGATAAAGGTTCGATGGAATTAATTGTAGCTGTCAAGTGTTTGGTTCCAAATAATGCTATTTCAACTGAAACAAGGAAGGAAGTTTCGAATGACCCTCTCCTCCCCATCCCCTTTTTGAACCCGCTACTACAACTACTACTTGTAGTAGTAATAGTAGTTGTAGCAGCAGTAGTGTATATTTCCCCAACAGTAAAATATCACATTTGAGAGAAAAATTAATGTTACTTCTAAAGGGTAATAGCGAACAAAGTGAAGAGCTTTTGTCTAAGATAAATTTTGTCTACTTATGACACTCTGTAATTACTTACGAAACACTATAATTACTTATGATACACTGTAATTACTTATGACAAACTGTAATTATTAAAAATGCAAGAAACCATATAGAAGAGTTTTCTGTAATAATAAACGTATTAAACAATAGACATTGTGAGCTTTTTCCATTTGAACGGAGTATGTTTTCAAATGAATTTATCAGAAAATCCCACACACCCTTCCCCAGCCCAATTTAATGGTCATACCATAACACAAAATGTACATGATTGTGCGCTTCACTTGATGGATTTTACCTTTCATATATATTATTGTATTATGAGCCTGTGGCCTAAATTATCAGATAAAGAATCTTGAATTTCGAAAAACACCACCATGACTTAAAAAAACTGAAAAACAAATACTGCTTATCCTATTACATTTCAGGGGACGACAATTCCCATATAATGACTATTACATTTCAGGAGACGACAATTCCCATATAATGACTATTACATTTCAGGAGACGACAATTCCCATATAATGACTATTACATTTCAGGAGACGACAATTGTCAGGAGACGACAATTCCCATATAATGACTATTACATTTCAGGAGACGACAATTCCCATATAATGACTATTACATTTCAGGGGACGACAATTCCCATATAATGACTATTACATTTCAGGGGACGACAATTCCCATATAATGACTATTACATTTCAGGAGACGACAATTCCCATATAATGACTATTACATTTCAGGGGACGACAATTCCCATATAATGACTATTACATTTCAGGGGACGACAATTCCCATATAATGACTATTACAAATCATTGTTGTATAATCAGAAGTTTAATGTAAGTGACCCAATTTTTACACGGTAATAAGAAAAAAAGAATCTTGAGACCATTTTCTCTGCTGCCTCTTTCTTGCCGGGCTAATGGATCAAAGGTGAAATATGTCGTCCCCTGCATTGATACTAGACTTGCTTAATTAAAGATTCCTATTTCCTTTGGTTTACTTTTTATTAAAAGATTCTTTTAAAAAAGGCAGAAAATGAAATTAATATTATGGTAGATTGGCGAGTATGTGACTATTATCATCTTTTTATCATAAAACTTCATTCATGAAATTTAAATTCGCGTTAGGGTTATAATCGTTCATCTTATCAACCTATAAAAATGACTTTGAAATATTTCCGTTACCATACTAGTTACGCTTTATGAGGTGATTATACCGCAACAAATTCTGACTCATGTTGGTAACTTTGTTAGATTTTTTTCTTTTGATGCATGAATTTGAACCCAAAATTGTAGATAGTGAAACTCCTCACTAATTGACATTATTTTGGCATCTATAGCATTTTCCATCTAGAATTTATAAAACTTTAGCCATAGTGTTCACGAGTCATAAGTAATTGCGATGCACTAATGCACTTATATTATTCTTAAGCTGGCGATGAATATACATATCCATCGGCCGCCATCTTGGCAGATTACAGGAATTTTAGAAATTTGAGATCATAAAATGTAACGTAATTCGCCAGGATGGAATTTTGAGTCGCATGGTCATAGTTATTTGATACGTTTCTCGTTTTACCTTGACATTATAGTAGCATATTGCTTAGTTATTCAGAGGTCGTAGACCTTAAACTATGTAAGATTACAGGGATAAGAGAACTCAACGTCCAAGCATGCTTGTCATCTGATTGTATTTATCCATAGATACATTTTGTGTGCAAATATAGCTCACACAATGGTAAGCTATATGTAATTTAAAATCCTGATTGATCTCTTAAATTCAAACTTGATAAATTTACTTTATAATATCATATTAAATCTTCTAACAAGAGACAATTCATGTATGAAAGTCCCTATGTAATCCCCACCCCCACCCTCCATTATAATAGTATATTGATTAGTTATTCAGAGGTCAGTCCATAGTGATAAGAGAATCCAACATCAAAGTGTACCTGTCATCTGATTTGATTTATCCATAGGTGTATTTTTTTTATATACAATTAATTGATCAATATGTGTAGAAATTAATATGTAAAATTCGTTTAACTTCAGCATATGCAATGTTAGGCTATATGTAATTGAAAATCCTTAAATAGCCACTTAAATTTAAAATTTAAGACTCTTTTTAAGAGTATAATATTGCACATTCAGATAAAACGTTTAATATTAAAATGAAGATAAAATCACTCATCAAACGCACCCCCTTCCTAATTTTTATTTCAATCTAAAGAAAAAAGATCACGGTCAAAGTTATATGCATATTATTACATCCCTTAAAAAAAATAACAAAAGTAAAATGTAAGCTTGAGAACTAATCTACTCAACAACAACAAAAGAAAGAAAACACACACACACAAACACACACACACACACACACACCTAATTTGATTTTCTATGGGGAGAAAAAAATCAGAATCCAAATTATACGCATAATACCTTTTTATCTTTTTAAAGAAGTATACCTTGTGCATAAGATGATAAACAGTGGACATTTGACTCAGAAACAAATCTACTAAAATAAAAAGAAATTGAGATACAAACACAGATATACACACATCCCTAATTTTTATACAATGCAAAGATATAACTTAAAATTATATACATATTATTATACCCTGAATATATGATCAAAAAAATGTAAAACTTAAGTTTTAAAATTTATCTACTTATGTAAAAGGAAAAGACACACAAACAAATACACACACATCCCTAATTTTGATTTCAATCAAAAGAAAAAAGATCACGGTCAAAGTTATATGCATATTATTACATCCCTTAAAAAAATAACAAAAGTAAAATGTGACTTGAGAACTAATCTACTCAACAAAACACACACACACACACACACACACACATACACCCTAATTTTGATTTCCTATGTAGAGATACAAATCAGAATCCAAATGATATGCATAATACCTTGTGCATATGATGATAAACAGTGAACAAGTGATTCAGAAACAAATCTACTTACATAAAAAGAAATAGAAGATCCAAACACACATATTGACACACATCCCTAATTTTGGTTTCAACCTAAAGAAAAAAGATCACGGTCCAAGTTATATCCATATTATTACACCCTCAAAAAATTAACAAAAGTGAAATGTGACTTGAGGAATAATCTACTCAACAAGAAACACACACACCTAATGTATATTTCCTATGTAGAGACAAATATCAGAATCAAAATTTTATGCATATTATTATACTTTGTGAATGTGATTATCAACAGTGTGCATGTGACTCAGAAACAAATCTACTTTAAAAAAGAAATCAAAGATACAAACACACAAATGCACACATAGATCTTGTTTTGATTTCAAAACAAACAAAAAAATCTAATCAAAAATATATATGTATATTATTATACCCTGAATATATGATCAAAAAATGTAAAACTTGAGTTTTAAAATCTATCTACTTATATAAAAGCAAAAGACACACACAAACAAATACACACACATCCCTAATTTTGATTTCAATCTAACGAAAAAAGATCACGGTCATAGTTATATGCATGTTATTACATCCCTTAAATAATTAACAAAATTAAAATGTGACTTGAAAACTAATCGACTCAAATAAAACACACACGCACACACACACACACACACACACACACATAATTTTGATTTCTTATGTAGAGAAAAAAATCTGAATCCAAATTATATGAATAATACCTTTTTATCTTTTTAAAGAAGTATACCTTGTGAATATAATCATAAACAGTGAACATGTGACTCAAAAACAAATCTAATTAAGTAAAAAGAAATTGAAGACAAAAAGACACAAATATATCTAAAGTTATATGCATATTATTATACCCTGAGTAATTGATCACAAAATGTAAAAACTTGAGTTTTAAAATGTATCTACTTATAAAAAAGAAAAAGACATGCACAGACAAATACACACACATCCCTAATTTTGATTTCAATCTAAAGGAAAAAGATAATGGTTAAAGTTCTATACATATTATTACACCCTGATGAAATTATCAAACGTAAAATATGACTTGACAACTAATTTACTCAAATAAAAAGAATCACACACACACACCTAATTTTGATTTCCTAGTTTCCTAACACTACCTTGTTTTATCTTTTAAAGAAGTGTAATTATTCATTATTATCAAAAACTTATCACTATTCTTCTATTGCAATAACAATATTTTTTATCTTTGAAAAGTGCATTCTTAATTTTCTGCAAAAACTTATCTTTAATACAATTTCTAATACTTTAATGCAATATGTTAATCAGCAATTAAAAGATATAATATGTGTTAAGACACTTACAGAAATAAATTATCTATGTAATCGGTTACTTGTCTTGAGTTTATTTTTTATATTTTGAGTTGTGATACAATTTTATTTTCTGTTTTCTTTATACTTTTTCCGTCACACACACACACAAACACACACATGCACATGTATTTTGTAATGAAACATAAAGGGAGAGAACTTATATTCTATGAGTAACTGCTATTCATAAACTTAAAGCAAATACTAAAGAAAAGTAGAAAATGTAATATAATTCAATTTATCTACACTAAATTTTCAATCATTATAAAAAATAATAGCAATTACTCATGAAATGATAGTTGTTTAAAAAGCTTGAATCATGAGAGAAAGAAAAAATTACAAGTAAAGAGGTATTAAAGGAAAAAGACAAACTTGAAATATAAATTTTAATTACATACATTAAAATAAACAAGATACATAGGCTCATTATTTTATATGCACTTATAACAATACTTTGTCTCTCATTTTTGATTTAATTTTGTAATGTCCATAGGATAAACTTTGAATACCATCATCTAGCAAGTATCGTTTATCATCGAGACAGGAAAGACCAGTTTTAACTATTGTTTTCACAAAACAGTTGATGTGAATGATTTCGAATTAAACTCATGTTCGAGTGTATTTTAGATTCTTGAAACAATGTCTGTGTATATGTTTCTAATCGTAGATCTTTTTTACTGTCACTTTAGCAATACCTTTCGCTTTCTTCTCTTCCTTTCCATCACAGAAAAAAATCATACATTTGTGGTCTCAGAGCACACATATAATGTATAGTTTTTTTTCCCATTCATTTCATCCTTCATTTTACCAAGCACTTTTTTGTTTTCATTGCTATGAAGAAAGTGATCTTTTCAATAATCTGAAGTGTCAAATAAATCAATGCGTTCCTTCATGTCATCATAAATATTCTCTGTTTGACAGTAAAACAGCAAACTATCTGTGTCGGTCATTTGCAATTGAAGTTTGTCTTAGTATTTTTGTTTCAGGTAATTATAATTAACATCATCCATAGCAAGTTTAGAGATATCCAACTAGGTTTTTAAAAAAAGTTTCACTTTTGCACGACTTAATTCCACTGCCACAAGATCTTCTCTAAATATTTTACAAGTTTTGAAAGCAGATTCTTGTGAGTTTCTGGAGTTTCTTCTTAGTCTGAACCAAGGTCACATTGACATGCTTGCAAACGTTCTCCATTGCCTTGCCTGTAATAAATTAATAATCATAATAAAGTTTGTAATACAAATGATGAAAAGAATTTTTTTATGACTTAGTAAAAATGAAAATGTTTAATAATGTACATGATAATTTACACCTTATTAAAGATAGCATACATTTTTAATATCAATGATAAAATCATACAATGGAATAAATTTCACAAATACTTTAGAAAAATGAAATTAGTTGTAAAGACTTCAAAAATATAGATTTGTTCATTTTCTTAATCACAAAATATACGTACCAAATACTGAACAGTTCATCAACTTGTAAAAAAATTTCTCAAAGGTAGTCTTTGCTTTTTTCCTCATCTCTGTATTATGAAGAACATAGCGTTTCATCCAACTTTCTTCAAAGAATTCCAACACTCTATGGATCTGTTTTATTTCCAGTCCTGGTTGTACATACAGTTGAAGATTTCTTTAATTTACCATGTAATGATCCTTGTCCTCCAAAGTTGTCACCAATTTTCCGATTTTATGTCTTACAGGAAATGTATTATCTTCTTTCGATACTCCATGTAATTTTTTCCAAACTCCTAGCATAAGCTGATAATTGATCGTCTGGGATGTGTTTTTTTTTTCATGGATATAGTGGTAAACAATTATGATCGTCATGTAAATGTTCTGAATACTTTAAGGAGACTTCTAAATTGTAGCCATTATCACCATCCCTTGGTATTGTTGAAATATCAAAGTCCTTTATTTCATCATCATTTAATAATTTGAATAATCCTGTCTGTAATTTATGAATCATTGCACAGCCATAAAGATTATTTAAAACTAAATATTGTAATATGATGTTGGTTTTGATGGATACTAGTTTTGTTCTCCAAGTAAAGGATTGTTTGCACTTTTTTGGTGAAACTCCACCTCTTATTCCTTTCTCAATAAATAAAATTTGATCAATATCAGTCATTAGTTCAAGACACACTCCACTCATTTTTAAACAACTGACCAAGAAAGTGAAGGAGAACTATAAAAATGGCAAGGAACTAATTCATATTGGTTTAAGCACACGTTTCGAAACTGTTCGAAAACATCACACAAAAGAATCACATCTGTTTTTAGATATAAATCATGGTAATCACCTAAATTTTGTAGCTTGAACGTTTGAAATACAGACAGTACAAGCATGTTGATATTCCAAGTCAGAGATCGACTCTCGTTTTATGTCAGAATAAAATGCACTTTGGGGTGGTAGTTGAGTTTCTTGAAATGTGCACTCATTATCCATGTAGTCATATGGATATCACCTTTACGTAATAGCAATTCAGCATGTGATTGTAATGGCAATTCTTGCTGAAAATGTGCAAATGCTTTTATCCCATCGCAAGACAAATTTTCCACAAGTGCTTCTAATGATGAATTTAAGAATTGGAAACTTTCAATAAAACGAAGAGATCGAAATGAAAAACTGATGTAGCGCTCTAAATTTTGTGGAATACACTTAATATTAGTATCTTTGAATTGCCCTATGCTCTGGCAGAGAATATGACCGTCACAATATTTTAGACCATGGAAAATGACTAGAATAAATTTAACCTGTTGACATTGTAAGTTACAGTTTTGATGTGCCAATCAAAAAACTTTACCACTTACATGACGACAGTGATGTCTAACTGTTTTATCTTTATCACTAAATGGTTTGTGACAAATACAACATTCTTTAGCTAACGTGAAATTTATTTCATCTTCTTTAGATATTTTCATTGATTCTGTCTTCTCTAAAATCTCTTCAATCTCTTGTTTTTCTTTCCACAGACACTCAATCAGCTTTTTAGCTACATCTTCCCCTCGGTAAATGATTGTAGGTTTTGTATACTTTGAATCAGTACAAACAACGTTGTATCCAAAACTCCAAGGCTCTAACAAAGTGGTTGGAGTTGTGTTTGATTCTGCTGGTTTTGGAGAGCATGAATCAAGTTTTTTGTTTAAAGTTTAAAAATCTGCATAAATTAAAAAATGGTACTCTTAATTGTTTTTCAAATTCTTTAAACTCTAACATATTGTTTTTCCCAGGTTCTGGTAATTCCACTTTTTAAGCTCCATGTACAGAGCAGTATGGCAAGTGATCATCTAATAATATCTCTCGTGTAAATCCTTGTAAACAATAGGGGCAAAAGAAATGTTATGACCGTTTGATTTTTGCCTGAATAAAAATTTGTTTAAATCTTTTATTGCACAATAATTATGCATTTTCTTACTTTTTAAAAGCAATAAATTTACATGATGAACTCCTCCCAATATTTTAGTTATCCTTATGGAAGGTATTTCACTGTTTTCAAATGTAAAGATGTTAACAGAAATTCTTGGATTTTGAGTTTCAAATTTATCCAGTTTTGATAATTCCACCGGATAGTCAATGTAACTCATGTTGAGTTCATGCTCAAAGGGGATGTAATGTTCTACCGATTCTTGAGATAACTCTACAGGATGAAGTGATGCAAGTATACTCCAGGTAAAATATTTTTGATCTTTGTTTCTCATATTTAAAATGCATTGAGATTTTGTTAATGTCAGGGGTAATTCGATGTAACTAGAAGCAGCTATGGGAGAATAAATGACAGTATGAATTTCCAACTGAATTACCTTTCTCACATTTGATCCAGACGGATTTCTCAAGATATTTTCTAATCTCATTGACATTTTTTGCAAAGCTTCATTTAATTCATGTTCACTAACAGTTTCACTGGAAAGAGTAGAGTATGTCCTACTTCTAAAATGAGGACTAGTGGTATCAGTTTCACCATCGGATACGTCTCTGTATATTTCGACTTGTGTAGATGAATACCATTTTATAGCATGATTTTGTACTCGTGATTGTAAATAATCCTTGATTTGCAACATAATGTTTGCAAAAAAGTTAACAAATCATATTTGTCATAATTATTGGTATAAATGATTTGATTTTGAACTCCATTATTTAACGCACTCCGTTGTGAGGTTGAATTTCCTTCCATCGGGTTTGAAATATTTTGTTGTGAAGAATCAGTTCGTAGTGGTCGAGATATATTCTCAATTTCAGATAATGTCTTAGATGCAGAAGGTGCTGTTTTTCCACCACTTTGATTGGGAGGGAGCGGATGTTTTGCAACTACATGTTGAAACAAAGACGGATAATCATCAAACGCGATGCTACAGTGTCTACAGTTCCACTGTATTTTACTAGGTAAAGGATTTTGATGTAATCTGTATACATGCTAAATTGTTTTCCGCATAAAACACATTTTACAGATGAAGAATGAGTTAGCACATGATGTGTTAAATTGTATTTTTGTTGTATGTTTTCCCACACATATCATAAGTGTATTTATCCTTTTCTTTTCGTCTAAATCTCTTTGCAACTGTATTTTCTATTTTATCAACTGCTCTTACTAACGCTTCTTCATCTTTATCACTAAATTCAGGTTTTAGAATGTAGAGTTTTGATTTCAAAGATTGAATTTCCCTCTCCAAACGATCGGATCCGTTGGGAAAAGGTGAAACTAATTCCTTCACAAGTTGCTCCATCTTTACAATCACATGTCATTTACAATCCGGTAGATGATACTGGAGACAGTGTATATGATTATAATCTGCATGACACATTTATCTAAATCATGTAATTGATCCATTTTGATTTATTATCACAATTGTTCTTCAACAATCGTCTTCTGTTTTTATATGTTGCTTTTTTTTAACTTAACAAAACATCCATTTCTGATATGGGACGTTTTACATATAAAGTAGAAGATGTATTATGAAAATTTTGCTTATTATCCTTTTTTAATGTTTCCTTTTTTATATCCTATCTCTCCACTTCATCATATTATGCTTCTTCATTTTCTCCTCCTACTTGACTCACATCTTTATTTTCTCCTCCTACTTGATTCACATCTTCATTTCTCCTCCTACTCGATTCACATCTGTATTCTCTCCTTATACTTTATTCACGTCTTCAAATTTCTCCTCCTACTTGATTCTCTTCTTCCCTTTTATTTTTCTTCTCATCCAAAGCCTTATACATACTTTCATATTTTGTTTTTAGTAGAAGCATTAACTCCTTATCCATAATTACAATTCTTTTTTGATGACTTTCAATAACAATGCAAACTTTTTCCAATACGTTAGGAGAATGTTGCTTCTTCTTTTCAGAGTTAACCTCTTGCTAATAAAACGGCGAATGATTACTTTATACCTATTTAACTTCTTTATATTTTTCTCTGATATTGTTCGATTTTCATGCAACACATTAAATATGATTTGTACAACAGCTCTCATCTGTAATGCTGTTATTGTTTTGATGAGAGCTTTTCGTTGTTAATCTGTCGTCATGATCAAAAGTTTCAAAAAATCCCGTTTGTTCTTAAGCAGGGTATTCATAATACTTTACTACTTTCTGGAAGAAATACTATGGTTAACTGATCTGGTAGTATATGCGTTCGACGTTTATATTTTGCATTAGAATGAGGTGACAAATCAATCAAAAGATAACTATAATTGTTTTGAGTCGCCTTTCGATATGCATCCATAAAATATTTCAATTGACCTGGAAACATCTATCTACCTAAAGTTTGAACTTGAAGTTGATCTCTTTGATTAGCAAACAATATAAAATAATGAGAATTTAAACTGATTGTACGGAATTGCTTTCCTCCTGCAAATAAATTTTGAACAATAAAAAATGTTGAAAAATTAAGATGATGACTATATTGACAAAACAGGACAACGATATCAGTGTTTTAGGATGCTTTTTGAAGTAAATGATCAATAATCAATAGTTTATGTTTTGAATCCATAGCCCACGTTTCCAACTCTTGCCTGGATGGTAAACCCTCAAAGAACTAGATGCTTGGAATGGAATGATGCATTTCTGAAAACAATGTTTGTTTCACACCATAGCAATAAAATATTTTCTTGGGAGAATCTGTAAACATGCTCCAAGTATGCTTTAAAATTTCATTCAATAGACTCGTCTTCCCTGATCTTGTTGGACCAGCAGTGATACAGGTTCAAGGACTTTCAAATTTTGTTAATGTATCACTTTTTCTAGAATTATCCATATTTCCACCCATCATAGTGTTAACACATACAACGATGAAACTCAAATGACTCAAAAGGAAAAGCTTATAGCTTATTTTGGATATATAGATGAAAAAGTCAGAAAGAAATAAAAATATAAAAAACCACAAAACAACACAAAGACATAAAAATATACATTTATACATTTTTATTCATTATATACCTTTCAATGTTGGTTTACATATTTGATTATAGACACAATCATTTTTTAAACAATGAGGAAAAGTATATTACATGTATTCATACATAAATGGATCATTTGCTTGAAAGTTTATAGAACTGAAAAGTTTTACAATAGTATTCAGTGATGTATTATTCAGTCTATGACGAAGATAAAATAGACAGTATAGTCCACACAGGTTTGAATAGTTGCTTTGTATTTGCTTTTCATTAACAAGAATGATGGTAGCATGTTTGTTCAAATACTTCATAAAGTTGATATTGTAATAGTCTGGTCTTTTTCCATAACTATCAAAGAATTCTGCTTTCTCTGGTCTGTCAAAATAAAATGCACACCAATGTTTTCCTTCTTCAGAATGATTATCGATGTTAGCAATAAATCTGCATGGAAACTTTGATAGAGTGTTTGGTAAACGAACTGCAGAATAAACTCCTTCCACATATTTTCTTAGAATGAGATCACAATGAATACAACACTGAAGCTGAGAAGTATTCATTCTGTTATGATGTCTCTCTCTTGGTTGATTTCAAAATATCCTGGAGACTCACTATATACCATATAGCTCATTGTCTCTGAAAAAGAAAAAAAGAAAACAAGTGATGTACAATCATAATCATTGGAAAATTATTACAAATATATATTTCGAGTTCTTCTAGATTTCAGTGAAATATTATTTTGAAGCGAATACTCATCAATGAGAGCATTCTTGAACTGTACATCTAGTCTCACGTTCCCCATCTTCACTGTAGATAGATATTCTCCATGTTGAGAGAAGTATGGTTCAAGTTGAAATGCAAACATAGTTGTTCCTTTGATAAAATCTAGTCTAGTAATATTATTTCCCAAATCATGATTCCACTTTCCAGTAAACTGAAATAATTCTGAGTATGCTCGCATAACAGTTGCACCATCTGTCATATTGAATTCTAGTTTTATTGGATTACCTCCGAATGGTATTCCATCAGAATAGAGGAAAATAGATTAAATGGTACAGTTAGAAAAATCAAAAGGATTTGAACTAAAATCCCCTGACACTGCCTTTGATTTAACAAACCCAACTATGACTCGACTAGGTTTTTGTCCTTGAACTACGCTTTCCCAGTGAAATGAAGTACTTCCTGTTGACATACTCTGTGTTCGACACTATACTCTGGTGAATGGATACTTAGCGTTAGTGTTTTTAAGTATTTCAAAATGTCCATAGATCACTGCAGGATTAACTCTCACTTTTCTTGCTAGTTATATCTATCTTGTAATCGGGTTTGGTTTCTGCAGAGCAAAGACAAAAAGCTGGAGAACTTCTGTAAAGTTTTAGATTTACATCAACTTGATTTATAAAATATCCGGATATAGTGAATAGATCATGAAAAATAGGTCCTTGTTGATCTAGACATATTGACTTTTTGATGTACTGTGATCGTATAAAAAGACCATTGTTAGCTCCACTCGGGTCAGAGTCTTCAGGATGATCGTTATCATCATCGATAATCAGTTGTGTAGATATCTGGGTAGATTTATCATCTTGTCCATAGTTTAGCATTGTTTGTATCGTAGCTCTATGTGGATTATTGTTACATGTTATGGTTGCTTTATTTTGTAAATTCAATAGGACTATCTCCAGACAGTTGCGAAAGTGGTCGAATTTGTTGATAATAAATATCTGATGCTGCTACCTGTGTTGGAGGAAGATCAGAAAGGGATAGCTCACTAGGAACATCCTCATGAAAGTTTTCTAAGTTGAATATGGACATGTTTAAAACTTGAAAATGTCTTTTTTCAATGATGATTTCCTAGTCTTCTTCTTGATAGTTTTGTTTCCACCTCTGATTCTTTTGGTTGATGTTCCCGAGTTTTCTTGTCTTCGAGTTTGTCTTCTTTGTTGACTTCTTTCCTCTTCTATAGGCTTTTCATTTATGCTGCATTTTAGGTGTGAGTAGTGGTTTAATATTAATATTATTTTTATCACATTTCAATTAAGATTTAGCTTGCTCAACGACTTGTTGTGCTGGAACTACAAGTTTTATCTATGTTTGATGAGATGGTGAAGCAGATTCCCCGGACTGATTAAGATATTTGTCTAATTGTGCTATAAAAGAGTGAATATACTTCGATCCACCGATTTGACTGCTTGGCTGTAAACGCTCTTTACCATTTGCAACATTTTTTAAAAAAAGTCATCCACCTTTGTGGATTGGGTGTATATAATTTACAGGGATTCATAATCTAAATAAAACGGATATTGCTTAAAATGAAGTAGCAATGACACTGGTGAGATCAAGAATGATGAAAAATTACCATCTTCTGACTTAATATAAAATTCAAATTCAATACGTTCTTTTCTTTTTACTGGTAAATATATTGGTGAACCAAAGTTATAACTCCATCCATCTTGTGAATTTTTTTGTAATCTTCTCAAAAGAGGTTGTTCTGATCCTTTCAAAATGATTTCCTTGCAAATGTTGGTAAACACATATAATGCATTACTGATTGAAATATCCTTTTTTCTTTCATCTCTTTAAAACAGGCATAAAATTCAACTAATCCAACTTTCCAAAATCCATTGAATGTAAGTGGTACTTTTAAGTGTACTTTAAAGTTATTCGCTTGATTGTCTGGAAAAAAAATGATTGCTATCATCGCTTTTTATGTAAACATAACGATCCATTATTTTATGCAGGATCAACAGATGTATCTTTTACGTGATCAGCGTCTATCCAGCTATTGAATGATTTTGGAAAGCCTTTCCACTGAACAAAATATTCAACTTTGTTTTCTTTTTTTTTTTCCAGATTTTTTCTTTAAACCAGAGACTATTTTCATCTTTGTCAATTTTTTTTAATTTCTGAATTATAAAATAATTCTTTATATCTTCATCTTTGAGATCTCTAATTTTATAGATGGGAAAACCTTGTTTTAAGAGGCGATTCGCAATTTTAAGCACTTCTGATGTATACTGTTGCTGATAAGAACGACGAAATGGATGTTTGATGTATGTTATTCTCACCTACTTTAAATTTGTATGGTGGTTTATGCTTCCGTCCAACTTGAGGTATTTTAAGATACATGTAGGCCCAGACATCAGCTTGGTTTCCCTTGTTAACATCTTTAGGAGCAATATAATTTAGACTACGATGAGGTGATGCATTATAATTTTCAACTAATTTGTCTACATCATTGATATAATGATAACTGTGATTGTGCTTCATCATTCTATACATAGCTGTTTTAATGGTTCTTTGCACTCGCTCGACATAATTAGCTTTTGCTGGATTTTGTGTCGTAAAAAAGTACACACCATTGTCTTTCATTAATTTCTTGAATCATTGGTTAGCAAATTCAGAACCTTTGCCTGATCATAGTTTAATAGGTTTACGATCCTGAAAAATCTCTTTCGTGGTGTTGAGAACAGATTTTGCAGATTTATTTTTCAATGATTTTACCCACAGATATCTGGAAAACATATCAATAACAAATAGTAAATACTGAATTCCATCATTTTCTTTCGAAAGGTTTACTACTGACATGAGATCAGCATCAAACTATTCATCAATGGAAGAGACTCCTACATTGGGAGTTCTGAATTTGTGTCGTACTTGTTTCTGTAGAGAATATGCGTCTTGGTTATTTAACCACTTCTTAATGAAGTATAAACTGAATTGGTCAGGACACTTCTTATGCAAGATTTTGTAGAGTTTCTGTGGACCAGCAAATGCAGCTGGATTAGAGACGTTAAAATAATACTTCTGAAGGATTTCATTCTTCTGTCTTTTATCCATCATCTTTGTGAGATGTTAATAAAATACTTAAAATAAAGATATTGAGCCATTTTATTTAACTTTGTTTTTTCCCTCATTTTAGTGAAACGCATTTTTTTGTGGTGTAAGAAATATAAGAAAAACAGCATACATATACACTTTACATATATTTCTCTCTCTCTCTCTCTTTCATGTAAATATTGTTGTAAAAGCATGTATGCATGCATGTATTTTTGTATGTATGTATGTATGCTTTGCTTATAGATTAGATCAATCAAAAGAAATATATGGGGATAAAGGAAGAAAAAAGATCGATGTAAAATTGTATTGGTTTTGAGAAAATGGAATAGACAGAGGACAGGAGAGAGACATTGATCATAAGAACAAGAATAATAATAATAATAAGTAGATAACAAACACATATGTACAAAGAAAGAATGATTTATTACAAGATTCAAGTTTGTATCAAAAACATTTCAAACATTAGCTTAAGATTTCTACATTATTACGGATGAATGTATTTGATGGACTGATAAAGTATCATAAAAAGTCTTAATTAGTAATTTTAATAAAAAGTAAATTAAAATTTTAAAATATATCATTTTTTCCTCCGTTACTTCATGTTGATAGCATTACTCCTTGAATCTTTCTTCCAGGTAAATCATCTTTAAAACCATGTCAAATATTTTTCTCTTCACATGCTTCAGTTTTAAATTCATTCTTTCTCCATTGATCAGAAACAAGTTTCTGTCTATATGCAGTTAATTGATCTGGTAGTATATCCAACTTAGCAGTGGCTTCCTCCCATTGCTCAAGAACTGTTTTTCTTATCATCAACGGCTTCCAAAATGTGTGGAAAAAAGGACATCACTTTTTATCTAGTAGAGTACATGATACATTCGTGGCGAATTTGAGATGGGTGATCGACTTTACATCCATACAAAATTTCTCTCACTACTTTGTCAACAATATTCAGCATAGTGAGAGCATATCGAAGATTAAATTCATCTTCTAATATTCCTCTGGTTCTATCATCCGCATGAGTTGTAAATTGTGTTCAAGTATTTTCCATAGCGCTTTAAATAGTTTCTCAAAAGAAGGTCTGTTAGATCAAAAGCATTTTTGATACGAAGAACTTACTTTCTCTGGTATTACTGAAAGGAAGACTAAACACAATCAAACTATATAAACCCATAATGGTCTCTGCCTGCTTTGATAATCCGATATCTTACCTTCCTCATAAATATATTTCAAATTGTATCATTTCAAGCACTAGGTTCAGAATATATTCCTCCCATTCTTGACTTTGCAACATTTTATTCCTCAGCTCACCTGAAAACAATTTATCTTTGTAGCTTTCCAATTGGTTGTGAGGGATATCAAGCTTGGTAACATACTCTTCCAATTCTTTAAGTTTGTTTTTTACAGCCACTGCTTCCAAACTCTGGGGAAGAAAATATTTCTTCATTCTACTGCTAGGTGTGATAGTCTTGCATTCATGTAGCAAAACATCAAACTCGTTTGATTTACATCCATTACAATTCATCATTGTAACACTTTGAAGATGATCTAACATGTGTAATCCAACAATACAGTTAAATTCTGCTTTCATATCATCAACAATAGTGGTGTTGACGTTTTCCATTCTTAGATTCAATTAGAGGTATTTCCCACAATGAAATTTCAAGTCGGGTTTAGAATTTGACTTAAGCTGCTCTGACACGCGTTGTGTACTATCATCTTTCATCTTCAAGTCTGGTTCATCTTTGCTCTTCAGTTCTTCATAACCAATCATTTTCAAATAAACACAGTTGGGTGACCAACGTCTATGTTCTGCCAATGGCTCATCAGATTTCTCCCAATGACGAAGCTTTATGTCACAAGTAAAGCATATTGTACAATCACCTTGTCCTGTATAGTAAAATCCTGCCTTTGTTAAGGAATACTTGTTAGGCGTTATTTGTCTAGTCCAGTTCATAAAGCTACCAAGTCTATCTTCACAGAATATCATATCCTCTCGCGCAAAATGAAAACATTTCATACAATGCATAGTAGCATTTACAGAATTGGTTTCTAAATCCATAAATCAACAGTCTAAATTCCCTCTAAAAATGATTTAAGAAGTTGTATACTCACGTTCAAGTTACATACTGTCTCAAATATGTCAAGTGGTAGCTTCATAGACTTTCTCCCCTCTAGAATCATAACAACAATTTCATTTTTCCATCTTTTTACAACTCTACAACTAACGAATATTTCTCATTCAGTAAACAAGAAATTTTTCGCTGTTCTGGTAGCCAGTGTAATTCACTAATATCCCCAAAACTATCTTTAAAGTTGCAACTAAGCATGTCGAATTGTGATTGGGCGATTCCTTTTGATAGCAATGCTATTTCATATGGAGTATTGATAGATTTATCATAACAATTACTACATATAGCCACGCCCTTCACATGTGAGTAAACTTAATTGACATGTAAAATTTATAGGATTAACTCATCTATAAAACGGTAGTAGACTGTACAGTGTGACATTTGTTTCACCCCTGAAATCTATCCAGCCATCAAATCTCTCAAAAGGGTGGCTTACTCCGTCGGCAGTTAACCTAGTGTGACCTTTGTTTAACCCCATTCCGTCAAAAGCGGAATACTCCGGCGGCAATTCTATACCACTAATAAGGTGGCAAAACTGTCAAAGCATATAAGATTGTCTCATTTTTAGAGAACTATCAGTGCATTATATACTATTATTTTCCTTTGTTCCTCTAAAATGTTGTGTGTCCTCCAGACCTAAAAGAGGGGGGGGGGGAGGGGCACAGTGTCCCCTGTCCCTGTGATCCTATGCGCAACACTGTACTACAGAGACTATATTCGTACACCAGCAATGCAAATATCATTTGTTTTTCGAAAACATTTCAAGTTAACAATGCATCAATGTGAAACAATATTTGATGAATTGGGTACCCTCAATTTTAATTATCATAATGTTGCCCTTTTCCCTTATAATTTCATCTAAATAGTTCAAGTTTTTTAAATTCTGTGAAAGGCTGATCCAATTTTTTCTCATTCACTTGTCAGAAAATACCTTTGTCCCTCATTCCTTTTCAGTGTCCCAATTTGCAATCACTTGCCTAGATTCAATGAGATGTATGCACTTTAATTCATAGAAAGAGCATAAGAAATACATGCATAACATATTTATTTCTTCAAAGGTCTTAATTTTTCCAAATCATAAGTTGAAATTATAATTTTGCTACTTTAGTCATATATGTTTTAGAAGTTGGATTTGAAGAAATGTCCATGTACTGCCGCATGGACCAGGACTAAGCCAGCAGTTGTTAAATGTATCTGAGATTTTGTTTGCAATAACTGCAAACCATCTTTCCTTTACAGTCACTTAATTCAATTCATTGGTAATTGTCAACCCAATGTGGCTAAAAAAAGTATCTGTCTCATAGTTTTGTCACATTTTGCATTTGTTTGTTTCACAGAACCTCTTTGGGGAAATAGTTACCTCAGATTCAATGGCAGCCTTACGGTTTAACACTCAATATTCATGCGAATTTTCCTACTCTGAATTTTCCTCATGATCGTCCTTGCGAAAATAATGTTGTAAATTAATCTTATCCACATAGTAAAGATCACTCGCTTGACAAGAGTTTCTGAAGTGACCATAACATACATTTTATAGCTAAAATATAAACACAATTCAAACGCAATATCGCACGTGGGCAGTTGACCCTCTGCATAATCAATTAAAAATGTAAAGAATCATTACTGTCAATTTAATCAGTTTTACTATCTTTACTTAGTTTTAGATCCAAGGTCATTAACAGATTCTGCCCTTCAATCTGTCAGAAGAACAGAACTTCTGAAATTGTCCCAGCATCACTTTTTTCATGATTATCTCTTCAAAACTAGACAAACAAATAAAATTACGCCGCTGCGATATCATTGGTGGTTGTTTAAAAGAAAAAAAATAATAATAATAAACTGGCGCGTTAACATCTTCACAGTAGCTCGTGGTGTTGAAAAGTAGCGATTTGTCATTTTCATTATTCCAAAAAAGAAATACTTTTGAAATCTGATTGAAACGTACCAGTGACAACTATCGCCAACTTCTTAAAAGATTCAATCTTTACGTATATAATCAGATAACAAAGGTGCACATTTTAACATTTTCGCATAAAACTAAGTCCGTAAACCAGGTCCAACATCTACATCTTGTGGAACAAATAATTTCAAAGTGTCTTTTCCTGTTGAATTACACTACGTGTGATGAGAATTGCACATTATCATAACAAAAAAAGTACGAGGCGAGGCTTTACCCGTTTAATATCATGTGCTGTTTTGTCCTCGTTGGTGATTTCTAATGAGTGAGGCCCTGTAAGAGGAAGAGAGATTTATTTTAGAAAGCACAATCAACTTATCTTCTCATTGCAACGTTTGCAAATTGTGAATTGTGTATTTAGTTAATATTATGGAAATTAATTCAGTCATGACACAGACAAAAGCAAGTTACTATGCTAAAAGCAAGACGGCTACAAGAATCAGTACCCTATAGAGCCTCAAATTGTTAAATAAATACTTAATAATACAGCCATACCTACAGGTATGAAGACGAATTGTCTGTAATTTGTATTCATTTATTTTGAAACTACATAATTTTGGGCTTGGTTACGAGCTTACTTTTTCTGCGAAAATGTCAATATGTGCAAAATTGTTATCTGATCCGTTAAGTAAGTATAACATTACGTAGAATTAGTATTCCATGTTGACTTCATACCTAATGTTTCCCTGTTTATGTAATGTATATTGCATTCACTAACTCTTAACCCCTGTATATTTTAATTTCTGCATCTAATGTTTGTACACTTTCTTTCTCTACATGTATTTTTTGACTGGAAATTAGATTTTGTTCATTACATTTAACGTTGCAATTAAAATATATATTTTAGAATAACTTAGATAGTGTATTGTTTTTTTTTTGTTTTTTTTTTGTACGAGAAATCCCCACTTAAATTTATTTTTTAAATCTGTCTATGTCTACTTCCTATTAGTATGAATTTTTTTTTAGAAATTGGCAGTAATTGTCCTGAACAAACTTTATCTCAGGGACTTTTCTATCAGATCACAAATAAAAATGTTGTCAGGGATAAACGTGTACAAAATCCTACTTGGACAGAGTTTAGTATAATCCGCTGCCTGTCTGAACTAGCATGCTATTTTTTTGGCGAGCTGCGCATTCTTTAATTGCCAAAGTTGCATACTCCGATCTCTGGTGAGTCCGCTAATTTGATGTGATATTTATTTGGCCTGAACGGCAACCATCTTTACATATTAGGTCTTAAACCAAGCTCATTAACGAATTTGGCCCTAGAATCGTTCAGGACGATAACTCTAGGAGTAGCTTGGTACTACAATATTAAATCAAATACATCCATTTGGCTGAATCCCATACTTTTAAAAACAAAGTATGTATGCAATCATCTGCAGGGTTCATAATCCTGAATATCTTAAATTATGAACGCAAAGTAATCGTAGTTAAACGCTAGCTTATAGTATAATGCTTACAAAAATACTAATAATAAATATCATGCAATGAAACAAATTGAAGTTTCTTTAAGTCTAGCTAAGATTAAGCTAACATACGAATGCGTGTGTAATGCAAAGAAGTATTATGTTCGTATGGAAATTGCAATGTGTCATACAAAAAGAAACTAAACAAAAATGGTGTTAGCATGTAATTTTTAATTACATTTTTAATATACATGAACTTACAATGTTCAAAATACAAATTACCAAACAAACTATAAGACAAAAGAAGCTCAAAGTTACGTATTATATGCAAAGTGTCGTCACTTGAATTTCAACATTTTTCAGATCAAACAAATTTAGGAAGTCCAAAAAGTCAGAGTAAGTTTGTCTGCTTTAACATCATTCAAAATAAGGTATTAAACACGAATATGTACGTGTTATTTTCAAACTTAAAATCAAGAATATATACATTATATTTTTGTATTAAAGTTTAGAACACTTGTAGAACCAAAAAACAATTCGAATTCAAACAGACCTACAAGATGTACAAAGGACATGAAATCATTTTATAACACGTTACATTCAGCCGACTTTCACATGCCTCTTTTTGTAGGAATGCTAGTAAAGCAGGTACAGCATGGTCTCCAGATATATATTGGGGTTGCAGGGATCTGGTACATCAGGTGGACTTTAATTTACGAATAAGAATTATTTTTTAGATAATAAAATTACAATGTTCATTTAGTTATTTTTAAGGAGATTTGGAAGGACTTTCCTGGATATATTGATTATTTTTAAAAAAAATATTTTCTGGAATAACTTGTAAATTATGCACGGGATATTATTGGGATCGTAGTATTTAAAGGAATTTTGGGTATTGATTCCCTCACCCTTCCCTTTCCCAAACCACGGTCCCACGATGCCAAAATGCATGTCGTACAATTTTAGTTCCATCGACACAATTTGACATAATTAAGACTAACTTAATTCATTTGTTATGTCGGCACAACAACTGGCTTATCAACTGAATTTATTATATCGTCATGATGGTAGCATTAGTTCATTGTTTTCTGATCATTTTAACAAGATGATATAATAATATAATGATCAAGCAAACAAATATTGTCATATAATCACTTTCATATCACAATTCAAAAGATGAACATGTGACTCGTTCAAATAATAGATTGGAAATGCCAACACAATGTTTGAAATTATGTTATATAATCATATACAGATATCATGCTAATGGCAGTTATGCCGCATCACCTATCACGAAAACAGTCTGTTTTTATTAAGATTAGCATAAATGGTAAACACGAAACTGACTCCTTATGCTGTTGATAACGACGACAAAGTAGCTCCCTTGGAGAGCATACGGCCCAGTGATTACAAAGTAAAAATACTATACATCCTAAACCCATTTGTTGGCCCAATCATTAGCAATCGTACACCGTACTCGCTACAAAGAAAGTGATATCTACTAATTATCATACATGTTCTGCACTAGATTTACATCTTAGACTTTTCTACGGAAACAAAATAGTATCTGATTCTTGAAGGAGTTGCAGCCAAATACATGAGCTAAATATTTGATACCTGTAATTAAAGGCAGTTATTACGTATACAATGGATAAAAAGTGTCCAAAATGACTTGACTAGATTGGTTATTCCGAAATATTTCGGCTAAACCAAATTGAACAAGAAAAATTCTCTCATTACTGTTAGATACTGATAATTTTGAGAATATGTTCTCTTTCGAAGTTTACCATAGAAGAAAGCCTACAAATTTTGAAGATATTTACGACATGCAAGACTTAATATTTTTAGTCACAACCCACCACAGACACTCAAGTCGCTATCAGATATCGTAGGTGTACAACGTTCTTGTGACTGAAAGTGGCAGAGAACATGAAGCTCTCCAGGAGAACTTAAAAAGACACGAAGAAATTTATTCATCCATGTTCAAACATTATGAAATTTATTCATCCATGTTCAAACATTATGATGCTGAACCAACTTTATGTACATTTCAAAGTTTGTTTTACTGCCTACATTTGTGAACTTTCAAAGCAGGCTAGAGCAAGGAAAATTACAATCAAATAGAAGATAATGTAAATAAAACTTTGAATTCATTCCTACTGAAGTCTTTGATATCTTTCCAGTTCCTGTTTCTTGATTCCGGCTCAGTGCTCAAACATTTCTCAATCTCTCGCTTCCCAAGTCGGTTCATTACAGCTGTCTTCTCCTCTTCTCTAATTATGTGAAAAGTTAGAGGTGGACTTATCACATAATTAACGTCAAGAAGATGGATATTTTTAATCATTTTGCATGCAATTTGTTTATGAGATGACGTGGACGTATTTGTTAGGCAATCCCCGCCGTCTTGTACGATATTCGAGGAGTAATGTTACAGACTAAAATCACTCGTCACTTAATGTGCTTAATGTTTGAGTATATATGTAGAGTACACAGTGGATGTAGAGAAGCAATTATATGGAAAGCTTTGAAGATAGATAACATCGAATAAATATCAACACTAGCAAGCTTCGTTCCACACTGCTATGATAGTGTATATCATAGGCAAAGGTGACTACCGGGCTATACCGGTCACTACAAATAGCTCATTCCTACAGCGTTATCACAAAACACAGTCGTACATGACCGCACAAGACTATAATTCAAACTCAACCAATCACAAAACATCCTATACGGTTGTAAACAAAAAATGCTATCAGACCATTTACTTTTCCTGTCAATAACAACTGATTCCGTTTTAATAGAGTGCTCTTTGTTACGGCTGTAACCTTTACACGTGTAAACGTCAAAGTTTAATTCACTGCCTGTAAACGTTTAACTGATCGGTAACTGTGTAAACAAACATGTATGTGGTTTTTATGTACTTCAACGTATCTGCGTAAGATGACTGTTTAATAAGACTTTCATGTTAATTTTTTGATTAAAGTATTGATGAGTTTCATATCGAATGTAATCGCTAGGGAAAAGCTGAAGTTGACGAGAATTGGTTGTGCCGCATACTTTACAGCATTACACATCAAGTTGACCTTGCTGACGACAATTTTACAAAACTACATTGCCGGTATTTACCTTTGAAAAACATGTTCGTTAACAGAACCTTTGATGAGCAATATTTTATTTTAAAGAAACGCCGTTTCTAGCTTTTGTAAGCCATTGCAGTTTCTTACAGTCAATGTGGATCATACAAAAACACCCTCATGTCATGTCTAGGCAGCCTTATTTTATGTGACTGGTCTAATAAGTTGACGGTGGTGAAAAGAAGTCTTCATCCTTATCAATTTTTCCCCATGTATGACAATTATAAAGACAGGGTATTAAAGGAGCAAACATTAATCCGTAATGGTACGTATTTCAGCCGTATAACCCAGAACATGAGTTATCCCTAACTGTGGAGGCGATCCTCTGAATAGACCCCTGATTACTCTCTTATTTGCGTATATATACATTTAAATATCAGGATTAGGCCTCTTATTATATGTATAGGTGTAACTAGTCCGATAAATCAGCCCCCCAAACATGTGTTGATACTGATGGACGGTTTTTTAGTCTGATGTCACCTGTTCATTAAAATGTGCAATTTTGCTACATACAAATCTGTCCGGAATACACCAGCGTACAGTTTAGACACTTACCGGTATTTGGTAACAGACGTATGTAGCCACGAAATTCAATTTGGCCACAGAACATAGGGTTGTGTTATTCCACATGGATTTACAAGTCTCCAACACAGGATTCGATCCAGAAATATTTTGTACATATCGCCAACAGGACCCTTCAACCGACGACAGGTCATGAGACACGAGAAACACCGGTAAGTGTCTAAAATGTACACCGATGTGTTGCACACAGACCTCTCTGCAAAAATTCCTAGATATTATCAACAGGTGCCATCATACCCTCAAATCGTCCATCAGGATCAATACAGGTTGGGGGGGGGGGTTGATTTATCGACTAAGGTACAACCACCTGCTTTTTCAAAATTCTGTATTTAATTAAGGACCTACCATTTTACTGATACACAACGTTTCAAACTTTGTGAATTTTTCTATGGCTAATCTGTAACCTATACTTTGATTGTGAAGACTATATTTATGTTAAAAGGTGTATGGTAATGATTACCTTGGATGAATGTTGTAATTAAGCTGTTTTCCTTTGATACTTTATACATTTATTTATATCATTAGCATACTTATTACAACAAAATAAAATTAATTGTGATATTAGACATATTAAATCTCTTTAATCCAATAGTGTACTTTACCTTCATAGAGAAAGAGTTTTATAGAGAAAATCAAAAGCACAAGAAATTATCTTCATTTTTATAATGGCATGTGTGTAACAATCATTCTTTATCTTGGACAGCGATGTTATTCAAATTTAAATTAAACAAAAAATATATATAGCCACGTATTATGCATTAGCCTGCTAATAATGCAATAAAAAAGATACCTGACTTTCAGATGGATAATACATCCATCTCTAACGCGTTAGATTTTGCAACTAACGCCTTAAAGCATGCCTCTAACGCATTACAATATACTTTTAACGCATGAATCCTTACTTCTACCGTGTTAGAAATTTCAACGAAGATCACATATTCATAGCATCAAAAAACGACGCACATAAAACCTGTTCTGATTAAATAGAACCTCTATCTCTAACGCGAAAGATATTGACACATTAATAATCTTTATGACGGTTTAAAAGATCCTAACGCATTAGAAATAAGCTTTAACGCGTAAGAAATTTGTTTGAACGCGTTAGAAGTATCTTCTTACGCGTTTGATGCATATTACAACTCGTTGGAGCAATTTCTAACGCGTAAGTTTATCACATGTATGACATGAACGGTCTCTGATACAAGAGAGTTGCCAGTTAAACCTAGTTTGTGTCTCGACAATATTTTTTACTTGTACTTATTCGCACAAGGTTATTTAAATGAACAATCGCAGCCGTTCCTTCTTTGCGCGAATATAATGTTTCAACTAGCTTTGTGTTTCAACTATAACTTATGCTTCATTGATTCGCGTATGAGGGTCATTTAACTGAACATCACACTGCCACAGACAGATATTCAGTTAGAGTGTCAGCATAGTTGTATACTCTTATAAGTAATTGTTTGCCTAATAGTAACAGTCACGGTAGATATTAGAATATGTTGATCCACGGTCAACCAGGAATATGTTAGCGCATACTGCCTGTATATACTGTACGAATTAAGCGTTAAAACCTTAAAATTATGGGATGCCCTTTGAATATATTACCAACACGGGATCGTTTTCGATCCGGAATTATGGCGGATAAGCCAAGGGCCACCAATTCTGGAAGGGCGAAAGTGTTTAGGTACGTTTTATTATATATATTCTTCGTCATACTGGTTTCAGTGTATATTACATCAAATCAGCCAACGAATGTATCTTCCCTCTATTCTACGATAAGGAGCAACCTGCGAGATATGTTTATGGAAATTCAGGTGAGGAATCCACTTGCATTACCCACAAAAGTGTTTATAACTCGGAATGGAGTAAATAAGATTACTTTAAAGAATGCTATAAACGTTGAAACACAAAGACCAGACTCGTGTGAAGCCTGCTTCCCTCACAATTTTAAATATGTCATAGATAATGATGTGATGTGCAAACTTTATAATGATTCTCAGGAAATAGATTTAGTCATATTTATTTTTACAACACATCAGCATCAACAGGAAAGGAGCGCCATTCGACAGACATGGTTGAATTACACCAACAATAATACAGCAAATATAAGGTATTCATTTCTTTTGGGCGAGGTACCGGATGAAAATTTAAGAAAACTCGTAGATAAGGAAAATAAAATTTACAGCGATATACTTAAAGAAGATTTTCTTGACACATATCAGAATTTAACATTTAAAACCATGATGATCTTTAAGTACGCCGTTACCAAATGTTCTCATGCAAAATTTGTACTCAAAACAGATGATGACATGTGGGTTAACATTCCAGGCCTTTTAAAGGTTATACAACGCGAGAAGACGACCTTGCAGACGACGGTTGGCGGTGTCTGCCATCCTGTCGATTATCCCCATAGGAACCCAGATTCGAAATGGTACGCATCATTTCAAAGTTATCCGCATGATTCGTATCCGGGTTTCTGTTCTGGAACAGGGTATGTCACTAGCATCAATGTTGCGAGGAAAGTGTTCGAATTATCGAAAAATGTGCCTTTCTTCCATTTAGAGGATGTGTATGTGGCAATTTGCATTAGAAAACTTGGCTACAAGTCACATTCGATTTCGGGATTTAACATACTGAGACCGTCTTTTGATCCATGCCTATACAAGGGAGATAATTTAATTACATCTCATGAAGTGTCTGCAGAAATGCTTATAAGCTATTGGAATACATCTTGTACAAGATGACAGACACATTCCTAACAATACAATATATAAAATTCCTAATATTTTCTTTAAAGTATTTATTTTTAGAATTGTTTTTAATTTCAGATAAGAAAAAGACTCGTAACTCAAGCTCGCGGGTTTCTCGCAAATGTTTCTCCTATGTCCCCCAAATCTTGATCCTGTGCGCCCCCTTGGGCGCGCTTTTTCGTCAGAAAACAAATTTGAAAAATACGCGTACAGGATTTCATTAGTAGATGTCCATCAATGTCTCTGTTGGCGCTAGCAATGGTCAAAGTCGCGAAAGGTCATAAAAACTGTAAGATGGCAATGAATATCTCTTTTTAAACAACTTATCTGGCAATTAAAACATTAAACGTTTGTGGTAGTCGGCCAAATTGCAGTGTAAGGCGTATGACGGCCTTTAATGTAACATATTTTCGAGGTTTAATTCACCTCGATGGTGTTGAAGATTTAATTTATTTTGAGGTTGAAATAATCAAAAAAGAGACTCAATTTATACAGATAAACAATTTGTCATTTAATTAGTTATTTCTTAGTTGGGAAAGAGAAGTAATCCGAAGATATAGGTGTTTATTATAATAAATGTTGTTAGGTAATGAATGTACACTAAAGTTAAATGAGAGCAAGATCTGGAATGGAACATTCCATGCTGCAGCTCATTTCAGGTTATCCAGATATTCAAGCATGTTAATTATTTCATGAATTACTTGAGCACACGATAAAACTTTCATCGCAATAATGTAAGTGTCCAAGGAAAATATGATAGTATAGGGCCAATCACAAAGCTAAGGTGGCAAAACTGTCAAAGTAAATAAAATTGTCTCCTTTTTATAGCACTATTAGAGCATTAGGTACTATTATTTTCCTTTGTCTCTGTAAATGGTGTGTGTCCTCCAGACCTGGAGGGTGGGGGACACAGTGTCCCCTGTCCCTGGGATCCTATGCGCAACACTGTACTACAGAGACTATATTCGTACACCATCAATGCAAATGTCATTTCCTTGCACAAGCATTTCAAGTTAACAGCGCATCGACGTGAAACAATATTTTGGTGAATTGGGTACCCTCGTGTTTAATTGTCATAATTTTGCCCTTTCCCCTTATAATTTCATCTAAATAGTTCAAGTTTTTTAAATTCTGTGAAAGGCTGATCGAATGTTTCAAATTCACTTGTCCAAGATAAGTAGTTTCAGAAAATTCCCTTGTCAAAGATTCCTTTTCAGTGTCCCAATTTGCAATCACTTGACTAGATTCACTTTAATTCATAGAAAGAACATAAGAAATACATGCATAACATATTTATTTCTTCAAAGGTCTTAATTTTTCCAAATCATAAGTTGAAATTATAATTTTGCTACTTTAATCATATATGTTTTAGAAGTTGGATTTGAAGAAATGTCCATGTACATGTCTGCCGCATGGACCAGGACTAGGCCAGCAGTTGTTAAATGTGTCTGAGATTTTGTTTGCAATAATTGCAAACCATCTTTCCTTTACAGTCACTTAATTCAATTCATTGGTAATTGTCAACCCAATGTGGCTAAAAATGTATCTGTCTCATAGTTTTGTCACATTTTACATTTGTTTGTTTCACAGAACCTCTTTGGGGAAATAGTTACCTCAGATTCAATGGCAGCCTTACGGTTTAACACTCAATATTCATGCGAATTTTCCTTCTCTGAATTTTCCTCATGATTGTCCTTGCGAAAATAATGTTGTCAAGTCATCTTATCCACATAGTAAAGATCACTCGCTTGACAAGAGCTTCTGAAGTGACCGAAACATACATTTTATAGTTAAAATATAAACACAATTCAAACGCAATATCGCACGTGGGCAGTTGACCCTCTGCATAATCAATTAAAAATGTAAAGAATCATTACTGTCAATTTAATCAGTTTTTAAACATTCCCCATCATGGTATATTAATACAATATTGGCAAATACTGCAACAAGTGCTTTAGCTGTCACCCATATACTACTTCGCAACTAATTCATTTCATCGGGCTTATAAACTCAGCTGTGGAATAATACGACATTAAGTTTGCTAGTCATGAATGTAACAATATCAGTAAATTACTAACCTGTCATTTCTTCAGTCTTACGGACTGCACTCGGCATTATAGCAGGAATGCAACATCTCATTGGCAATTAACAATCTAGTAATATCACTACATCACTTTGAGCTTCACCAAATTAGTTTTGTATTGCATAGTGCTCATTACACTGTAGTGTCATTCCTTGATATCAGCAGTGTAGTACGGTCAATACTTCCGAGCATTACAACACCGGAATTTGAATGTCATTTTAAAACTGAACTGGAGGTAATCAACAGAGTAATGTTACAATGATAAAGGTGTTCGATCTGATAGCTAGACCATTTTTGCAATTAGTAATGATATTAAAATACAAGGTTGAAACGTTTAATAAAGACAACCCAGAATTTTCCTTTATGTGGTACGCACTTGCTATCATAATTTCTTGCATTCGCTTTCCACAAGCACATGTCGCATTGAGAATAAAGCTCTTTGAAACCGCTAGTAAATACGCTTCCTTATTATTGAAGAGACAGCTGCCCACATCAAAAAGACAATTCCAATTATATTGCTAATATTAAAAAATAAAATTGTTGTCAGAAGATGGCCATCTAAAACATGATGTTTTATACATTGATTTTATAATTTTTATGTCCAGTGATCGCTGGATGAGATGCTGTGGATGTCATCCAAATAATCCAAACCCAAACGCTCAAACAAGATTATCTTTACTTAGTTTTAGATCCAAGGTCATTAACAGATTCTGCTCTTCAATCGGTCAGAAGGAAAGATTATCATGATTATCTCTTCATAGCGAGACAAACAAATAAACTGACGCCGCTGCGATATCATTGGTAGTTGTTTAGAAGAAAAAATAATAATAATAAACTCGCGCGTTAACATCTTCACAGTAGCTCCTGGTGTTGAAAAGTAGTGATTTGTCATTTGTATTATTCCAAAAAAGAAATACTTTTGAAATCTGAATGAAAAGTACCAGTGACAATGTTTGTTCAGGACAACTATCGCCAACTTCTAAAAAGTTCCCATCTTAATAGAACGTAAACTTACGTATCTAATCAGATAACAAAGGTGCACATTTTGACATTTTCGCATAAAACCTAAGTCCGTAAACCAGGCCCAACACCTACATCTTGTGGAATAAATAATTACAAAGAGTTTTTTCCTGTTTAATTACACTACGCGTGATAAGAATTGCACAATATCATAACAAAGAAAGTATGAATCGAGTCTTTACCCGTTTAATATTATTTCTAACGAGTGAGGCCCTGTAAGAGGAAGAGAGATTTATTTTAGAAAGCACAATCAACTTATCTTCTCATTGCAATGTTTGCAAATTGTGAATTGTGTATTTAATTAATATTAGGGAAATTAATTCAGTCATGACACAGACAAAAGCAAGTTACTATGCTAAAAGCAAGACGGCTAAAAGAATCAGTACCCTATAGAGCCTCAAATTGTTAAATAAATACTTAATAATACAGACATGCCCACAAGTGTGAAGACGAAGTGTGTGTAATTTTTATTAATTTTATTAAAAACTACTTAAGTTTTGGGCTTGGTTACGAGTTTACTTTTTCTGCTAAAATGTCAATATGTGCAAACGTGTTATCTTATCCGTTAAGTAACTTTAAGATTACTTAGAATTATTCTTCCATGTTAAGTATATATCTATGCCCTATGCATCCCTCTTTATGTAATGTATATTGCGTTCACTAACTCTTAACCCCTATATACTTTAAATTATGCGTCTAATGTTTGTACAATTTCTTTCCCTACATGTACTTTTCATTACTTTAAACGTTGGAATTAAAATATATATTTTAGAATAACTTAGATAATGTTAAAATTAATTGTTATTTCATTGTTGTACTCGGTGGAAGTTGGGGGGGGGGGGTGGTTTTTTTTTTTTTTTTTTGCACGAAAATACCGACGTTAAATTTTATTTAAAAAATCTGTCTATGTCTACTTCCTATTAGTATAGTGTTATGATGTAATTTCTTACTCCATAAATGATAAAATTACCAAACAAAATATAAAACAAAACCAGCGCAAAGTTACGTATTATATGCAAAGTGTCGTTACTTGAATTTTAACGTTTCTTCAGATCAAACAATCTGAGGAAATGAAAAAGTCAGAGTAAGTTTGTCCGCTTTAACATCATTCAAAATAAGGTATTAAACACGAATATTTACGTGTTATTTTCAAAGTTAAAATTTAGAATAATTACATTACAATTTTTAGTAAAGTTTAATAGACTTGTAGAACCATAATTCTATTAAATCAAACAGACCTACAAGATGTACAAAGGACATGAAATCATTTTATAACACGTTACATTCAACCGACTTTCACATGCCTCTTTTTGTAGGAATGCTAGTAAAACAGGTTCAGCATGGTATCCAGATTTATATTGGGGTTGCAGGGATAGGAATTATTATTTATTTTTTTACTTTAAAGGGATCTGGTACATCAGATGGACTTTATTTTACAAATAAGAATTATTTTTTAAATAATAAAACTAAAATGTTCATTTACTTATTTTAAGGGAGATCTGTAACGACTTTCATTGAAATATTAAAGCAATTTTGGGTATTGATTCCCACACCCCACCCTTTCCCAAACCACGGTCCCACGATGCCAAAATGATATGTGTTAAATTTCTATCGCCTTCCGCATGTCGTGCAATTTTAATTCCATCGACACAATTTGACATAATTAAGATTAACTTAATTCATTTGTTATGTCGGCACAACAACTGGCTTATCAACTGAATTTATTATATCGTCATGATGGTAGTACTAGTTCATTGTTTTCTGATACTTTTAACAAGACGATATAATAATATAATGATCAAACAAAAAATATTGTCATATAACCACTTTCATATCACAATTGAAAAGATGAACATGTGACTCGTTCAAATAATAGATTGGAAATGCCGACACAACGTTTGAAATTATATTATATAATCATATACATATATCATGCTAATGGCAGTTATGTGCCGCATCACCTATCACGAAAACAGTCTATTTTATTAAGATTAGCATAAATGGTAAACACGAAACTGACTCCTTATGCTGTTGATAACGACGACAAAGTAGCTCCTTAGGAGAATATACGGCCCAGTGATTACAAAGTAAAAATACTATACATCCTAAACCCATTTGTTGGCCCAATCATTAGCAATCGTACACCGTACTCGCTACAAAGAAAGTGATATCTACTAATTATCATACATGTTCTGCACTAGATTTACATCTTAGACTTTTCTACGGAAACAAAATAGTATCTGATTCTTGAAGGAGTTGCAGCCAAATACATGATACCTGTAATTAAAGGCAGTTATTACGTATACAATGGATAAAAAGTGTCCAAAATGACTTGACTAGATTGGTTATTCCGAAATATTTCGGCTAAACCAAATTGAACAAGAAAAATTCTCTCATTACTTTTAGATACTGACAATTTTGAGAATATGTTCTCTTTCGAAGTTTACCATAGAAGAAAGCCTACAAATTTTAAAGATATTTACGACATGCAAGGCTTTTTATTTTTAGTCACTTACCCACAACAGACATTCAAGTCGCTATCAAATATCGTAGGTGTACAACGTTCTTGTGACTGAAAGTGGCAGAGAACATGAAGTTCTCCAGGAGAACTTAAAAAGACACGAAGAAATTTATTCATCCATGTTCAAACATTATGAAATTTATTCATCCATGTTCAAACATTATGATTCTGAACCAACTTTATGTACATTTCAAAGTTTGTTTTACTGCCTACATTTGTGAACTTTCAAAGCAGGCTAGAGCAAAGAAAATTACAATCAAATAGAAGATAATGTAAATAAAACTTTCAATTTATTCCTACTGAAGTCTTTGATATCTTTCCAGTTCCTGTTTCTTGATTCCGGCTCAGTGCTCAAACATTTCTCAATCACTCGATTCCCAAGTCGGTTCATTACAGCTGTCTTCTCCTCTTCGCTCCAATATCGTCTTCTAAATGTTGATCGCTTTGCAAGACTACATCCTGTATTTCATCGACGATTAACGTCGTCCAGTGTTATTTTGAACACATATATTCTTATTAGGACTTATTAATCTCACATTGAGCCAGATGTCCATCCGTCAGAACTTATACATTTGGGAAGTATCACTACCATTACCTCCGAGTCTCTTTCAGAGAGTCGACTGGCATCGGAAAGAGACAAAGATGTTCCTACTGAGTCCCTGGACTGCCCCAACCTTGGTGACGCCATGTTGGCACAACCATATTGGCTTAGCTAAAGTTGCGACAAGGTACCGATCTATGGACCGGCAAAAGATTTGCTTTGATGACTGCTTGGTTACTACTTTACATGATTTTTACTGAATTCCATTTGGGTGCAATTCTTGAAACTGTTCTTTATCATAATTGCCTCAGGAAATAAATACAGATTTTGTTTTTAGAATTGGGTTAGATGACTACATTGTTACTGCTTAATATAAATGTGTTATTAAGTTCCCACGTGGAACAATTTGAAGTACTGTTTTCCATTACTGTATCCTCAGGAAATACAGAAAAGTTTTGCAAAGTTAAGTTTGGATGACGACAATAGTTGTTTCTTTATATGAATTCTTCATAGAGTATTCAGGAACAAATATGAGAAAGTGTTCTTAATTACTTTTCCCTTAGGAAATATATAAAGTTCTTTTCTTTTATTTTCAGAACAAGGTTAGATAAATGCATTACTACCGCTTTACGTTACAAGGTACATTTTGATTACTTGTTTTCATTAATTTTCGATCAGGACAAAAGGAAAGTTTTTGCAAAGTTTATTTAGATAACTGCATGATTCTCAATAATAGATTTTGCAAAGTTTAGTTAGACGATTGCGTGCTTCCTGCTTTACATGAATTTTGTCCTTTGTTTCCTTAACTGTTCTCCATTGCTGTCCCCTCAATAAATTTACTACATCTCACAAAGTTGAGTTAATTGATGGTATGTTTACTGCTAAATTATGTACAACTTTCAGAGAGTTCCCTGGGGGAACGATTTGATAAACTGTTCTTCATTACTTTCCACTCGGGATATTTGAGTTGAGTTGCAGAGTTTGGTTAAATGACTAAATTGTAACTGCTTAACATGAATGTTTCACCGAGTTCCCTCTGGATTTCCCTCAAAGAACTATCGAACATACTGTTCCACTGTTTTGCACCCTCTTTATAACACTGTGTGTATATATATATATATATATATATATATATATATAATATATATATATATATATATATATAGATAGATAGATACCTAGACACTACATTTTCATTTACGTACTGTATCTTTAAGGTGCTTTGCTTTGTTATTTTTTAAGTTCTGTGCTATGTGATTTGTCTCTAAATGTAAGTATGTATTATGCTCTGATTGTTTGCCCTGTAAGTCGTGTTTATATAATGTATATGTATTATGTAATGTTGGTAAAATGTTTATTAAAGCTTAGGTTTAGGGACCAACCGTATAATCTTGGAGGGGGGGGGGGACGCTGTGATTATCTTTCCAAGCAGGATATTTATTTCAACTAATATGATGGATATAATTAGTTCTTTTATTCTACAATCGGCGCAAGTTGTCTTCCAGTTATTTGGGGGTCGGAAGTTTTTTCCTCAAAAAAACTAGGCACCCTATCCACTTCACAAAAATTAAAAGTTTCGTCCATTATGTTATAAACAATTGCAAGATATTTTAAGTTTGCAACTCTAGGTTTTATCTTTTTATCACAAAGATGCACATAATCATCAAATTCACTATTTTAGCGTGAACTGTGCCTGAGAAATGAGCATGAACAGTGCCTCATCAATGAACATGAAACACAAAATGCAGTCCAAGCCAATGAAGCATAAAATACGGCCTATAATGATCTTCTTCTGCAATGTGGGAGTAGTGCTATCCACAAGGTATCTAATAACCGAGTTTCAATATTCAAATACAAGTGCATGTGCATAGCATGCAAAAAAAAACAATGTGGTCATGAACTAAATGCAAACATTTAACCTAAGCCAGTAATATTTGAAATGCAGGTCACAGTGGCCTTTGTTTTGTATGGGTCTGGTACAAACAGAGATTTATATGTTATTTAATGATTATAACATGAACAGTTAAAACACAAACTTAAGCCAAGTCAGTGAAGTGTGAAATATGGGTTATAGTGACCTACTTTTGTGAGAAGGGTGTAGTACTTACAAGATGCATCCCCTGACAAATTTCATGATTCCAGGTATAACAATATTGTTACGACTCTAGGGGTAATGTAACAGAATAAAAGACACAAACAAGCTTTCAAGGTTAAAATGCAAAACTTTAATTTCCTAAAATATTAAAAGAATTAAAATAGTTCAACAAACAATCAAAGTGAAAGAATTAAAATAACTTACAGTATAGAATATCCTAAAAAGTCCTAAAATGTTTAAAAGTTCACTTCCTGATGTTAATCCGAGTAATCCGGATGAAGTATTCCGAATGAAAATAACCTGTACTGTGTTGAAGTTGATTAGTTCTGATTAAATCCAAAATAATCCTTGCAAGTCTAGAATCTCACAAGTTTTAGAATAATGTCCGATAATTCCACGGAGCTGTATAGTTATTCAGATGAATTACTAATTAAATAAATTCCACACTGAACTGAATAATTTCAATAACCTCTCTTCATTCAAGCAATTGTAAAGAATGACTTATCACTGGACTATCTGCTATTTATACACCACTAGTGCGCAGAATCAAATAAATCCACAACGCAGTTCCTGTCAGCATTAGAAGCCTTTAGAATGTACTTACTTCAAGTAAACACAATTTAATTCTCAAGAATGCTATTTTATACTGGAATTAACAGTCAACAAGTTGTTATTCCTAATGAAACAAAAGTTCACTGAATCTAGGTTATCTGCGCGAGACAAAATCACGTGATATTTCCAGCGTGTGACCTTACAATGTTAATTTCCAAAGTACACAGCTAAAAGCTCCTTTCGCGCGCAATTGATCATGTGACCACTTATTGATCGAGCAGTAGTCGTATGTATACTGATATACTAACCTTTGTTTAGACAAAAAACAGAGATCATAAATTAGTAAATTAAATTATTACAAAAAGAAGTAAAGGAGGCTTGATTCCGTAACAATATATATATATATATATATATATATATATATATATATATATATATATATATATATATACAGGATGTAAAAACCTTCGTGATCATGAGCTAAACACAAAAACTTGACCTAAGCCAGTAAAATGGGAAATGTAGGTCACAGTGGTCATTTTCATTGTATGGATGTGGTAATAATAGAAATGCATACAATCATCTAATCTGATGATACTAGTAAAGACAGTGATTGATAAATAAAGTTAAAACACAAAATTGACTCACGTTACTGACGCGTGAACTGTGGATCGCAGTGACCTACCATTGCAATGAAGGTATTTGTAAAGATACATCTCCCTCATCAAATTTCATTATTCCAGGTATAACAGTATGCATACAAAATGGCAAAGAAAAACCTTAGCTAAATGCAAAAACTTCAAAAAGAATGTACAACTAATATACATGTATGTACGAATTTAGCCTATGTACCCCCCCCCAAAAAAAAAATGTTGCCTAAGACCTAGGATGAACGTCTGTTTGAGATCCAGTGAGGCTGTACATATGTATATGCTTTTATATGTGTAGACGCCAACACCAACGCCAACAAAATGATTCCTGGCTTTCATTAGAGTAGATGTAAAAATAAAAAAGAGACAGTTTTGTTCTCTCTCTCTCTCTCTCTCTCTCTCTCTCTCTCTCTCACACACACACACACACACACACACACACACACACACACACAATGATTGCAACGAAGCCTAAACATATTTAGCTGCTGATTGGATCGCCTAAAATGTGTGGGGAAAAATCTGTGAACGAGTAATACTGTGAGAAGTACGTGTATTAAATTTGGCACGCAGCTGACAGAACAATGTTGCAACAACGTTGCAGCAATGTTGTTTCCAAGTTATGGCAGCGTTGTTATATTACATTGTGGCAACATGATTTGGTGAATTTGCTGGCATATTGCTTCAGCGTTCTTGTTTAATGTCATGATATAACATTCCTACAACCTCCTGGAAACTTTCAGAACCTATCGAAAACTATGAAGAATGAAAGCTACTTTGTGTTTGTGAAATACGTATGCCCCTCTACTGTCAAATAGGTCCAAATCTAAAATTAAACATTATTAAAATAACTTAGCAAACTATGTATACCCTCACCACACACAAATCTTAGTCCAAAAGGTTCTAAAACAAATAAACGTTTCAATACTATAGCCTGTAAAATAACACCGTATCTTATAACAATGCATAAAACAGCATGCCTATTAGGTTTAATTTGTCTACTTCAAGTGGTTTGTTCATAACTGTACAAAAAATTCTTCAAAAATGTTAAGTTTAAAAAGTTCAAACTTAAAAGTAAAAACAATTAAATAAAGTTGTGTAATAAGTTTAAAAATGTAAAAAGATAATTAATATGTGCATGAAAATATGTATACTAAATTACATTTGTGTACTTTAGTTCAGAAAGATGTAATGATCCTCTAGGGGTGGATGGTCATACAGCAGGGATGGACAGATGATATTTTGATTTTCTTGCTGAAATCAGAAGGGGCACAAAAATGAAATTCACTAAATTGCATAAATTGTTCAGATCATCTCATTCTGAAAGGAGAACATGTTCTCTGAACTTGTTTGCCAAGATGAAGGAGTTTATGTGTAGCTGTTTAATATGGTTTAATATTGTTTACTCTTGATGGAATGAAAACCTGTTTAAGTACCCTACATAAGCAACGGAAATTGCTTGTAAAATACAATTTTATCAATAACATTTTTATTTTCATATAGTTTTTCTAACAAGTTTAACAGGCCTATGGTACAGGCATTTGTATTTAAGACGGGGGCATGATAAAAATCAAAAAGTAAATAAATAAATAAATAAATTGGAAAACAACATATTTTCTGCTACGACTTTATTTTCTTCTGTTCCTTTTTCTAGGAATTTAATAAGAGTTTGTATCAGAATCTGCATCTGAGTCTTCTTCCGGTTCTGCTCAGTAAATGCAAATTGAAAACGTATTTTATTGATTGAGCAATGTCATATATCATAATACTGCTTACATATCTAAAAGTATAGTTAACAAGTGTAAATGAAACTTTCTTCACTGACCTTGTGCGTCCCCTAATATCTTTAAACATAATTGGAAGTTAACTTTGAGACTCACTTGTCCATTTGGACAAGTGGATGTTGAAAGCCATTTGCCCAAAAGTAGATTCTACTTGTTCGAATAATTTACTTTCAATGGAAATCCATATGGAACTTTTGCCTGATCGGACAAGTTGGGTGTAAACATTAGCAGGCCGAACTCAAGTGTTGGTTGTACCTGGCAATAGGGCAACCTTCGATATTATCTGCAATTTAGAAACGCAAGAACTTTTTTTTAACTCTAATGCATATAAAGACAAAATCAAATCAAAGTTTGATGAAGGATGAGCTCAAACAACTAACCTTGTATTTTGCCCCACTCGTTGGGTTGAGGCATGCTTGAGAGTCTTAGATATTGCCTCTTCAACATCACTGGCCTTGCTTTTCAGGTAGGCTCCTACCAGAGTAACAAATACGTTTTAAAATAAGTTTCATTACAATGGAGAAATTTATTTTTATAACTTTCATCAATAATTAGTGGAATATTTGTTAAACACTTCTTTTGAACTGGTATTAAGTTAGTTTACATGTATGTAGTTGCATTACATATGTGAACAAAAACGGTGATTTCCATTTATTCAAATCTCTGTGGCTAGTAATATTAAACACATAAACTGTAAATCAGATCATACTTATCAAAACCCTTCAGATCAAAATCTCTTGAAAAGAACCATTTCCATTATGGTCCTCGAGATCCTATTCCGACCAGCCTTTTTTCTTGTTATCATTATGCAGATAATATTCCCGATACAATAACTACCAGGGGAACTCAAGTAGTAAATACAATAATAATAATAACATCTTTTTTCATCCAGGTTGACAACATACGTTTAGGAATAATTGTTTCTCCGTGATTCTGCATGCGAATACATTTGCACAAACTTTATGAAATTGAGCAATATTAAATCTTTAAGACAACATACCAGGATTTATTCTAAAACTTAAAATTTATAGGGGAAATCTCCAATCCACTGATTTGAAAATAGGGAAAATTTACTGCATACAGGTGGGATTTAATGAATAAATAAATGTTGAGCTTCAAAATATAATGCGTGATTTGTGAGCATTCAGTTCATTTTTAGGAGCATTTGTGTTAGAAATAAGCAATTCCTGCAATCGCTCCTTCTAGAATGGGCCCTGTATGCATGCACCGAGTATTTTATACAACGTAGAAGGCACAATTTATAAACAAAACAAAACCACGGTGAATCGCTGAATCTTACAAATGGCAGGGCTGTACGAATTAGATAGCCAGACGCCCGGCACTAGTCCGTTTTTCTGTCGGACAAGTACCTGATGGCAAGAGCTTAGTCCTGGGCAAGTGCTAGTTTTCAGAAATGAAAAGTCCCAATTTCATTCGCAAAATTTATGCACCGCTTTTTTCCGGCACAGTTCTTGTCTAGATCAGCATTTTAAAAAAATAAATCTTGAATGTGTTATTAATAACGCGCAAGCAGGAATTGAATATTTAATATAGGGATCATACATGTTTTTTCTGGTATCGACCTTCGCCCAATCCCGAGGGGTCGTTAAAGTCTGAGCTGAAAGAGCGTGGGTTTTCAACATTCTCGAGAAATACGACAAACGCTAATACCAGTAGAAAAAAAGGAAGAAAAAAAAACATGTGTATGATTGCTATTCCACATAAAACACGTGTATGATTGCTATTCTACATAAAACATGTGTATGATTGCTATTCTTATATAAAACACGTGTATGATTGCTATTCTTATATAAAACACGTGTATGATTGCTATTCTTATATAAAACATGTGTATGATTGCTATTCTACATAAAACACGTGTATGATTGCTATTCTTACATAAAATACGTGTATGATTGCTATTCTTACATAAAACTCCCGAAAATCTATTAACTTTTCAGATGCAATTTAATTTTCCGCAGTCATGGCGCTGATCAGGTACGTTAGCATTGCTTAATCCTTTTCTGGGGTGATCAGCTGATGTAAAATGAATGAGCGTCTCGCAAGAGAGCCAACTTCTAAAATCTACTGAAAAATAGCCATTTTAGCAAATTGTTCAGTATAATATCTGTCATTTATTAGAAATAAGGCAACCATCAGATCTTTGGCAGGTAATTACTCAGATTCTGAACCGTATATTGATTTATACGCAAATGTGAATACACACGGGTTAATGAGGAGCAAACGAGTTAAGAAATCCCCTTTGCGTGCATTGTTATTTCTATCATTCTGAACAAATAATATGCATTAGAACAAGGCAGCAAGTTATATTGTTCCACTCAGAAACTTTATCTCTTCTGTGCGACTGAATTCCATGTTTTAAAGTCAGTACACAAAAGATGCGAAGGTGTAGACTCGTTGGTTTCGGGTGAAGTCCGGTAAAAGGAAACCAACACAAAAGGTCATCAATGGCGCGTCAAATCCATTTCTACAAGCGTTTGTTTCTTTTCTTTTTTTTTGTTTTTGTTTTGTTTTGTTTTGTTGTAAGAATAAGTACCAGTTCTGCTCGCTGAAATTTAACCTTCAGGTTGTTCACAGGTTAAGAATGGCTTTATTTATCTTGATGGGAATAAAAAAGAACACGAAATCGGTAATCATTTGGTTTGTTTTGCGGGAAACTCAATTCTAAAATCTCTAAGTATAACCTCCTCTATTCGAATGTTTGTTTGTTTTTTGGGATTTTTTCTTTCAGTTTTGCAACAGATTCAACATTATTCTTGTATTTGAGCTGTTCTTTTATTTGACCAATTGTGGGGGTTTTCTAAAGAGTTAAACGTCCGGAGGGGATGTGAATTGTTCCTTAACAATGATATCGTGATTTTAAAAAGTACGTAGATTTTAGGCTAAGTTAGAGGCCTTAGGCCTTCCATTCTCAATTTAGACAGATTATGAGAAGGAAATTAAAATTCAATTTGATTTTATATAATAAAGTTGATAATTATTTACAGCTTGATATGTATTCATTCTATATAATGAGGCAAAATTAGGGGTCCTTTTAGATGTACAAGGTATTCCTAGTAACCTTCGAGAAGTATCGTCCCCCTTCCAAAAAAAATGGCAAAAAGTTGCTAACAAGAAGAAAATGTAGTTTCAGCAGGGTATAATCTACGGGAATATTTTCAATTTATTTCTTTTTGAACATCTGATGCGATTCGAGAATCTACTAGACAAAACATCTTAAATCGGTATGCTGACAGGAAAGTTTATTGGTATTTCAGTGACGCTGGCAAAATGGCGGCCACCATTTTTTACGTTTGCATATGGATCTAAGATGTTTTGTTTAGTGTATTCTGGAATCGCATGAGATGTAACAAAATGTGATATATTCGTTTAGATGTTAACCTGCCGAACCTAAGTGTTGTTGTTGGCTACTTTTAGCAATATTTATTTTCCGTATCCTTCCCGACCGTCCCCGTCGGTGACATGGAATACACCTCTGCCATGGTGTGTGTGTGTGTGTCTGTGTGTGTGTGTGTGTGTGTGTGTGTGTGTGTGTGTGTGTGTGTGCAGGCCCGCTGAGGGAGGAGACGAAGAGGCAATTTCCCAGCGGCCCGGCGATTTCTAGGTGCCCTCCGTCAACTCAGTTATAAAAAAATAAATTAATCTTTGCAGTAAATATTAAAATTGGTCCCTAGCAAAAGTCTATGTTATGGTAGATTACTACAAGTTTTATATACACAAATGTACACAGGTTTTTATTTATTAAATATTTAACTAGTTCAGGAGCCCATGACTGCTCTGCCCAGGGGCCCTGACTTTCTGTCGGCGGGCCTGTGTGTGTAGGATGTTGGAGGTAGACTTGCACTAAATATAAGAAACTCTATTTTACATTTGATAATTTTAACAATAATTTTTTTTAAAAGAACTGTTATTCTGACAAATAGGCAACTAACACTGTAAAATGAGCAGGTTTGTCATTTTGAAAACAGAAACTGGATATATATATATATATATATATATATATATATATATATATATATATATATATATATATATATATATATACGACAGCACATCGCACATAAAAATAAAAGACATTGCAACATTAGGGACCGACCATTAGATCTGGGGAGGGGAGGGGGAGGCTGTTAGAAAACCTGGAATTTAAAGAAAAAGCTGACTTATAAAAGAAAGTATCAGTTATATTCATTATATTAGTTCCCAAAAAATTATATTGGAGTACAAGAAAAATAAATATCCTGGCCCAAAAGAAAATTGCAGGTCCCTGCCTCCCCCCCCCCCCCCTATCCCCCGCATCCCGAGAAATAAATGGTCAGTCCCATACATGACATGACAGTTTATATTCAAGTACCTACTCAATTCAATCCAGTCATATCCATATAATTACATATGCTGCCCTCGGATAACATTATAGACATTAGACTGGAAAATGAAGAAATTATGAACTAGAAAAGCAGCACAAGTAAGATGTGGCTAGGACAGGTCACATTTCCAAAGTCACTTGTTCTAGACAAGTGGCTGGGAAAAATATTTGTACAGCCCTGAATAGCATTCACTCCAGAATTCAATTGGAGTCGCATAATACATGTAATATTGAATATATTGTAAGACACTTTCATGGTGCATATTATGGTTGAAAACTGTAAACAAGGTTTGCAAATAGCTGAACTATTTTATATCTATAAAAAAGACCTTAAATTACCATCTTCTTGCAGAGTTCTGAATTCTACTCCTCCCTCCGGCAAAGATTCTCTAATTCTTGTACTGTTTCACTATGCCTCGGTATTTCTTCCGTACCCTCTCCTGTTGGACCTTAGGTATTTCCTAAGATTTTCCTTATAAGGACTAACTCCTCCTGTTGATTCTCTATAACGTTATCGAATTTTGTAAGTACACTAAGCTGGAAATCTGTGAAAGATTTAGGATACCATGAGTGTCAGTTTAACAAAACAACTATTAACAGTTGAAATTGAGCTAATCATGAAAAATGACAATAGTAAATCATTGTCTCTAAAGCTTATCATAAAACATGTAATTAAAACTATTAATTTGGAGACATGTTATCGCATGTATATTATATTCACGATCTGTTACATTTACCTATTGAATTCTTATCTAATCATGCATACTATACTTGTTGTGCTGTGGTAATCCTTAATCCCTAAATAGTGAAGTCATTTATTGACCATCAGAAATATTGTCGTACATAAAATAATGCATGTAACATGCACTTTTCGATTATTTCAAGATAAAAAAAAATGTTAAAAAAAGTTTTAAAAATAAATTTCCAGCGCTAGATATTTTAGCATAATGCCTGAAAATCTGACATGTGCAAATTAAGTAATAATGCAGGTAAATTTGTAAAGATGTTAATACTGTAGCATCGGTTGATTTATATAAACTAATTAGAAGTTCCAATAGATAAATATTTTATTTCTCTATAACTTCTTACTTGAAAAACCTTTTTTCAAGAGGATCGTTTCTACTATCCATAGATCGATTTAAATTTATCACTCCTCCTGTTATCATTTAGCAGCCGAAGCTTTTTTAAAAAACAATAAATAATGCATCAAATAATCCATTCATTTTATCTTACACATATTTACTGAATATTGACTTATAACTTACTTTATTTCAGTTCTGAATATCTAATTATATCCAGTATGATTGATTTACCATATTATATCATATCATAATTATTGTTTAGACCTATTTGTATCATTCTTTACATTAATATGTATTATTAATATTTGAAATTAACAAATTCGAATCATCGTTTACTGTGTGCATTTTCTTTTACTTTTATATATATAAGCATGTATACGTGTCTAAATCATAAATTATTTTTTCCGCTTTCTATTTCTCTTTGGTTTTATTTCATTTTATTTTATCACACTAGAATTTCTTTCTAATACTGGCCAAAAATTATACATCTTACGTCTATGATCTAAGCGCATGCGCATTTGAAAACTCGTTAAATCAAGGCATTTTCCCACGGAGCCCCCTCCCCATTTTATATTCAGCTTACCCGTATAATTTATATATATATATATATATATATATATATATATATATATATATATATATATATATATGTACACACATCACACATATCGATACGAGACAGATAAAGGTCACATGAATGAACCAAGAATTTATATTATTTCGAATACAGTAAAAGACGCTTTCTTTCTTTGAAAATAATTCCACCTCGCAAGGTGTTTACATGTGCAAGATAGCTTCCGTAATGCTATCAACTGAAAATAATCTCACTGTCACAATGAAAACATTATTTTCTATAACTCTAGAAGCTAATTATAGATTACGTGATCGATGTACATACCTTGGCGCTTAAAAACAATTGAAAGCAACACACATTTTTCAGTCACCGTCCGGTGCAGCAGGACTCAGATCACGATTATTATTTCTATATGGTCCCCACATTTGATTGTCATTACTGAACTTTCCATTGTGTCCAAATACGAATAAATTATATGTTAATCTAAAGTCAGAAACAAATTCACAAATTCGCAAATGCACGAAATGCAAAGAAAAAACACTACACGGGCCTGAGAAGATTAAGGAAAAGGCACGTTTTGGTAGCAGAGGAATACCAAAGACTATCGGCAACCGATGTGTTCCTTATGCGAGAAATATCAATTAGAGATTTGTCACCATTGAGGTATGCCAAAATGTCACAAGGCAACCTTCACAACGAACCCTTCGAAGATAGGATTACAAGACCGCGAAGCAATACCTTGGGAATAGTTGGCTTGAAGACCTGAGGAGTGCTTTGTGGGTTGTTGTAATTAATCTTTGAAGAATCTTTGGTGGACAACATTTAACCGGATTCGTTTTAACCTGCAGCAGCTTTGGGAGGATCGTCTTCTCGCTGAACAAAACCTGGACGTAGCCGACATATTCAACGAACTAAAACGCGATGTGCCATATCAATTATGTGTGCAACTACTGGTTGCAGAGTTATCTTCCGTGATCACCTGTTGCCTATAGCGGTACTACCTGCGTTGGTGCGAAGCTTTTACAGTTTTCATGTTTACTAGCAGATGAGAAAGATTCTTAATAAGAAAAAGTATCCCGTTCCGGATGGGACGCGTTCGAAAACGGCACTGACATGAAAGAATACGAAGCCATCTGTAATGACATTCTCGCGAACAGAGGGGACGACTGGAGGATAAAGCTTGGGATAAACCATAGCCTTGGCACGATGTACATCAGTTAATTCCTCGGAGGGCCAGTCCATCAAGCTGGCCGCTAGATATGAGACGGCCTCTCCCTCCACGTGCCAGACCCAACCATATTTTAAACCGGGCATTATACATTTGGTGAGCCGACAGGCGGAAAACAGTACGTCTCATATTTCGCGCAAGACTAGGATGAACCAACAAAAAATAGACTTGTATACTGCATGCTGGACAGCTCCAAACCAGCACCATGTATGCACAAGTACAAGTGCAGGCGTCAAAAGAAGCTAAAGACCACAAAGCCAATAAACGGCGCTAGTCGTAGACTGTCTCGCGGTGGGGCTTTTAGTCATCTGTTTGATGCGTTTCTAAACCTAGCCAGAGGCATAACCGAATGTACACATTAGACACAAACGTGTGTACACTATTTGGTCTTAGGAAAAGATCGGTTTTCTCCAAGAACTTTTAGAGGGATTATAGTGTGGAAGTAGTGTATATACATTAGTGTGTATGCCAGTTAGACATATTAGTGTATCCGGTATACATTAGTGTGCACGTTGATAGACATATCAATGTATCCTCTATACATTAGTGTGCACGGTAGACATATCTGTGCGTGTATGGCGTTTTGCAAAAGCCTATGGAAAGGAGTTTTGAGACTCCCTTATTATAGAGAATCATTTGAGCAGAAAGACGCCATGTGCTCCAAATGTTGCACAGGTGGATTTATCGGAAGTTGATCGGCTCAAAGCTCACGCGTGCATGTACTGCGGACGGCGACATTCGAGTAAAATTTCGATGTACCGACATGTTCGCCAAAATTGCAAAATCACAAAACGCCATGAGAGCCTGGAAAAGCTGAAGGAAAACGAGCTGATGAACCCGATAGAACCCGCGCAGAATCTAGCAACTGACTTACTGGCAAAGGTCGACGTCCTTCATGAACAAAACGCGCGGCTGGAAGCACAGATGGCAGAGCTAATGGCACTTGTCAGGGGCCAGCCCGTTGGAACGACTGAGGAAGAGAAGCTGATCGCGCCTGTAGCTAGTGAGTGCTGTGCCGTTTAGAGGCTTTCCGGCTAGCCAACCAAGGGCATTATCAGCCATTTTAAGGAGAAACCACACAATTGTGCCAATGATCCCGGGCAGCTCCGCAGCCTCTTTTTTCTGCTCGCATTTTCATCCTGCCGGCCGGCTGTTCTAGGTGCTTTTTTTACACATTTTTTTGCGTTCGCGGGAAGCAAGGAGTCTGATTTAGATTTCGGGGCTGGAGATGGCCTTGTGTCACCCCCGCCTGTAACTGCAAGTACATTGTGCTTATTATAAGACCAAGCGCGGTGAGAATAGAGGCCACCGTGATACCCCGCCCGCGAAAGAGGGTTCGTAGCTTTTCGCCAAGGGCTTTATCTTCCTTGACAAGTCGGTTCGAAAGATCTTTGAAATAGGTAAGTTGGTTGAGAAGCCTTTCGTTAAACGTTTCGGCCTCCCGTGAAAGACCATCGAGTTTTCCCTCCTTTTCCACATGTTTGGCTTGTAGTTGTTCACGCTTCTCTTTATCTTGGGATCGTTCTGTGGCTTTTTTAACACGGCTATGTAGTCTTTTATTACGCTGTTTTGGCGACATTGTTTGCAAGCGCGCCATTGTAAGTTATCAAGGCACAGGAGGTCCTGCATCAGGAGACTAACAGGATTATGTGATGCCACCTCCTTAACTGCTGTGTCCACCCCCACCCCCCACTCCCACCCCCTGCAGCGAGTATCTCAGTATCTGTCAGCTTGCTTCTTTCGGTCGGGATTTCTTTTTGTATATTTTGAAGATTTTGTCCCGTCGCGCGGGTGATAACTGGTCGCAGCCGTTCTGTCTCCAGATGTTTATATATGGCCTGACCATGGTACTTTTCAAGCGAGTAAATGGAGTACGGCACAGTTTTTCCTCCGCGCTCAAACGCAAGCTATTTGTCTTGCCTCCAAAGTTTTAATTTGCCATCTTGCAAGACATAGTCGGCATAGATGGGACTTGTTTTTGGAACGTTTCACTCAAACAATTCATCAACCTTTGCGCCGCGGCTTTCATTCTGAGCTGTTATTAATTCGTCTCCACTGAGGATAAGTAGGCTCATTTCCAACTCCTGCGTTCTTAGATCAGAATCTGAAGGGTTGGTATAGTTTCTGCCATTTGATCCGGCATATCAAGATCAGTTACCGGAACATCGACGTCCCGCGGTCCCTGCTGTCTCAATATGGAAAAAAACTCGACCCACTCCACTCCATCCGACGTGTGAAGGGGTCCAGGAGCTTCATCTTTGTCCAATAAACCAAGCAACATAGACCAAAACAAGCTGCTTTTCGTTAGATTTCCAAACAACTTCGGAAGCAACGATGTCATTGTGCCTAGCGACACCAGGCTGGCTTTCACAATTGCTTTGACCGGTGGCACGGCAGCGCCGGTTGACGCCAACAACACAATTGTGAAAAACCTTCTCTGCGCCATCGTCAAAAATATCACTGTACAGATGGAGGACAATAAACTGGCGTGTATCGACAATGCCGATATCTGGGTCGTTTACAAGGATCTTTGACTAATGGAAAAAGAGCGAACTGACGTCGTCTGTCAGGGTATACAAAACGCCAAAACCGCCTCTATACGTTCTACACTTGCAATACCATTACTGCCACCCAGTCCGACGAGTCTATCGCTGCCGCATTTGCAAGTCGCTTATTTGTGCCCCTCGACTTCGAGCTCCTAAATGACCATATGCCATAATACTAGTCTGACCTTTCAGACCGCGTCACCATTGAGCTGACGTTCAACAGCTACGGCAGGGTGATCTGGAGTACTAACAGCAAGGGGAGATACACCATCAGCTGAAGTTCGACGTCGTAACCAACGCAGAGATTGTACGCATGATCCGGCAGCAGTACATGGGAAAAGTGGCAATTTTGCACACCCGAGTGTTTAGATATCGCAGGCAAACTTGAGCAACCCCGTATGGAATATCAACCTAAATACCCTGGCAAAGAGCATGAAGGCGATAGTCATTATCTTCGAAGACTCTACTCAAAGCTTTGATTTCGCAAATGACACGGAGTACTTTTCAAATCCCCTTTTAGACAAGGTGTCGGTGACCATTGGGGGTGCTCCAAATTAGATCTATGCTCATGGGTAGGCGCGATACCAGCAGTGGGAAAAGGCCCTAAAAGTTATGGCGAGGGAGTTTATCAAAAATGCGGTTCATCCTACAAAAACCGGTTTTCCCTTGTTATCGATATGAGATAGACGGAAGACACACGTTCCACGGGTCAAGAAGACGCGTCGAAAACGCGGGTAAAATAAATAAAAACAGCCTAGGCCGCAGGCGAGTTCAACATGTATTTATACATCATCATGGATGCGCAGCTCAACAAACAAAATGGCCAGTTTGTGTCGGCTATGTAATAACCTGCCGTGCACGCTAGCCCCACATCCCTCAACAGCGCGGGAAGTCTGCACGGGTTTTTGATGACTTACAATCACACTGCGCCATGATCGTTGGTCGCCGTGGTTGCGGAAAGAGCGTGTTTGCCTGCGAACTGCTCGAATTGGTATTCAAGGGCCACTCGATTTTATATTCATCATTTTCCTTACTATACACCTCAAGAAAGAAGGCAATAGGCCGTAGGCCCATGGCAAAAAAGACGACGGTGTATTTTTGGTTAACCCTGAGGGCCATAATCTCGATGTCCTGCTTGTCTTCCCATGGCAAGGCAACTGCAACGCGTGTTGTGGGAGCTTTCAGTTTTGTGACCTGCCTGCCACACCATAACACTCGTGGCTTTAGGCTACGTATTACTTAGAGTCAGTGAACCATGCCGAAAATTTCATAAGAATCACGGTATACACTGTTCGTGACCTTTATATCGAGGATTTGCTGCTAAATGGACTGGCAGTCAAGCCAGCAGAAGCGCTGGGTCAGCAGGGGACGATGGACATACCGCGTCCTGTGCAAAACCTGTCGGAAAATCGGAAAGCGGCGGAATACCTGCTCAGTCTGACCGCCTGGCTGAGCTGGTGGTTTCTAGGCGGGCCTCTTACCGATGCGGAGCTCAAAGCGATGAAAAGGTTACAAAAACATACGCCACATACGAGACTAAACTGGGTGCCAAAATGACTGCTTTGCTGGGGGCGTCTCTGTTTGACCTGTACACAGCAGATGTGAGCCACGTTTTGCGCATAGACAACCACGAGTACCTGGTTAAGCATTTAGAAGATGATCCGCTCATCTAGGCCTCTTTGACGAGCATCAGCATGCACCTTTATTTCAGGTGCGGCACAGTTCCAACGCCAAGTGCACCTGGTATGATAACCTACAAACATGTTGAAGAAAGGCAGGTACTTATGTCAGAACAGTCAGCGATACGGAGACGGAAACAAGGTAGGAAACGAGACGGAACCGCCAGCGCTACCAACACAGAACCGTCAGTCGTGCACGTGACTAAGGTTAAAAGCCCGGGCCGAGTTGCATCCGGTAAAAGACTTGTTGAGATGATGAAACAACACCGGACTATGAGGGAGGCCAACCCCAGCTCTGCTCCAGCTCCTGCTGAAAAGGCGCAAGCGCGTGATAAGACATATTATATTCCGTGGGTTGGCATAGCTTTGGTTGCATCGGCCTCGCCTTATTCCGCGGATCACAGTCGGAACGATGGCAAAAACCAGCGGACCTTTCGGTACAACAAACGCAGCAGGCACCGTCGGAACGACTGCCAGCAGCTACTATTAGACACACACCCAATCCTCCTTTTCATATGAAATAGCAAGTGGGGGAAAATGCTCGAAGAACTATGTCTACATCGCAGTATGCCAAAGACTCTGGACACGTCCTTTACCACGGAATAGTATTGGACTCCCTAGAGGTTGGGTACACAATGATTGCCAAACGCCTGCTCCATTTCGGGGACGTAGCAAAGATAGTTACCATCACAGCGCTGAGCCTTTGGGCGCAAAAATATGAGCTGATATCTATTGTCAAGGGCCTTGCCGCCCTGAGCTACGTGGCATACAAATGCTTGTAATAGTGTCTTATTGTTTGCACTAGCAAATTGGAGCTGATCGTTTGGATACTACGTTTGTGGTAATATACTACTACCCGCAAAGCTACTGGAAGGGCGTGGCGGCTATACAAAAGCTGTCAGAAGCCGCCAAAGTCACACAAGATGCTGCCAGGGAATAGCTCAACAAGCAAGCTATATGGCCGATTTGCCTGCCAGCGCAGCGCAGAATCCTCAGCCCACAGTTTAATGTTCCAGCTCCTAACAAGGTGCACCAGGCCGAACTCTTGATTCTGCCGCATGACAAGGTTCGACAATACACGAAACAAGTATGCGCTGACCGTGGTTGATGTCGCTAGTCGTTACAAGGAGGTTGAGCCATTGGCCAAAAAAAAGTCTTTCAAAGTCGTCGACGCGCTGGCACGTATTTACAATCGGGGAGCTTCAAAATGGTCAAAGCGGCTGCAGGTGGATCCCGGCGGGAGTTTATGGGTGCTCTGTCGTAACTCTTGGGTAAACACGGCGAACAGGTGAGGTGGGACGAGGTCGGCGTCCACCGTGCGCAGTGCATTGTATAGAGGTTCGGTCGTACTATAGCCGAGCGGCTGTTTGGGCACCAGTACGCCCGGGAGATGTTGCTCGCGAAGAACGCATTTGCAAAAATGTAGCACTGAGTGGGTTCGGCGGATATCTGCCTTTGCGGTGGCTCTCAACGGCGAGGTAACACGATTCACATGCAAGAAACCTATTGATGCCATTCGTAAAACCGTCGTCCCCACTGTGCGGGCTGTGCATGCGCCGGCTCTTGTACGGTGCGGTAGTGGCCATATGTCCGCGTTACGATTCGATCTGAGGAGTTCCATTTGTTGGTGTCCAACGGCGATAGGCTCGTTGTTTTATTGATGCGGTAGACCCCATCCGGTGGTGTTCGCTGCGTATTGCGGACATGGAGTGCAAAACTTGTTACTCTTTTGGAGGTACTCGAGGTACTTCTCATGATGCAGGTCATGCTGTACAACAGCCCTTGAAACTCCTTTAGCTTTCCGGATCTCCTTTTCGTTTGCGACCTTGATACTGTACATTTTAGGGTGGAGGCCCACAAACTCTGCGATCAAAGTGCCGTTGCACTCATCCTTAAACTTTCCTGCCACCTTTTTATTTGTCTTGCTGAGCAGCAGGTCATCCGGCTGGTAGTGGCTGGTGTCGAATAGGTAGCTGTCTTCGGTCATTTTGCCGTACATGTCCGGGTCACTATTATCAGCAGGAGGCTGTCTATGTCGGTGTATAGGAGGCTAGCCTTTTTGCCGTAGCGCGCTTTGACTTGATCGTACCAAAAGTCATGCATGAGAAGTTTACTCATGTCGAGTACGGCCATCCCTGTATATCTCGGCCAGTTTAGCGTAAGGTTGGCCTTCGTTCTGCGAACAACGTCAAGATTTTCTCGCCTGAAACGCTGGGCCAGTAATCTGCTTCCGCAGCTTATCTTCCTCACCCTCAGGCCTGACCAGATCAACACGAATACGCCTTCTGAGATTTTCCATGGTCTTGCCAAAGACCGAGTTATTCATGAGCTTGAAGAAGTCGTTTTCAAATTCTGTCTTGGCTTTAGTCCGGATATCTGTGTTAAGCTTGATGTAAGGCGCCATCCTCGCGCTCTAATTAAATTAAAATGCCCGATAGTGGATCACATACAGCTTCTTTCTTCGCAGGCTGATGACTAGCTTCATACACTCGGTGAATTTACCCCCAGATCATTCACTAAGTCACGCTAGTAGTTCCTCAGCCACTTTTCTGGAATGCTCATTCCCTCTGGGATCAGCGGGTAGTCGTTGTGCGCGTCATGGAGTTCCTCAGGGTACTCGGGCAGGGATCTCCCTGTGCATCGCCAATGTCGCAAATTGCGATATTTTTTCCTGATTGGCGACAAAATATACCATCTGGCGATTTTTTTGGCGACAATGTTTTTGGCTGTTAAAACTTGTAGATACAATCTTCGGTTTGGAGTGGAGGAATTCAAAGGCACCACGACAGGAAGCCGCAAACTTGGGTATACAATGCACTGGAATCTCTCTATTGTTACATAAACAAATCCTTTGTTCATATTGACCGCTTATGCTGACATGAGTACTGTATGCGGTGATACACTCCAATAGTCAGGACTTTAGTATTGGCCCGTTCCATTCTGAATCGTACACCACCTTCGGTCTTCGAAAGTATTTACCTGGGCCAGTTAATTATCTAGCTGAGGATTATTTAATCTCTTTATACCTTACAAAATTTCAAACCAAACCTTGTTCCGTCTACGCATACTTTTTTAATTTGCAAAGATAAAGTTGTTAACGGCGAGTGCAATGTTAAAGAAAATGCTATTTATAGAACAATCACTGCCAAAAACACGTCGGAGGGTGCATGGTTGTGACGCGGGTCCTCACTCAGATAAAACTAAAAGTCGGTACATTTATACTGTATAAAACGTGCACAATATCATCCGTAATAATCAATAAAATTTTAAAAAAAGGCTACGAAACTCGAGTGAAAACCATTATCTGAATCATAAAAATATAATGTAAGTAGAATATAGACTTTATCATTTTTTTAATTATATGCCACACATTCCAAAATAATGAAGTCTGGATAAAAATAGCATTATAATATTTTTGTAAAAATCATAATCAAGTACATTTAAAATAGCAAGAAATGTATACATTATTATAATTATTATTATAGAAGACCAAACAAAAACAAACAAAAAAACAAAACATATACACATGCATGCAGAATAAGTAATAATTCAAATAATAATTAAAATATTCAGAAGACAATGCTTTTTCCCAGATCAAAAATGAAAGCAAATAAAAATAGAAATAATATTGTTTAATAATGCTGATATTTTGTATCACAATTTTAAAATTAAGAAATTGAATTAGATTTAAAAATAAATAATTTTAATAATAATGATTTATATGTTTATCAGACATTTACACTTATATTTAGGAATTATTTGTATTTTCAACAAGATCAATATTAATAATAATAAAAATAGTAATTTTCATGTCTACATTACAAGCTCTTTTTAAATCTTAATCAAACTGCTGGCATACTAAATGCCATGTAAATATGAATTAAATATATTTAGATGGTGAAGACACTTATGTTCATACTGCATTTTTTGTGGAATGTTTCACATATGATATAAAAATGATAAAAATCTAGAATCTAATTATCTGACATATTTATGAGTTAGAGAATGACATATGATTTAGAGAATTTTGTTAATGTTGTTTTGTATCCATTTATTATAGTCATAGTCATTAAAGTAGTAGGCATCTTGTATGGTAATACAGCATAGATCCACATCACAACCGTGCACCTTACAATAAAAGTATTAACTATTTGATTTTACATTTCTATCTTTATTTGTTACATGGCATTTAGCATGTGCACGTTTTATACAGTGGTGTATGATTCAGAATGGAACGGGCCCATACTATAGCTACAATCGACCAAACGACCACTAATCTTTTTTTTTTTTTTTTTTTTGGGAAATTTGGGTGTCCGTGGCTGAGATACGATAGAAAATTAAAACTGATGTTCTGTGATATGTGTTTCATATTTTTCGGACAATCGTCAAGAATTTTACATTCAAACGATTAGGTCCATCCCGATTGAATATTTCCAAGGTTACCCTTTATTCTCATACATAAATTGATTTTACGCAAATGTATTCATGTATAAGGCTTTCTTGCCCTATAAGAGGTAAACTATTTTCAATAAATTGTATACACATAGGAGGCATACTCTCGATTTTCTGTGTGCTGATTATCCGTGTGTCAGTGCGGGCAAAAAAAAAAAAGAAGAAAATATTATAAAGAAAACTAGTCTTGAACTGTAGTCTTTAGAAACTTTAGAAAACTATATTGAAACATGTAAATAATAAGGCTTTGAGGCACACGACAGGATGTATCAGTCACACCCCTGTGACCCTTTGACACTGAAATATACTGGGGTTCTCGTCTAGCTAAGACAGGCAGCTTAACATTCTACTGTTCAGCCGACACAAGAAATTTACAAATACTGAGTCTGTAATAAACTGAATACAGTGTATCATTTAATATGATAAAAAGTCGGTCAGTTTATACAACTGTTTAAAGACAATTAAAGGTAAGGCGGTCAGCGATAAACAGACACCTTTCAGGGATTTATTGAATTGACTAACAATAGCTAGGGTGATGTGTCCTGTCAAATCCTTTGTGCACTGCTGAGGGAGAGCCCATTAGGTTAATTTGCATAGGTAAAGTACACTAAGTGGAACAACCCAATTTGTATTTAAGTACATCAAAGAGAGAGAACCTAATGAGAATAGGCACGTACGAATGTGAAGGAGACTTCGACTTTGAAACTGCATTCAGCAAGTGGGCACGACGCATACTCGTGTGACATTCGATGTTATTATTTTTATGAAACAACATTTTAATAGTGCAAAACAATAAGGATACAAAACAGTCATGCAATGATTTATTCTGTAATATTGTGGTTGTATTGTTTGCTGTCAATAAAGTAATAAATACTCCATCTTTTTCAATTTTCATTGCCTACTACATTAATAGACATGGAAAAATACTTACTCCTTGCTTGGCGACACTTTTTGAAAATTGACGACAAAATATTGAGATTTGCGATTTTTTTGGCGACAACTTTTTTAAAGCCAGCACCATCCCTGCTCGGGGTCTACTTCGAGAATGTATCCCTTTGGTGCGTCCGCCGCAATTGTTTCATGGAGATTCCTTATTTCAAAGTTATCCGCATGAATCATATCCGGGTTTCTGTTCTGGAACAGGGTATGTGACTAGTAATAATGTTGCGAGGAAAGTGTTCGAATTATCGACAAATATGCCTTTCTTCCATTTAGAGGATGTATATGTGGCAATTTGCATTAGAAAAGTTGGCTACAAGTTGCATCCGATTTGAGGATTTAACATACTGAGACCGTCTTTTGATCCATGTCTATACAAGGGAGATAATTTAATTACATCTCATGAAGTGTCTGCAGAAATGCATATAAGTTATTGGAATACACCTAGTACAAGATGAGAGAAACAGTCCTGCTAATGCAATCCATCACATTCCTAATATTTTCTTTAAAGTATTTATTTTTAGAATTGTTTTTAATTTCAGATAAAAAAAAGACTGGTAACTCGAGTCTTACAAGTTCCCGTTTGAAAACAAAAGTTTAAATTATTTCTTTTTGTGAGTTGTATTAATGCAACAAAAATAAAAACATACCAGCTTCAAATAACTTCAAACAGTGTTATTTTCGTTACAATAACCAGATTAATTTCTTCGATAAGTTTTGCAACTGTTTTTAAAAAATTTACTAAGGACTATAAAGTATCAACACACCAATTGCTTTTCTCATTAAAGTATTAACACACCAATTGCTTTTCTCATTAAATTATCAACACACCAATTGCTTTTCTCATTCAAGTATCAACACACCAATTGCTTTTCTTATTGCTAAATATTTGATTACAAGTAAGATAAAGTCTGAAATTCACCCCAGTCTTCTTTGTGTTGCATGAATTTTAGTTTCAATAATTTTATTGCCTAAATATAGAATGAAATGGAAATATAATTGCACCAAAATAGATCCCAACCTATCGACGGTCCCCTCCCTCACACTATTTGATTATGACATCAAGCAGCATATGGCACACATTTTCACAAATAGGGTATCTGCAATGTAATATGCACAAGATGATAAATATATAGAAAAGTTATATAAACAGAAAAGGATTTCGAAAATAGCAACGAAATAGAGAAGGGAAAAGCAACAGTTAAGTGGAAATAGAACACAGTAAATGTGAACGCAGTAAATCGTGCAAATATCTGTTTTCTGAATGTTTAGCTGGGTTTCTTTTAAGATCAACTCGTTTTAATTAAGTGAGTACTGAGTACTACTATTTAATAATTTGTCAGCTGTAACTAAAATAAAATGTCCGGATAGAATTAAATAATTTGATTCTTTGTTGCTGATAATTTGTGCGTTCTTCTTGAGTTCTTAAAGTGAAATCCATAATACCAAGAGGTGGGGTTTCGTTTGCAAGATTCAAGTGAACTAAGTCATCTTTCAAACAACTGCGCATAAACGGAATAATATCTAGTTTTCCACCGCTTATTATGAAATACAAGGGTAGCAGCTTTCAAGTACCTCCGTGGAAAATTTCAAAGGTTAAGTGAAGCTAAGATAAAGGAAGGTGTCTTTGTTGGTCCTCAGATTCGTGAACTTCTTCGAGATGATGCATTTCACCGTGCACTGCGTGGCAAGGAAAAGACGGCAAGGGACGCCTTCCAGTTAGTGGCAACAAATTTTCTCGCAAACAACAAGGCAGACAACTACAGGGAGTTGGTGGAAAACCTCCTCAAGGCATACAAAAGCCTTGGTTGCAACATGTCACTAAAGATACATTTTTTGCACTCTCATCTAGATTTGTTTTTCCACCGAACTGCGGAGCAGTGAGCGACGAGCACGGCGAGCGATTTCACCAGGACATTCCAACAATGGAGAAACGCTATCAGGGCAAATGAAGCCCATCAATGCTTCCAGACTGTTGCTGGACAGTGACAAGAGATGCTCCATTTAATGAATGCAATAGACAAGCCAAGAAGCGCCTAGTAGACATTGAATAAGGACTAAGCTCTGTACTTATATATACATAATAGTTTTTTTTACTTTTGTTTCAATATATTTTTTATTTATATAACCCTTTTGCTGTTTTTTAAAGTGTTACATAAACAGGACATGTGAAATATTATCATGTAAAGAACCATAAACGCATGAAAAGACCTAGGTTTACAATTTATGATTAAAAGTCTACTATGTACACAACATACATAGACGTAAAATATAAAAACTTAAATATCTTGGATACAATATCCAATCAGTTGTTTTAATTGTCATATTTGAATTCAGCACATCAAAATCCCTAATAAATAGCACATTTTACCTGTGAAGCAGACGACTTCTAAAAAATTGTAGACCAGTGTTATTGAAGAGTCCGCTGCCCACATAAAAAAGACAAATCCAATTATATTGCTAATATTACAAAATAAAATTGTTTGTAAGAAGATGGTCATTTACAACATGATGTTTTATACATGGATTTTATTATTTTCATGTGCAGTCATTTTTGTTGTATTTTGCTCGCTGGATGAGATGGTGTGGATGTAATCCAATCAATCCTAACCCAAACACTCAAGCAAGATTATCTTTACTTAGTTTAATATCCAAGGTCATTAACAGATTCTACCCTTCAATCGCTCAGAAGGACAGAACTTCTGAAATTTTTCCATCATCACTTTCCTCATGAGTAACTCTTCATAGCTAGACAAACAAATAAACTGACGCTTCTGCGATATCATTGGTGGTTGTTTAGAAGAAGAAAAAAATAATAATAAATTGGCGGTTTAACATCCTCACAGTAGCTCCTGGTGTTGAAAAGTTGCTATTTGTCATTTTAATTATTCCAGAAAGGAAATACTTTTGAAATCTGATAGAAACGTATCAGTGACAATGTTTGCGTGATAAGAATTGCACATTATCATAAGAAAGAAAGTACGGGACGAGGCTTTATCCGTTTAATATCATGTGCTGTTTTGTCCTCTTTGGGGATTTCTAATGAGTGAGGCCCTGTAAGAGGAAGAGAGATTTATTCTAGAAGACACAGGCAAACTTTCTTCTCATTGCAGTCTTTGCAAATTGTGAATTGTGTATTTAATTAATATTAGGGAAATAAATTCAGTCACGGCACATACAAAAGCAAGTTGCTATGCTAAAAACAAAAAGACGGCTAAAAGAATTAGTACCCTATTTAGTCTCAAAGTGTTAAATAATTACTAAATAATACAGCCATTCCCACAGGCATGAAGACGAATTGTATGTAATTTATATCAATTTATTCAAAGCTACACAATTTTTGGCCTTGGTTACGAGCTTACTTTTTCTGTAAAATGTCAATATGTGCAAAATTTTTATCTGATCCGTTAATAAGATTGAAATTACTTAGAATTAGTCTTTCATGTCAACTACATAACTATGCCCTATGTTTCCCTGTTTATGTAATGTATATTGCATTCATTAACTCTCAACCCCTGTATATTTTAACTTCTGCGTGTAATGGTTGACTAAAAATTCATTCATGTACAATTTCTCTATCTACATGTATTTTTAGACTAGACATTATATTTTGATAATTACTTTTAGCGCAGGAATTAAAATATATATGTTAGAATAACTTAGATAATGTTAAAGTTAATTGTTATTTCATTGTTGTACTCAGAAAAGTTCTTGTTTTTTTTATACGGAAATACCGACTTCAAATTTTAAAAAATTCTGTCTCTGTCTACTTCCTAGTAGTATGTAAACTTTTTGAGAAATTGGCAGTAGTTGTCCCGAACAAACTTTATCTCAGGCACTTTGCGATCAGATTACCAACAAAAAATGTCATCACCGACAAACGTGTACACAATCTTATTTGGACGGAGTTTTGTATAATCGGCTACCTGTTTATAGTAGCGTGCTATTTTTGGCGAGCTGCGAATTAATTATTGCCAAAGGTACATACACCGATCTCATGTGAGTCCGCTACGTTTGTAGCACGCTACTGTATGTGATGTTTTTGGCCTGAACGCAATCGTCTTTACATCTTATGTCTTACACAAAGCTCATTAATTAAATCTGCCCTTGAATCGTTCAGGACGATAAATCTAGGAGTAGGAAGGTACTACAATATTAAATCAAATAAATCCATTAGACTGAATTCCATACTTTTAAAAACAAAGTATATATGTAATGATTTGCAGGGTTCATTATCCTGAATATCTTAAATTATTAACCCAAATTAAATCGTAGTTAAACGCTAGCTTATAGTATCATGCTAAAAAAAAAATAATAATAATAACCATCATTCAATGAAACAATGTGAGGTTTCTATAATTCTAGCTAAAATTATGCTAATATACGAATGCGTGTGTAATGCAAAGAAGTATTATGTTCATATGGAAATTCCAATTTCTTCCTTCACATGTGTCATACCAAAAAACAGAATGGTGTTAGTATGTAATGTGTAATTTCTTACTCTATAAATGATACAATTACCAAAGAAAATATAAAACAAAACAAGCGCAATTATATCCAAAGTGTCCTTACTTGAATTTCAACGTTTCTTCAGATCAAACAATCTGAGGAACTGAAAAGAGTCAGAGTACGTTTGTCCGCTTGAACATCATTTAAAATAAGGTAATAAACACGAATATGTACTTACTATTTTCAAAGTTAAAATCAAGAATACATACATGATATTTTTGTATTAAAGTTTAGAACACTTGTAGAACCACAAAACAATTTTTATATAACCACTTTCATATCACAATTTAATGAACATGTGACTGGTTCATATAATAGATTGGAAATGCCAACACAATGTTTGAAATTATGCTATGTAATCATATACATATATCATGCAAATGGCAGTTATGTACCACATCACCTATCACGAAAACAGTCACTTTAAGTAGTTGCAGCCAAACACATGAGCAAGTGGTTTAATTCACCAAATTAATTGATAACTCTAATTAAAGGTAGCTATATACAATGGCTAAAATGGGTCCGAAATGACCTTGACTATATTTGTTATTCCAAAATATTTCGGCTAAACCAAAATCGAACAAGAAAAATTCTCTCATATTGTTATTTCGATACTGATAATTTTGAGAATATTTTCTCTTTCGAAGTTTTCCATATAAGAAACCATAGAAATTTTGAAGATATTTAAGACATGCAAGGACTAGATTTATTTTTTGAGTCACTTCCCACCACGGACACGCTATCGAAGATTTTAGGCGTACAACTTTCTTGTGACTGAAAGTGGCAGAGAACATAAAGCTCTCCAGGAGAACTTAACAAAGGACGAGGAATTCCATCCATCCATGTTCAAACATTATGATGCTGAGCCAACTTTATGTACATTTTAAACTACGACGTCTGATTAACGCGTCATGCCTGTTACCACGGCATTTGAGCATTTCAGACAACCGCTGTCATTTTGCGACACATCTGAATGACATGAATATAAACATATACTCCAGAAGTTCATGAAGCCGTCAAATTTAACAGCTGAGCAAAATACTCTAGTCATAGTAATACTATATCCGATTTCCATTACATGTACACATTTAAGAAAGTGATCAAATCCCATTCATACCATATTCAGATCCAATCACTTTGTGTAATTTTCGTTCATAAAATCGTGCCGCATACAATGTCAACAAATCGTCTGCTTCACAATTTAAACAATACAAGAAGAGTTGGTGACAAGACTTAAGCTCTTCGATAATAAATTGTTAGCTAGCTTGTGGGGCCATTACGGGTGTACTGTCCAACTTGTGAGTCTCGTTTCAGTGTGGGTTCTTCGATCTGTAGAATAAAGGCAAGTTAACGAACCCTATCATCCTTTCAAATTCATAAAAGGTGCTTTCTAGAAATGGGGCATACAATTAAAGTTTACGGTGGTTAACTACAAATATGTCATGCATATAACATAAGAATATCATAAATCATAATTACTTGATGGATATACTACAACTCAGGTGTGCATAGATCTTTATTAAATTTATGAATTTAAAGAATCACACGATAGCCTTAAGACATAGGGCAGGGCCAATTTACGACACTATCCCCTGCTACATGCAACATTTTATTCAAAATAGTTTTTGTCAAAAGTTTTGTCGTATCACTTGTTTAGACATTATCTAGTACAGTTTTATAAAGGAAATTATGTTGTATGCAAAACTAATAAAATTATTACTGTTTTAGAGATGTGACTGCTTTGCAGCAAAAAGCATAACATTGTGTATATCGTGTGTTATGATTGTATTTGACATCATATTGTCAAGATATTACCAGAATTCCTTTACCATGCTGCTTGCATGCCAACAAGGGATTTAGGAGTTACAAATTGTGAGTGAATGGGAGATACAATGTTTCGCTTTCAGTGACAAAACTGTTCCATTCTGGAACCAATTACTTGCAGGAAAAGGTTGTCTAAGGTGTACTAACTTAACAAAAAGCAAACGCCATTATATAGTTATGAAAACAATGTGTTTAAGAAGTAATTTTAACGTGACATACAAAACTCCAGTTCCTAACCTTTCATTCTTGCTCTAGTGATACTGGTAATAGCAGCAAATAAAAAGGGGACGGGGCGGGGCGATGGGGGGGGGGGGCGGGTTCGGAGGGACTAATTACAATAGTCTAGGTAATTGGAAGAGATCTAAGTTTAGTAAACAAAATTTAGGCCATGTTGGAACATTGATATACTGCTGTTTGGAACCCTGCTAAACTTACAGACTGATCCATCAGATATATCCAATGTGAATGGCCACCGAAATTGGCCATTCACAGCCCCAAAAGGATACACACACATACTCCATACAATTTAATAGAACATTTCTTATCTGCCTTCAAAAAGACAGGGCGTGTGTATTTACTTTCAGTTGCTAAAGGGAGAACAACTCTGATTTAGGCTAGGGCCATCAGTATATCTGTAGAAAAGAATGATCCTCTCTTTTGACAACTTACACTCTATGAAATGAATTGTTGTGCTTTACTTAGAAGAAGGGGCCCCAGGTGGCCGAGTGATCTAAGGCGCTCGCCTTTACCGATCACTGCCATCTCACCTCTGTCTGCGTGGGTTCGAGTCTCGGGTTCGGCCAATGTGGATATGTGAGAAAGCTTGCCAGTTGCTTCCCGTGGGTCGGTGGTTCTTCTCGGGGTTTTCCCGGGATCTTCCTCCACCAGATAAAACTGGCCGCCATGTATAGCCTATCAAACCCACAACAACAACAACAATTACCTAGAGGAAATCAATTTTTTGACACAAAGCAAAACTGGTATATAAATCGAAAGAAGAAATATAAAATGAAACTATATGCAAGTTAATTTTACATTACTGTCGAACCATCAGCAAGCAATGAACGTGCATATGGCATGAACCCAACAGTTTCGTTTTTATCTAATAAGATACATCTGGCTAAAAGTCTTCAAATAAATGAAAAAATCTTGACATTCAACGAAGGAAGCAATGGGTTTAGTTCATATCCACCAGTTGTACCTATCGTGATCAGATGAATGTATTGACATTAGTTTTTGAGATCAGATCATACAGTATTGTATTTTTGTTTGCCCTCCATAGGTGGAGCGTATTATGTTCTGAGGCCGGTTTCGTCTGTCTGTATGTTACTAATTTTTTTCTACATGATAATTAGAGTTGACCAAACAATTTACCAAACTTTGTGCATCGCTTGCACTTGGAATAAGGAAGAGACTGGCTTGCTGGTTGCAAGGATAAAATGGAATTAGTTTATTGATTGGTTGATTGATTGATTCATTCATGGATGGATGAATTTATGCATTGATGATTGTTTGGGTTGAGTAAGGAGGATAGAATAAAGAAAGAGAAACTAGTCTTTATTTTATTGACTATGCTGGTATGACAGCTTTATCTTAAATAATACATTCACTATTTTATTCATTCATTCAATGCTATATTCAGTCAGTCAGTCAGTCAGTTCATACTATTTTAGAATATGTTAAAATGTTTGTTTGTTTGTTTTTTATTTCTTTATTATTGTCTTGATATTCTGAGAAAACTGTTTCGACCTCTCCATAGGTCTCTTCAGGTGGTAGTAGGTAACGCAACTGCATATAACATGCGTTGTTTTACCTACAGATTTCCCCAAGACAGTTTTTCTTTCTGTATTATGTGTTTTTCATTGTGTCTTTGGGTTCTGTCATTTTGTGCATGGACTAAGATCATCTTTTCTGTCTGCAGTGTCCTTGGCTCTTGCTAAACCTGTGCATATGAGTGATCGCCCTTGGAATGACTGTCCGGTGGGCCTTAGCAGTAGTCATACTTACTGTTGCCGGCTGAGTTCTGTAGCTCAGATGAATCTGTATCATATTTCCCTGTCTTTCCAGTACACGTTTCACGGTTTCCGGATATTATTTATACAAATGATGGTAAGTACAGTTTGTTATCTATTTGATCCAGTGATCTCAGAGTCCTTGGTGAAAGTATACCTCCCAAGTGTTTTACATTTGTTTTCAGTGATGATCCAAGTCTGTTATTAAGTCTTTGTATTGTTGAATGCACTCGTGCCTCAAAGTTTCGTGAATAGTGAACATTTTTAGGTATGGAAACACTGATCGATCTGTTAACAGTCTCACATTTCTGCATGTTTGTGTTAAGTCGCAGTCTTTGTACAACATCACAGGAAAGTTTCATTTTCAGCACTTCCAGGAGAATACTCTTATCACTTTCTGTCATGTTTAGATGAATCACTTGATGAAGGCTCAGAAATGCAGATCGTATCCACCTCCTTAGTACCTCCTCCCCCACAAACTTTAGAATAATGCCGACATTTGTTGCAGTCCCGAGAATAACACCGCAGAGTGGCGTCCAGTACTTGGGGAAGTTGACATTGGATAATTCTAACATCACCACCGGTGTCCTCCAAACTGCAGCGGACTTTAACATCTTGACTGAGAATTTTCTGTTTCAGTGTTTTTCCTTCTCTTGTTCTTATTCCCGGAAAGATATGTTCACTAAAAGTTGCAGAATTGCACCGTTTGAACTGGGAACGACCCAAATAAGTGGGGTCCGACAATCGTTCTACTATCAACATTGGATATAGAATGCTGTAAGCATCGTAAAAACCAGCAGCAGTCTGAGCATCTCCATCTGTTGTTGCATATCTAATGAGAATTTCTTGCAGCACAAACTTGTTACCTATTTCTCTTATCATTGCATGCTCTGAATGTGGTGCAACTGGTGACAGATTTGCTGTGCAATCAACATGGCCTCCTGGACATTGCACATCCAAACCTTGAACCATGCTCCAGTCCAGCACAATTTGTTTTCTACTGTAGCTCCTGCAATGTATTGTTTCTCTGTAACAGTTTCACAGACAATTCCAACTGCATAAGATGAACTTTGACCATGTTTCTTTTCATGTGTAAGCTAATGGCATTATACATTGCATCAAATGCGACATTTATTTGCTCAGGATCATGCACATCACGCATGACATTAAATTGTCGGACTACTTTCAGCTTGTCTGCCATATCCATTTCATTTAGCTGCACAGTAGCTTGACCTACAATGTTGGAAGCCCTTTGCATGGATGTTCTGCTAGGTGGTGGAATGTTAGTGGCTGCAAGTAGGTATCTAGCCCCGGTGTTGCCCATTGGTGTATCCTATAGTCCAGCTTGAAACATCATATTTACAGCAGCAGGGTGTGACCCAGGTTTAGTTGCTTTTATTTCCTCGTACAGCTTATATTCTGGTGACTTAAAACTGAAGGTTTTACACATCTTGGTATTCTTCCAAGCAAGTTCCCGTTTTCTTTCATTAGCAATTTGGAAATCAGATCACTCACATCTCTTGTCTTGATTGCCATGATGATGGATGATATATTCCACATTTCAACATTTTTATTCATACAGATCATACGTGTCCCCTCATGCTAATTCACTTATATCTTTTTCAGGATCAGTCCTGCTTTGGATGATGGCCGTAGAATTCTAGCAGACCCAGGTGTGCCATTACAGTCTGGTGCCACAACTTACTGGAGACCCCCACCTGTCGGCTTCATCACAACCATGAGAGAGAACTTCTCTGCATCCATTCTTCTGGTCACTTGAGCAGATGCAGCACTGGAACTTGGAAGAGTATCATCAGTCAGAAATCTGACCGCTTTGTTAGGTGGAATATTTCCTGGTTTAATAAAAATTTTCTTCTTTTTGGTGTACCCCTTCATGGTTTCAGTTAAAATAACTGCATGTAAAAGTAAAAGAACTATCCTCTCTCCCCTTTATATAACTAGGAAAAGGTGCGCTGCCCTGGTATTATAGAAATCCACCAAATCTTCAATACTATTGGAAGCCTAACATCTAAGAGCTCATCCTATTCAGGGGTGAAAATTACATCACTACCTTAGTTACTACCCCTAACTAGCGTATTCAGATGCTATCAGATTTCAGGTGCTACCTATTATTGACAGGCCCTGGTTTAATTACTTTACACCTGATAAGCAAAACCATTGATATTTGTGATACAAGAATGGAGTCATGTTGCAAAAGAAGAAAATTTGTCAACTTGAGTTTTTAAATTTTATGAAAATTTAACTTAAATTCAACTTCTTAAGTAAAAATATGTATCATATTTCAAAATTGACTCTCCTAGGAGAGTTTAACAGCCATGTTTCATTTTTAGTAATTTCCAAATTTGTATGTGGACTAAAACCTAATTACAGTTTATTTCAAGTGTTTATCTTAATTAGTAAATTCACCATTCACCTTTAAGTTTTGTGCATTTTTGACAGTCGGCCATTTTGAACTTCCTAGTGTTTCTAATACAATGGTGTCAATTAAATGTATATGCATGGATCATATTCATTGCAACTTTGCAGCAGTATTTCAGACACATTTATTTTGGGGGGTTTTTCATTCAGGTGAAAATTTCCAACCCTGATAGGAATCAGGTATCAATTAATACTTCCGGTTCAGTACCCACTAATGTAGTCCCAGTCTTTTTTTACTTTTTAGAGCATTTTATCCTCTCTCATTTTGGTGGTGATGTATGCATTAGATTTAGACATTCTTAGTATTGATTTAAATGAAATTGTTTATTGTTTAGATGTGAGCATTATAGTGTGGTTATCTGTGTGTATTTTGGCGACAGAGCACAGTGAGTAATGAGGCAATGGTGCTGATCTGGAAGTGAAATCTGTGACCCATTGCACTTTGCTCTGTTTATCTATGACAAGAACTGCACCGTGAGTTCTACTTTGAAGATACTTTACATCAACATATGACTTTTTAGGATTTTGACACAGATAAAAATTCAGTATTGACAAACAAATGTAGAGACCATATAGGAAAATTAATTGTGGTCTGAGGCCATGTGTCCTTTGTCTAAGGAGGGATCGTAGCCAGTTATCTTCCCTTTAATTTTATAGGTGGCAGCATGGAACAAAGCGGTCCAATATTACTTCCGGTTTACTTGATGCTTGGCAAACAAGCAAAGAATAGATTGCATCTTCATCTTGCTTTAAATCACATTTTCTCATATCTGCATAAAATGATTGAATAACCGTCATTTTTGCAGAATTAACTTTGTGATTCTTTTCTATAATTATTTTTTCAACAGATGCATTTCCCTAAAACTATATCATTTACCTACCATTCAGCTGTTTGTTTTGAAGAATTCTTTAAATATTTAGTGGGCCGGGTAATTTAGCGACAATTCTAGACTTCCTTACAAACGATTTGTGTTGTTTAGTTTGATATATACGAGATTCTCGTTGAATTTTATTGCATTAAACATATATCTAATATTTTATTAGGCTAACAGTATATATGCATAATAGTCAACTGTAAATGTTCCTTTCATTCTCAGGTTAGAATCCTATGAAAATAAGTTTTTCAAAGATGTAATAAAAGTCCATACATGTATACTCGTACTTATATATATATATATATAGAGAGAGAGAGAGAGACAGAGACAGAGACAGAGACAGACAGACAGAAAAATGCACATGTGTGTGTGCAATGATATGTGTCAGATTTACTACATTTTGTTTTCTTTTGATCACACATCCTATGCCTAAAATAATACTTTAATGGGAGAGACAAAAAGCAGACAATTATCACGGAGCAGTCTAAATAAAGTTGTGTGGTTCTTGGCGTATTTTCAGTTTTACAATTACATTTTTTAAAATGTAATATGATTTGGAAAATTGCATTGGATTTTGTCCCAATATCACATATGATGGAATGTTTTAAAAGGGAAATGTCCCTGATTACCACACAAAAAATATGTTCTCATATGTATTTATCATTGATTTATACAAGGCCTGAGTCTGTTTATAGAAGTAATTTATTATAAATTTATACCTAGGATTTCTACCTCTCCATGACCATGTATTTCACATTTGTTTGCCAAATAAATGCAATTTTTTTAAAATTTCTGTATAAGGTTTACAATACGAAACTGTTGTCACAGTTGCTTTATATATATTGAATTGCCTTATAATGAGTAAATAAAGCAATCAGTTGCACTTTTTTGTCTTTATTTATCAAGTTCTTTCTTCCATGTACTGAACTGTAAAATACACCATGTCATTTTCAATTTTTGTTTAGGAGATTTTCACTAAGCCACACTAATCAGCGGATAAGAAAATGAAGTTAATAGCATTAAATTTTGATATATACTAGGTTGGCGCAAAAGTTTGAACAGAAATAGTCCAAAATTATTAAGATATACTATTTTAATTAACTTGAAAAAAGAAAACAAATGGCAATTTTAATGTTTTCTAGTGCTAATCTACATTGTATCTTTTGATTCACCGAAAACTAAAATAAGACAATACCTGTATTTGCATTCATTGATAAATGTATTATTGAAGTTTTGACAGCAGTTTATCGCTCGACTGATTAACAATAGATTGTTCTGACGAACGATAAAATCCAAGGGGTAACCAAATATCGGGAGAGGGTTTTTCTGTGGCTCCACCTATTATGAAGATAACTGGCTACGATCCCTTATTTGAATACTCCCCTCAGTGTTAATCTGATATGTGACCGTGTCAATAAATCCTATGATCCGGCTATCTGTTGCAAAGATATCCCTTAAAACGTGCAGAAGCCACTTAACTCTCTCTTGCTATTCAGACTCTATTGTGCCAAAATCGAACTCAGATGTTAGATCAAGACTATCATCCACTTGCATCACCTCTATTTCCCCTCTTGCCTATACCTCTCATCTTTCTTTACAAGTTGTACTGTCGGACTCGAATACCTGATAAGGGTATACCTCATCACATTGCATATCTACTAATACCGATGGGTAAAACTGTCCAATAGTCGCAATCTGCTTTAAGGTTAAAAATTCACATTCACAAAGGTTTAGCAATTTCGCACATAATTCGCCCTGATGTAGAAAGCAAATCGATCTAGCGAGCAGCAACTCCTGCATGAAATTGAACAGTTCGGATGAGTTGCCGATTATTTCATAACCGTAACAATTGGCAAATAATGAGCTACAAACAGAGTCTCATGTCCTTCTTGGTAGTCTAGTATCTTCACTCACCCGTACCACGCAAGATTCCGAAGCCACTTCTCTTTGTAAGAAGAATGGGATCTTATGACCTTTGCAGATCATTATCCCTTCAAAGGTGTCAATGACAACTTTAAGCTTCCGCATCAAGTTCCATCCAATACTCATTTGCTGTGATAGTTCGCGCACTACCTGGACTTCTCCCTCCACTGTCAAATTCCTCAATGAAACAGACATGCTGCGTGTACCAAGGTACTCCATAAGCCCACCATTCACTGATGTTATCCACGGCAGACTTACGGCAGTTCCGGTGCACCTTTAAACCTGGTTCGGGTGTAAAGCAATTCAGACAGCAGTGTCATTCCTCTTTTAGAACCACCAGATCCAGTGTTCACAAGGGTTATTACTTCAACACCACCACATATTATTCACTCAGCAGTTTTATCGCAAATTAGCTTGTCCTTTAACTTCCGTGCCTGTTCTTTCAGTTGAACTGACTTGTATTTAAATGGGGCAGGAAATCTACCATACATAAGATGCCTCTCCTTGACAGCCCCATTTAGTTTTCCTGATTCAATCTACACCTTTTACTTAAGCGCATTTTCCCCGACTCATTACAGTCATAACACCTTGCTTCAGAGCAGTCTCTTTGCACATGCTCACTCCCATTGCAATGGTAACATGTCATGCTGGTAAGTGATCGGTCTATGCCCCTTGATTTAGGAGGAGCATATATATCGACGGTACTTAATCTTGTCTTTATTTAAAGGAACCTGGTCATCCACGTTTCTCGCCACTTGTTGTAATCTAAACTTTTGAATAATTATATTTTCTATTTTGCCTTAGTTGTTCAGTCAACCACTGTCGGTCAAATCCCATACCAATGTACTATGTAGTACTAATTAACTGGCCTTTTGCAGAAATTTCTGCCAGTTCCTTACTCATTTGTTCCTTTTCTTTTTCTATTTCAAGCCATTGTTGCAAGATATTGTCCTGGTGTTTAATTAGTAATTTTGCACCAAACATTTTTGTCAGCAATTCCTGCCTAGAACTGCTGTTTTATTATCCCACTTCTCTCCTTCTTACTAACTGTAATGAATGTCTTGTCAGCTAGGTCCTTCAATGCAGAGTTTAAATCATAAATGCTTTTTATGCTCACTTGTACTTGATTCTGAAATTTGGACTTGTACAAAACATCGTTGTCAGGTCCAAAATGGGTTTTTTATTCGTTTACCAACTTGGCATAGTCATCTGTAAGCTCTGTCAACTACAACGGTGGACAACCAATGCACTTTTTCCTCCTTCGCGCGTTTGGCTTGTACCGCATTAGCTACGCTGTCCTAGCCTCGACATGGTCGAGCCTACAAAGTGATCCTATATATTGCAGTGGAGAAAAAAAGACTGTTCTAAAAGAAAAAAAGAAGAACTGAGTTAAAAATCTACTACCTAAGTAGAAGGTTTTTTTCCAGGTAGTTTGGCTTATTATAAAGTTATTGAGCCTATATAAGGTAACATAGATTGGTATGTTTACACTAACCTTACTTTGTCCATCATGACAGATAGCACGAGATTCTTGCAGTAATTCATTTTCCTAATAAGGTTTGCTACACCATATTTGCATATTCACGATACGTTATTAATTGTTGAATGACGTAGCGTAGGAACAGCAAGTGTGGATAGTAAGACAAATACATCTTTTTTTTCTCTTCATTTAAATGACTTCTTGACTAACTTTCAAAGTCACCAATACACGGTATTTACTTCGAAATTTGCTGAATCTCCGATTCAAAGCACGCCATATTTACTACGATATGTTTACCTTTCCAAATAAGGACGTAATGTCCTTATATGGCACACTGAAAGACGAGATTGAAAAAGGAAGTAGTATTAAATAAGCTAATATGGCAGACTATCCAACAGCAAAATTCGTGTGGAAAAGGTAAACTCTATTTTACACGTGTTTCTGCGATGAAATTATGCACTTCTGGAATTCAATAGGAGGACTATTTGATTTGTTTAAGGATATGTATGGAACATCTACAAACATTCTGACAATATGCTAAAAAAAACTCCGTGTGTGAATCACATCCGGCTTCTCCATTAATGCATATAGGAACATCTTATTACACCATCCACGACGAAGGTAGGGATACTAATATTAGTGCTAGAACTAGATAACTAAGTCAACTTTTCCAGCCAGTTAATTGTATCTTACCCTTCTCTACCAGTGAATGCTTGTGGTAAGTAGACACTAAATACGCTCTCCGGGGTAATTTAGGTTCAACCATACTAGCAAAGTCTTAATAATGCCAAAATATACGATAAATAATGCAAGAAATCAGCAAAAACAACACTTGGCAGGAAAAATTGTATGAGGTAGTTCTGCTTCTGCGCACCGGTCTCAGCGCAATGGCAACAAATAATCAATCATAAGTTTGCACAAACATCACTGCCACCAGATGGTGTAAATAGTTTAAATGTCAAACACACACGCCAGCATCCAGTCACCGCATGTCTCTCTTCAGAACAAGATGGAAGTCCACACAAAGACATACACGGTACAGTCTCCAAAACTCTTTACCGCATGAATTACATCCGTTACAGATTTGCCGCCTCAGTAGCTATTTTAAAGTCAAAATTTCATAATGCGGTAATCCATCTCTGACTTACTGCATCCTAAGTTTGGTCCTGCCAAGTACGTATCACGTGACTTACCGATCTTGGATGATACTACTGATGGACAAAGGTCTGATTACAAACAAACAAACTTTTTTACAAATATGAAAGTCTAGCATACATGACTGTACTGTGACACCGTTCACAAAAAAAAATAGATTTTACTGTCCGAATAAAATGGAATATAATGTAGTGTGTATATATATATATATATATATATATATATATATATATATATATATATATATATATATATATATATATATGAGAGAGAGAGAGAGAGAGAGAGGTAGGAGGGAGGGAGGGAGAGAGAGGAAGAAAATATTTACTGAATATTTGACTGGATTGAGATTTCACACACTTAGTAATATTAAATATTTTTATCCAGCAATATATTTAATGTTACACAGAGTCATGTGAACATTCCCTATCCAGGTGATAAATTGAAAACATTATCTAATTATTAATCTGAATTTTGCTCTATTCAATGATCAAATCATATTTTATCACAACATAACATCACTCACTAAGTGGGCACAAACCGTTCCATTCCCGACAAGAATGAATCATAATGGGTCCACCTATGCCCCCGAGGCACACGTAGACGATGAACTATCAGGTTATGGAGCTGACTTAAACTCTGTCAAGGCCATACAACTCAGAAGTCATTCATTCTAGAGTCTTGCATAGGTTCGTCAGGGTCATCATATACACAGTAATATATCTGGCATAGTTGTTGCGGTCGTACTCAAACAAGAGGGGGCAAAACTCATACAATCATATTATATACAGATCCAGTTTGTTTTCTTTTGTTGCTCTAATGAATGTGAGAATTAACCACGCAATGTCAGTGTAGCCTAAGCATCACTGGGCCGTCTTTCTTAGGCAACCTTGCCTGACAGAATCTTTGAAATTTTGGTACATATGGTAGAACTATTGACACTGCTCGTTTGCTATCCCTTTCTGGAAAGTTTCTGAATTTGGTTTCTGAGAGAGATTGTGGCTTCAAATACCCTCAGCAGGAGCCTTTCTGGTGCCTCTAATGTAAGATCGTGGATATGTAAGGTACGGCTATAGTGTTTGTCATAAAATACATTCTCCAAACAACCACTCGCGCACACCCTTGCCTCAATCAGAACGTCTTCAAGATCACTTCCTTTCATTCGTGTACCAAGAGCACCAATTATAGAAAATATGGTATGAAAACACCCAGTCTGACGATCACATTTCTGACATACAGCTGGTTCTGCCACACAAGTCAGTACGCATGTTTAGCCACAGCTAGATCAAATTTCGATTATTTTAATTTTGACCGACAGTCCTCATTAGTACTCTGAGACAGATCCGAACATGCTGCACCGTGGCATTGTCTTCTCATTGATCGAAAAATTAATAGCAGCCATGTAGTCAACAGTAGAACATACACACTCTGTTTCATATGAGGTCATTGAAAGGCAACTAACTCATGAACGAAGAGTCTGGATATCGTGGGAACTTGATTTTTTGCAGTGCATCCATAAGAAATTAAATAACCGTGCATAACTAAAAGCTAATTCCTTTTGTGACGAAGTTGTGCTCATCTCTAGCACAGGCTCGGCTTTTGTTTTTGCAAAAGAAAGTTTCAGCTCCGATACTTTGAGATGTACAGTCCTTTCGTGAGATTTTGGCATTTGTGCTAAAATGGGAGCTTCCTCCACCTCTTGAATGGAGATACGGTGTGTTGTATGAGTTGTTCCAGCGCCAGACAGAGTTTCTTCGTTTAAGACAAAGTTGTCCAAACAAAGATGTACGACTGAATTGCTGTCTATATACTTGCTGGCAAGAGTGAAGCACTAGCTGTGATGTTGTTGCACATAATGGTTTCAAGTTCTAGTGTTTGTGAATATGACTGACGGTCCCCAAAAAGATTCAGAATGGTGATGATATCTGCACTTCCAATAAGGTGGCGAACTGCTACAACCAAAAGACAATGCATTGACATTGACCATTACCCACTTGTTGTAGCATTTCATATATCTTGGGGAAAGGATCTCACACATCAATAGGTTTATGCAGATATCATCCTTTGTGGCTTTCCAGGTACCACAAGTGACAAAAAGTCATGAAGTATGGATCGTGGTTGTGGTTTCTCAGATGAAAGCCACAAAGTAGTTGATGGCCATGGCGTGTCTTTAAATGTCTTCTGAGCATCCTTGATATGGCGTCTGATATTTATGGATGCCTCGTCAAGTCTTCTTTCATCTGAAGCAGCAATTTCAAAGCTACTTCCACTGCTTGATCAGTGGTTACATCACCGGAGTACACAAGCTCACACTGCAACTAGAGGGTTACCAGAAGTTAATTATATTTCCAAAATGTTTAATTAATTTGCCCATACTGCTTTCCAATAAGAAAAGTAGATATTTTTCACGCATCATAGTCATTCGCCCAGCCGTCTCATATTTAATACCATTTTCTTCTATAACAGAGGAGACATGCTCAGATGCTTCCTGTGAGCCTCCAGAAAGTTAGATGTTTCCAACCCGGCACTACATGTATTTCTAACGTCCTTTTGGTGTGCATTCGTCTACAGTGGTTGTGATGTGAACATCTCCAGCCACTAAATCCACATCACGAATAACACACACCAGTTTATCATCATTTTATGTTGTTGCTCTACAGCAGTCTTAACGGATGATTCTGCAGTTTGTGCAATGCATTTAACTAAACTTTGAAGAACACCTTTTACCTTTATATACTCCTTTTTACAGAACAGCGATTTGTCTGAGGAAAAAAGCACAGAACTATACGTGGAGTCACCGGATAACCTGATGAAAGTACTTGGCTGATCTTCATCATCTTTAACCTGACTTGCTGAAATTAACCTCTTCTTCCTCAGGCGATGCATTTTTATAAGTTCTGGTAGCACCAACGATGGCCACCGTGGACTGCAGAACCATAATATTCTGGTACATTTGTGATAAACTCGTCAAGTCTTTCATCAGTATTAATTTTGTACAGTCTTATGGCAGCTATTTCTTTAATCTTTGAAAAACTCATTTGTTTCAGAGTTTGCTGCTGTGTAAGATGTGTTTCTCTGAAAGTCAATTATACAGATCTTTCTGCACTCATTTGGCTCTGCCGATTGCCGCCTTCTGTCTCTTGAGGTCATCTAGGGAATTGGATGTTCCTCGGTCATCTCTTCAGTTATGAATCTACAGAAATATAAACAGACAGATACATTAACTGGCAGCAAAGAAATACTTTACATACAACCTAAAGTATAAATAACGTAATATTTGCTTTACACTACCCTGTGGGTTTATTTCATAATTGGGTCATACTACAGTAATATATGCCAAAATCATATATCCACCGATGAGAGAAGCTAATAATGTATTCAAAATACCAAACAGGTCACATTAAGGTTGATAAAGATGTTTATGTTGTCACAATCAGAAGGTTACCCCCATATTTCGCAATTTTTTTATTTTTTTTTTACATATTAGGGTCCCAAATTCAACCGCTATATAACCCAAACACCCCAATGGTCAAGATGCAAACAAATATCATTAGAACCAATATACATGGCGCTTTAAAAATATTAAAACAGACTGTACAAAATTCACTAAGGCGAGGGGGGGGGGGGAGGGACGCTGTTAGAAAAAGGTCTAGTACGCCGTACAATTAGATCAACCAAAGTTGTACTAACATCAAGAGAAATTCAATGGTTAAAGCTCTCTGCGAAGTAAAAATGCGCTCAAGAGACAAAAACTGAATTTGCATCAAGATACATGTAAAATCTAAAACAGCAAACAAAAACATAATAATACGAGACTCAGTCCGTAACAATAAGTGAAGTTATTATCATCATCCTTACACTGAACTTGTTACCAGGTTATAGCTTTTCAGCATTTATGACTCTACTACTGGCATAGATAATGACATATTCAAATCCGTTTTGCTTTTGTTACAAAATGTATCCTAACTTGCAGCCACTGGCATCAATGGGTACAATAAGTGACTGAAAAAAATCAGCATAGGCCATAACTTTGCCATCAGCATATCAAAAGCTGTTTCTTCAATCTCACTCATGTCAAAGGTGTAGGATTGGTTTTGCTGCTTTTCTTTCCTTTGCCCTCCACCACTACGTATTGTGCTTTGATCCTCAATTTAGACCACCGCCCATTCTTATAATATTCGACTGACAAGAGGTAGAGTTCTGATAGTCAAAACTTTGAAGAGTGTACTTTTTAATTTATATTGGCCACATATTAACGTTTACCTGCTACACATGTTCCCATAGACCCCTATACTGTACATAGTATCTGGTCTTGAGCATTATTTTCCATTTAAGTTAATAACAAACTGTTAGCAAATAATGTCTGATTGTTTGCAGGACTAGATCCCGGTTCCTAAGACATACTATTGCACAAAGCATTACTTTGCCTGAAAATATACAATATACCCTTTGAATGTGAACGATACGCATTCTAATTACTGCAAGTAAAATATAAGTCATAATACTTAAATGAATGATTGGATTATTTTGTTTTGTGTGTGTGTGTGTGTGTTTGTTTGTGTGTTTGTGTGTGTGTGTGCTAATTACCCAATAACGCAAATGAAAGCGTAATGGGAAGTTACCCAATACTTTTGTTGACAAGTCTAATCACGTGATGAAAAAAATCACTTTAACAATGATATCACTGCACATAAGGTTTTCAAACAGGAAAGTTTATTATTTTATCTAGGATGATCCGCACGTGTTTTCAGACAATTTGTATACTCTTTAGCTGCTTGAAGAGTATTGCCGAATGCAGAGGTAAGTATATATACAACAGTGGACTCATACATACATACATACATACATACATACATACATACATACATACATACATACATACATACATACATACATACATACATACATACATACGTACGTACAAGTAATATATGCATATATCGATTCATACATACTTACGTACGTAAAAATGTGACAGATAAACGAACGATGAGATAGATAGAGGGCTGGAACGTCAGAGTTCTTCATTGCCGTTTCCGAAAGAGTTTTCTTATCGATAGTATGTGTAAAACCGTACAATATGCAATGTATTGCCTCTTAGTATAGATTCACCCTCTTAACTACAACATATACATGCATTCCTACAGGCAGACAGACATACTAATCTAAGCACATATCATCATGCATATACACGTTTAACATTATATGTAATGCACAATTATTCCTTCTGTAATGTTGTATCATAATATATCTTGCATTTATACACTAGAATTCCTTTCCATATTTCTCATTTTCACACTTTTCAAAACAATCAAAATTAACTTCGATACCTTAAACAGAATCACTTGATTATTCAGCATCACTCGAATGACTTCCTCGGTCCCTGCGTAGATGTTTATGTTACTTGCATACCTCAAAAATCGTAATGTTCCGAAAACTATATTTAAAAAAATTAGGTCCATCAACACTTTGATTTTTCATAGTTCTACTGTGTTTTTTATCGTGTACAAGGAACAGTTATTGCATTCACTGGATGCAACGCAAGATTCAAATGGAATTTAGGAGTTACGTCAGCTCAGCTGAACACAACCAAAGTTTTTATCAGGAATACGTCTGGGGTTATTATTAGCTTTTCCAAAGCGAAAACATGTGAAGTTTGGGATGACCAAAGAGCTGAGTGCGCGGTAATACAACGGAATCAACAATGGTTCTTTTCTCTTCTTCTCATCCTCGTCACAATGGAACACAGCGGCAATTATACAGCAGAGACCATGACAGGAGGAATCGGTTATAACATTGATACAAAGCACTTGGCATTAATAGGTAAGTGGAAAGAGAGCAAGGTGTATATTGTATCAACAGTTACATGTACACATATATCGAAACTTACCACCCCCCCCCTCACACACACACACACAAATCCATTTCATTTACAGAGCAAAAAAGCGATGCATCATGAGGAACTTATTTCATTAAGACTTAATTTATTGAAATTAAAGAATATTTTCCATTTAAAGTAGGCCCTGTTAACAAAATCAATTCAAAACTATATATATAATTATATATATATATATATATATATATATATATATATATATATATATATATATATATATATATATATATATATATATATATACAAATATACACCAAAAACAGAGCGTAAAGTGTTATCCCTGGATTCTACAGAAGAATACTTGCTCACATTAACATAATTTTTAAATACGAATAAATAATATTATCATACATGTTCGAAATGGTATAGGGTTTGGTGCGTGCCGACAAGGCGAGGGGTGCCATAACCCGCGGACCCGGATTTGAATCTCCGTAGAGTACGAATTAAAATTTCTCTAGCCAGTGCGATACTATTTTTTATTCATCTCTCTCTCTCTCTCTCTCTCTCTATATATATATATATATATATATATATATATATATATATATATATATATATATATTCTAGGTCACAAACATTTTAAATTATTAAAATATTTGCAGGCCACAATTATTTGATATTTTAAAAAACGTATTCCTGTTAGCAGATTAAATATAACTCAATTAAACCACTAATTAATATATGTTTTATACCATCTGCAGTTCAGAATCAATTGACTTGGCCGTATGGATGACGACGGCTCGATATTGAATATCTTACTGGCATTTAACTGATAAAAGTGTACCAGAGTTATTAAAATCGGTAGTAGGTTTTACATATATTTTCAAATACAACAATGTAGTCTGAATTTAAATGCCTTTACTTGATTAACAGGCATTTAATTCCACTAATAATAGCATAGATATAAAACAACTTAACATAATTTGTAATGACTTTAACGTTTCCCCCTAACCATGAGTGGAGCTACCTAAAAAGAATAAAAATCAAAGAGCTATCAAAATAGTTATCATGGGGAAAAAAATAAATGGATTTCACTAATGAAGAATATAATTATGTCATTTATAAACATCTTATGGATTAGGAATTTTCCTTGTGTAAAATCAAAGAAAATCAAAATTTTTACAATACTAATGTTGATTAGAACGAATGACCGGACCTATTTTTGTCTACAAGATAGCAACGGATTGACAAATGAAGGTATTACTAGATTCAATCGAAGCATGCACTCCTATAATTCTCTGTGTCGTAGGTGGTCAGGTTCAAAGCAGAACATCTATTAGGTAGTTGTTTCAACTTTTCGAGAATCATTAATACATTATTTGAAAACATTGCAGCAAGATTTGAGCAATATATTTCAGATTCAAAAGCTCAATTAGATTATGCTATTGGTGGAAATGGTATATTTGTATTGCTTAGTGCTATGGTCATGCAAATAGGCAGTGTTGTTGATTACAACAATGACTTGAAAAAGTCACCCGATAGCTTTAAGCTAGTATCAACACTGATATATAAAGAAGTAGCAAATATATATGTTGAGTAACCGAAAACCAGTCTGTAGTTATTCCGACAGACGATGAAGAAAAATAAGCTAATGTACTTATCAACTACGTAAATAATATTGAAAATATACTTGAAAATTATTAAAAACCCAATGACACAAACAAAATAGCATGTATAATTTTTTATTGATATAGGAACCGGTAAACATTTCTTTCATAAAACATATTACTTTCTGCTCTTTTTTTTCTGTGCTACACCTCTGGCCTAAAATGCAAAGAAGAAACAAATTAATGCTAGAACAAGTTAAATAACGTGATCAGCTACGAAATAAACTATCCCTCTAGTTGCTTTAAAGAGCCAGCTTATTACAATGCTAATAATGCAAGGCAATCCTGCTGCTGCCTTTGTAGCTCAATCAAACATTAAGCAAAACCTTCTAAGTCTTTGTATTAATTCAAAAATGCATTCGTTTGGAACAAAAGGAACAGGAGTATGTTGAACCTTAGAAAGTGGAAGAGGAGCGTGGGAAGGAGCAGGAGCATGATTAGTTGAAGTACTGAAATAGAAGAAAAAAAAACATTCTTTAACCATTCTTTTATAGAATGAACAGCAGTTAGTTAGTTATACCTATCGCTGTAAACTTTGCATCAATTGTCACACCTTTGATGTATCTGTTTACGCTCCATATATTGGTAACATTTAATTAACTTCTGACTTTATTTTTTCAATGTTTTCTCTAAAACTGCATTCAATATCTGTTATGTCCGACTATTTGTTTTCTTTTAATTTCAACATTTGTCAATAGTTCTTGCAATTTGCCATTTGTTTATTGGTTTGTGTTTGTTTGTGTGTTTGTTTGTTTGTTTGTTTTGCTTTCGTTTCGCTTTGTTTTGTTTTTGTGGCATATGTTTCTTTACAAATATATTTTTATATTCCTTCTGTCTGTTTGTCATACATTTCAAAATCAGCCTTCATGTGTATTTTTGCTGATTATGCAAGTTGAACAGCAGTTACGTATCCTCTTAATTCTCTTTCTTTCAGCAAGTGGAAGTTCTCTACCTTGAATTCTTGTATAGTAATCATCTACACAATTTTCTGTTAATCTTAACTGCTAGCCTAATAGCTCCTTTCTGTTTATTGTTTACATTTCTATTTCCTCTGGAATTTGTATTTGCTGTCTGATGTTTACTGTCGGGTCTAAAGGCTGGTAAAAAGAAATTCGTTTTTGTTGATCATTTGTGATGTGTATTTATTTCTATTTATTCCAACCTAAAGACTTAAGCAAGTACCTTTCTGTGGCTACATAATTAGGTGCCAACATTTAATTTGGACCATTTTTGTATCTGGTATTTTAGAAATTTGTGCTGTTTCTTTTCCTGCTGTTTTATGCAACACAATGTTTAAAACTTTGTCTCTAATTTATCTATCTCTAAATATTGTTGAATAAATTCTTCGCATTTATCTAATAAGCTGCATGTGTTTGGAGTTTGTTGAGAACATTCAAATTGCTCATTAGATAAATTATTCTTTGTTAAAGGGTCTTCATCTTTATCATTTTCAAATGTTTGACGAAGCTCTTCACCACCTTTTGCCAATTTTCCACTATTTAAACGGTAGATAAACAGCTTGAAAAAGATTTAGTTTTCATGCAAGAAAAAATAACAGTATCATTACTTCACTTGACATCACAGAAAACAAAGAACAGCTGAAAATCAGTATAGCAAATGCAACATACAGAGAGATAACGGGTAAAACATAAACTGAAAAGTAGTTGGGAAAATGGTCGAAAAGCAAATAGAGAAAACATGAAATTTTTCTCAGTGCAAGATCAGCTGAAATTTCAAAGTCATTTTCAGATGTTGTTACCCCATCATTAACAGCTTGTATTAGTAAAATTCTACACATTGATGATTTTAATAAATTTAGGGAGAATTAAAAAAAGATTCCATGGCATCAAATGGTGTTAGATTCTCTATTTTAATTGAAGTGAGCATTGCTAGTTTCATAACATTCAAACACATTAATTTCAAGAAACAATAAAAGGAAAAAAAAAACAAGTTAATTAATGTTATACAAAAGGTATTCAATAATAAAGCCTTGGTTTTATTTTCCATATCTTGCATTCTCTCTGTTTCCGATGGCATTCTAGTACCGTTTGATCTGTTTTCACTAGATATTATATATTTCGTATTCGAGAAATGAAAACATTTTATCTGCTGTTCTAAATCAGATAAATAAAATGAATCACAAGGAATAACATGATTTAAATCATCATCACTAACACCTTCAGGTGAGTAAAGTTTAACGACATATGTTTAGAATTAGCAGATGGAAAACCTAAAATTTTTAACTTCATTTTTGTTTTGGTGTGTTCACACAATGCCTGTAAAATTCTAAATCTTGGTAAATTAGCTTCAAATGTTTTTAGTTGAGATATATTTCTTTAATGTAATTTGCGTAGTATTCATTCTATTTTGTATATTTTTTATCTCCAATTAAATCATAGCCATTCATGCATGAGTTTCAGTAATGACTAGTTTTATAAAATTCCGTTATGTTTTTCTCTTTTGTACATTTCTGACATGTCCTACTTTCTATCATTTACTTTATACTATCTTTTTTAAAATCATTTTATACTACTGTCATTTACAGTTAATTTTAAGATCATGTTTTTTCTCTACGTTGTATTTTGTTCATAAATAAATGGTAGCTGATCAAAGTAAAAATAAGTCTCAGTCAAAATTGGAAAAAGTATCTTAACAGGAGATTAAACATCCACGTAAAGTTGAAATTGGAAGGCAACTTGGATTGAAATCAAAATAATTTCAAAGATTTAACAAGAAAAACAAAACGCCAACCAACTATGAAGAAATATTCATGCAAGTGGCTGCATTACTTGATAGGTTGAGTTACTGTTGTTTTGATATGTAAATATAGTAACAATTTTAAAGCTGATATAATTTAAAAACAACCCCAAGAACAGAATAAATCAAAACCAAATGCGAAATCCATTTTCGAAAATGTTGCGAGGGATAGAAATTTCACAAAAATAAATGCGTAAGACAAACTGCATCGGTAATTCCATTTCATTTTCCGAGTTTACAGTTGACTTTTTGTTAACACAAGGAATACTACCAGAAACAAAAAACAATTTGGTTGTTTTTTTTAATCATTTAAGTAGCGGACAAAAAAGAAAATACTTCCAAACGACAATAGTATAAATTTTAGCTTTCAAAAGATCAAATAAATTTAACATGATTTGGGTAGAGAAATGAAACACTATAGAGGTGTTGGACAGATATACAAACATCATTGAAAGTTTTAAACCGATATGGAGTAGCATGTCAACAGTTTCAGGTGAGCTGCTACTTAAGGAGTTGCTAGTTTATCAACTATTATTCCTCTGGTTTGTATTGGATTTTATGGAACGTTACTTGGGCTTGGTGTAAAAGTATTAAGGAAAAGATTATAAAAAACAAAGTTACAAACACAATGTGATAGCAGCTTCGTGGATCAGTCAGTTGTATTATATCAATGACATGAAGACATCTGCATTGAAAACAACCAATGTTCTTATCAGGAATACGACCGGAGATCCAGTTAGTTTTTCTAATGCGAATACATGTCAAGTTCGGGAAAATCTACGAGTTAAGTGCAAAGTATTATAATGGGATCTTCTTCTTATCCTCGTCACAATAGAACATAGCGGCAATTATACAGCAGAGATCACCACGGAAGGATCCAATGCTTCAAGTGATATAAAGCATTTGATAGTAATTGGCAAGTCAAAAGAGAACAGAGCTTATACTGTATCAACAGTTACATGTTCAAATAAAACGAAACTCAAGCCCTCAAAAAATCTTTTTGAAACACAGGGCAGAAAAAGCGATGTATGACAAGGAACATATTTGAGTAAGACTTAATTTATTGATATGAAAGTAGGCCCTTTGAACATATTCTTCTTCTTCCATCTGATAATCAACCATGCATTAATTGAGGCAAAAAAAAAATATCACCTCTATTCTTAAGATTGATAATTTGTTTCTTTCAAAAGATCTGAATTTTTTTCTCATCCTAATAAATCCATAACTATTCGAATATATGTGTGTGTCTGTGTGTGTCCGTGTTGTCTTCTAAGCAAAGAATCGACAAACTAGACTTAATGAACGCTTGAGATAAGTTATAGCATCAACTACTTTGGATAGGACCGGCAATTCTTGTGGTGTGATGCCCCGATCACCGTATTGCAAATATTAACAACAGCAATGACTCCAACCCCAAAAAACCGAAGTTTGTGCCCAATTTTAAATAACAAAACTTGAAGGGCAGTCTCGATAAAGGCGTAAGTTTTAGGGAAAATGTCTATAGACCAGAATAACGTTCATTTTTCAAACACATTTCTCCTCCACCAACATCTTAGGTTTTAAGATATTTCTAAGTCACAAACATCTGAAGTTTTCAAACAAAATATTTGTAGACCATTCCCAAAAACATCATTATTCAAATTCCATTTCTAACTCACAAACATCTTAACTTTAAAAACAAAATTTGAAGGCCACAAATATTTGATATTTTAATAATACATTTATATTAACAGATGAAATGTTTCTCAAATAAACCACTAACTAATTCATATTTTTATACGTCTCTGCAGTTGTGTTTTCCAACACCAAAACTCACAGGTAGAAACATAGGCTAATTAAAGTGTACAAATTGTGTGACAATTAAACAATGGACCTCGGATATGAAAAATAGCAAGCACATCAGCTTATGCATGTCCTGCAATTCAGATTATCAATCCACTAAACAAAGGCATTCACATATATTTGCAGAGATAAACATTATTTACCACACCAGAAGGAATTATTTTCCATACAAACCATTAAATTGTGTTGGTAACTACATTTTAAGATTTTACAGTAATAAGTCTGTTAACAAATATATAATAGAGTATAAAATAAAATTTTGGCAGAATCAAATTAACTTGGCAGTATGGATGACGACAGCTGGATGTTTAATATCTTACTGGCATTTAACTAACAAAAGTGTACCAGAGTATATAAAATCCGTATATAGCTTTTATGTCTACTTTCAAATACAGAAGTATTGCCTAAATATGAAATTCCTTCACGCAGTGAACACGCATTTAAGTCAAATAATAATAACATAGATTCTAAAACAATTTAACATAAATTGCAATGTCTTTAACATCCCCCCTAGCCATTAGTGGAGATACCTAATAGGAAAAAACCAAAAGCTATCAAAGTAGTTATCAATGGAAAAGAGAAATTGATGTAACTAAGGAAGAAAAGAATTATGTAATTTATAAATATATTATGATTGGGGATTTCCCTTTTGTAGCATTAAAGTCAATTACAATTTATAGAGTACTAATGTTGATTAGAATGAATGACTGGACTTATATTTGTGTACAACATAGCAACGGATTGACAAATGAAGGTATTGTAAGAATAAGTAAAAGCATGTTATCTTATGTTATCTGTATTTTAGGTGCTCAGGTCCAAAGCAGAACGTCTATTATACAGTCTGTTTCAACTTTCAAAGAATCATCAAAAAGTTATTTGGTAACATTACAGCAAGATTTAAGCAATATATTTAAGATTCAAAAGAAAAACTAGACTATGCTATTGGTGGAAATGGTATATTTGCATTGCCTAGTGTTATGGTCATGCAAATAGGCAGTGGTGTTGATTACAACAATGATTTGAAAAAGTCACCCAATAGCTTTAAACTAGTATCAACACGGATATAAATAACGAAGTCGTAATAATATAATTCCAGTGGCTGATAAACAATCTGCAGTAATTCATCAAAAGACAGATGATGAAGAAAAAGAAGCAAATGTATGAAAATAATAATGATAATGTACTTGAAAATTATTTACAAACCAAAGATCATAAAGCAAACAAAACAGTATTTATAATTTTGTTGATTGTTGTAAGAACTGGTATAAATTTCGTTTTTTAAAAAAAATATAAAAAAATATTAGGACTTTCTAATCTTTTTTGCTGATGTGCTATACATCTGGCCGAAAATGCAAAGAGCAAACAAACTAATGCTAGATTAAGTAAAATAGCATGATCAGGTAAGAAATAAACAATCGATACAGCTACTTTAAACAGCCGGCTTATTACAACGCCAATAATTCCAGGCAATGCTGCTGCTCCCTTTTTAGCTCAATCAGATATATTTAGTAACACATTTTAAGCCTTCTTTATTGACTAAACAAATGTATTCGTTTGGAACAGGACCAGCAGGAGTAGGTTGAACTGGAGTAGATGGAAGAGTAGAAGGAGTAGGGGCAGGAGCAGGTTTAACTGGAGTAGTGAAATAACAACCATTTTCTAAACCAAATTTGCTATAGATAGAACAACAGTTGATGTAGTCATACATATCGATGTAATAATTGCAGTAATTTTCACACCTTTGACATATCTGTTTAAATTTTACAAAATGGTAACATTTAATTAACTTTTGACTTGATATTTTCAATGTTTTCTCTTAAACTGCACCCTATGTCTGTTATGTTCAACTATTTGGGATCTTTTAATGTACATATTTTTCAACAGTTCTTGAAATTTGTAGTTTGTTTGTTAGTTTTTGTTTGTTTTGTTTTGTTTTGTTTTGTTTCGTTTTGTTTTATTTTTGTGGCATCTGTTTCTTTTCAGATAGTATTCTTTGTATTTCTTATATCTGTTTGTCATACATTTCAAAAGCAGCTTTCATATACAGTATTGTGGATTATGCAAGTTTCACTGCAGTTACATACACTATTAATTCTCTTTTTCCTTGCAAAGTAAACAATCTTCTTTCTGCAAGTGAAAGTTCTTTACTTGAATTCTTAATTCCTTGTCTAACAGATCATTTATGTTTATTGTTCGTATTTTTATTTTCTCCGGAGCTTGTATTTGCTGTCTGATGTTTACTGTCGGGTCTAAAGGCCGGTGAAAAGTCATCTTTCTTTATTATTTGATGATATGCATTTATTTCCAATTTTGATCAAACAGCAAAAGAAGCAAGTACCTTTTTTTAGCTACCGAGTTAGGTGGTAACATTTTTTATTTTACAACCATTTAAGAAATTAGTGCTGTTTCTTCTCTGCTTTTTGGAAACACGACGTTCAATCCGTTGTCGCGTACATCTAATAAGCTAGTAAGGTAATAATCTAGCTGCTAATAAGCAGATACTGGAGTTGTTAAGAACTTTGAAAGTTCTCATTAGATAAATTATTCGACGTTAAAGGATCTTCAGGTGTTACAGTTGTATCCCTTTTATTAATACTACTTTCAAGTGTTTGACCAAATTCTTTTGTACCACCTTCTGCCCGTTTTACACTATTTTAATGGCAGAAAAACAGCTTGAAAAAGTATTAGGTTTCATGCAAGAAAACATAGCAATAGTATTACTTCACTTCGCATCGAAGAAAACAAAAAGAACTGAAAATCAGTATAGTAAATGCGACATTGAAAGCGATAACTGGTAAAAGTTTAACTCTGAATGAGTTGGAAAACAAATATTCCAAAACGAAATAGAGACAACATGAAATCTTTGTCAATGCAATATCAGTTAAAACATCAAAGTCATTATCAGACGTTTTACCCGAGCATTAACAACTTGGATCAGTGAAATTCTATACATTGATGATTTAAATAAATGACAGGCAGAGAAAAAAGAAGATTGCACGACATCAAAATGGCGTTTGAATCATTTAAGTTATCATTGCCTCTATTATCACTAAGTACTAGTTTGATACATTCAAACACATTAATTTCAATCAAACAATTAGAACAGAAGGAAAACAATCTAATTAATGTTGTACAAAAACTCATTAATAATAAAGTCTTTATTTTGTTTTCCATCTGTTGCATTCTCTCTTTTTCCGATAGCATTCTAGCACCTTATGATCTATTGCACTAGATTTTGTATTCGAAGAATGAAAACCTTTTATCAACTGTTCTATATCAGATAAGTAAAATGAATCACAAGGAATGAAACGATGTAAGTTATCGTCACTAATACCTTGAGGTTAGTAAAGTTAAACAACCTGCAGTTAGAATGAGCAGATAGAAAACCTAGAAGTTTTAATTTCATAGTTGCTTTGAAATCAAACGAATGTTAAAGGCAGCAGGGTTTAAGACTCAACAAACAAACCCCACGAAAGAAGACAAACAAAAAATACAAAAACAAAAATAAAAACAAAAACAAAACAAACAAAAAAACCCACTAATGGAAGATGAAGAAATCGTTCATACAAGTGGATGCATTACTTGATTGGTGGTGTTACTGTCGTGTTAGCTATAGTTTTGGTAAGAAACATAGTTACATTTTTAAAGCTGATATACTTCCAAAACCACCCCAAAAACAAGACAAAATCAACACCAAGAGCGAAATCCAGTTTCGAAAATGCTGCGAGGGATATATATTTTACAGTAATATATTAATGAGACAAACTACATCGTCAATGCTGTTTACCGTTCAGGGGTTAGCTCTATTCTTATAAACTTATAACCTTCTGGGGTGTATTTTTTAAAAAGGATATTTCGAATGACGATATGTACTACAACTAAGTTTGAATTTGATCAATTATTTAAACTGATTATTCCATGCCATTTTCCCAGTTTACAGTTGATCATGTCATAACACAAGGAATATTGCCAGAGAAAACAATTATGTTGCTTGTATTTGATCATTTAAGTAGCGGATAGAAAGACACTTCAAAAAGACAATGGTATACATTTAAGGCTGCAAGAGGTCAACTAAATTTAACATGATTTGATTAGAGATATAGTACACTATAGATATGTTAGACAGAAATACAAAAATCACATCAAGTTTCAAACCGAGTTGGAGTTAGCATGTCAACAGTTTCAGGTGATATGGGTATAGGAGCTGCTAGTTTAAGAGTCGCTAGCTTATCAACAGGAATTATTATCCCTCTAGTTTTATCGGACTTGGTGCAATTTTACTTGGGTTCGTTAGAAAGGTATTTAAGGAAACGATGATCAAAAAACAAAGTTATATGACATAGTGGCTTCGTCGATCAGTCAGTTGCATATTATCAATGACACGCGTAATAAGTGACAGCAAATTAGCCATGAAGAATTAATTTTATAGTGTTCACGACTCTCACCGACAAATAAAATGTAAAGAATGGATATAGAGTGTTTAACAAAGAAAAGGCGATAACAAAGTAATAAGCAAAACGGTAAGCAAGATGATAAACCAAACATTGAAAAAATGGGGACATTAATTAAAAGAAAAAGACATTAATAGTTTACATATATAGCTTCTATTACATTAGAAGGACAACCTGAGAAAGAAATATTTCACCCACCTGATGATAAACCATCCATTTAATCACAGAGAACAGATCTTGATTTAGATCATTAAAATATTTCCAACGATTCAAAAAACAATATATTTTATTACATCACCGACAACAATGATTGTTTTAATACCTAATGGTTTATATAACCTTGAAAATGAATACAAGTAACGATAATGAAGAAAGTATTGTAATTGCGTGTTCTAAATACAATTGAAAAGTTATATTTCCTCCATCTAATAATTAAGCAATGTACGCAACTAACTTAAAAAGTAAATTATTATGATTCAATAGTCAGACGTCTACTAAGTGTGATGCAGTTTGTTGGATTTTGAAACCTAAAACTGTATTCATTTTCCTAGATCAACTCAATCACACAAAAACATTACTCTAATGATCACTAATCGTGTTTATTCCAGTCTCGATCTATTAGCAAACGTTTCTCATGATGACATTATTTCTTACCCTATTAATGGTCAAGCAATTACAAAGGGGACCAATAAACTTATTCAATATCAGTATAAATAATGACAACGGTGACAGTTATAGACTACCACGAAATGACCGTAAAATACCTATTTCATGTTAAATAAATACAATGATAATAGTATTAAAAGGCTCTATTGAACCAGGCTGGAATTACAAGAGGAGAAGCAATTATAGCTCAAACATTACACAATGATTTAAACACGACAAACCACCGTATATTGGTTTAAATGAAGCAGTAAAAGCAATCAATACTGGAACAGACTGGTAACAAAAGAGCCACTAAAATTCTAGAGCTACAAAAACAGATTGATGACAACAGACGAAAGATCTTCGATGTACAGGACTTACTCAGACATAGATTAATACTTTATGTAATGCAATAGAAGTATTGTTAACAGTTAGAGCGTATGTTCTTAATAAAGCAAGAGACGAAGCAAGCAGACATACAGAATAAATACCAACATTCAACACTACTTACAATCAATAGAACAAGGGATAAATTCCGATATAGATGCAGTGGAAAGTGAGATTGAAAAAATAAAGATATCCCTTGTAAACTCTACAACTTCACAATAACAACTTCAACAACTACAAATCGACTTAAACAAAAAGACTGAATAGTTAATTATTGATTTTATTACAAGACTTATTAAGTTTAACGACAATGGTGTTGCTGACACGAATACTGTATCGCAGTTGCGAAAGAAGAATGATTTAACAGAGATGACAAAAAAGACGGGGGACAACAAGAAAAAAATAATTATTTTTGAAAGCATGACAAGACCTATGAAAACGACTTACGATCTATCTATCATTGATTTAAGCAATTAAGCCCATGGTAATAAATAAACAGACTTTACCAACTCTAACAAAATGAGTTTAATACTGAATAAGAACTGCACAACACAGATACTAATTAAGCTGTTGATCAAAAAGAAGTTAAAAAATTGGGTGTAGTAGAAATTTAAAGTTGGCATCACCGTATGGCAAAGGTTTTTGCATCAAACAACGTATCATCACTTAAATTGTTTACAATTCCATATAATGAATAAATAATAATAAAATTGATAAATTAGACCAAAGGACAAAATTAATAAGAAAACAATTAAATGATATGGATAAAATGTTTAAAACGGAAATAGGTGCATTCAAAACTGAATTAAACGCGGAAATGGGTACAAATAATACAGCTTTGTCTTATACTGTTAGAATACTGAAAAATAAAATGAATACGTATAAATATTAGTTTCATGAGACAATAAAACTGATACATGAATATGTATTGCTTTATGAGTTTTTATTGCATCAGATTATTAACGTTAAATATGATATTTCAATTATTGAAAGAATAGCTGAATATAAAATTGAGGATTTATACCAAGGTATAAAAGGGCTGTCATATCATTTTAAATCTTAAACTACACCTCAAAAATTAGTTATAATATATAGATTTGAGAATACACCATCACGTTTTCCTCAAGGCAATCTACACACAATAGATAGTCCACAACAGTACATAGTTCAAATAAACAATTAGGTTCATATACAATTGTTTTCAACCTATATGTTACAAGTATTGATAATCCAATAAATGCATATGTTTACATAGGACCGTGGGGAAATAACCAACGAGCCGCTTACTCATTAGACGTTAAAATGAGCCCAAACTTAACTTTTACAATATTACAGAAACAGATATATATTCTCTTCAAATAACAATGATTTAATAACTCGATTAAAACTCAAATAATGATATCTTTCATCGAGACTTAAAATAACTATTGGGGCCAGTATTAAAATTCGTTACAATTAAACAGAAGATAGGAGCAGACAGTTATAATAGGAGCAGTTGCAAATGCTTGATGATTTACAGGAAGAAACTTTGTGCTCATACCCAGAACAGAAATGAGACACACGACTATCTCAATCGCAGATTAGGCGTACAAGGCTTGATCACTAAATACCTATTTGGTTGGATTATGTTTTTGCTCTATATTGTACTATTCCTCCTCATTCTACTCTAACGAAACGTAGAGAACCAAACTTGGTGTTTTTTCTCAGCCTTATGATAATCAGGAAATACCTGAGTACATATTTATTACTGTTATAATAGGTATCAATGTTTTGCTTGCAATTAAATATGTATAGTTAGTAAATAGTACATATTGAAAATGTCATATAATGGTTGATGCATAAGTTTACAAAGTGAGAGAAACACCACAGGGAATTAAACATCTTAATCCGCATATCATTATATTACACATCCTCCCAGTAGTATGTAACCTGAACAAATATTGCAAGTGGTAATACCTAGGTCGGCAGATAACGTTATGATTTTCCTGGTGTTTATTCATATGTTTGGATGTAAAGGTGCAAAGAGATGCTGACAAAGCAGTGGCAAACATCTTTGCAGAATGCTGGTTAAAGATATAACATTTTCTTACGATAGTGATGATATTTTCAAATTAAACTACTCCAATATTTTCACGATGTATAGAGATATATGGTGACCTACGTCTGTTAGAAAAATATAAGATTGAACAAGATATCATGAATGAAAAATAGAGAAAGGTGACATCAGAAGCTGCTAATGCATAAAACACTGTTACAGACACTGTTCTGTTTCTACTGAATGACAAGAAATTTGGAATACCAGTTACGTTTCAAAATACTTTACAGATCACTGTCCACTATATCCAAAAGCGTGTGCTCAGGACTGGAGATTTACCATTACATTAGCAACATCTTATGAAGTTATAGATGGTAGCAACCTGAATAAAATGGAAAATATCTGTCTCCAGCATGATACAATTCTTTCAGATTCCATGCCTCAATCAATTAATGATATATACAGAAAATGAATCCCTTTCTTCTATGACTAAATCACTAAAGAGAGAATTACTGAACGGGAGCCAACACGACTATAACAAATTTCATACGTAATACAACAAGAATGAGTTTTTTTTAAAAATTTGATATTGTGATAGAAAGACAACAAAACTGATTCAGGAAAAATTTTATGTCATACTGTAGAAAAGATAATGATCACTGTGGAATGATTATCCGCATATTTTATTCTTACAGCTGTAATTTGAAACAACAATTTACGGAAACAGCAAAGTATATCTTCGACGAACAACAAAAATACAGAAATTAGTAGCGTTAGTGCGATCAATATTTTCTCAGAGTACCGTTGTTTTTGGCTTGATTTAAGAAGTACACACGATAATGGTAGCGGACATAAATGAACTAACGTTCAACGAGGCACACGCTTGTGATACATCCTGGTGATAAATTAAACAAATGGTTAGAATTACTAATCAGTGTTTGGAATGGTTCTAATACAATATTTTTTACAGATGATTGTTCTAACATCGAGGAAGTAAAAACATGGCAACCAACCTTGCCCTTTTAGCATTCAGTGGTAGAGATTATTGAATATATGTCTGGTTGATAATACAGAAATAAATTTCTCTCATAAAGAGCCTACGTGAGAACATTGGAGTTTTAGTGGCTTTTTATCTAAAGAGAAAAATCCAATGGCAAAAGTTTTAGAGGAAAACAGTGTAGTAGCTGTGGTTTGTAAAGATGAGATAGTTGAAAAGCTAAACAAAACAAAAGAAACAATCTTTTAATGCGGCTTGAGTATCCCCTTTGATTACAAGGTTGTAAAGTTGGCATCAACGTATGGCAAAGGTTTTATTGTATCAAACAACGTATTATCACTTAAATTGTTTACAATTCCATATAATGAATCACCCATAAACCTATAACTATAGACACATATATTTTTTTTCTTCACAATACTATCTTTTCCATTTATTCGAAAAATATCCAGCATAAAATCTGTACCAAATGAAATATGTATTTTATTATTTTTTGGTTTCAACTGTATATCTTTTTCAAGGTAAACTTTGCCTAACGCTTTAATAATTAATAACCTGATACATTGGGAACAAAAATCGTTACATATTTAGGACACTTATAATTCAAGTTGCATTTATTATGTGCAGGATCTATATACTTTCCAGTAAAACAATCATGATCTCTTAGTTTGTTTGCTTCTTCTTTAGTGTCTTCTTCACCCCCACCCGCACTCCCATCCCTTCAATTTCCTTGTTAAAAATATAGCAAATGTTGGTTGAATTAAGTGCTTTTATCTTTTTCTGTACAAAAATATATTTTAACAGCGGTAATCTGTTATGTACCTTTATAAACAAACACTGTCATTTCGTTTAAATACTCGTAAAACGTTTCAATGCAATTATTTACAGACTGGATATACTTGCAAAATCCTGTGAAATATATTTTTTCTAAATACGTATGGGCTAAAGAGTAAAGTCAAAGAAAGGTGTTGATATATGACACATTTATAGAAATCTTTAAGAAAAGATACATTTGGGTGAAGGGAAATAATTTTCTAACATAAAATTTAAAGACGTATTACATAAAGAAAATATAGAATACTTTTCCACCTACTCTGATAAAAAAGCATCGGCAATGGAAATGTTTATAGAACTTTACAAACTTAAATCTGGACGTATTTCACTCAAAATAAAACCAGAAAAGGGGTTGATGAATTAACTGAATTGATCGAGGGATATTATAACACCTATCATAGATCTATATAAAATAAATATGATTTAACCAAGCTAAGAAGACAATGGATCTAAAGCCTGAATTAATTTATCAACACAGATATTTGAAATAGCTAAATTTAAAATAAGCAAATAAAGATAGAATTTCAAAATATACATCTATTATTTATTTGAAAAGGGTACCTATTAAATCTTTTTACAGATGAAATATTGAAAGCAGGGGCAATAATAGCAGGTGATCCTACTGTATACACGTTCGATGACTTAATGGAGATAATGTCGATGTGATATTTTACCAAGAGGAGTTGCCACTATACGACAAACAGGATGATTTAAAGAGATACAAAATAGTTTAAAAACTATAATATATTGTGGTAAAATAAATATGCACTGGCGAAATTGAACGGTTATGAATATTCTTTTAATAATTGGAAACTAGCTGAAAAGATTGTAGCAATAAAATAAATGACAGCTTCAATCAAATTCGAAGTTGTTATTCTTCTGTTCTATGATGCATACGTCACAGCATACACACGCACGCACACACACACACACACACACACACACACACGCACACGTTTTGTAGATTTTCCAGATGTTGTTGACAAATCTCGTGAAGCTCCGCTGCCAATAAGATCTTGTATCTTCTATACAATTGTTTGCCAGATGTTGTTGACAAATCACTTGAAGCTCCGCTGCCAATAAGTTCTTGCATCTTCTAATAAATTGCTTAAGCAGGTTCCAGATTCATTAATTGTAACCATTTTGGCCTTATCATGAAATTAAAAGAAAATATTCACATGCTTGTGGGTGACATGCACACTATAATAAAGACGGAACAAAGCTGCAACGATATGTCTGCATGCATGTACGATTAAATAAAGACAAGGTGAAACGTATTTATGAGATTAACATGTAGATGTGTACGTATTTGAATGAGAAAGGTTTAGAAAGTTTTGCGGAATCATAGTAAGGATGAAAGAAATATTATTGGATACAACAACAACAACAACAACAACAACAATAATAATAATAATAATAATAATAATAAAAATAAAAATAAAAAAAATATTATTATTATTATTATTATTATTATTATTATTATTATTATTATTGTTATTATTATTATTATTATTATTATTATTATTATTATTATTATTATTATTATTATTATTATTATTATCGTTGTTGTTGTTGTTTCGTAAGCAACTATGTATGCATCTCGCTTTGCTGCACACTCAAAGAGACGCTTTTTATACAATTGACACTTGGATAAGGCAAATATACAAGTCAATTCGACCTGAAGAGAAAGTACGTTTAACACTTAGACAACTATAATAACGGCATATTTTTAACTTAAATTATGCTTGAGCTTTTTTTTAAGTTTTCATAACACATAAAGCCATGTAAATCAAGAATCATTTCTGAGTGTAAATAATTTGATTTGATTTACTAAAGAATGGTGGAATGATGCATGTCCCTAAATGCAATAGTTGCTGATGTCAAGGAAGAAGCTCAGAGTGAGTTGTTTGTAAAAGTAAAAAATATCGTACTATTTTTCTCACTCCCGACAGTGTGAGCTTCTTCAGCAAAACAAGAACATGATAAGATGCACATTTTCTAAATACAAATGTAAACAGTGCATAGATTTGCAATGTATACATCAAATTATAATGACGAACAATCTTTATTTTCTTTCACCGACCATAGTAGTCTAGGATGCCACATGGGGGTCCAATGGGAATCCTGTCAAAAAGCGTCCTCTAATTATAGGGTCAAGCAAGAATTCACATTTTCTTTTTCTTTTTTTTTTTTTTTTTTTTTCTTTTTTTTTTCTTGCATTACTTGGAATACAAGGGGAAATTAACACTAGGCCACCATCTTTGTGAGTTTATAGCGACAAGTGGAAATCCTATGTTCGAAATGCCCATAAGTTTAACACTATGGGTCTATATGGCAGCAAGGGAAATATAATGTTAAAAATGTCCATAGGTTTAACATGATGCAGCATTTGGGTGTCAATATGGGATATCCTATCTTAAAAAATGTCCACAGGTTTAACATGATGGATCTCTAGCTGACATTTATGCCGTCGAAAGCACGTTGCATATATTATTAGAATTGATTGACCTCAAATGGGTCCCTATAGCTTCCAACGGGAATTAACGTTACGCCTTAGGTTTAACATATGTCGTTTCCTCTGGTCTCTAACAGGAAACGTAACGTTAATAAATGTCCATATGTATAACATATACTTTGACTGGCCAATACCTATTGATCAACTATTTATCACCGCGTTATGTAATATCAGCATCCAACATTTACTATTCAACACCCTCACACCACCACCATATGATCCCCTTAAAAAAATTCGTATCCCCTCTATGTTGTCCCTACCACCTGTAATGTAACCCAAGAGTGTATGTGTCGGGTGGGTGGGGTTAGACTTTGACTATCCTAGATAAAAATTGCTACGTATGTTACTGGTAGCAAGTTGTATTTCAAACATATTTAGTATCAGGTCAGGCAAATTTTCATTCATCAGTTTCTTACAAATGTTACAAATTTGCTACCCCTAGCACTGACTGACCTCAGTTTACATTTCTAAGATAAGTGAAACTGTGGCTGTTTGGCAATACATATTTTCTATTTTACCAATTCACGGGCAGCAAATTTTGTTACCAAACATAGTCAATGTCAAAAGAGAAAGATTTTCCTTCTTTTTTTTCATACAGGCAGTTCGTTGCAACTTTCGCCAGACCTAGATTTTGTACCCTGACCGACATTTTTTATCCAAGGTTTCTCTTGCCAATGTTATTAGACATCAAATGATATAGTACAGTTATTTTGCCATCGATACACACAACGTTTCTGTGCTAAAGAAGATAGATAGCCAGAATGTTCAGAGTTTCTAAAGCAGTCACTTCCAAAGCAAGTCAGTAGATGTTCTTAAGGGGAGTTTAAGAAATTTTGGCTATCCTAAATTTAAGATTCAAACTAAACAATTGCTACGCACGTTACAGTATGACAGCAAGTTGTATTTCAAACATATTTAGTATCAGGTCAGGTAAATATTCATTCATCATTTTGTTTGGTGACAAATCTTACACATTTGCTAACCCTAGCACTGACAGACCGTTTAACTTACTCAAGGTGCGGCGTGAACGTGTTGCTGTTGAGACCAGATTTATTTTGCACATTGTCAAATAAAGGCAGAATTTATATTTCATAAGTTGAGTGAAATGCGGCTGTTTGGTGAAAGCATTACTTTTGCTGCACAGAGAGAGGGAGGGTGTGAAAAAGTTCCCCCTGTTAGCTCTCTTTCAGCAACTATCACTACCACTACAGCTATTCGGACGTGGAAAAAAGGACTATGGCAGTTGCAGCTGATGTTGTCGAGTCCACAATTTTTTTTTCAAAACCCAAAGGCCTTTTCATAGTCCACCTAGATATATTGGAAAAGAGATACTACTCAAAGGATAGAAAAATTTAACAAAAACCAAATCCCTTTATTATAAAATGTATGTGTATGTGTTTGAATGTCTTACCCATACTTAAAAGAAACAAGACATAGAGGTACTTAATTTGACACTTATTTTTATATTTATTTTTTTTTTGGTAGGGGAGACGGTATTCTTGTGAGTTAGAATCCCAATTAAATATCAAAAACACATCACACCATTCCATTTTTCTTCCTTTTAAACTGTCTTTCATTTTTTCATTTCTTCACGAGCACAGGTTCTTCTTTCACGTCAGTACATGTTCTAATAGGAATCCAATACTGCGTTGACGGAGAAAATAACCACAATATTATCCATATATTTTTGATAATCCGATCCTTGTAATCGCACATTATTGAATTGCATGGATACAGCTGTAATACTGTATTCCTTCTATTTTCCAGTCGTAGATGTAATGCTCTCACTAAAACAGCTACCTACACGCAGCAAGTTGCATTTCAAACATATTTAGTGACAAGTCAGGTAAATTTTCATTCATCAATTTTTTCGTAACAAATGTTACAAATTCGCCAGCCCTACACTGACTTGACCATGGCTTACTTAATGCGCTGAGTGAAAATATTGCAGTTGAGACCAAAGTTGTTTTGCTAAATTGTCAAATTTAAAGCAGAATGTGACGTCCTGAATTAAAGATTTTTCTTGTAATGTTGCAACATTTTCTTCAGTCAGTTTGCCAACCTAAATTTAGGACAATGACAAACAATACCCTGTTTGCGTGAAAAATATGTTGTAGGAAATTGTGTTGCAATGATAATGCTTTTATGAGGCAGATTTATGTCTTCAGTAGTCAGTGTGCTGCAAAATTGCAATTGTTTTGTTTTGTTTTTTTGTTTTTTGTTTTTTTTTGGTGGGGTCTATTCTAGAGTTATCACTCTGACAGACTATTGCAACACTCGATTTGAGAGGGAGAAAGAGACATACCGACAGAGAGAGACAGACAGAGACAGAGACACTGTGAAACAGAGACACAGAGAGAGTAGAAAAGTTAAAGATTCTTATTTGCAACCACCAAAAAATAAATTCAACACCATTTGTTCTAAATCGACATTTTGTAATAAGTTCTGCTCACTCAAACATCAAGAAATGTGTAATACTATATTCTTTCTTTTTACCAGTTGTAGATGTTATGATCTCACTGAAACAGCTATCAACTGTCAGCAAGTTGTATTTCAAAAAACAATTCTCGACTTGTGGGTAAAAGGACTTTTCTCCGACCTCTGACATTTTTTGTGTCATTGATTACTCTAATAACCTATTTTAAATTTACGAAAATGATACCCTTTGATATACCAAAGTTCGCATGAAAGAAAACCTGCTTTGAATTGCATGGTGATATTGCTCAGTATCTATAATTTTTAAATCTGAACGTCTCTTTTTGTAGTGAGATGGTGAAAGTGTCCTGAACTCACATATGCCTCTAATGTTACTCTGTCTTTTCACGTCCTCCTGGAATCAAGTTTCAATTTTGACAGTGATGAAATAAAGATTCTTGAGTGCATTTGTCGCAAGTTCAATGAGCCATACAAAAGTTAGGAATGTGAATTCCAGTCGCGTGAGAACATTCAAAGTCAAGATAAGATAAAAACCTGACAATAGTCCTGTTTCGTTTCCTTGTTTTGGTCGTTATTCAACACGTTATCGCGTTCTTGGTCATAACTTGGAATATAGCACTGATTATCCAACGCGACTTCTTGGCCACAAAAACAACATCGTTTCTTTCCTGGACAAAAATGAAACATTTTTTGTTATTTGTACATGCTGCACAGAAGCTCTAGTGTAGTAACATCCTACTATCATACTACTTTAAATCTTACTAAAGTAAATGGAGATAATAAAATCACTAAACCTGATTAAAGCGAATGATCATGCAAAGCATGTGTACTAAAGTTTCAGTTACTAGAGTAACATACCAACCTACTCAAAACATAAGAATCAAAGTTATGCATCGTACATATTAAACAGGATGGAGAGAAGAATTAACACCTATCACTTTAACGTGAAATGTAATGTTAACAATGTCCATAGGTTAACATTATGGGTGTCTACAATTAATAACCAATATGCCGTTTTGAAGTTACCAACACCCAGTTATTTACTATCCAAAAGCCAGTTATCTACTATTAAACACTCAGTCGTCTGCTCTCCTACATCAGTTATATATCATCTAACACCCAGTCATATACTATTCAACACACCGTTTGTAGTGACCAATATCCGTTTATCTACTATCTAACACGCACACTATGCCATCAACATGCCGTTGGAGTGACCAATACTCAGTGATCTACTATCAAATACGCACACTATACTATCAACACACCATTGGAGTGACAAACACTCAGTCATGTACTATCCAACACCTTACAATTAATATCCAACACGCCGATGGAGTTAACAATACCTCACACCTACTACTTTCTTCGTCAACACAGTCTTGGATTCCTACTGGAACATGTACTGACGCAAAAGAAAAACCAATGCCCCCAAAAGAAATTAGAACAAAAAGAAAAGCAGTAAAAAAGGAAACAAAATGGACTTTTGTGATGTGCTTTTGAAATTTAATTGTGATTCTTATTCAGAAGAATATACAGAAAACGTAGATATATAGAGATATAGGTTCGATCTGAAAAGGGCCTTTGAAGATGTGCCTGAGTTGATACTAAATATGTTTGAGACACAACTTGTTGCTAGTAACATACGTAGCAATTTTTAGTGAGAATTTTATATTGAGGATAACCAAAATGTTTAAAACTCCATCTTGGAACATCTACTGACTTGTTTTGAAGCTGATTTATCTAGAAACGAAGCCAAAACAGACATGTGGTTTTCTTAACATTATCGCTATATATTGTTTTTAGCACAGAAACTTTATGTGCATCGTTAACAAAATGACATTGTACTAGATTATCGGACGTCTAGTCTTACTCCACAACGTTGTCAACCTTGTAAATACGTTCATGTTGAATCTTTGGTATTTGTACATGAAAAGGAAGGGACTAGACCTAATCCTATCCTTTCATTTATTGATGTTTGCGTGAGTGGGGCTTATTGAAAAAAGAAACTTTTGATTTTAAAAAAAATTATATTGACTAGTTTTTTTATAAAGTTTTTACTCTCTCTCTCTCTCTCTCTCTCTCTCTCTCTCTCTCTCTCTCTCTCTCTCTCTCTCTCTCTCTCTCTCTCACACACACACACACACACACACACTCAAAATGCAACCTTACAAGAATCGTCACTTTGAAACACGCTGACTACTGAAGAAAAAAATCTGTTTCATGAAAGAATTGGCATTGCAATGCAATGACTGCCAATATATGTATCAAGCAAACAAATAGTGAAATACGATAAACGACATCTGTAACATTGGACACTGGGGGAAAAAAAAACATTGGATAAAAAAGTCGGTCAGTGTAGAAAACCTAGGTTTGGCAAACGTTTTAACGACCTGCCTGAATTTTAAAAAAACTAAAATCTGTGTCACGTAACATTGACAATTTTTTATTTTAAAACAATTTGCTGCCTGTGAATTACTAAAATAGAAAATATATCTTACAAAACAGCAACAATTTCACACATCTTATGAAATATATTACTACCAATGTAATGTAAACCGAGGTCAGTCACTGCTAGGATTGGCACATTGTAATATTTGTAACAAACGGAAGAATGAAAATTTGCCTGACTTGATACTAAATATGTTTGAAATGCAACTCGCTGCCAGTAACATAAATAGCTAGAATCTTAAATCTAGGATAGCCAAATTCTAACCACCACCACCACCTCCCACACACACACTTAGGCTACAATATAGGTGGTATGGACCTTATAGAGGGGATATGGGTTTTACTTTGTTTATAAGGGGATCATAGGGTGGTAGAGGGTGGGGGAAAAGTGTGTTTCATAGCACATATCGGGTGCTGATAGTACATAACTGGGTGCTGAATAGTAGGTCAGTAGGTAAGTCAGTAAAAGTGTATGTTACACCTATGGACATTTTTAACATTACATTTCCCTTGTCGCCATATATACCCATAATGTTAAACCTATAGACATTTGTAACATAGCATTTTCCCTTGTCGATATATAAACCCACAAAGATGGTGACCTAATGTTAATTTCCCCCTAGTACCCCAAGTACCACAAAAAACGGCGGCATATGTTCATTTCCCGTTGAATCCGCAGACCCTTGTAAACATAGGATTCCCATTTGATCCCCATTTGGCATGCTATACTACTGAATATCCCCTCCATTTACGATTTGAGGGCTAAATTGCTTGAACGTGTACGTCTTGTTTATATATTTGCTATTCAAAATTATAATGTCAAATAAGTTTTCTTTTTCCTTTTTCCAACCATACCCTCCATTCACGATTTGAGCGCCAAATTGTTTTTAAGAGCACATTTTCTATTCAAAAGCATTCATGATTCAGTTATCATCGTATTAGATAATGTAAATATACAGAATAAACTAGGTACGGAGGAAACAAATAAAGAGCAAAGTTTTTAATAGAAGCAACTCTTGCACAGTGATGCCGATATATCACTCATGAAAATTGTAATGCTGACCTTCAACTGACAAATGCATGACGATCAAAATATTTTTGCATATGTTCAGTTTCAAGTTTGTATCATAGTAGATTCCATGGATATTATTATTATTATTATTATTATTATTATTATTATTATTATTATTATTATTATTATTAGTGGAGGTGGTGGTGGTCCTTAAAACGAAAGTTTACTTGCTATGAAAACAATTTTTGACGTGTTATTAATTGCAGTTTCAGTTCACTTTGGGAAAAGGTAAAGTCGATAATTGTAACAATATGCAGGTTTGCTTATGTACTGTACAATATGGCAAGCAAAGATTAGAAAAAAGTTATTCATATGCTCTTGTTGTGATGAGTAGAAAATAAAATGATGCCTGACGATGACAATTGTATTTAGATATAATAAAAAAAGTAAAAACAATACCAACTAGATCAGCATTGTAATATAGTTATTTCTTTTACATCTTTGCCCACCTGTATTAGCGTTGTGAATTCTGATCTTAAAATCGGTAGCTACACTTGACCTGACGATTAGCAAGAGCTCTTAACAACATCGCTAATGAATGCAAAGTCCCTAACGTCATAAGATCCATTGAATCTTTAACTCGTGTTGGTTTGACATTAAATTCATGCAAATCGTTAAATAATATAACATACTATTCGATGCATGCAGCTTGGGACAAATTCAACTAATTTAAAAAATTTCATACCAAATGATGCTGTATTTATGTTCATTTTCCAGATAAGCCACAAATAAAGGAAACTCAGAAGCCGATTCTACACAAGTCCTTTTCTGTCGAGTGTACCACTTATGATGAAGTAAAATGTCTGACTTACCTTTGGAAACGAAATGGAACATATCTGAATTTCACAAGCTCCACTTCAGAGTTAACATTCACAAATTTAACTATGATGGACAAGTCAAGCGAGTTAATATGTCACATCGGGATAGAAAACTGTGGAGTTATGGAATCGGATAATTGTAGCCTTAACTCTGTGGATAGTGACCCTTACATCATTGAACCATACTGTATGTAATTTGCAGCAATTTCCTGCACTTAGTTCTATTTGCTTTCTGTTCTATTCTATCTGCTTTCTGAAAAAGACCACATGATTGCTTCATTCAAAATTTTGCAAACAAAAGGAGAGAGACGAAATAATAGAAAGACCGATAGACATTATACATACATACAGATAGATAGCTATATATATATAGAGACAGACCGACAGACAGAATGAGAGAGAGAAATAGATACACAGACCTTCGACTAAGTGATTTGGCTGAATAGTGATCACAAAATCTGTATTCGTTTCTTTCATAAAAAACGAAAGATGTATCAAGTACAATGAAATGCAATCCAGCAGTTATGCATAGAGAACTGATTAAACTGTTCTCAAGTTCATGTCGTAGCTATTTTTTAAAATCAGATGTATCTATGTCAACTTAATTTGGACTGTCCACGCAAAGTTCAATCTGTTAGATCCATAAATTGACTTTTATCTTGCTTTGTTTGATGACATTCTTTTAATACGCTCATTTTTTAAAACTAAGTTCATGTTATTTTAAACATTTTTTAAAAGCCAGTAAATCCTTTTTTAAAACAAAAATTAAAAGTTTACTTACTTAATCTCCAATTACAAGGTTGAGTCTAACGCCAGCAATGTGTTTATGGAATACGGATGCCCTACCACAGTGCCTAAAAAGACCTAAATGCTAAATTTAATCAAGGTGTGATCGACAGATGGAAGGACAAGTGTAAAACTATGTGCCCACAATACTGTTGTGGCGGGGTACAAAGTGAATAATTTACTTTTCCTTTCTTTTTAATCGAAATATTGCGCATTTATACTTTTAATCACATGACCTAGGTGTCATTTAGGTAATAAACCATATCATAGTACTGCATATTACACACATGTAAAAACATCACATGGAATGACTAATAACATCATGACCCCACAACAATGCAAAGATATAATTTCCGAGATATCTGAATGTACCTCAAAATCATTTCACTACACTGCATTGCAGTTTTATTTAATAAAATCCATGATTTTCGTCATTTAATAACTATAATTTTACGTGTGAGTACTAAAAAATTATCTAGAGAGTCCACTCTATTTTATTTTAGTAATTATTTCTTACAACTAAAAAGAAAAAATAAATTATTGACAGTTCTAGCAAGTAGTAATTTATCTTACATCAGCCTTTCGTGTGGGCATACGACAACAGAAAGTAAAAACTCATATTGAACGGTCCAGCTAGTAGTCATTTTTTGAGTATTCCAGTCATTTAGGGATACGATGTTCTTTCAGAACACCTGCCCATTGGAGACGACAACGCTAAAATATAAAAAAAATATAACGTTTCCAGCGCATTCAGAGTAGAATATATGGTCCTCACAAGAAAATCTTTAAATGTTATGCGCTGCTGATGTGTGCTCAGTCACAAGATCCACTAGCAACGTATGATATTTTCGGACAGTTCCTGATTGGAATTAGACAACCATTTACATTAGCATGACTAACAGGATATTGAGAGTTAACATGCAGATAACTTCATTGCATTAGCGTCATTTTCACTTAAAATGTGTAAGAACAACACATTTTTTCTTTTAAAGTTACCTTTGATTATTTTCTAACAAATGCATTCCTATCTTGTTTGGAATTGTAAAGAATTCACGCATAAACTATGCGAATCGATTAAAAACAAAGTTTTGTCAACGCTTTATTATTATGATAGTACTTAAAAACTAAATGCAAGCAATAATTATTGATCATGCGCATATACAGTAATATGGATCATACATTTTTGTTGGTTTGTTTATTTTCTGGTATCAACTTTCGGCGAATTTCAAGGGAGCCGCTCAAGCCCGAACCTGAAGAGCAAAGGTTTCAACACACCTGTTTTTTATTGTGATTTCGAACGTATCATCTTGTCAAAAGTACAACCGAATCGTCTCCTTTGAAAAGGTACCCTAAGTGCGTCACTCTTTTGTTGTTTATGACATATCCTGGACAATCAAAACAGACAAACACATTCCCTCAGAATTTTGTTTGTACCTCAGATCAATCCACAAAGAAATATTAGCCATGAGTTTATGGAGGTATAGACTGCTTTTAAGATTTCTATGATGCGATATTTAAGATTGCAAAATTAGTTCATGAAGACAAAAGATCGAAAATGGTAAACCACTGATGTTCACAGAGGAAGATAAAACGCATTTTAACTCAAGAAGTATATGTTACATTTGCGAAAAAGAAACAAAACTGAAAACCAAGTAAGAATCTACGGATATTTAAAGGACAAATATATAGTTGCAGCACACAACCAATGCAATTTGAACTTATTCTAAATATCCAAAGTACAGCCATCTGTTCATAAAGAAACTTCTAAAATATGAGCCAGACAAAAATGTATAAATCACACCGAATAACGACGAGAAATATATTACATTCAGCAAGGATTTTATAGTTGAGGATTTCATGAAAGAAGTAAAGCAAATAAACGCTAGCAAGACAGCTAGGTTTGTTGGCAGCTTTGGATTCATAGTTAACAGCTGGCTAAAATGTAAGTGATGAAACATTGACAGATCCTCTGAAATATTTTATCGACATGGCACCCAAATATTTCAGGAAAGTCATATGAATATATGGATAGCTTTTAAAGGTTAAATGAAATAGCTATACAGCAACATAAAAGATTTACCCATCAATGAATGATTCAAACATATAAAATCACGAATGCCAGCACGTACATGGTCTCACTGAATATTCTAACCTCAAGCACTCTGAGATGAACATGACTATTACATCCCGAAGGATATTTTACTGATATGTGATAGTTGTGAGGATTTTAAGAATGTCTGTATTAAAAATTACAAACTTGACCCTGGACACTATTAAAGTGCGCATGGACTAGTTCAGAGCGCGAGTTCAAAGACATCAGGTGTAGAAACTAAACTTTTAACAGACTTTGGTTTGTTCCCGATGGTTCCGTGTCCAATACGATCTGGAATTAGCATGATGCCGCATAAAGACGATGAAGGAAATCATTAATGCTATTTAGACAAAGATGGAACGACAAAGTCTGATGGCGACGTTCACGTCCCGGAACTCAGCGAGAATGAGTGTGATAGGTCATGATTAAGATCAAGGTCGTTCATTATGCGCCTAGATACTAATAAACTCCATGAGTGGGCCGCCAGCAAATACATGGCGATCAAAATCAGATGTGTAGAAGAAACTGTGTTTACAAAATCCAAAGGCTATGATATAGATTGCATTTTAGAAGTAGATTTGAAGATCGCATTAAATTTATAAAGGATATCTACGTTTTTTGAATAGATATAAGGAAATATTTCACGAGTGAAGTGGGAACATTCTATTGTCATGAGTGGCGAAGCTAAGAGTGACAATACAAAATGTCTCCACTTCACTCGTGAAATATTTCCTTATTTGTACTAAAACAAAGTAGATTTACTTTTTACTATATATTTTTTTTAAAAGCAAAACCTTCGATTTGCATGAATTTGTTTCTCCATTCTGTGTCACTGCGATTAACGGCTGCATTACTACGTCGATATAAAGAAATTCCGAAATTTTACAATAATTTTGTGACGACTTTTTACAAATTTAGATTGTACATATATTTTTTCCAATTGTGTATTTTGTCGACCGTTTTCATACGAAAATGAAGAGATTTTTTTTTCCTATGTGGGGGTTCTGTAGAAACTTGACAGAACGGTTCAACATACTTCAGAACGTAACATTATTAAAATTCATATTTTAATGATTGTTAGTTTACTTCTAAGCGTTTTGGTTTCTAATTTTGTTTATTTCTGAATTCAAACGTGAATTTTTGTGTGCTGACAAGCTTGCAGTCTATTTCGGTAACAGACGCTGCACCCAGATTTTGGTTGTCAGTTAATTTCGGTTTGCAATCAACACTAATCAAGGCCTGATTTCTCCATCGTTTTCAGACATGATTATGATTGTGATGACAGTTAAAATCGCTACTTAAAGAATTGTATTACGATATGTGATCATGAATGTTTCTTAAAAATGTGTACCATTTGTCGTTGAGTGTGACAGGCATACGATACTATATTGGTGACAGAATATGAAATAGCAACAGGTCATGTAAGTTAAATCACTAACAATTTGCATGATTCCTGTGGAAAACTAGTTATAAGAAAGTTAATACTTGAAGCCTGCTTTTGTTGTTTGGAGTTCGTTTTTAGGCATTCTGGATGGCGCCATCTCATTGATTAGATAAATGTTTTCTAGAGTGTCAACAGTTGTGACATTTTAAGATCTGTTTATTCTGATGGAGAAAGAGAAAGTAGAAGGGAGGGATGGTGAGAGAGAAGTAAAACAAGCATAAAATGAAATAGGCCTAAATATGGAAATACAGGCGTGAATAACATACATAATGGCAGATATACTTCCAAAGTTATATCGGCACTCTGGCGATAAAAGTCGTATCGCCACTGTGGCGATATCATTTTTCTCCCACTGATATATTTCAATATCTCACTATGAAATATATAATAAATATTATTATTCAAAGGACTGCTGGTTAGATTATTAGAAATTAATATTAAATGAAATTATTTTATCGGAGTTACAGAAGTTGATAAATCATTACAAGGTACAAAACCAAAATTACAAAAACTGTTAAGCACATTATAAATAAAAGCAAGTACATTATACAGTACTCGAATTTAAAATTGAATGTGCAATTAGGCCTAACACCAAGAAAATAATGCTGTCCGTTTCAAACAGTAACCGTGGCTTAAATCTTATATCAAGCTCAATACTAGTTCGAGAAAACAAACCAAGAAATTATTCGAGAAAGATAGTATGCTTTTTAATTCAAATTGATGAATAGCAGTGCGTAAACAAATGGGCAATTTGTGGACTAAAACAACAGATAAATATGTTCAGATGAAAATTAATTTTTCGAGTATCAGAAAAAATATCGCCTGGAGAACAATAATAAATTATGACTTAGCACTGGTTAATTTGAAAACTAACAAAATCAAATTATTAAAACCAATTTATGGTGAACTTTATAGTGGTAGAGTTAAGCAAACGGTTGATGTATTGATAATCCTTTGCGACATTTTTTTTAAAGATTAACATTTTGGCCAGGGAAAATGCGTAATTGATTGTGTAATTGAGCGAAATGCTGTTATACCTTAACTGAATGAAATTTGAAAGAAGCTTCAATATCACTCATGATTGAATGAACATTTAAGTGATTTTCGTTGCCTTTGTATGCCATGCATGTTTTAACTCATCCATTCACTAATGCAGTGTTTTAACTCCACCTGTCACATTCTAGAAGTTCATTATATTTCAAGAACTCAGAGTTGTTAAACTTTTTAAGGCTACAATCTTTATACACTTTCTGTGTCATCTCCGACGGAGAGGTGTCATTCATTTACTGGTATACAATTTTCAGCCAGTTCCAAACTGTTATACGATCTATCATACCCTTTCAATTGTACAAGTACATTTCTTTAATCGTGCATTCGGTTGGTCTTCAAAAATAGCTTTAAATTTGTTTATATCTTTCTTGTTTATGCAGATAATTCTTTTTCGTAAAGGTGCCCTCTATACCCCCACTCTTCAAGTTTTCCAGTTTGCAAACGACGGGATCACCTAAAATTGCTTGCCCATTCTTAAAGATTTCCTCGGTAAAGTTAAGAACTTTGCCCTTTTCAGTGCTTGTTTTGTATGCCGCTGCTGTGCCGCCTTCGACATCGTTCGTTTACAACGTTATAAAAAATGAAGAGAATACTTTATGTTTCAAACTTTTCTCTATGTGTTATCAACAAGCCAGCAAATTATCCATCTACAACGGATACGTTTTTTTTCAACAATTGCCAGTGTTATTTCAATCCTTTAAAATGTATTATTGATTTCAGATTTACGTCAAATTTTGCCATTCCTATGGTTGATTTTAAACCAGCTACTTCATATACAGGGTCACCATTTATTGTTTTAAATCTAGCTTTATCTTCTATAAATTATATCCTTTGTTAATCGTTGTAGACTGACATTGTAAAGTACACGAGATCTTCGAGTTATACTGTGAATTTAGTCCAATACAATTTGTGTATTTATCAACATCAAATGCATGATTTATTCCTTCTTTATTCTTTTAGCCATCTAACTATCTGTGCTGATGTTGCTTATTTCCAGTTTATCATCGTTAAATATAACTTATAAATCTGAATTTTGATAAATCATAGGAGTATATCCTTGTTAGGTTTAAGATCATCAAATTAACAGTTGTATTCTCTTTTACGTTATAATTCAACGCAACTAGCTCTGAGCACCCATTTATCCAGTACAAACTTGCAAACAAATAGACATTATCTCTGGATAATGATATGTAGAGCAATTTTCATGTTAAACTCATGAGATATTTTACCTCTCTGACATTATATAATTCAGATCAATGTTGCCCTGTGCCAGAACTTTTTAAAATTGTATTTTAGTGTCGTCGTCTACGATAGAAAGGTGTTCCGAAGGAGCTTTGTATCCCAACACGAGTAGGTTGGTTTAATACATTGCGACTTTGTAGCACTGTCAATATGATCTTTTATTTTAGTGTTGACGTATCCCCCATACTAATGCTTGATGTAAGAAAAAATACTACTCAGTAGAACCGTCAATATGATTTCTTATTTTAATTTGTCGTATCGCTAGAGGGATGGTTGGTGTAAACAAATTACTAAAATAAAATAGGGTCCACTCGCTAAAAATCCCTTGTTCTTAACTACATTTGTGTTTATTTCAAGACTGCAAAAAATATAAATCATTCTACTAGTTTCAAAACTTTCATTTGACATGAGTATTCATGTCAGATTACCTAATTTTGCTGTATTTTTCTCTTTTAAACTTTACATTCAGATGGGCCCTACAAAGTGTTCTTAAGCCTTAACAAAAGCGATATTTACCTCCAAGAATCTGCAACGTTCAAAGTGAACTGTTTTGCCGATTGCTCCCCGGTTTGTACTCTTCGATGGGAGAGTTATTACATTAATATCGAGAATGAGACACTCATAATCAACAGCTTCCATTCAAGAATGACTGGAGCATACACTTGTATTGCAAATAATAGAGAAACGGGCATGACGGCGAAATCCTACCCCATTTTCCTGCACGATGCGAAAGGTAATTAAATTGCCTCTAATTTTAAAAAGTGATTTATAACATAACCTGTCGAGGGTGAGAGATTATCTTTGGTTCAAGAGAATTACCTTAGTGATCAATTCAACAACAACAACAATACCTATAATCTCAAACCCTACTTTTTTCTGCCGACTTTTACTAATAGCACTTAAAGGGCAAAGACAAGAATGATTTATGTTAAACTTTATTATTAGGAGCATTTTGCGTTAGACGTAGTAGCTGAACAACAAACCTGCTCAAAAGATTTAGAAGTATCAATCCCATCGACATAAAGGTGGTTTACCTCTTTTCATGTTTTGATATTTAACAAATTGTAAATTGCGTCATTGCTTCATTTACGTAAATGTCATATTACCTTACAAGTAGTAAAAATCCATTATTAGTTGCGTCCGATTGAATTTATAGCTTAAAACTATACAAGTTTAAAATGATGTGAAAAACATATTCGTATTATTGTCATGTGATGAATTTGATCTTAAATTTGTACACTTTGTATATGAAATTCATGGAATATTTTTAATAGTCTCAATCATTTTCTTGCAAAGGGTGGATAATATTCAAAATGTTTCTTAAGTTTCATATCAATTGAAAATTTATATATACTTTTTGTAGATGACACTTCTTTTATCTTTGTTCTGCTACTGTAACAACAAACCAAAATTTTCAATCATAGAAAACTGTTTTTAAACTTATTTGTTGTGTTGCTTCCACAACTGGAGTGGGCATCCATGTAGAGGTTAACGGCTGGACTGGTTGCATATAACGAACAATTATTTACCTTGTTTAAAAATTGAATTTGCTGAATAATTGTTAATGGTTTCTAAGCAGAATGTCCTGCAGAGATTTATTTTACATTTTCAGATTCATACAGACAGACTGACAGGCAGTTAGATTTATTCTAAGAACATTTGATCACGTAATAAATTCAAATTCTCTGCTGAAAAGAGATATAGTTGTCTTGATGTTTAATTTTTTGTCTTTTCGTGTAAATGAAAGTTTAAGATTCATTTCATTTCAGCTTATTCCTTCCCTGTAGACACTGACGGTAAACGTTTCTTTTATTTTATTGTTTAATTTTTATAGATATGTATTGTTTTAAATAATGTCTTTGACCTAACAAATCTGTTATACACGGAAAGAAATGTCTGTAGCTTGATTGCAATAACAAATATTATAGTGCTGCAAAATGCATACATCACATAGTATACCTTATGATCATGAAATGGAGATAACAAACGTCACACCAATACAAGATATGGGATCGTTCACAACAAAAAAGGAGTCATTCATATTGTAACACATAAGTATGAATATTGCTATTCATAAATGTATATTTATTCTGAGATATCCCACCGGAAGATGAGATATTTTACCCATAACATGAAATACTATTGTTTCGTCAGATTTCGTCACTGATAAAATTGAGAACAATCCCCATATATCAGCACAATCAGATGAGAAATGTAGCATTTCATAATACTTTATTGTTTTGACAATTCTATAAATTACTAAGCTCCGAAGCAATGCGTATTGTTATTTCCTTTCAGCTCCCTCAATGAATCTTCTGAGGATGGGGCTAGTCATTCTTGCCGTTTCCCAAGTGGTCATCGTCGGAGTTGTAATTTTAGTCATGTATAGGCGTAAATGCACATCTGGAAGATTAGGTATATTATTTTTCAACTCTTGAATTACATACCCACCCAACCTCATAGGTCACATGTGGGCAAGTTAACTGCAAAATAATCTTCTTGCCAAATTAAAATACCTGATTTGCCTATATGTAAATAATTCAAAGTAAACAGCTTTCTGCATTTTTAGGATAGATTAGGAAAATATTCTTCGATTTTGGTTTAAATTGCACAACAGTATGTAACTAGTTATTTTCTTTACGTATCGTGTCTGTACGCCGTGAGAATTTTTTCTTTGCCATGTGTGTGTGTGTGTGTGTGTGTGTGTGTGTGTGTGTGTGTGTGTGTGTGTGTGTGTGTGTGTGTGTGTGTGCTTTTCTTGCCTTTACCTTGGATATAGCACTCAGGCTAACCTCACCTAATGCGCTGTGTAATTTGTGTAAGTCTGTTCAGTATAAAATTTTCTATATGGTAAACACGATATTTAGGGTGCAGACCGATACAACTGCGTATAAAGGCAAAGAGAGAAAACAAAGTTACTAATGATGACCATGATACAGGCATACAGTCTCGGGATCTAAACAACGTAAGACAAGAAAATCGGGGACATAAACTTCAAGAAAACATGTACAGTAGTATTGATGAGGTAACATTTGCCGATGTAAATCTCTCTCTCTCTCTCTCTCTCTCTCTCTCTCTCTCGTGTGCAATATTACATCAACGTGTCTTAATTGATTATGTCACCCGATTCTTTATTACTTTGACTATTATGTTGTTCTACTTTATATGCTTTATATGCTACATTGTAATAATATTTTAATCAATCTATATGTACTCTTTCCGTCAACTACCCCATCTAACCACATCTTTGTATTGCTCTGTCTGTCTGTCTGTCTGTGTGTGTGTGTGTGTGAATTATATTGTCTTAACTGTGAAAGCCAAAAGGACTTAGTTACGTAATTATCAGATGCCTTGTGGTGCCATTGAATGGTAATAAATGTAGAGTATGTTGACAAAACCGGAGAAAATCGTCGAACACGGATACAGACCACTGTTGCCCGTTACAAAACAAAAAATGTTTCCTGTGATGGAACTTGGGAATGAAAAGGTGCAAGTACATGCAGCCTTCACAGCGCTGTCCGTATTTGATGTAGCATTTAACCAAGACAGGCAGTCGGAACTTTCTTGGCCTTTTCCATCGCATGCTAGAAAGAAGAAAAAAACATCGGATGTAAATAATAGGTATTTTTAACTGCCCTCAAGCCCGTGGTTGCCAATACGTCATAACTTACTTGAGGCCACAATGACTAGATTACGTTTTATCACTAACAGCAACGTAGACAATTACAAAGTTGCAGCAATTACATTAAAAATTAAAAGTGCAGGTATTTCTTTGATTGGTGAAACTTCGTCGAGCGTTATTTTTAACACCTATCATTTTATAAGAATTTGCCCTTTGCACATCTAGCCGGATATTCTTCCTCCAAAAATCTACCAATTTGGAAAGTAACACTATAATTACCTCCGAGTTTCTTTTTGAGAGTCGAAGTTATTTGACTTGCATCGAAAAGAGACGAAAATGTTGCGAATGCCAAAACAGGGTGTCATAACCATAACAGACCCGTTATCTTAATATCATTAAATACTATACAGATTCACCTGTTGACCATCTTCGTTCTATTTTCCTAGCATATTATGTTTTATTTTTGCATCTCGTGTTCCTAGTTGTTTATGGTCTATACACAATGCAGTCATTGAGATCAGAGAAAAGAAGTTTGTTCATCCATCTGTCCATCACTAGATGTGAGTAAAAATGTCTTTCTTAATTGTTACTAAGGCCAAGTGAGCTTATTGTATGACCCTGCGTCCGTCATGCGTAGCTCGTCGTCTGGCGTGTTTCGTCCACCATGTTTCGTTCGTCGTCCGTTACCAATGCTTTTCTCAGCTTCTCAAAAACCCCTGGGCTAATTAAACTTCGTTGGAAAGTTTCTTGGAACATATTCTACCAGAATTATGTTCGAGGTTTCTCCCCTGGTAACGGTGTGCCTTGAATAGTAACTAAGAAGGAAAACATATTTTGAGCTTCTTTCTCATAATGGTCTAGACAATTCTGATCAAACTTGGGTCTGAATGTCTTTAGTACATGTTCTATCAAACTTGTGTCTGGGGTGGCTCCCCATAGCGACGGTGTGGCTTCCATTGCAACCTACAGAGCATATTTATATCTCACTAAGCATGTCGAGAAGTTTTTCTTTGTTGTAAATATTTTGGTTTGTCAAGTGTGATCTCACCGCATTTACTCAATTGTTATCAGTGATATGTATGACAGTAATTGAAACTGAATTGAACTTTGGCCCTGCCTGCAAAAAAATAATAATAATAATAATGAAACTTAAGGAAATAAACATCAACGGGATGCGGCATACAGAAGAAAAATATATATTTACATCATAAATTATATGTATTCTCTCTCTCTCTCTCTCTCTCTCTCTCTCTCTCTCTCTCTCTCTTCAAAATCAAGACATTTTATTATAACAACTGCTTTCATAATTCATCCACTTAGTCCATACATCAAAAGTTTATGTTTTTATTTATTTTTAATTTTTTCTTACGTGTGAAGTTTCACTTTTATTAAATTGTTTTTATTGTTGTAAATATTGCTTTGTCAAGTGTGATTTCACCGCAAATACTAATTTTGTTTGTCTTTTCTTCCGTGTTCAGTTTCACTTTTATTCTATTGTTTTTCTTTGTTGTAAATATTGGTTTGTCAAGTGTGATCTCACCGCATTTACTCAATTGTTATCAGTGATATGTATGACAGTAATTGAAACTGAATTGAACTTTGGCCCTGCCTGCAAAAAAAAAATAATAATAATAATGAAACTTAAGGAAATAAACATCAACGGGATGTGGCATACAGAAGAAAAATATATATTTACATTATAAATTATATGTATTCTCTCTCTCTCTCTCTCTCTCTCTCTCTCTCTCTCTCTCTCTCTCTCTCTCTCTCTCTCTCTCTCTCGATTACATATACAGGTACAAAATACACACAGACGCACATGCTCCATGCTGTTACCTGTAACAACTTCAAAGCCACATCTGACAAATATACGCGTGACACAGACAATGTACATGTATAACTCATCATTTTATTCATTCTGTGGGTGATTCATATTGATTTTGAAGGAATACTCCCTCTCTCTAATTGGTGATACATAATAGCACTGTGAAACATTCAATAACACATCCAAAATCTACATTATATATGCAGATTTACACACATCTCTCTCTCTCTCTCTCTCTCTCTCTCTCTATATATATATATATATATATATATATATATATATATATATATGTATATATATATATATATATATATATATATATATATATAGAGAGAGAGAGAGAGAGAGAGAGAGAGAGAGAGAGAGAGAGGGATAGATATATATATTTCCTCCGAGACACGTTTTGAAAATAAAAATTCAACCCTGGTTAACATTGACAGAATTAGTATTCTTCCTCACAAATAGTCAGTGGAAATGATATAGAAAAGAAAATATGTTGATTCTACATTTAATAAAATTGTGAAGGATGTACAAGAGCTGTCAGTATTATTAAAATTGGACAGTTTTGTGCATCCATCTGCCATGTGTAACATAATATAAAAAAGTAACACATATTCCCCAAAATCATTACATTCCCTCTCGTGTATGCATACAAAGAGCATTAAATACAAATATAGTGAAAAGGAAGTTCGCAGAAAAATTTTATATTTTGCCTGTAAAATGTACATAAGACTAAAAATGACTATATTTAAAAATTTTAACAGTCATCAATGCTGCTAGCAGTCCATCCATCAATCTGTCATTGTGATACCTATGTCTTGCCTGTCCTTCACTTGTCAGAAAACTTTTTGCGAACGATTTAAGTGAAATGTCTTTAGAGATGAATATTTTTTAATGCTCGTTATATACAATAGTTTCTAAACAAGGGCTTTCTCTCTCTCTCTCTCTCTCTCTCTCTCTCTCTCTCTCTCTCTCTCTATATATATATATATATATATATATATATATATATATATATATATATATATATATATATATACTACACAATGGAATTTTTAAAAATTGGGGGGGGGGGTAACTGACCCACGTTGCCCCCTCCCCCTTCAGAGGTCCATGCATAGATGGTAACTATTCAGAACAATGAAATCACAGTTGACGTGGTATCCCCCTCCCCACCCCCATCCCCCCAAAAATAAAATAAAATAGCACAACTAAAACGAAACATACCATTAACTTTCATAACCTGCTGAACTTGGGTCAAATAACTATTAAAACAAAGTATAAAATCCTTTGAAAACGACAAAAAAAGAAGAAAACAACAACAATATTTTGGACCACTGTGAAAGAAGACGGTGTCAAGTTGCTGAGCTGGCAACAATTTCGAATGCTGAATAGGACCTGAACCCACCCACCCATCCACCACCTCAATCCGTTAGAAGCCTAACTGCTCATATTCACTACTCATCATCTGTGAAAATATAATTATTTGCAAGCAATTTTAAATTCATTCGCCATTATTTTAGAAGGTGAATCTCTACATGTATTTTTTCCAAATATTTTTTTGATTGAAGAGAATTCAGCAATTATTTAAACTTAGGTTCTAATCTGTAAATTTCGAGCTATTTGTCACATTCAAAAGGTTAGTATAAAAAAAAGAGAAGAAATAAATATATTCCCTTCCGTTAATCGAACCTGGTTTTTTCTGCTTCTTGTGCAAGTACTATAAGTTTAATAATTATATTGGATTAAATGGTCAATCCAGAGTTTGACGTCTACTTCTGTTCAACAATCCCTGTATTAACTGACCACTGTAATATTTATTTCTATATCTTTTAATTTTGTGTATAGTTTTGGAGAAAATAAAGTACCGTATACACATTTGCTATGCGGCAGATTTAGTGCATATTATATAGTACATTTGAAAATATCCTTTTCTTGTGTACTCCATGGAAGTAATGTTCAGTATAGACACACACACACACACACACACACACACACACACACACACACACACACATTTGTTTTTAAAAAGCTAATGCTGTTGAAACAAGAAGAAAGCTTGACTGAATTAAATCTTCTTAAATGTATTTTGGCTTTGACCTATATAGCAAGTTGTATTTTAGGATGTGTGTGTGTGTGTGTGTGTGTGTGTGTGTGTGTGTGTGTGTGTGTGTGTGTGTGTGTGTGTGAAGAAATGCACCACAAGTAGACTCTACCGTATGCTTAATTTCTGCCACATGATGGGTTGTCTCAAACTATATTTGAATATAAAACAATAAATCCTTTTGCTATACTTTTTTTGTAAGCAACAATACATCTACTTATATTCATCTTTGTTATGGCATCCTTTGTGTGATAAATTCGCAATGTTCCGACACGTAAAACAATAAAATGTTACTTAATATAGACCCCTCTCAGTTTCTGTTTATTTTTTCCGAATTCCCTCTGGCGCCTCTAAAACAAAAAACAGCTCTGTGCGCAAAGTTTAAATTTAGAAAGGATAAATAATGTAAGAAAGAAATGAATAAGATTGTTTTAAATATCTTTTTGTTGTTTCTTCTGAATATTTTAAGTACAATACGGGTAGATTATAATAAAATGTGGTAGAAAACGCAGTTTTATTTCTTTGCACGTAGTGGAGACCGAGGTACCAACAGTGCAACAGGAACAAAATGCTAACTTTTTTTTTTTTTTTTTTTTCTTTTATCAGCGAAATCTTGCTCCACGATGGTATTCTGAAGACAAGTTTGTTTTTGCTTATAAGAAATACACAGTCTGCTGAAATTTATTCGTGGAATAAGACTGTGCTAGTATATCTAATTTGGAGTATGAAGTTGCTAAACTCAGCATTTATTTTGAAATTTCCAACACCAGCCCATTATCAAGGGTCGGTTTTTGTTATGAATTGGAAACCTATAAACATAATGAATGTGGATGAGTTTAATTTTTATCTTAAATAACACAATTATACAAAGAGAAATGAAATTGAACAATATTTATTTTTGTCACAAAAAGGGGGCGAAAACTACCTGTATTTAATATAGTCCTTTATGCAAAATATGACACTACACTACACCATCTTGTCCAGCCTGCCTTATTACAACATTTGCCTTTTAAACCAATGTATGCTAGGTGAGCAATATGAGGTCCACGTCTCAAAACCAAGTAATATCCTCAGGAAAAACATAACGATTGCGCCCTTTTTTTTCAGGGGGTGGGGTACATTATCATGATACTTTTTATTTTGGAAATGGTCTAAAAGTGCAATATGCGTATAATTTACCTCGGACACTATCTTCGACTATTAAAATACCTGCCTTGCGGTCCCATTGGTGATCAATACTTTTAAGTCTTCGATATTACCTCTCAGTACACCAAAAAATGTTAGAATTTCTACCTTGATTGGTAAAGTTTACTTAATCTTACTTTTAAAACTTTATTTAGGGCTGACGCTAAGAAACGGTCTTACTAGGCTCTGTTATTACCTTAAGTAGTTTAAAATATATTTGTACATAGTCTTTTCTTTCAGGCTGCCTTCTATGAGTATGCAAGAGACAACGTAACTGAGGGAAATTCGCATGAAACCAGAAGTAGTTCTGGACACTTACATTATAATTATAACCTTTCAATACAAATGAGTCATACTGAGACAGCCGACGTGCATGTAATAGATGAGAACTATATAACTCCAATAAGTGATCTAGGCCATCCTATTGAAATGTGCGAGAATGGAGAAAACGACGTACTTGGAACAGATCAAACCAATATAACCACAATACATGATTTCGCCTGTCCAACCGAAATACATGTATGTCAAGTTGAGAAAAACGACGTACTTGGAACAGATCAAACATATATAACCCCAATACGTGATTTCGCCTGTCCAACCGAAATACATGTATGTCAGGTTGAGAAAACCCACGTGCTTCAAACAGATCAAGCCTATATAACCCCAGTCACTGGATGATCGTCTATGTCATCGAATTACTTGCTCAGTAAAGGACTATATGATCTCAGATACGCATGGATTCGAATGATGATGACGCCTTCATCGGGAAATTCGCCTCGTCATATTAAAACGCAACAAAACATGGTATCGGTACTTTTTTCCGAAAACCCTACAAATGCATGGAGATGTGGGATGACCATTCTAAAGCTTTTCTTCTAAAATAACAATGGGCTTGATCATCATAATTATCATCATCATCTACGTCGTCATTGTCGTCATCATCATTATCATAATCATTATCATCGCCGCCATTACTACCACTGCTACCGCCAACATTTTTACTGTATTTAATCCTTGTGTCATCTCAATATTTCTACTTCTTATAAACACTTAACTTTCAATTTTTGGTCTTGCATGAGCTTCGGACATGTCAAGCTCTTATTTTAGGACACCTTTTTACTTTTCGGGAAGCTGCGAAATATATTTTGGAAGATTTTAGCTATCAAACCTTTCGTGAAACACTCACAGGAAAGAACTATTTCAATAGATATTACTAAGAAACGACATCCTTCGTAAGTTAGGCTCTTGAAACTGGCTCCTGGTCATTTGTATATGGACAAATTATATTTTAAATGAGCTGTCGTGTTCCGACGAAGTTTTGGTATTAAAACTATAAACTGTGAGGGAATGTTTCACTGTAATGTGATATTTAAGTCGAGAGAAACCAGAAAAAAATGAACCATAAGTATAGATCATTAATTGTAGCCGTATTCAATTTTAACAATTATAAATATTTTATTCATTGCTTTGCTACTTATGTCCCTTTTAATTTTTTGCTTGTTTGTTTGTGTTTCTTAGTTAGTCAAATCTATTTTTATTTAATATTTTTGTGCGACTGTTGGGAAATTGGAATTTATGGTTTATATATGGTCTCAACGAAACAACATTTCTTCGCATCAAATCTTCGTCTAAGATTTGTATTGTCCTGAAATTGGGATAAGTGATATTTGCTACATTGTTTCTAATGTATCAAATGTTTGAGATGTATTAACAGTAGTAGTGTTATAATGGGATATGATATTTTTCATTATTACAGACCCATTTAATCTTACATGACTTATCTGACGTTCGATACATATGTTCAATCTGTGTTTCCGTATCGCACACCTTACATTTCCGTATCGCACACCTAGCTTGGAACTACTTGTACAACTTGAAATATTCAATAATAATCCACTTATAAAATATCGGAAATTATTTATTGTAATAAATATTTAACTATTGTGTGTAATTTTTAAAAAAAAAATGTCTGCAGACTTTTAATGAAAATTCAGCAGTGTGTTTTGTTTGGTACACTGTATCTTTGTCGTATGCCATCATCGCTAATGAAAAATGACTGAGCCTCAAGGGGGAGCTCCAAAAGTAGCGAAGAGGAGTTTTATGGGAATTTCACAGTATCTACAGCCGAAAAATTGGAGTTAGTTGAGGTTGACAAAAATATTTTGGACGGAATGTTTGACGATGATTTCTCAGATGAAGCTTGTGTGCAAAGCGACATCAAACATAGCGAGATAATTACTTTGCCGCTACGGCCAGGGATCTGAAATCATATATTGAAAGTAAAAAAAAATCCAAACACAGTAAGAAAGACTATGTGAGTCATCTCTAAATTCAGCGCATGGTTAGAAATGCCCCCTCGTTTAGAGAAAAGGAAAATTTTCAATATTACCCCTGTCGAATTAGATACTTATATCGGTGCTTACCTGGTCACTTTAATGAAACATGACGGTTCATACTATGAACCAGATACTCTTACTAGTTACCACAGAGTTATAGACAGATATTTAAGGGACAAGAACTATGGCGACAGCATTTTATCTTCAAATGAGTTTGCTACCAATCGCAAAGTGCTGAATTCTCGCCGCAAAGATCTTAAGCAAAAAGGTTTAGGAAATCGCTCAAACAAAGCTGAACCAATAACTCGAAACGAAGAAGAAATTGTATGGAATTCTGGTCAGCTTGGCATCCACAACCCCGAAGCCTTTCTTAATACAATCTGGTACCACAACACCAAATTATTTGGTTTCAGAGCCAGTGATGAAAACAGACAATTGAGGTGGGGAGACATTAGACTAAAAAGTGACGAAAATGGGGAGGAGTATTTAGAATTCAATGAAAGATCAACGAAAACAAGGGACGGTAATAGCGGTCATCTACAACATTTTAATCCAAAGCAATTCCGAAATAAAGAATGTCCAGAAAGATGCCCAGTTCTAGCTTATAAAATGTATGCTAGTCAAAGGCCTTCATCTATGAACAACCCCGAATCACCTTATTACCTAGGAATTTGCCACAACAGAACATCTGACGGTCTATATTCAAGTGCAAACCTGCCGGTGTGAATAAATTGAAATCGACAATGAAAACCATGTGTGAAAACTCTGGAATAAACGGAAGAAAAACAAACCACATCGTTCTAAAAAATGTATGCATGACATAGCGATAACAACGTTGCCAGGGGGCGCTTCCGTTGGCAGAATGCCACCATCTTGCTATATTTGTACAGAGAGGGTACCCCTGTTTACGGGCCTCCCATTCTTTTGTCTCTGATTGGATTATTTCATGGATGACGGAAATAGTTTACGATATTTATACTCAGTGTGTTTTAATAATTACTGCTTCAATACAGTATCAAACATGCTTGACACATATGTTTATTAAATCAATGTAGTAAAAAAAAAAGATTCATACAAATTGATACCTGCATCTTGTGCAGATGTGGTTGTTTTGAACAAGAATAAAACGACCCACCCCCACCACCCAAGCAATTTGTTTTGCCTGTTCAGCCCTTTGTAACATCCAAACCCCTACATAAACATCTTCATTTGTCTGTGCTTTTATTATTGTTTTACCCTTTCAAAAACTAATTTGATACTGTTATATCACAAAAAATATCAGCACAATACAACTATTAAATAAAAAAGTAAAATTTAAAAGGTATATACAGTATTACTATATTGAATTTTTCACAAGAAATATTAGAGAAAATAAATAATTCATGCAAATCTGGAGTAATAAAACAATATTTTTAGATGTGTTAATCTAAAAAGTTTCTTTTACAGGTAGGCATTTATTAAAAACAAATACCTGGATTGTATATTACATTTTCCATTTTGATTCATTTGAAAAGTAAAGAGATGGATGTTACGAATGCCATTGTTTTCATTTTTACATGAATATAGGTGTTTATTATTTGGGGGGTTGGGTTGTTATTTTGTTTTTCTGAATGTTGGCTTTATCTATATTTATCACACGCAGTCTACTTTTTTAGAAATGATAAAAGTGTGTTTGTAATCCTTATACTTCAATATGATCTCCTAAACCATACAAAACCTTTTATATACCACATAAATGTATAAATTATGCCTCAAGAACAATCTGATTATATTTAGTAGTGAATACTTGAATAATTAACAACAATAAAAAACCATTCCATTATCTGATTTGTATTCATTATATACACTGTACAAAAAATGCTCACTTTTTGAAAAGAAAAATTTGTTTGCGATAATATAACTTTTTTGCACTTGCTATGAGCAAAACCCATGAAAAGGATTCAATATTATTTGCTAATTTGTAATTTAATTTCTGATGCTTTGACCTTCACAAAAATACCATATTTATGAACCTTATATGAAATTTTAAATTTGGCCTGTTATCCCTACACGACACTCCTCTATGAAGGTGTTAATCCTACTACATTTATTCAAATATCTGGACATAAAAATGTGAACAGTGTGAATAACTATGCACCTGTTGATCCAATTTCCAGTAGCTGCGCTGATTTCCCACAGAGAAGAGACATCCCACAATGTAAATCGTCTAAAATTCGTACACCACTCAGAAAACCATTTCAAACTTCAGAATTTCAAAATATGGCCTGGGAAAGTTTTAATGGAGCAAACATAAGTGAAGGAACTTTCAATTTGTCTTTTAATATTTCTTGGGATTCAAATTTGTGGACTAAATCGGAGGGTAACATTTATAAACATTTGCAACATAAACGTAGACGCTTCATAGAGAGCAGCAGCTCCAATGACTGTGATTGAAATTTAGAACAATTACTTCTTGTTACAATGTTGAGACTTTGAACTATCAATGGGGCACAAGTAGGGTTTTGTATTTTTGTTTACATTTTAAATTCTTGCAACTTTTCAAGTAGAAAAAGACAAGAAAACAAAACAATATCGTTTAGAATTTTCTTGTTTGTAAAGATATCCAAATGATTAATAAATATCTGCTCCTCATGTTAAAAATAGAATTATTTAACAAAATAAAAAAATAAAAAAATCTTACATCGTCATTTTAGAGCTCAATGCATAAATAATTTCTTGTAATCAAGACATACAAAATACAATGCTTGAAAGTACTGTAAATTAATGAGTTTTCTGTATAACTGAAAATATTTAATAACTGGTTGTCTATTAAAAGTGCCTTGAAATTTGCTTCGAAGTGCAGTTTTGCATGTGTATTAAGTAAGTAGCATAAGAAAAGGGTTCAGTAAGTAGCGTAAAAAATGGGTTCACTTACAGGTCCAAAACGTATGTTCCATTTACGAAATAAAGAAAAGTCCACTCGCCTGTGACTGCAGTTTAATCAGCCCCAGTTATGTACACGTCATGGGCGTTTTTCATTGGGTTGTACATTATCTTTCATAGGCCTTTAAATGCCTTAATTTATTTTCAAGGATACTTTTAACAAAATGAAAAACAACGTGTGAATAAAAAGAAGGTATGTATTAAATACAAAACCACATAAGTATTTTGTTCCTAGGCGGGCGAAAGAACTCGTTTGATACTTCGTAGGAATATATGTCGCGGCCTGACCGCCTCGACGTATTCCTACGCCGTATCAAACTCGTTCTTTCCGCCACCTCGGAACAAAATACTTATACAGTTTTGTAAATTTACTGATCAGAGTTCGCCCCTTCTATACCTCTGACTTTACCCTGAGTGCATCCGTGGGCAGCGCAATGAATCCCCGCGGGCATACAAACACAGGTCTGCGCGCGATTTTGTTGATCAGTAATCCGCGCGAGACACCGCTTCGTGTGACACCGTCTCGAGCTTGGCTAGCCAAACAAGAATCCTAGTAATTGCCGCTTTGGGCCTTCAGTTATGTCTTGATTTCATCTATCAGGTGTTTTGTAAACTGTTTGCCTAATTTTAACCATTTTTGTTTCAGAAAATGGTCTATGATTTTTACGATAAAGCGTCCGGATACTGCTGAAATCATTGCAAGCGTTAAGAGCTTATTTAATATCATTATACTATCGTCTTCGGTTTCTGATATTTTTTATTCAGCGATGCTATTTTTTCTTCTACATCATCGAATCCAGCTAACGCTACTTGGATATTATCAATTATGGGCTACAGATCCTTCTTGTCGATACCAGATTTTTTTTTTTAACATCCGGGCAATATTCCATATCTTATATAATCTGGTTGAGCTGATTCCATATCGCTCTTGGCCTTTTTTTTTTGCAGAAACAGAACCACGCAGGCTTTGTATTTCCTCAATAATTTGCGGCGAAAGGTTCACTTGTCTTTTGGGCATTTAGATAATTTTCAACCTTTCAACAACAAAAAATCACTCCGTCGGGGAAGCAGAATTTTCCGCGGATGTACTGGATGACCTTATTTGCGAGCGGAGTCGTCGGAAATTTTCCATTGCGGCCAGCACCGTCTCGAACTCGGTTGTGGTAATCGTTTTATCTTCGATGGACACCGAGTACACCTTGACAATTGTGCTGAGACTGCTTTACGCTGCAACAAGAATATATTTCCGAATAGACACTTATTTGTTTGTGTAGCCGTAATGAAATTATTTTTCCAGCGCCGCCCGCCACACCAGCTGCTATCGATATAGCTCTGAGAGCAAATCCGACTGGCGTACCCATGGTAGTTGCCGTAGTCGCAATTCCCGCTACGCCAAGGCCAACAAATCGCATCCGCGACAACACACACGCGTTTGTATTTCGCGAGAACGACTTTTTTCTTGACGATTTCATCTTGCAACTGTTGTTCGATTATTTTTTCGCGTCGGTAGCTTTAAGGGTCCATTACAGCTCTTCTAATATTGTCATTGTGGAGTATAAGTGCGGCTTTCTTTCCTGGCCAATTTAATGTTGGTTCGACATACCTTTTTGAAAATGAAACCGGCGTGGATTCACCGACGAATGTCACGTCATTGTTGTAGGAACAGTCTATGTGTGTATTTACGCCCGACGGTGTACTCAGCGACCAGGCATTTTCGCTATTAATGCGATGATTCCAAGCATGCTTATAGTAGATATTGATACATCAGGGTTGTCCCACCGGACGATTTCTATCTTGCCCTCGCGCAGATTATATTTCGGCGTATACGAGGGTCTGTTCACACCGTTAACACATATATTCGTCGACAAGCGGCACAAAATGACATCTAATGTTGGCACGCTCTCCCAGCTGATCTAGCACCTCGTCACCGTTAAATTCCTCAAGATCCTCATCGTGTGGCTGTTCAGGATCCATTACGTATATGTAATGGTAAATCTTAAACACAGACGCCAAAGATGGTTAGGATACACACTGAGATCTTCGAACTGAATTTCATCTCTGGAGACCAACAACCCAGTTACTGCATATGTGAAAGATTCTATAACATTGTCGTTTTTTTATAATACGCGATATTGGGCCGTCTGTTCGGGTTAGCAGTGTTGAACAAAACAGTGTTGGCGGAATTATGTTTCCAGATGTGAAGCGTCTGCTTATATAATCAACGACTTCACGTGGAGGTGCAAGCTCGTACGAGTCAAAATACAATAAGTATCGAGGTGTTACTGCGTATGCGACCAAACGAGTTCCAGGTTCTATTGTCGGATTCATGTTAACGATATCGATTTCCCGGGTGCGGGGGATCATCGATCCAAGTCTGTCCCATATGAAGACCTCTCGGAAAAGCTTGACTGATTTTGTCATCGCGAGTAAATCAAAATTGGTCAAACAAGTGACGTTGTGCGCTGATACCTTGTTGGGAATTTATTTGCCATGAGAATTCTCATCGGACGCGTCTTTGCACAGAGTATGTGACGATCGTGAGGAACGAAATCGTAGATGTTCCGTCAGACTCTATAAATAACGTCAAACGTGCTTTTGTGACCAGCGATGGACTCATTGAGAGCATGCAAAGCGTAAGGTTGGATAACACAAATTTGCCGTCGGCGACGACAGGACCATGCCAAATTGCATCGCTGTCGTTGCACTTACGGGTTAGCACGACTGTGTGTTTGACCCCGAAAATACCCTTACGAACGTCGCTGCATAATCCGAAGATGTGTGTGAGTGGAATCGTGCAGGAAAAGTCCCCGCGCGCGTTAATCTGGGCTCGTCGTGCCGCAAAACCAAAATTGAGATTTGGATTGTATCCAGTGACCGCACCTGCTGCGTTTAAGTTGTATTTGATATGAGCAGCATGTTCGTTTGCATCCTTGATGAAGATCATAGACGGGCCAGCGGACCTCGCGGAATCGTCGCTGTAACGGGCGAGTCACAATATCGTCGTAGAGATGTCGACGTTGTCGAAAACAGGCTTATATTTCATTCCGTCGATGAGATAACATGCGCTGTTGAACAACGCCATGATGCCGTTGTTGACAAACGCGACGTTGTTGTCGGTGCGTAACAGCTTTCTTTCCACTTCCAAGAATGCATTGCACGCAAGAAAATACTGAGATTTGTCCTGAACCTGAAGTTATATTTGCCCACGCTGGTTTGTCACTTTAGTAATATTGGTAATTTTGAACGCTCTATCTCGCAACATAGTGTCGTCCACGTCCCACGCGGGATTGGATACATCTTTGAATTGAGCCCAGATGAAATTGTATACATTATCGAGTTCGTCTAATACCTTTTACGCAGCTTCCCATTGCCAGATTTGCAACCATTGAACCAGTCCTGGCTTGTGCTAACTCAGCCAGACGTCGTTGGGCAACTTCATTGATAATTTTACCAATCGGCGCGGGCATTGTTGCTGTCGATGGAAGCGCAACTGGAACCTTTGGTTGCCACACTAATCGTCGTAGTCGATCTAGAACCGATTTAACTGCCTGCGATCCCAGAATTTTTAACCGATCCACAGCAGTGATTTTGACGCCATCAACGACTCGCATTGCAACTTGTTTAGCGATTGGTGCAGCGCGCGAGGCCAGGACCGCTGGAACCTTTTGGGCGCCTGTGAACAATCCCCGCACGGCATCACCGACGCCATTTCCGTAATATGTGGCTCAAACGGGTTTTCTTCGATTAAATAAGGTTTTCCGCGTATATGAATTCACGTTGTTGTTGAAGACACTCCACGTACATGTTGTGCTTGAGATCTTTCGCGACCACAACCCGACGAACCCCTTTGGCTTTCTTGGTGTTTTTGCCGGACCTCCGGATCCACCGGAACAAACCACGATCGAGTACATTTTGGGGCGCAGTCCCACGAATTCCTCGATGGGCTTGCCCGCGCACTCGTCTTTGAATTTCCCCAAGACTTTCTTGTTGGCGTTGATGAACATCAGATGGACCTTCGGGTGCTCGCTGGTGCTTAATTCGTCCACAAATTGGCCAATGTCCACGTAGACGTCATCGATGGTAATGTGCATCATCAACGGGTCCGTATCCGTATACAGCATCTTGATATTGTCGCCGTACCGAGGCTTGATCGAGTCGTAGTAGAACTCGTATATCAGCAGCTTTGGCACATCCAACACGGTCGCGCCGACGTAAATGGGTTTCTTCAACTATAGCCGAGATTTCTTGATGTGTACGGCAACGAGTCCACCATCGAATATCTTGCGTGATTCGAACGCCGGGTCCACGTTCAACCTGTGAAGTTTTCGCTGATCACTGTCCTGGACAAGATCCACACGAATATGTTTTCACAGATTCTCCGTGGTTTTCCTAAACAAGGCATTGTTCATCATCTTGAAGAAATCCTTTCCAAATTCGTTCGCGGCGACCGTTCGCAGATCCGTATTCATCGGAATGTAAGGAGTCATCCACGCGCGCTGGCGAAATTGCAACACCCGATGGATTCGCGACACACGCAGTCATTACTGTAGATACAACTGCAGGTTTCGTACGTGGACGACATAGCCGAGCTTCTGACGCAGAGTCGGAGCCAGTTTGGTGCATTCAGCGAACTTGCCCCCTTGGAAGCTGCGCTTCTCGTTCACGAGCGCACACTGGTACGGCGACAACTACTCATAGGACACCGACACCGCGTTCGGGGCCAGCGGATAATCATTGTCGGCGTGTTGAAGCTTTCCGAGTATTTCAAGTCAACTTCGAAGATGTACCCATGGTCACTGTTGCTGTCGTACTCGCATATGTCTTTGTGGACATCCACGTGCGCGGAAGCGATCCACGTAAACTCGCCTACGGGCATCGGTTGCATCATCGCCCAGTCATAAAGATTCTTTGAAACAAAGTATAAGATGTAACTGTTGGAGAGAGCAGGATCTTATCTGTCCACACATGGGTTGTTCGCGAGAGCGTAACAGTGACCCACAATGGAAATCCCGCCGCGATAAATAAATGTTGATCAATGTCAGTGAGCAGTTCCAACTCGATCTTGGATTTCGATAGCAATGCATCCCAAGCCATTCCCGGTAATGAGAAGCAGCGCGCGGGGTCGAGCTTCTACACGCGCATTACGATATCACGGAAAGCTTTAAAGACATCTGCGAGCAGCAACACATTCGTGCGCAAATACAAGTCGTGGTCGTCACCGAGATTTCGACAACGAAACTCGGACCAGACGTTGTCCGCGTGCGCGTATTCGTTGGCGGAAATAGAAGGCGATGAATAGAAGGCCTCAATCGGTGGCAATTGAGTTTCAGAAAACTTCTCCCAGTCACTCGACGGGGGTAGATTCCTTTGAGGGTGAGCAAACCGAACGTTCCATGTTCAGCGCTGCCGTAGCATCAAGCGATTGTAAAGCGGTCGCTTCCTACCGCAAGGTTGTGGATGAGTTTCTCTAAACTGAAATTGAGAAACTGCAGAGAGTCAATAAACTGCAGTGGGCCCAGCCGAAACGTCATGTATTTTTCCATGTTGTTGGGAATGGCGCGTTCGATGCTGTTGCGGTTCCTTTCATGATCAGGTGACCATCATACCCGCGCAGGTTATGAAGCACAACCGGAATTCTTGCTTCGCTGGAGGTAAATTCGCTGCTGTAGATTGTATGGGCTGTGTGCGGCTCCTCTGTACGCGCCAGGGATGTGACAGTGATGACGCACTTTTTCATCGGCGGAGCCAGAACTTCCAGTTCCATCGGTGAAATTCAAAGCTTTCACGGTAGCATTTAAGTATTTAAGCATTAGAAGTCCGCGTAAATGACATATGGGACTTTCATCTTCCGTTGCATAGCGGTGAATTTTAGAATGTTCTTGACAGGCTCTGGCATGATCGTGCTCTGCGACTTCTCGCTGACTCCCCCGCAGTGAAAGCCATGGTCGTCAAGCAGCTGTTGGGTGCTATATATGCAGGCATCGTCGACATGGAAAATTGTTCGTCTTGTGCTTGCTCTGCCAGTACACGTCATGATGCCGCGCCTCTGAACCATCCATGTTGCTCAGCAACAACAAATCAACTTTATACCGCACGGCACGCACGAATCTTTGCTTTGTACATGTGGGAATAGTTCAATCGACTGAAAGCCTTTGTTCCAAGCAAACATATTAACGGCGATACCAGGGTTGAGCTCTTCAAACTCGCTGGTGTTGGAATACAACTTGACCCGCGGAAAGGCTTGTACGCGGAAACCTTAAGATGAACTTCCACGCATCTGAAAGAGTCCATCCTAAACCAGCTCGGATGTATTTAGCAAAACCTTTGCCGATTTCACCATTGATGGTCTCAATGTATTTGCGATTCAAGATTACAAGAGCACCACTTTGAAACCACGCGCGTGAGATTGCATATCTTTGCACATAATTTCTTACAGTCAACAGAAGTGTTCTGATCAGTGTCAATTACGGCAGTTTGAATTTGCAACCCCGAATGAGCTCCAAGAGTGCCAAACGACATCATAGAAAGCTCAGCGGTTGTTTCAAACCACACTACCTCTCAAAAGAATTATACGTGTCTGATGGTGTAATCAACACTGAAAGTTTATCGTCAGATTTGACTTTCATATTTCATGTGCAACTCAACCTAAGCTAGACCGTTTTCTAAACAAATAAAGAACAAATAACTTTCTGCGAGTGTAAATCGAACGTGAAATATATCAATCAATTACAACACTTTAACCGATTAGGCCACAGAGAACCCTTGCACATGGGAGAAAAGAACGTATATACAAACTTAACAGGGTTAGCAACAATACAAGATTCACCCTGCCCCGCTGCCGATGTAAAACGAATCCATTTCAGAATTGACATCCCTTGCCTGTTATTTTTTCTAGTGTAATGGCTCTTTCTGAAATGATTATAATGTACATGTCTCGTTTTATCAATCATAAAAATCGCATACATGATGATACGCGTCGCTACTTTGCAGCTGCCATGTCAGTGATATATCTCATATTATTAACTGGCACGTCCACCAACAATAATTTAATTCGTTTTTACATCGGCGGTGAACAAGTTTGACTGTTGGGAAATTAAAGCTACGCAGAATCGAAATTTTTTAATCGAACCGTCCCGTAAACATACATCAAACTTGTGAGCCAGCACAATGCTGTTCCGGGAATATCTGCTGCAGACAGAGCTGTGATCAATATAGCAGTGAGGCTCTTGCCGGAGGCGGTCTGTGTTTGTATGCCCGGGGGATTCATCGCTCTACCCGCGGATGCACTCGCACGAGTCGCGGGGGTACAGTCGTGTGGTATAGAAGAGGCGAACCCTGATCAGTAATAAAAGTCTCAAGCTCCCATTATAACACTACTACAATGCATATGGATCGATAAAATGAGTGATCCTAATGTCACGTTTAGCGGCCGATAGACGGTACATTTTGCTAGCTTATAGATGGAGAATATCGCTAGAGACAATACATTTTCTGATATATATACCCGCATGCATTTTCCGTCACAAACATACCGATTAATCGCCAATAGTAGATCGACTTACATCCTACTGTAAACATGTCCACCAAGCGGTATCGGTAAGTGTGGTCTACTCTCTTTTTTGATTGGTCGATATTATGTGTGACGTAAGTCATGTGACGTAAAATAATCTCGAAGATGATTTTTTTCTCTTTCATTTGATTGAATAATGAAATCTAAAAATAGTGTATTTTTATATGACATTTTATTATGTGAAATAAAGATATTTGTGTTTTTCTTTTGTGAATATGACATAAGTTTCTAATACATTGGAAGACTGAGTTTGTGTCAGTACAGACTCAGTGACTATTTTGTTTACAAACGCTATTATAAAAGCTGCTGAACGCCACCCTGTATTCATCTGCATTCTGTAAAGGTAAGATGTCAATAGGGGTCTCAAATTGATATTTCTCTTCTTAGGTGTTCTGAAATAGCTGCATAAAGCTATATCAAATGGTGGAGGTAGTTGAGGACGGAATTGTTCCTCATTATTAGATGGAAATTATTTTATAAAATAATGTAGGAATATTTCGGTAAGAAATTTTTAAGTAAAAACTCTGGAGTCTTTGTGTGTGAAAATCGTGCAATTTTAATCAAAATGGCAACCTCCAGAATAAATTTTGGCCCAATTTAATAATTATGTTTTAATTCAAGCCACTCATTCCCACTTATAATTTATTCTATACAGTACTTTTCTTATTTTCATGCTCGATTTTATTAGGAAATTAGCAGATTTTTTAAATCACTAAATAGTGAATAAAATTAATAATTGATCTCAAAATAGCGTATCCTCGTTGTAAGTAGAAACTGTTCAGAATTCTGAATAGCTCACTAAACTGCTGAATAGCAGCCTTTTAAATATTTCCACTGCTGAATAGCAGCCTTTAAAATATTTCCACTGCTGAATAGCAGCCTTTTCAATATTTCCACTGCTGAATAGCAGCCTTTAAAATATTTCCACTGCTGAATAGCAGCCTTTTCAATATTTCCACTGCTGAATAGCAGCCTTTAAAATATTTCCACTGCTGAATAGCAGCCTTTTCAATATTTCCACTTCTGAATAGCAGCCTTTAAAATATTTCCACTGCTGAATAACAGCCTTTTAAATAATTCCACTGCTGAATAGCAACCTTTTAAATATTTCCACTGCTGAATAGCAGCCTTTTAAATATTTCCACTGCTGAATAGCAGCCTTTTCAATATTTCCACTGCTTAATAGCAACCTTTAAAACATTTCCACTGCTGAATAACATCCTTTTAAATATTTCCACTGCTGAATAACAGCCTTTTAAATATTTCCACTGCTGAATAGCAGCCTTTTAAATATTTCCACTGCTGAATAGCAGCCTTTTCAATATTTCCACTGCTGAATAGCAGTTCCTGAATAGCAGTTTTAATCTCGTTTTACTTAGGCAAGCAGATAATTTCATATTATCCTATATATTCAAGGAATATGTTTATTTCCATTAACTGTAAGTCACAATGAAAGTAAGGTTAGAATTTGTATTTGAGTAACTTTGATTACTATGAATGAACTATACTCTTGAACTTTTAACAGTCATACTTGAACTTTTAAGAGTCATACTTGAACTTTTAACAGTCATACTTGGACTTTTAACAGTCATACTTGGACTTTTAACAGTCATACTTGAACTTTTAACAGTCATACTTGGACTTTTAACAGTCATACTTGAACTTTTAACAGTCATACTTGGACTTTTAACAGTCATACTTGGACTTTTAACAGTCATACTTGGACTTTTAACAGTCATACTTGGACTTTTAACAGTCATACTTGAACTTTTAACAGTCATACTTGGACTTTTAACAGTCATACTTGGACTTTTAACAGTCATACTTGGACTTTTAACAGTCATACTTGGACTTTTAACAGTCATATTTGAACTTTTAACAGTCATACTTGGACTTTTAACAGTCATACTTGGACTTTTAACAGTCATACTTGAACTTTTAACAGTCATACTTGGACTTTTAACAGTCATACTTGAACTTTTAACAGTCATATTTGGACTTTTAACAGTCATACTTGAACTTTTAACAGTCATACTTGGACTTTTAACAGTCATACTTGGACTTTTAACAGTCATACTTGGACTTTTAACAGTCATACTTGGACTTTTAACAGTCATACTTGGACTTTTAACAGTCATACTTGGACTTTTAACAGTCATACTTGGACTTTTAACAGTCATACTTGAACTTTTAACAGTCATACTTGGACTTTTAACAGTCATACTTGGACTTTTAACAGTCATACTTGGACTTTTAACAGTCATACTTGGATTTTCATGCAGCATTTGACTTTTCAAATAGTTTCCAATACAGTCACTTCAATAGTTCGAGACTAATTCAAATGTTACATTGCTTCATAGCATTTACTGAACAGCATGTATCGCTTTAAAATATTTTACGTTGCTGCACAGCATCCATTATTTTATGATAGGCGAAATGCTGAAAAACATATGTATTATTTAAGATTAGGCTAAGTCGCTGCATAGCGAACTTGTTTGAATCGCCAGCGACGTAAAATTTTTCAAACAAATTTCACATAGATGACTTTAGTTAATTTATAATAAGAAGTCGCTGCCAAGCGATTTTCTCCCTTTTATATTATAGAGAACGTCTTAGGCCTGTTATCTGTGAAATCTGGAGCTTCGATATATATCCGAAACTTTCATAACGAGAAAGAGCTGCAAGAATGTCCAGGTTCATGACGTATGACAATTGTGTAAATATTTTTCTCACCATTTGATGAAGTGTAATGATGAAATGGTTTTTACTATTTTTGTGGTTAGAATCTAAAAATACAGTTTTCTTTATTGTACCAAACGTTTACCTGAACTACTCAAAAAATAAAGTCGAGATGTCCGACAAAAGTTTATGTAAGCAAATTTTGTTTTTTATGCAGTCAAATAAAGATGAAATACCCTATTGTTCAGTATAGCGGTTCCCACGATTGGAAAGATACAATTTGATGTTAAATTCATAAATTGGACACACTGCAAAGTGTAGTGTTAAATACTTTATTCGGAATTGCAGCAGATTGCTGCATAGCAATCATTTCATAGATCTAATCCCTGCCGCAAATAACTGCATAGTTATATATAGCTTGAAATTATGAATTCACTGCAGACTGAACACATTTTATGAATAAATACCGTCTTATCTAAATTGCTCAGTGAAGTTAGATGTAATATATTAAATGGAAATTATGAACTTATGATTCGTACTTTCGAGTAACCGTTGTACTTCGACAATAAAGAACTAACTTGAATGAGTTTAATTTTGTGCTGACGCTGCTGTACGTAATCGATTTCCGAGCAAGTAAATACAATTCGTATAACTAATTCATTTTTTTGCCACGTCAGTTTTCTAGAAGCAGGTTTTTTATTTTCGTTGACAACACATATCATTGATTTATCTTAATCATAAATTATAGACATATTGATTCAAACCAGTGTTGAATGATAAATTACAATTTCTTTTGGAGAACCTAAATTGCTATGTATAGATATTGTCATACTGCACAGTAATGTAGGAGCATCTTGATTGATTCTTGACAAAATATTTGAATAATACTTCAATCATTTCAACTAACCTGGTCGTGTAAACTGCTAGAAAATAATTTTGAATTTACATGTTCTGCCCTGTAAGATTTAAAAAAACGCTGAGAGTTTCTAAATATATGCATGAGAACTTCGTCGTTCTCTCTGATTGAATATAAAATGTCAAAGGTTTTCCCAATGGTTAGCATTACCTTATAATGACTAATAATCGAATATTGAATTGATGGTCTTTAAAATACAACATAGGAGTGTTGCATTTGTCAATGGAAGGTTTAACGTTCAAAATTACTTTATTTATGGACATGAATTTAATTCACGTGCATGTAATTTAGCTATGCAAAGATATAAACTGTGACGTGATAAAGTCCGTCATGTGTAAATATTACGTTAATTTACTCAGAAAACTGTTTTTGGTACTGTTTTGTGAATATTTTGATTTACTCTTGACATTTAAATAAAATTTGGTGTTAAATAACCATTGTTCACTTCTTATTTGAACCGTGATTATAACAAGCTTCCAATCAAACAGTGCAGGGTTTTGGTGATGAGGTAACCAGCCTTTAGTTACGTTACTCTGTGAAGATGTGATAACTTTACATTCATTACATGGAGCTGTAATGAAGTAAGTTATGACTTTGTGTACTTTGAACAGCCTATGAATTATGTGTGGATGTTTTAACTTCGTTTTTAAAGGTATTTCACAATTCTTGTCGATAACTTGAATATTTGCGAGTTATTCTTTTATAAAGGAAAAGGATTGATTAGTGTCCCAACATATATCGAATGAATAATAACCACTCGCCTTCTGATAGCTGTTTGGTGGTCTGCATCAAGGTGACGTGGAGCCCTCAACCTCTTTCGGATTGGGCAAGATATATCTTGATGACCGAAATGATAACATGTTTGATGCATGGGCTTGAAATAAGGTATTATTGAGGTCAGAGTAGTGATCCAACGGGTATAGGTCTAGCTAGGAGTCTACAGCCTATAGGATCGGTGATGATTAGTACGTGTTGAGAAGAAGTGATCGCATTAGTAGGTCCGGTTATGGTTCCAGAGCCTATTTGAGATCACGGACGATTGTCATGAGCTTAGATAGTCTGATACAGGTACAGAATGCGACCCTGCGAGAAGGTCCGGTCGGTAATCAGGAGCCTTTGGGTCATTAACGACTGTCATGCAGTTAGTTAGAGTGATCCAACGGAAAAGGTCCATGCAAGGTGCTGGAGCATAGGGATCACAGGCGAAAGGTGAAAGCTTAGATTGATTAGCCTAGATGTTATTAACATATTGCAATTGCGATCAGAGACAATTAGATTACATGGTTTCAGATAATTAATAGTGTTCAATAGGCACGAGATTTTACCATAAAAATTTCGCATACGTTTTCGTTCAGGTGGTGTCAGAAAAATGAAAACCAATACAAAACAGACAATTCATCTCATCTCATATCATCTTTCTTCCTTTCTTTCTTCCTTTTTCTTACTTGCTTCCTCTTTCTTCCCTTCTTCATAGTTCGTTCTTTAATTCCTCTTTCTTCCTTCCGTGCTTTTTTCTCCTATCCTTCCTCTTTAATCCTTGTTAGTTAGTTCATTCTCCTTTTTTTTCCTTTCTTTTTTGTTAATTCAGGCATTCATGCATTCTCTTCTTCTCGTCTTCTAGTTCTTTTTGGTTCCTTCCTTCGTTCAGACATGTATTTCTTTCTTTCTTCCTTCCTTTCTTCCTGCCTTTGCACGTCACTACATCATATCACATTTCATTATATCATAATATCATTTTGTAATAAGAAAAGAGAATAAACGCAAAACATTAAAACAAAACCAAAACATCCGTTTTCAAAACACGAGTAGTATTTTTTATTTCCTATTTTTTTATTTTTGTACACTGAATATTACATATATATTTGTTTTGCTATCAATATAGTCATATATTGTTTCATTTGACCAGGCTCGAGTACATATCATCACCTTTATTATTACCTTTCCTAATTCCTCTGATCAGATGATCTTAAAATGACCACAATAAACAATAAAATATATAGCAACCATTCAGGTTTTAAATCAGACATTTAATTCAGACATTATACCTTTATGCACTAGTCGATTGCGCCACGAACCTAAACACACTTCAAGCATCTTTTGGACTTTAACGTTAAAGTCTTGCAATTTCTTACATCCCCAATTCATAGTACCTATACAAATTCTCTAAATCATTTGATGTGTTTGGATTATTATATTTTATTTTACAATGAATGGAACATCAGTAATATGTCATATATGCACAATGCAACATGCTCGGAAAAAAAGGTTTTGAACAAATATCAATTAATCCCCTATCAAAATGGCGTTTTCATATATTTACGAGCTTGTGATCAATGAATCAACGTTAAGTTTGACAATAATTGTCTATGTAGCCATTCAGAAATACGAATTTTAATGAAAAGGAAAATACGTGCCAAAAATGTACTTGGGAAAATGATCAGAAAAAAAACAAGAAGAATGCATGTGCTATGTCAGCTCGCAGGTTGAAGTCCTTTTCCTTTATTTATATTAGATAAATGAAACCATTGTTTTACACGAATATACAAGACGAATTAATAGAGCAAGAATGAGTCACGATCAGTTTGCCCCAATGTTTAATTTCCTTTTCTTTAACTGAACCATTAGTTTCAGTTATTATGCTGTCTAATTGACATGTAACAGACAAGACGTTTTCTCAAGATCACTCTGAACCGCATCTAATCACCAATTGTTTTGAGCCGTTGCGTTACCTGGTTGTTGTCTGTTGGGTATTTTTGCAAACGCAAATACTGTATCTTACTCTTACCCTCCCAGAGTTTGTTTTTTTTTTTCAAGAAAGAGAATCCGAAGAACGCTTTACACACTCCATATTTCTCGATTCTAATGACAGATACAGTGCACACATAAAAAGTCCGATTCTACTCAAACCATAAAACATACACCGTGAATAAGAAATGCACAGCAAATATTAAAATATACACACCACACGGTGCTTGCACATCATATATTGTTTTGTTTGCTCTGCATTAAGATATAAAGAGAAATGCACATCATACCAGAGGACATAAATAACATATTTAAAAAAAATCAAAGTATATGAATTTAAGCACAAACAAATAAAGGAAAATTTATAACACGTAAAGCAAAATGCACTATAAGTAAAGAGAAATGAATAACATACAAAGAGAAATGCATTTGGTATAGTGCATTTTGTAAAATGTCATAAAATCGACTAAAACAGACAGCTTGGTGTTCCATACACTGGGGTTCATAACAGTGGATCTCGATTCCCCGCTCATGGACATTCATTCAAAACGACCGGACGTTTGTATTTTTTTTTTTTTTTTTTTTTTTTTTTTTTTAGCAGCTTTGGCATGCCGTTGCATGTGTTGGTATTGCACGTCATATCATATTCTGTTCAAGCACCAATCTCTTTCTACAAACAATTAAGATGATAACGATAGAGCTGAAGTTTTGCGACATAAATTACCTTCATTTAAAGTCACATTTTGCACTGACGATTACGTTTGCGAAGTAAGACATGCCGAAGAAAATGCATTAGGTAGCTACTGAAAATATGTCATATAGTTTCACATATAAAGAGTTTTCACGATCATGCTGGAGTTTCTTATTTTTCATGCATCATAATTGGTCGCAACAGTAATTCCAGTGGATGAAAGGAGGAGAAAGAGGAGGAAGAAGAAAAAATGAAAGGAGAAACATTAAAGGGTAAATTTTTCTAACCGAAAGTAAAACATCAACAATACTAATAACAAGGACCTCAACAACAGCCATTCAACAATTAAACGACACAGATTATCATAGATTATCAACACGAACGACAACGAGAACACAACCAATAATAATAATAATAATAATAATAATAATAATAAAACAACGACAGCCACAACGCAACGTTCTTATATTCGATGAAAACCTGAAATGGTCTAAGTTGGGAAGGGGATATGGAAACGCGTGCCTGGCGGTTTTTCTTGTATGACGTTATGCTGGGAATCTAAAAGAGACAAAAAGAAAGAAAATTTCAGGTATTTGGTGAAAATGAGGTCAGGAAAATAATACTCAGCCATAATAATCTGAGTACCATAGGCATTTCAGTGGGTGACATTTTGCATTTATGACGTATGAAATGAAAAAAGTGTCTTCTTTCTAAACAATGTACTGAGCCTACTTCATCCTGCTATTTCGTCCATGTTGATGCATGCAAATGTCTATAAGTGTGTATGCTATGTTGCATAAATGTTCCTATATTATTTAAGAATGGGAGGTCAAGCCTTAAACCGTGATTTAGGTGGATATTGAAAGTATACAACGGCCCTTCAAATTTTGATCCACCCCTGCTAGTGTGTTTGTGTGTGTGTGTGGGGGGGGGGGGGTAAGGGGGGTAACGATTAGGAGAAAGTTGTGTCAAATCTGAATCCATTTTCGGGAATGGAGTGGAATTTCATCTGCTTTTCATTATGCAAAAAAAGAAGTTGAACTATATCGATAGATATGTGGATTGACGAGTAAAGTAAAGGATAAGAGACAGTGCAATGTAACGTATTTTGAAAACATAACAGTAACCAGGAAACTCCCACTAGGTTGAAAAGCAAGCAAGAGAAAATAACCAATTATATGGTGCTAGCCATACATCTTAGACAAACAGATTTGTAAAAAAAATATGTATGTCATACGTCACTATTCATTAGGACAGTCGTGATGTGAATGAGAGTCATCGATAAATAAGGTTGGGAAAAGTCGTCTGAAATAAGGTGGAAAATGCATTAACTAACCATATTCCATCGAAAACGGTGCAAATTAATAATAATAATAATAATAACAACAACAACAACAACAACATTTTCTATACAATCTTGCTCGAAACTTTGTAAGACAAAGAAAATCTTAAAACGCTGTTGTTAAGGCTGTTTTATTGATACTATACTGGATATCTTAGGCTGGTTTTACTATATTGAATAAATATTTATAGCATGTTTTGTCTTCTGTTTATTTCGGAAGAGATTTATAATGGCTATTTTACATCCCCAAGTTTTTCAAACAAAAGACGGGACTTATGTTATCCTACCTGTTCAGACGCGCGTGCGTGCATACGTATGTAATGTTGGATAGCTCTTCCTACACAGACTTCAAACTTTGAGATATGATTCGTGGTGGACCGCAGATGTACACCGTGGTTTTGGAATTGGTATCCATTCCCTGGTATGGCCAAGTTGGTTACAGATAGCATTCTTTAAATAGGTAAGAATATAAGGCAGGATAGATAGATAGATAGGTTGGAGGTAAGTAAGTAATAGTAATAGTTATGAATGTGAAAAACCTAAATCACATGGAAGACATTACATTACTATGAGACTCCCATGAAAAGAGAGAAGCAAAGCAGAAGAAAATAACCATGTACATAGATCTAGCAACAGAACTTGGAGAAGTCTGTAAACTATAAATACAGATCGTACCAATAGTAGTTTCAGCACCGGTTCTAATATCCCATAACCTCAGAGATATTCTAACGGCACTTGGCATTGCTAACGCCCTACTGTCTTCAAAATACGTCACTACTAAAGACAGCCAGATGGATAGTAAGAAGAGTACTCGAGAGCGAAGACCACAGAAAGTATTCCATATTTAGGACAAGAATATCAAAAAGCCATATTATATCGAAGGTTGTATAAAACGACTACTACTAATACTACTACTACTACTACTACTACTAATAATAATAATAATAATAATAATAATAATAATAATAATAATAATAATAATGGTGATAAAAAATGATGGTGACGTTCTTGAAGATTAATTAATTATCATTTATTCTAGAAAGTGCATAATACAAGAAAGCTCCTCAAACGCAAAAGCCACTCACTGTTTTTCCGATGTCATTTTATCTATATCATATTGATTTATGTATTGAATACATTTTGATAATTCGTTTGTCTTATATTTATTTCGGAACAATAGGCGCATAACCCTACTTTTTGAATTAAAGGAGAGATCATTCCAGCAGGACTGTTAATTCAACATACATACATACATACATACATACATACATACATACATACATACATACATACATACATACATACATACATACATACATACATACATACATACATACATACTCTGAACAACTGAAATTTGGTCAGAAAAAGAAAAATAAGAAAATATAATTGGTTTATTTTAAAATTCGGTATAAACAACATTGTTTAAATAGATAGATAGACAGAAAAACGGGTAGGTAGGAATTGGTTACGTAAGAAAGGAGCCTGGCTTAACAGTACTAAGATATGAAAAGACATTTTACAACAAAAAAAAAATAGATAATTTACAATTTTTCAAAAAGGATAGAGAAAATATGTTAAATTTACATACGAAAGCATTCTACAACTGATATTCATTTTAACCGAGTGCGTTACAAATGGGCTTCGTTAAAAAAAAATATAGATAGCGCGTTATGTTTAGTCAATATTGAGCCTGAGACTTTATAACTGACTATACTCTAATGTTAGTATCGAAAATAAGTTGTCTTGGACATAATGAAAACAAGACTACAGAATACAGCGTCTTTAAAGACGATTATCATAAATACATCTTTCGTCACTAATATCTGAATACGCCTTTTCCCGTCAACGCGCGGGCTGGGATTTCCCTCATGAATATCACCTGACACTTGTATAAATCGTGTAGATACGTATCTTGATGATTGTATGTACATGTTTTGTATGATAGCGTGTGTACTTTAACATTGAGAGATCTACAATCAAAAAATTAATTTTTTACAATGTTACATGGCTAGAATGCCTGTCCATTATACTTTGTATGCATAGGGTTTACAATACGTCAGCACAATCATGTCTATATATAGTGGATTAAAAGTGAAGATTGAACACTTTAAAGGTAAAATTTCCAAAACATCTTGAGGAAGACAGACCTTCCAATAAATGTAAACATGTAGTCCTACAAGATAAATCATAAACTGTAAATATGTTAAAATTCTCTATAACATATATATATTAAAAAAAGGTTGAAAAAAATTAATTAAAAATCCGTTAAAATATAGTGTCCATTTTTTTTCTTGTTTTTTATATAAACCACATTCTTTCAAAACGTTCAAGCTTTCCTACGGTAGTACTACGACGTCCTATTATCGCGTCATGCCTATTACCGCTGTTTATGAGCATTTCCGAGAACCGCTACATCATGTGAACAGACTGATACAGACTATTTTTTTCTTGCATCAAGAACACATTCGATTTCATGCAGTTATGAATTGTTCCAATGTTCAAGTGAGATTTTGGACAATGTTGATATACTTCATTTTGGGTATGTTTTCTAAGAAGTAACACGGTAATAGGACGTACACGCCTACGTGTTAAAATGCTTTGTGCTCAGTAAGGTCTTAATTCAGTTTCGTGACAAAAAATTATTTAAGCACACAAAATGCAAGAATTCGGTCTCAACTTATAGTAGGCATAAACTTTATATAAAATACCTAAAATGTTCGTTATTCATGCGTGTAATTGTTGAAATTGCTTCTGAACGGAGACCGTTTTACTACGAATGACCTCTAACATTTCGAGCTCTTCAAGGCGTAAAAAGCAACATTGTTGGTAACGGAGGACAAAATGTCAAATCATCTATCATGTCTATTGAGTTAAAATCAAGAAACTTCTGTCTAACAGGGTGCAGTCTATACACTCAACAAGATTGTGTTCCACTTGCAGTGGACACTGGCAAGGCATACACTCTGGTCGAAGTGCACCCTTCAGGAGGTATGCATGGTTCATGTATGTGTGTCCCATTCGCGATCGACACAATACCACCTCATTTCTGCAATGTGTTTTGTATGAGGTGTGTCACTCTTCAATGAGGGATCTGATGTTCCGAAGTTCACCTTCTCTTACGTCAGCGGCACAATACCACCTCGTCTCTGCGATTTGTTCTATATGAGGGATGCCACTCTCCAAGGATGAGCATGATGTTATCGAAGCTTATTTGTGGAGCTTTCATGGTATATATTTTGCCAAGTATATACAGCATGCTGATTTATATAATATTCGAACTCAACATATGGAATCTTCTATTCAAAAACGGGTGACTGCAGGGCAGATTTGGCTGTTTTAATTGTCATTTCGTTACCCTAAATACCAATGTGACAAAGCATCCAACTGTACAGAAGAATTTTTTTCCCCAACATTTTAAGAGTAAATGGTGTTTTTGTAAGACTTGGGATATTAACATGTTATCAAATTTAAGGTTTTGCAAGGCTTTCGCTGTGGAAAGAGAAAAGGATCTCCTGAATACTTTGCAGACAACTATTGGGTCATGTTCTGAAGTAAAAGACTTATTTGGTCAACATATGCTTTTATACCTTGGCAATTTCATTGCATTATGGTGTCAAACGTGTGTAGAAGTGGTGGAATTACACGAGATCCAGGAGGTTTCCCTGATGTGTTGTCAGGGGCTATCCAGTTTCCATACTTTTTAGACTTACAAACTTATTGAAGAGCTTGATAGGATCGTCAGACCCTTTTGGAAGTCTGGTAGATCCCTTAATTCTTAGCATGCATTACCATTAGGGTCTGAGGTTTACTGCTCTTTCTGTGGCCCGGATCTAATCAGTTTTTATAGGCCCGCCATAAGGCGGAGCGTATTATGTCATCATGTTGTCCGTGCGTCCGTCTGTTACATCTTCGCTTCTGCAAAATAACTTCAGTTGTCAACAATCTACTGTTACCAAAACTTTGTGGGTGGCTTGAACTTAGGATAAGGAAGAACCCTGTCAATTACAGAATTAAAAGATCAACAGTCAAGGTCACTGTGACTGCAAGTAGAAACATTATTTCGACACAATAACTCAAGGTCTCCACCATTTACAGTGACAAAATCTTGTGGATGGCTTGCACTGTTAGTAAGGAAGAATTATATTTTGTTTCTAAGTCAAAAGATCAAAGGTCAAGGTAACTATGACTAAAAAAAGAAAACTGGTTTTCGCACTCTAACATTAGCACTACACCACAGACCTATATCAAACTTTGTGGATGGCTTGCACTTGATGTATGGAAAAAGCTTATAGATTTGGGGGTCAAAAGTTAAGGTCACTGTACTGAAAGAAGAAAAATGGTTAATTTAATTTCCGCACAAAAACATTAGTTCTACATCACAGACCTGAACCAAACTTTGTTTGATGGCTTTCACTGGGGTATGGAAGAAGCCTGTTGATTTCAGGTCAAAAGGTCAGAGGTCAAAGTAATTGTGGCTCAAAGAAAAATTGGTTTTGCAGAATAACTTTTGTTATCGAGTAAGTTCCTTGACCAAACTATGTGGATGCCTTGCACTTATGGTAATTAGGAAACCTATAGACTCTGGGATCTAAAGGTCTGAGGTCATGGTCATATTAAGTCTAACAATACAATAATGGTTTCTGCACATTAAGTTTAGTTCAAGACCGTATGCATTGACCAAAGATCGAGGTCACTGAGACCCATTGGTGAATAATCTCCAGAGTCAACGAGACCCTATTAGTGCCTACACAGAAGACTATTAAGTACACTGTGCCGTTCGGTGTATTCTTGTTTGCTAGTAGTGCTGGGGTTTTTTATTTGTCATTCTGACATAGACCACAGGAGCCAGAGGTATACTGCTCTTTTTATGGGCCACATCTAAGGATTTATGGGGTTTTTTGTCTTTATTTTTATGTTTTGTTGTTTGTTTTTTTGGGGGGGGAGGGGGTGTTTGTTTGTTTGTTTGTTTGTTTTGTTGTTGTTGTTGTTTGGGGGGGTTTGCTGTTTTGTTTTTGTTGTTGTTGTTGTTGTTGATCTATTTCTTTAATTATTTATTATTTCTAGTAGTTTTGAGTTTTTTATTTGTCACACTGCAATATTAATCGCTGCGTTTTCTGCTTCGCTTTTGGTTTGGATGCAAGTGATTAGTGCTTGCACCAAAGATGAACGAAGTTTTGGTTTATATGTACTTATGTCAGAAAAAGCATACGGACGCGTTCAAAACATTTTATTTTTATTTTTCTTGGCTGCGTATAAAATATTTACAACGTAAATTCGTAATTATTTTGAGACAAATGTTGGATTTTGTAAAACATGGATTTAGAAATAGTAGTGTTTTCTTGATGGATTATATGGAAAATTTAAACGTTCCAAAGAAACGTGCGTGAACTACATAAAATATGTGCATGACTTTCCTCCTTAGTACAATGAAACGTTGGTGATATTTTAATTACTTGTATATTGAAATTCACGTAGCCTTTTATTTTAAAAAGAAAATGCCTCTCAGATCATTCTAATACAAATAGGACATTTACAAAAAAGTAGGTTAACTGGAGCAGAGTTCCTAACCTGCTGAAGCAGTTCTCGTCGTCCACTTTTAAAGGCTGTAATATTGAAAGCCACTAAAAACTCAGAAAAAAACAATTATTTCAAAATCTATGAATTTCGAGAACCATGATGAGAATATATACCGTTGCAGACGAGTGTAGGCCGCGTAGTCACAAAACTGAGCACACAAATTCACAAATTTCAAACATTTTGATCTTTGACTACACTCTAAATGGGGTTAGAGTTATGAAAATGTTGGCATGATTGTATTTGTTTCATCCCTACGTACATGCCAAATTTCAATGAGATTAAGAGATTCCAAGTATGAATCTGCATTTCGGAATTTTGAATCTGAGTACAAACATAATTTCGTGACTATGGAACCGGGTTGTAAGCAAGGACAGTAAACATTTAGTGGAACCGGCCTAAACAAGCCCTGAACATTATAATTTCGTTTCGTTGCATAACTTTTAATCGTCCACGATTTGTGGTAAAACAACGTTCACTTTGTAATGGCTGTATAGAAACTGTTTCAAGCAGCACTGATAGACTATCAGGAACTTGTATTTGCTCTCTTTGATGAAAATTCCAATTTGTTTAACAATACGTTCTCCACCAATAAACACGTGAAGAGACCGCTTTCATGTTTCTATTGCGACGCCGTCCTCCTACTTAACTCAGCAAAGACCATGTGATACAACACTTGCAATATTGGCTCATTTAAGATTTTTCTCTGGGATCCTTTGATACATGTTCTCCTGTCTATATCTGACTAAATATAAGCACAATATTGCTAAGAGCTGGATGAAAATGATTCACCTCTTTTAAATATTTTAGATTTTCAAACCAACCTTTCAGGTCTTAACGCAAAACACTGTCGTGTCCGTTTCCATTCGAAGTGACAGGCTTTTCTAATGTTAATCTTGTGTAATTTTAGTCCTGTTTTGAGAAAAGCCGGAACTGTTGAAGTCTGACATCCCATTATGCATCTGGATGAAGCTAGTTATCATCACCAAGAGAAAGTTTGAGTTCCAACATAATGGCGCAAGATTAACACTAGGAAAGCCTATCACTTTGAATGGAAACGGATACGACAGTGTTTGCACTGAGATACGAGTGATTGGTTTGAAACTCTAAAATATTCAAAAGTGAACCATTTTCATCCAATGTTTAGCAATATCATGGTTTTACTTAGCAAGCCAGCCATATATAGGGGCACAACTCCCAACTGCTAAAATGTTTAATACAATCTACCTTCAAATACTTTCTAACGCAAAATATGTCCTAGATATTACACTCACATTAGGATATATACATAGCACACACACACACACACACACACACACACACACACACACACGTGCATGATAATGCATACAAATCATATTCCTAGGCTTTTTGAACAGCCTAGATATGTACTCTTTACGTCACTCACCTCACCCCCTCCAATAACATTTCTAATATCTATTGATGTCCCTTATTCTCAGCCTTATCTTGCCTCATTCTCCATTTTCCTTTCTTCAACCTTTAATTACCATTGCTGGTGTATCAGTGGCGAACGCGCGTGTACACACACACACACACGATCGCGCGCACGCACACAAACAAACTGCATATGGTGTCAGATTTGTTGGATGATTGTGCCATAAAATATTACACGCAGAATCTACTTTCTGTAACAGATTAACCTTTGAAGCATATTTGCCACATTAACTATTTTTATGTTATAAATTGCAAGTCTTTGTAGATAATATCAAGGAATGTCATCCTTAGCTGAGAAGCGGGGGGGGGGGGGGGGCTAAAATCTGATTAACATCGAGATCTACTTATAATAAGGATATCTGACAGGCACCGATAAAGGTTCGTGTTCTGCCTACTTTTCGAATTCCCAGTCCACCTCCTTTTTTTAGTAACCTATCAGATAAAACGTTTAATTTGGCTTAGTGAGAGTTATTGTTCTAAACTGTATGATCCAAATGAAGTTTTGTTTACTTTCATAAAAGTAAAGTTGTAATTTCATAGCTAAAGCGAAGTTCAACAGAACATGACCTTAAATCGGTGTCTGTCAGATCTCCGTCATGTCAGACATCTCAGTTTTAATCCGATTGGCGGAGGCGCCTATACAAAATGGTCCATTATCACTAATCAAGTCAGGGTACTTCTGAACAATACACATGTGATTTTCCGGGATATACTTCCAGTATAGCTTTATGCTCTTGGAACTCAGGTATTAATTGAAGTCCATTCTGTACGTTCTTTGATTTTCCACCACAAAAACGCAATAGTCAAACCCAGACTCGAAATGATGGAGCGTAATGTGGCAATGTTTATCTGCACCTTGCAAACAAGATAATTTGCAGTCGTTGATGTATAACGCACACTGAAATAATGTAATATCATCTCCCTGAAATGCATGATTCCACAGAATATCCTCTGCTTCAGCACTCACCGGCTCCACTCTTTTCTCATTCTTTCCTTAAAGCCGAGCAAGTTCCTTCATTCACGCATTAAGACATGCACTATTGTCTGCAAATCCAACCTGGTTTCATCGAAAAACTTTCTCAAGTCTTAACATCTGATGCAGTCTCTGAGATATGTCCAGAAAGATGTACATAAATGGGTAAGAGATTCCGAGAGAAACTCGTCTCCATTCTGTCGTCAAACTTAAAAACAAAATAATTTCCAAAAATGACTGCCATTATGACGAATGTCTGGGCGTACCTTTGATACAGATTGTGTTGACACTATCACTTCAGTATGCTCTTATCATTCAAGAAGAGCGACGATATTTTATACTTTTGTGCTCGCTACTATTTGCAGAATATGCAAAAAGAAGGTATGCAAAAGTCCCAAGACAAACAGAAGCCTTAAATGTCAAACCACAAGACTGCCTCGAAGCACTCTTTGTCAATTAGTTCTAGACCAACCTCTTCAGCCTCTTAAAATCAGGTGTCGATTGGTGAGTATGTGAACTTGTCTTTTGGCGCCCATACTAGGTGTATATACAAACTGTGAAGCTTTTACAGAAAAGAGATCGAATATTAATTATGACAAAAAAATTAAAGAAGAAGCACATTAAAATGAACTTTGTTGTAAGACTAACTTGTTGCTAATTTAAAAGAGAAAAGTAGAAAGACTAAGACAAAAGAGAGAATATGCAGAGTGTCTATAAGTTTCAATTTACCATCCCCCTCCCCCACCCAAAATAGCAACAACAAAACAACAAGAGCAAACTCGAAACAATGACGTTTATACAACGAACAGGCGGACAAATTTACATAGCTATTATAGTAATCGACCAATAGAGTTGAAATTACCAGACAAATTTAATGTTACCATATTCTAGTAAGTAAATATCACGCCCGTTTGTTAAGTGATTGATATACAAATTGGAATCTATTCTCTTAACATCAATATATATTATTAAAATCTATAACATGGAAAATGTTGGGGTTTTTTATATCTAATAATTTAAATTCTTAAATCTAGAAAGTGGGTAGAAAACCCATGGCTAACAATATTCGAACAAGAATAAGAACAACACATATGTGATGAAGCAGTCGGAGAGGATTCAGAAATATCGTTTACGGGGATCGTAAACAAGTAGGCGAGGGGTCTGTGGGACGAAACCCCCATGTGTGTGTAGAGGAGAGGGAGGGGGGCAAAGTACCTGGAATCTCCTGCATTTTAATTGTTTCCAATGCATAATTTTAACCATCTAGCTGCAAAGAAAACTTACTCTAGGAAACGTTCCAGTTGTTTGCCCACCCACCACCCACCCCCGATTCTAGTTGTTTTATTGAAGGAAGCACTAACGTGTAAGGTACACTGGATATGCAATCTCTGTTAAAGTACCCTGTCATTCCTCCATTTTTGTTCAACTGATTCTGAGCGTTTACCTCCCACCTAATCACCCGCACAGTCATACACATGTGTGTTCTAGTGGCCAACTGGATTTTATTAATCTTGCTGCCTTTAATTTACTAGTATCAGTTCAGTCTGTGCTATTAAAATTAACAGTATGAGAATGAGACAACTTTCCTAAAATTTGGCTCAAGGCAACGTCACTTTTGACGTCAAAAAACAACTTTTCATTTGCAGCTGCACTGCACTGATAATGGATACATGTTGGTACGATAATACAGTACGTCGAACAAGCAGGAAACGTGACCGCATCAGGAAGTTAGGTATGAAAAGTAAGAATCCACATGACTGAAGGAAAAAATATAAAAAGTTGCGAAAGAAAGTAAATAATTATAAAAAAATAGCTACAGAAAACTGCATGCGAAAATATGATAACATTGACAATTTTGGAACAAACTCGAGAGGCTATTGGAATTTATTCGCCAGTATGTGAAGGGGAACATTATAGCAACGATTCCGCCACACGTGTGCACCAATGCAGCTGGTTCTAATTTTATAACCTTATCTGATGCTATAAAAGCCGACTGCTTAAATTCTTTTTACACACAGATAGCAAACATCGACGATACCAATATTAGTTTACCAGATATACAACCTAGAACACATGAAAAATTGGCAACTTTAGTAATTACTGAAAAAAACATTTGTGATGTAATTCATATCTTGCCCAGACACAAAGCAAGTGGACTAGATAAAATAAGCCACCAGATGCTCAAAGAAACCACCATATCTGTTGTCAAGCCACTCTGTGTTCTTTACAACATGAATTTAGATATAAAATCATATCCGACCCTATGGACTACAGTGAAAGTAATGCCTGTATACTTAAAGGTAGTGCAAGTGATCATTCGAACTACAGACCTATCTTATTACTAAGCTGTGTTGGGAAAGTGTTCGAAATAATTGAGTTTGAACATTTGTACAATCACTTACACACAAATCATCTTTTTTTATTTATCAATCAGGATTTCTTCCAAAAACTAAATGGTTTTCCACCTCATAGACTCATATCCTAAAAGATGCACTTTCCTTGACAAAAATGAAGAGATCTGGGTGGTCTTCTATGATATTTCTAAAGCATTTGACAGTGTGTGGTACAAACGACTAATATATAAATTAAAGACCTCGCATCGATATCCCTTTAGTTTATTCGATCACAGACTATATCAGTAGCAGGGTTTCTAACTGTCTTTGGAAGTACAGTCTAATCCACTACTCGGAATTATAGGATTAGTCCCGCAGGGATCCGTACGAGGCCCATTATTATTTATTGTCTACATTAATGTCATAAGTGATGATCGTTTGATCACAAAAATACTCTTTGCAGACGATAGCTCATTATCACATGCATCTCAAATTTACATCTGAAACAGAATATATACTAAATAAAGATTTACACACCACTGATATGTGCTCAAAACAACGGCTGGTCGACTTCAATCCTACCAAACAATGGCTTGTAGATTTCAATCCTACCAAACAATGGCAGGTTGATTTCAATCCTGCCAAACAATGGCTGGTAGACTTCAATCCTACCAAAACGGAAGCACTGCTAGTTTCGCTTAAATTAGAACCCCCTTTTCCTAAACATAAAAAATGATATCTCACGTTTCGTCGACAATCATAAACATCTTGGTGTTACCTTAAGCAATTGCCGATTGGGCACAAGATATCAATAGCTTATTTGCTATTGTTAAGACCAAACACGTGCCGTGTTATTATAGAGATGGGGACAGAAAATTGAATATCCTGCATGCCCAAATGCAATGATCTACATTATGACCTGTACATGAACTATGTAAGAGATAATCCTCTATGTGCATGTGGTGAAAACATTGAAAATGCCTACCATTGTATATATATATATATATATATATATATATATATATATATATATATATATATATATATATATATATATATATATATCACAGATTTTGGTGAACAACGTATAAAGTTGATTCAAAGCCAAGTCAGTTTTCACTTACTTTGACCATAAATGCCCTGTTAAATGGGTCATCGGATTTGTCCGTGAATGAAAATTCGCGTTTATTTAATATAATTGAAACTTATATAAAACAAAAACCAAGCGTTTCATCTAACTGCTCAGAATAGGACACAATATATAAATTTTTTTTTTTTTTTTTTTTTTTTTTAGTTTTTAGTTTTTTATTTGTACCCTTATCCACTTTAAATCCTTCAATGCCCTTCTAGCTTTCTAAAACAGAGAGTCACAATAATGTACATTACTTGCTCCTGCCACGGTCTCTCTCTAGAATTGAGAGTCACAATAATGTACATTACTTGCTCCTGCCACGGGGTCTCTCTCTCTCTCTCTCTCTCTCTCTCTCTCTCTCTCTCTCTCTCTCTCTCTCTCTCTCTCTCTCTCATGAACCATACATACCCTTTTCTTTCCAGTAATATATTGCAATATTCGTTTGCCGCTGTTCCCATGTATAATGTACACATTTTAGTAGGGAAAATGGAATGCCAATGGCACGTGTTAGGGTTTGACTGTCATACGGCGATACGTTAATAATTGGGAGGGATGTATGTTTGTTCCTTTGTTTGTTTATGTTGGTTTTAACGGCACTTTTAACACATTATTGAGTATATCATGCCGAGAAAAAAGGAGCTAAGTGCTTTGGATATGGGCAAAACCAGTCATTTATCAGCCCAATATATTCGTGTACATCCTATGTGAATAAAGCATCGAAACATGTGCATGCTATTTCCAATGAACTCTGTAATGTTTGTTTGGGGGGGGGGGTTTTTGTTTATTTGTTTTGTTGTTTTTTTGGGGGGGGTTGGAGGGGCCTTTAGCTATGAATATTGCAACAAAAGGAAATTATTGCATTCTTTGCTTTATTTTTTTTTCGTATTTTTGTTTTTATTTATTATTTTTTTCGTTTTGATGAAGAGGCGTGTGAAGATGCATGTTGATACGAGTGTACTAATTATATTTTTCATGAATCAGATATTATTTTCAAGTCAAATAGAACATTATATCATGAACCCATGTTTCCACTATTGTATCAAAGATCAGAACCTCGGTTTAAACAAGGACATTTACATAAGCTATCTGCGTGCTATTCATAGTTATATCTTCCTTATCGTAACACATTTACCACCTCATTCAGTCTTTATTATAACATGTTGCATGTTTTGTTCCTTATATTAGTTTCATTTGCTTCTGAGAAGTAATTACAACAGACGACGGTATTGAAAACAAAATTCATTGTCAACAGCGCTATCAAAATGCACAGATATTATTCGCTATAGTTACATATATCGGTTGCTACAGGAATATTATTTCACGAACTGTCAAAGTCTACAGCATAGGTGCACTCTTATGATTTGATGAACTGTATAGTATTTGTACGAATATTCGCACAATCCGCCATTTATATTGATAGTGGATACGATATAAAAAGTTCTAAATTATATACATGAACTTATTTTGTGAGTTCTGTTGTGCAAAACAAAGATAACTATTAAAGAACTTAAATATATAGACATATTTTACACTGTATTTATATTTTCCTTCATCTGTCATTCCCAACCATGAGGAAATGATTCACTGTGCAAGTCGGGATATTTTGGAAGGGTATGGGGATTTTGAATTGACCAGATGGATAATATATATATATAATAGAACAAATAGAACCCACGGACCTGGGTTCGAATCTCCGTAGAGTACGAATTAAAATTCTCTAACCTGTATGATAATATAATTTATTCGTATATATAGGAATAAATAATATTATCATACAGGTTAGAGAATTTTAATTCGTATATATACGAAATAAGATTCTAGCCCGGATCCGCATGTTACGACAACTATCGCCGTGCCTGCAAGCACCAACCCCTATACCATCTCGACCATGCACACATCAGCAAAAAATGATGCTACAAAGTCGGTGGTATAGACATTCGTGCGTAGCAGACATACCCGTGTGTGTGTTTGTGTGTGTGTACTTCACATGTATTTTATTTGTTTATGAAACTAGAGATTTAGACGTACAGCTAGCAGTATAAGGTATGCTGATACAATGGTGATTGATATTTTGATGTCTACCAATTTGGTTACATGTTCAACAAACTGCAAACAAGATAAATTTCCTGCCACAAAAACAAATGAAAATTACAATTTTCTTTGTTTGAGTTTATATGAATTTCAAAAGACAAACATGAAAAATTCAGGTTATTGTTGTTCCCAAGTAATTTAATTTAATGAAACTTTGCCCTATTACATCCGTTGAAACGACCTAATAGCGATAGTGTATTTATCATTGGATTTCTCACAGATTATATTGTGTCCTTGTGGTTGGGGTTAGGTTGTGATATAGCTCACGTTAGTAATCTACCTACCACTTGGTTGTCACAGACTCAGCAATTTTAAATCTGAACAAAAGACCAGAGTGGCCTGGGATTGCTCTACTGGCTAAAACAAGATCATTTTGGCCAAGTACTTTGTTCTAGTAAAAATGATCTATATCAAATTTATATCACATTTTTGTCAAATTCTGTTCAAGTAATTATGTTTTTATTTTTCCTTTCTGCAGGTAAGGCTTTTTCTTCTTTTCCCTACAGCGGCCAATTATAATATCGGTCTCGCTTGATATCGGACTGGTTTCCTTTCTTATTTGAATCATTTCTTTCCAAGTGGTTTTTGAAAATAAGTCGTTTTAAGTTTGCTTGTTGTGTGTGTTAGTGTGTGTTTTCTCTTTGTGTGTGTGGGGGGGGGGGGCAGGGGGCATGGGCGTTGTCCTATTTTGGTGCTGATGATCAAATTTGAATTTGGATAGATATCATTTGTATCGATTTACATGAACTGTATTCATACAGTTTATCTAATTAACTCAACTTCTGTCGAGCGTTTCTTATTAGAAGTAAATTTTATTTTGAATAATATTTAATGCATGAATGATATCATTTGTGTTAAAAGGTTTTCTAGCCAGGAGACAATCTGTTCGATTAGGTCAAATTTATTTGACAGTTTTGGGGAAGAATTCACTTATTTGTGTTCTACTTTATGTAACTGCATTTGAAGGCAGATTGTCATTATTTGTACAAAATTGACAAAAAGTCTTAATGTGTATTTTAAAAACTGTTCTTTACTTTGTTTCTTGTATTTATTATATTTAGTATTGATGATAAGATGATGAACCAAATTATCTGTAGAACAAATTCTTAAAGGGTCTTATTGCCAGGATAAAGTTGATTATATGTGGTCGATTTCTACTAAGCAGTTTTGAAACGAAATCGTCGTATACAACTTTTTTTCTAAAAACGGAGGTAATATATGCTGGCGGATCAGTATCGTTTGGGGAAAATTACTAGATATTTTTGTGACTAAATGTTTTACGTCTAAATTGGCCAGCTTATGTTGAGCCTTTCTTCACAAAAGGGAATTTTCATGGCTATATTTGATGGTAGTAGGAAATCTTTTGCATATATGGTCTTTAGTTGAGGATTCTGTTCAATTTAATTTATTTGCTTTAGACTCTTTTTAAAAGTAGTTAAGGGGTCTCCTATTTTAGTTACAGCAGTGTATGCGATGACTTGGATACATTTCTACAAAAGTATAAGGCTTTGGTCCCATACAGATTTCTGTCAAATTTGTGTCACATTGATCCCAGTAGTATTTTCTAATCTTTGGCCAATGTCGCACAAGAGTATGACGACACTAATGGTAAATCCTGTGACTAATTGACTAATCATTTACAGTGGATTTTAAGTAATTTTCTGACGAGTATTCTAAATCCTACTCACTGAAACGGTTTAATATAACCTTTTTGCACGTCCGTTATTTCGTGAAAAGGGTATTATTTTTGCCTTCATGCATTGGCAACAATTTTAATATCGGTACCAAATGAAAACAGTCTAAGTTTCCTTCTTCCTTGTGTTGTACAGGTAAATATTTCGCAATATATGAAGTTTTCTCCAAATAATTGATTCAAATAGTTGATTGTAATTGAGCAATTTAATTTCTATAAAAGAAACAAAATTCTGTAGGTTAGAAACTGCAGATAAAGCCTTGCTTATACCTGGTTATATATGACGCAAGGCAGACATTTCTTTCGTAACTTCCAGTTTTATTTCATTGGTCGAATTACGACGAAGCATTGATTTACACACAGCCGATTTATTTTCTATTTCTCTTTGGCATAGTTTCCACGTGATGTATTACCGATCACCCCCAAAATATGTATAAGCCTCAATATTTAACAAATCCATAAACTTCAACTTTCAATTTAGTTAGTATGTGTGCTCAATGGAAACCATTCAAGGTTAAATATGTATCAATTATCTAATGAACAAGATACGTATGTAAGATTTTTAACGGATATTAGTCATGTACGACATAATGGAAATCTAGCGATATTCTGGAATCAATTTCTTGGCGAATCAGAACTTTTCTTTTTGCAATGAGAAAAAAATATATTTGTCACAATGGTCACATGATTTAGCCATGGGCATCTCCTCTGTAAGGAAGGTCTCGGGTTAAAGTCTAAAACCGGCCAAAAATTGTCTCCAGTTAAACATACTGATGAGATTAGAAATTCAAAGGCGTAAAACACGGAATGCTGTGTAATAAAATATTGACTGGCTAGACTCATTCAGCTTCTACCATAATTTATGCTGGAAATATTTGTATGAAGTTTGAACACTAAACATACGGAGGAGGAGCCTTCCTCTAGACAATTGAAGCACTTTAACTGGTGTCTAATAAAACTCTGACATCATGTATGGATACATAATCTTAATTTTCTTAAATGTTAATTCATGTTATTTTACAATTGTTAAGAACGTAACTGGGATATTTATATATAAATGTGAACAACGAAAGAACAGAAAATGAAAAAATGTCATTAAACAACAAAAATACCAATGGGTATCTACTTGCATAAATCCACATACATTTTACTTCTGTGCGTATATTAGTAGTATAGATGAATACCCTGAAGACAGATGGACTGTCTGGAGACAATGGGAATTAACATTACAGCCCCGTCTTGAAAGTACGACATTCTGGAGACAATCGGAATTTAACATTAGTGCATAGGTTTAACATGAGTATGATCATGTTCAAAACAAGCCAGTAAATATTCTAATGCGAATCCAAGAATTGAGTTGATGAAAAAAATACACACAATATTGTCCACAGATCCTAGAATCCGATCTTTGTAATCGCACATTATTGAATTGAGTGGATACAGATTTCTTCTCATCAAGTCTACGATATCGTCTTCGAGAGGAAGTACTCCATAGGAATCAATATATTCTACGCTATAGTCGTTGGGAAAGTAAACGGCTAACTAATGGGTTCCTGGGCAATGACTGTCGTCCGTGTTGATGACATAAGCTCGCACGTTATGGCGAAATCCTTTTCCTTGCGTCAAGACGATATCCTTAAAAGCGGGCAATCATCGAATCACTATAGGTTTCACGACGAAAGGCCGATTTGAACATATCTCACAAACCATGTCGTCGTTGTCGAGCTGCTTCTTTGTCCATAGAAAAGTACACACAATATTGTCTTTGTACAACAGTTACACTTCAGTCGAGAATCGTTTTCAAAAATGTAGTTTCACTGTGACTTTTCATTTAGAGAATATAATATATTGTCCAATATCTCCGTTTATACTAATATTTACACTGTCAAAATACGATTTACTGACAGGAACATAATGAGAATGCACAAATTCTCTGTCAACGTGATGCGTATTTCCTCCTTCATTATAAGAAGCTATGGCAGAGTCCACTTTGAAAGGAATGACGCTCAGCAAAGGAGCGGTTGTTTTTCCCACGACGTTTTACTCGACGATATCAGAGTACACAAAAATCAATTCAGTTCTTCGTCCAGTTTGATGTGGTAGCAAAAATACTTGAAGAATCGGTTGTTGTTGTTGTTGATGATGTCTTTGGTTGAAACGAGAGCTGTATTTCCACCCAAAATAGAAACAAACTAGGAGAAAAGGTGATGGACAGAGTTTTACCTCCGCAAAAAATCTCACTTGAGACGATGAAAAGGTGGATTGCACTAGAGCAGCACACTTCGGTGAGTACTATCCAGTGTTTAGCCTAACTGATAGTTGAAAATAACTGAAATCGTTTGGATGAGATGTCGAGCATTATAAAAATATGCTGCGTGCATTTCATGTCACATATATTCAGCTGAGGACTTACGATAGCTATTTGTTTTATTATTATTGTTATTTTAGTTCCGAAAAAGCCAGGATCATTTCTGTCCAAGTGTCGATGAACTTGTTCGCTGACTATTTCTACGACGGAAATGGTTTGATCTGCGGTAATATTTAAGACTTAAGTGGGATGAATGATTTAAAACAAAGTTACGTCCCAGGGAGCCTCATGGCCTAATTGTATCGACTGAGGTAATCTGGGCGTGAAACAACATCATTTGTTGTTGGGAAACACATCCATAGAACTGTCAAAAGGTAATGTTAAATAAAATTGGTTATTCATAGTTTGATGACTCTTGGCTCCGAGGAGTCACTCGATGTCAAAGAAGAATGATTTTCCAAGGGTTCCAGAGAATTGCTGTGACTTTAAGAGCTGCAACTGGCGTTTGTGTGGCTACCGTTGTTACTACTGTATTTATATTTCAGCGAGGGATTGGGTAGAAGATAACCAATACAATTACTGAGTAAAATAGTCCATAGTTGCTTATCTCCTTGTTGCAAACTCAAACTTAAAATTGTTGCTCTAGTGACACAATCCACCACATAGATTTAGCAGAAAAAGTCATTTATACAGCATATGCGATGCTACGATGGTACGATTGATTGTAAGCTTTGATCAGACGTGATAACGCGTCGATGTATTTGAGAGTATGTTGATGTGTAAAATATTTCAACATACGTTCTTTCAAGGTTCTTTGAAAACGTTCCACGACACTGGCTTTACTTTCAGGATTTTCTGTGGCGAAAACATGATTGAGTCCTTGTTTCAACTCTTTTTGAAAATTTTGGTTAAAACATTTGGTGCGTTTGTCCGTTTGCCATCGCAGAGGGTATCGATCACTCTATTTTAAGACGATATTTAAAGCTCGCACTAACTCTGAACTTGTTTTAGAGGTCAAAGAAAGCGCCCATGGCGATTTTGAAACTACATCAATAACATAAAAACAAATATTTCTAACCTCAGTGGTACTAAAGTAAATGAAAGACGTCTGCTAAATCGGCTTGTCGTTGATGACCGATTCCTGCTACTTTAGTTTGGGTCTGTGTAACGTATACGTCGATTGTTCTTGTAACGATTGTCGAATATCTTGCAGATTAATTTTTATAATTTGGTTTTGGATGCACGATACAATTTCCGAATTCCTCCGTAGCCATCCGCATGAGCAGGATTGTGGTAAATGCTGGCTAAACGTGTGTCCATGTAGTTGCTGCTTTTTTTGTCCGACAAGCAATGGGAGTAAATGATGCCCGATCGAATATTTTCTTTACTTCTTTCTTCACTTCTTTCTTTTTCTCTTCTTCTGGCGAAAGCGTCGACATCAACTTTTTGATCCAACCCATTCTTAATGAAGGTGTCAACTTCGGTGTTTAAGCTGGTAGGTTTTAAACTCTTCGAAAACTTCTTTCTTTTTCACTGCCATTGCTGTGACCGTGTCTGTCAGCGTCTACGCAAAAGCAATGCATTTCACAATTTGGTACCTTTATCATCTTCGATGAAACATTTATTTTTTATTTCGAATTAAGTTAACCCTCTTGCATTGTCTTGCGGATATGCATCATACGTAAGACATGTTTGAGACTTTAATCGAAAGAAACTTAGTAAGTGGTCTATGCAAAAGCAATGAACTGTAAATTAATGCACTTATTATCAATATACCTTCTCCAGCGTTTTTAACGCAGAAATTTTGATTTCCTTCATTTTTGTCATTGTGGTGGTATTGTAAACAGGGTTTTTAAAGAAAAGTGTTACTAAATATATCTCCCTTTTTCTAAATATAATAGGCTCGGCCAGTTTATAACTACCTTCGTGAAAACATGAAACATTTGGTGAATAGCAAATGGAATAGTTTAAGCAATATAAATCCGTCTAATGAATATTCGATTTGTACATCGACATTTGGCAAAAATAAAAAGTAGACCGTTCAACAAGTCTATTGCGTAAATTTTGTCAGCTAAAGAGAGTAACTCTCACCGAGTATTTCTGACTCGCTCTCTTCATATAGCATTTGAGACTGATACCAAATGAAGATTATTCAGTCTTAGAGTACTTCAGAAGTGTAAGAATATACATTTTGTATAACGAGCGTTTATTTAATTTTATTTGATCTCATGTTCACTTTCAGGCAAGTCGCAAATAAAGAAACCCCCAAAATTATACTTAAAACGCCGCTAAATATAGCATGCACCGTTGAAGAAAAACTAGATGGTGTAAACTATCGGTCGAAATTGAACGAAACAGATTTAAATTCTACATGACTCATCTATCCAAGATCGGCTACTCTAACGTTTGAAAGTTCATGGACAGTTGATAAATCAAGCATCTTTTCACGTAATGTATGCAAAGGAAACAGTTGTTGTTTAAAAAGTGAAACTTTCGCTCTAGACCTATACTGTAAGTATTAGTATTTGTACATTCTGATGTTTTCGCCTTAATATTTTAAATGTTAATATTGAATTTTCCTGTTTTCTTTTAGGACCCAAACAGACAGAAAAACAAATAAATGGGTGGACCAACAGACAGACACATCCACTTAGCCAGCCGAACAACCATAGAAAGAGACAGATGCACACACGTACCCACATACATATATACATACATACATACATCCTGGGAGTGTCATGATTATTATCCTACGTGTTATGTAGTTAAAAGAAGATGTTCAAAACGTGGGGAGGGGAATGAGGGGCGGGTGAGGTGGCATATGTTAATCAGGGAGTGTAACTGGTGAAGTAGTTGAAAATACATTATCCGTTTCAAACAAAGTGTGACAAGCAAAACACGTATTGGTCAGTCTTGTGGTGTTGTCAATAGTAAGCTAATTCACATGGAATAGACAGTTTGTGAACGCAGTTTATTATGACAATCGTTGTTAGTAAACGTTATATTGGGTGTAAAAACGTAATAGATTATTGGTAAGTGGTCGTTTTTTATACAATTAAAGGTATTTTATTCAGGTTCTCTCCACAGTTTCTTAGTTTATTTATTTTACTGCACATAATCCCCATTTATCTGTAATTCTGGTTAGAAGTGAGACCATTTCGTTATGAAAAATATATCCTCTGAGAATATTTTCCGCACTGAAAGGAAATAAAATGCATAATATGTTGTACAAACATACATTCGATATCATATATGTGCTTTTATAAATAATACAAAACTCAATAAGTGATTGAAAATAGAACTTAAAGCCGTTTCTGTTCGTAAAAGATGAAACGAAGAAAAAGTATAGTCGTGAACAATATTCGTAAATGTTTTAAAACGAATAATAGCCAGTAAACAATTTGAAAACAGAGACAGGGTGAAAAAAAGCTATCGAAAGAGATTTGCCTGGAAGAAAAGTTTACAAGAAAAAAATATATCTGAGATAAAAAAAAATCCCCTGTACTAAGAAGAACATGGTAACAACTATGTGTATGAAAAGGCAGCAATGTGACCCAACATTGGAAGTGTAACGATGTTAGTATGAATATTTCATATTGCGTCCATGCTGCTTGTAGATTTGTTTTTACTGTAGACTGAACCGTTGATCTTTAGTTTTGAGATGTCCTACATTTAGGAAGAATTAATTTGGAGCACAGTCAGATGATATGAATACCATAAATCAAACCGTTGATGAAGAGAGGATGAACAAAGAAGAAAAAAATTGACTGGAAGAAGCTTGGGAAATTTAATTTCAGCAATATCAAACTTATATTGCTTGGTGGAGGCGTCCAGTTTCTGTCCTTAGGAAACATAGCACAAATGCAATAAACTAAATTATGGCAATAACCTATCTTTTGGTTTTGGGTACATCTGCTTTAAAAGGGTGTATGCAGAAGTTAACGACATATTACAGAAATGCAGTTGAGATAACAACAGGGTAAACTAAAAATGGTCACTAGTCCATCTAAGAGTCCAATGTGTATAACGTCATACTGTCAGAATCATTTTCTCGTAGACCGGCAACATTGAAAACTCAAGACATGAAAAGACAGTGAACATGTCATGGTATGATGGACTTTCTAGTGACAAAATGACTGTTGTATATTCCTAATTAACCTTCTAGCTAATTCAGACGAATCCGCTTTGAATTTGTTTGAGGCACGTCAATATAAATGTGCAATCACCGTCAGGTGTTAACATAATATAATCGTTCAGGAACATACAAAAACAAATATTGTTCATTTCATTTTTTAGCAAAAGTAGTTTACTTTTGTGATTGCTTGGTATCTATGAGCTTTTTGGCAATTAAATAACATATTGCTATTCACATTATGCAGAAACCTTGCATCATTGCCGGTAAACACAATCTGAAATTGCTCAGTATATCCTAATATGAGAGCTATCTGTGGTGTGTGCCCACTTTTTAAACAAAAAGGCATAAAAGCGAAGCGCTAGACACAAGTCAATTAAAAAATGTGATAACACGAGAACTGAATTTACTATAGAACATTGTGAAGAACTGAAGGTGAAAGGAACCAACTGTGAGCCTAGGGATATAATGAACATGTTCCTTAACTCACCTTCCAACGGGAAATGATGTTCACTATCACATAACAGACTTATTCACAGACCTGTTTTACGTATCACCTGTCGTTCACGAGCCACTGTTTTCAATCAGTGGACTAGACCATGTGTAATTAACCTCCCTCTACAACCAATTACCTGTGATTAGTAACTTATCAGGTGTCACGTTTCACCTGTCAATCACCCAGCCAGATAGTTTCCAATCAGAACTCGATAAGGAGCAACTTTCTAGACGACAGCTAAATTTAGACTTAACCAGCTACCTTTTATTGTATCATTAAGGCATATCGGCGTGATTTACAATTGATATAATCTGTATGGGATATTTGCGTGTGTGTAATCGTATGAAAAGCAACGAATGTGTTTTTATTTGTTTTTAAACAACCGTGGGTCATCTTCCATGTATTAGCGACCATCTTCTTTAAGGTCTCACTGGACAGTTATTTTGGTGAATTTTCATCGGACTAAGATTGCAGAAAAATGAGAATATTTTCTACATTTAAGATACAAATAAAAACTAACCAATGATTTTTATGGAAAGCATGCTTGTCAGATTTTAATTAAGGTATTCAGGTTAATTCCTTGTACGACTGATAGCTTTTATACTGAACCAACACTGCCCCCAACTCGTCTTTTTATGTTCGCTTTTAGAGTTGAGAGCTATTTTGAATATTTTCCTGTGACAATGCGGCTGAGACAATCAGTATCAGCACGTTTAAAGTTGACTAGTATTATAACAAATTGGCATGCTTCTCATCACCCCTTAGCCATCTCGATTTGGAGATAGTTATCTTTGCAGCAGACATACATAAATGCGTAAGCCAAGTCGGCTGATCATTTGCAGCCCAAGTTACGCATTTGATTGCCAATGCTAGTCTAACAGTGACATGCAGTCACTAAAAAAGCCGACCCATTTTTAAGCCTAACTCAAAGTAAATGTAAATCAAATTGCAGATTTAGTATATGTGTGAATGTATAAACACAGGGCTCGTGATTATTAGGTTCATGCCCTCTACCTTTAAAAATTATGGGGGCGTCAAAATACGAAACTATCCAGTGAGACTTAAAACGATGAAACCACTTCAACATTGTAGGATACGACAGGGAATTGCATCCGCAAACTCTACGAGCGCCTGGATTTTACAATATGTTATTTACATGTACTTCTCCAACATTTTTACGTGTCGCTGTCATTGACCTGTGTTACGTCACGCTCATGTATCTGCAGGTGTGCAGATCATTTTTTATAAAACATTGTTTTATCTATCGATCGACATTAAATGTTTTGACAGGGTCAAAAAACAAAAGGTTCTAACAAAATTGTCAGTACTTTTCAAATACCCCTCGTATACATAGAGTTTAAGGGAGTAGAATTTTACACAGCTTTTCCCAAAATGTATTTACATATTTTGCATAAGGAAACACATTTACGTTGGGGTTTTTTCACTGTATGCGGATTTTATTTGTTTTTATTTTGTTTTTTGTTTTTTATTTGTGGTTTTATTTTATTTTTTTTTATTTATTTTTTTTTTTTTGGGGGGGGGGTTGTGGCGTTGGGGGGTTATACTTACGGATATACGGACCAATATGATAAATTCACATCACAAATTGATTTTTGTCAGACTTAAGGTTCTGTAGAGATTAGGGTCACGGTTCTTATTTTAAATCTATTTCCATCAGAAGCAACGGATCTTCTGACCCATCCATGCTTCAATGGATGAAAACTTGATCATCATCACTGCATAACAAAGACCACAAGTTTTCATTCCATGATGGCGAATTTGTCTCGATTCGAGAACTTTCCTTATTCACAAAAACAAAAGAGGAAAAGCCTTTCTTTAAAACAAGTTAGAGCCCCGTACCCACGAGATTTGAAGCTATCATCGTATCAAAGATTTCTTTTTAATTCGCAGTCTTTACTGAGGCAATTCAACACGGTTTGATTTGATGGATCAGTGCGTCAACACATGGAAATCCGAACGCAGTCAAAATCAAGTGCATTTTTTAAAATCAATATATTTATTTATGACTATAGCAATCATAATGTTCTCATACAACAACAGAAACAATCTCGTGTTATCAACATTAAATTTAAAAGACACCATAAACACTAGAATCCAAGTTAACACCTGTTTCCTTTTAGGATGGCATTGCGCTTAGTAATATTATTAGAATTGATGTTAGGATTTTGGCATTTTGGAATATAGTTTCCGCTAAAGTTCAGTTGCTTCTAGTAGATAGTAATACGAATAGTACAAAACTATGATGTGCGGAAATCCAATAGCAATAAATATGTTGTTCAAACTAGTCACTAGTGGGTGAAAAGAAAAATAGAGAGAGAGAGAGACAGTAAGATTTTAGCGAAACATGAGGAATCCAAGCATCCATACAGATGGTAGCCATGTAGCCCTGTGTTGTTCATTTTGAACCAGATATTGTCAACAACATCTAGACTTGCAGCGACAATTATCTTTAGATTTCAACTGCTACAAAGAAATCTGTATTATGGTTCTCGACACTCTTTTATAAATTGGACTGCGCGGAATTACCGTCAAAACCCGAACTGCGTTGCGTCAGTGAAAGGATCATCAATGCCGTCGGAGTATCATAATACATATTAGTGTACATACAAAGATATCTGAATCTGATGTTAAATCAAAATTGAAGATATTTGCCAGATGCATTATATGTAAATGTATACCTTATTTATGTTATAAATTTTATGACCATTACATCAAAAAATTACTAAAGAGAAGCAAAAAGGGGAAACAAGGCAAGACCTCGGCCTTTTTTATGTTTCACACCTGAAGAAAAGTCTGAATTATCTTATTTTGGCACTGTAAATAAAATATTTTGCGTCCTTAAATATCAGCGATACAAGAAATACATGCATATTTGCGAATAAAACTGTTTGTGAATTAATGAATTACCAAAAGTAATATCTTGCATGGTAGTCTATAACGTAAACGAAATCTCGAAAATTGCGTGGTTTGCAGACCTTTGAATATCTTCTTCATCAGAACTGCGTAATGGTGTATTTTACTATACCTCATCTGTTTCAGATAGGGGGGTTATTCTGCAATGATCACATCATTCATTTTATGTTCTGCCATTATAACAGGAATTTGCCTTTATTAAAAAAACAAGGTCTTCCAGAACAAATTCTTTAGTGGACATGACCTCAGGCATAAAACTTTTGAAGTGGTTGTATTGTATTTCCCCAAAGGTGCCGGGGTTTTATCGCGCAAAAAACAGACTGAGCCATGTCACTTCGCATGGACAGAGCAATTACATGTCCATAATCTGGATGTACAAGAGCTCGATTATGACGCAGAGTTACAGCGCCATATGAAAAGAGGACAAAGTATATAGTAGTTTGAATGCCAAGGATGCAAGAAGTAGTTTGAAACTTAGTGAAAACTTAATAATTATATAGAGCTGCATATGTACGTGCAATAAGGCATGAATGCTATATATAGACTTTTATATGACTTCGAAGTTTGCTGTACTCTCATTGGTGTGAATCGCCACCCGCTGCTTTGCTTAAACGTTATAGATTCTAGTGGCTCATCTGGCGCCTTATCTCCAGTGTAGCTAGTCAAAGAATGCTATTTCAATCAAATGTGCATAACTAATCATTCGCAACAAAAAAAAATCCGCCCGTCTGCTTCTTAGACCCCATTTTGCTTATCAAAGCTTTAAAGTTTAAAGTCAACAATTAAGACAAAGAAATACCAGAAAATTAAACTTCCTATAATAAAACAATTATTTACTTTTAATTTTCGCTTCTTAATACAATGCTTTATGAACCCCAGAAATATGATATTCACAGTGGCCACAATTTGTTTTTCTGGGCTTGATAAATTCTTATAGCAACCTCATACAAGTCAAAAGTTCTATAAAATCTACGATTTTGTGAAACATCATAATGGTTTATTGTCGCAAATAAAGTTGAAGGATTTATTTGTTTTAACCTTAAAATCGATATTTCAGGGAGAAATGCAGATTCAGACGGCATTTGGAGTTTCGGGTGAACGTATGGACCCTTGCAATTAAACTTTTTTGAACTGTTGTCAACAATGGCTGCAAACTACATAACAAAAATTGTTGTGATGATAGCTTTTAATGCCGTAGACACGGTACACATACTTATTTTTATGAGGCTTTTCTTCGTGCTGTGTGGAGCACGAAAAGCTCTCGAATCGAGGCAATTCATCATTTAATAATAGATACGTACGATCCTTGAAATGTAGTGATGAGGTTGTTCTTCCCCATCCGCTCTCGAATGTGTAGTCGGATGTGCTGTAGACAAAACCTTGATTAGTTCAGAGGAAAAGAGATTTACACAAGCATTGTGAATCTGGACTGTCTAGCTGATAAGATGAACACGATTGGTGTTGCAGTGTTATTACTTTTTGTATTTCATGTGGAGAAAAGTGCTGAATGCAGTTGTAAGTACAGTGTATATATTCTGTCTGAGATTTTAAAAAATCAATATCTTGTTACAGTTCGTTTTTATTCACTGTTGTCGTGCAAAGACTGCGGCATGTGAGGCTGTCCAGTGAACAGCACCTGGCAAATTGTATTTCAAACTCTGAATTATGTCATATTGATATTGTTAAAAAAAAACAATCCTTAGCCTGCCAACATGTAAATATCGTTAAGTTCTATCTAATAAACCTGACAACAAATGCTGCACGTATGAGAAAAAAAAGTTAAAGAAAACAAAAAGAAGATTGTTCACAACTCTTTTATTAGCACAGTCTGTATGTTGCAAGTATTTATGCAGCCACACAGAACTTGAAGCATGTTCTCTTGGCTACCTTTTCTTGGATGCAATGTTCTTGAACAGAGAAATTCTAGCAATAAATAATTAGGAACAAAATTAGACATTTTTACTACTGTCACAATTAAATACTGTCATGAGGCCGAATCGTTATCTTCGTATTTAATAACTAACATTTTCGTGTGTCTCATGAAGAGTACCAACGACTATTTGCCGGACTTAAAACTATATCTTTTGATGCTTTTTTCTTATCGTTACGCCCTCTTTTTATGGACAACATTACCTTCGTAATATATTACGTCCATATTGAGAAATTACTATAACTCAAACATGACAGCGGTAAGGCTAAATATTCTTTTTAGTTTCGAATACATTTACTTTTGAGAAAGAAAATGTGCTTTTTATTATGTTTAAGGATACTAAATCCAGAAGGAAAATCATTTATATCGTAATATTCATCATTTAATATTGGTATCGTGGATTTTCTTTTAAGATGCCGTAATTTTACTTCATTATAGATTGAATTTCTTTCTTTTGCAGTGCAAGCTATTTTAATTTTCTTGATTTTGATTTTTAGATGACGATATAGTTGCTATGGCTGGATGCAATGTTTCACTTGAATGGACATTATGGAAGAAATCAATGATGGAGCCTTTCGCAAGTAGTATGTTTCATTCGAATAGCCGCATTGCACATTTTTCCTTTTTCCGATGCGATGTTTTGGACGAGTCATCAACCTATTGCAACACTTATGATCTTGATGATAGATTGATCATATCACTGACTATATTCAACGTAACTGCAAGACAGAGTGGCAACTTCACACTTTGTCAATATAGTGGTTTGGTAAAGACATGCACGTCTAAAAAACTAGTAGTTGTTGGTAAGTCTTAAATTAGAACGACAGCTAATGTGTACTTTTATCATTATAAACCTACAGTCAGTATTCTTTTTATATGTTTATTTTTCTCCCTTTTCTAAAGACAGCATTTAAAAATGTATATGTAGCAACTGCTGATAATTTTCGACAATATGACTACTAGTACCGTCGAAATATCTTAGGTAGAAATTATTAAATTAATATTTGTTGACTTATATATTTAATTATCTGTCTGTCAATAGTATTTTCTTTCGAAATCGTGTATTATATTTGTTGTTTGGAGCACATACCATATATTAGGTATAGACGTTGCTATTACGATAAGCATGGAACGAATAGAACGACTTAGGAAATAATCGACCTTTAAACTAAACATTTCTTTAAATGGCTACAGATGTCCTTTGAAAGCATATACAATTATGATAAAGATTGTTAGATCTGAATAGTTCCTCCAACATCACCATGTAACTATTCTATCAAAACCTAAATTGGATCTTCATCCAATTTCGATGTGTTTTACAGAAGATAAAACACTGTTGTACTAGTGTTTAAAGGACTTATATAAATAAAATACTGGCATTAAGAACTCTAGACTTGTTCATGGTATAATGGTGAAATATGCTTTTTATCATTTCTAATTTATACAATTTAAAAGTTAATAAATGCCTTAATTATTCGATAATAAACCTGGGCTTATCTTAATCCTTAGCAATTCTTGATTAAATTCCTTTCGAGGAAGGCTTATGTTTAAGGTAGAGAGTAAAAATAACGATAGACTATATAAAATGGTTTCTTTTAATATAATATTACTTATGTATATTACAAAAATGTGGAATCATTTTTTTCAGTTCGTACTTTTTAAGTCATTTTTGATGTAGAATATGTTAGTATGTTAGTTCTATTTTAATTTATACAGGTTTTACCTTTAGCCTTGTCATATGTAGTTTACAATTTCTGTATTTCTTCTGTTAAAACAAGTTTATCGCTCCAAATGTTACTTATATGTATGCAAGCCATATATGACTTTAATATATAAGGCGGCTTATTAACAATGCTGACTTTCTGTCTAGGGCAAAATAGAAACGGAACGGCTTATTTCAAGGTAGGCTTAGGTTCGAAGTCAGATAAATTTTCTAATTTTTAGTGTAATTCGTCCAAATTGGAAAAAGAAGCAGCAAAATTGATGAATGACAAAAGAAAAATTCATTTGGTTACTCGTTTAATATACAAGAAGCAAGCAGTATATCAAATTTATAACGTTGATATTAGCACTCCAACATGTTCGCAATTTTGCAAATACCCAGTTACCACAGACTACTAATAAGATTTTGACTGGTAAAAAGTGCTGTTTCAGACTCTATTGGGCTATATATAGCATACAGTATTATTGAAGTATTGACTTTGCTACCTTTACCAGAGTGTGCTCCACGCGTCATGAAAAACTGACGAATTGAAAGCAAATGACAAAGTGTCAGTTACATTCAGGCTAACAATTTGCTGGCACTCTTTATTTTGTACTGTGCTAACCGTTTGTGTTCCTTTATATATACTTTATTGAATAAGACACCAATAAAACCTGAAAATAAACCCAAAAGAAACTACTAAAACAAAGGTACAGAAGTATACAGGAACACTCTGTAAGGCTAAAACGTTTTACGTGAATACCCAATTTTTTCTCGATCATAATTATCATTTGCAATTAAATACATACTTTGTTCATTTCACAATGAACACTCTGATGGATGATTTACCATCATTTAGTTTTGTAAGCCCAATAATACCTTTCTTTATGATTAGTTTTGTTTAAACAAATTGCGTGTTTATTTCTGTACAACTGCATGTACGTGTCTATCTCTCTCTCCCTTTCTTTCTCTCCCTCTTTCTTTCTTTCTCTCTCTCTCTCTCTCTCTCTCTCTCACGCTCTCTCTCTCTAACATGTATATGTATATAGTCTATACAAGATGCGCAGGGGACAAGAAAACATTTGTTCTTTGCAAACAGTTGATCTATATATAGAGTTTGTAAATGCTAATTAATTAAAAAAGTTATTTATATATGTTGTCCTTTACAAGAAGTTATCTTTATATAGATGTGTCCACTAAGGAAGGTTCTCATACATATTCATATATATATATATATATATATATATATATATATATATATATATATATATAGATATATATATATATATATACATACAGATATAGTTAAATATTGTGAGCGCGTTTATCATCTTTATCATTCAGGAAAACCGAAAATAATTGAAGTACGGAAGCCCATCATTGGACAGCTGTTTGAATTGACCTGCAGTTCTCTAATGGAATATGTCGTATACAGGTGGAAAATAAGTGGTACACAGATAACACCTCTCAGCAACTTAAATGCACATTTTGTCTCCAGTGCGCTCATGACTGACAACTTCAGGCACGTAACATGTCAAGTGTGTTTTAACAAAACAGCAACCAAATGTTCAAATGTAATCGGCGAACATGATGCCTGTTCAGTAGACAGTGATCCTTATACAATTCAAGTTATGTGTAAGTTAATTTAAAGTTTTTAGATAGATATTGTTTTGTTTTGTTTTGTTTATGGGGTTTTTTGGGGTTTTTTGGGGGGTTTTTTTTGTTTTTTTCAACTTTGACGTGTATCAAATCCGCTTGAAACTTCATCTATTAAAAAAATTAATTATTATCTTGTGCAAGCACAAGTGGCTTTTATGTCGAGTTGTGTCTGGAACATTTGGCCTAAAAACAGAAAGTATGAAGGCCCATAGGGTAAGCCATAAGAAACGTATGGAAGAAAAAAGGGCTAGCCATAGGACAAAACTGAACAGTTGCATGAATATATTCAATCTATTTTCTTTACTCGTAAAATAAGTGATAAAAAGTATATCAGCATTAAAACTCAAAAGAGACTCAATAAAGTGCGATCAACTAAACTGTGAAAGGAAAGTCTGATTTATATCAAAAACATAACCTACTGATTTAACTAAAATAGGGATTCGTCCTCTACGGCCAGGCAAACGTTTACGCCTCTACTTCACGGTTCGTGTGCAGTATACACTTTGGCTCATTTTCCAACACATATGCACATCTGTATTTATACGCTTACTGGATATATTAACCAACATTAAAGGCTGAAGTACATTATAAAAGGGAACGGTACATCCTTCCCTGTGGTCTGAATTTAGATGTCGCTGAGTAGAGTTGCTCCTTATCAAGATCTGATTGGCTGTTAGGAATTGGAAACTACCTGACACAGTGATTAACAAGTAGGTGAAGCTTAATACCTGATAGACCATCTGTAATTGTTAATTACTGCAAAGGGAGGCTAATTACCCTACTACTCAATACACAAAATGATTGGCCAATAGGTGTTTTTCATTCACACCTTGTTTAAAAACAGGAACTAGTAACTTATTTCCATTTACTCAACCAATCACAATCCATGAGTAACATATGCTACCTACCCTTTTCTAGAAACCATCCGGTTTTGAACTTCGACCTTTAAAGAATACACATTTATACAGAAAGAAAATTGCAACATTTCTTGTTTAACATCGTCAGTAATACGTGGTTATTACGGATAACCGCTGGTGAAATGTTGGAGAGTGGAAACTTTTAAACAAAGAATATTTTTACATGGTTACAGGTACAACCAATCCAAAATTATAAAAAATATATAGGTTTCTTATGCATTTTCGTGAGTTTTTAGACATAGTTAAATATGTATCCCTGAGTAAGAATAATTATATAGGAAACAGTTCTTGTCACCAAATGTCAATTAAAAAATAGCTGAATGAGTATTCAAAAATTGAAGAAAAACAAATTGCACAAGCTGAAGATTATAGATTCCTCTTATCCGGTAAATCGAGAAAAGTGTATGCTGGTGAGTGATTATTTTCTCTTTGACACAATTATTTACCTCCAATCGGAATTCCGACACACAAAGCATACGAGACCAGTTATTGATTTTTCAAGGTCTAATATACTCTTTGTTGTAATAGTATATATTGTTACATTGTTATTCTTTAATAAGAAACAAAAGTTGCAATCGATCTCACCTTACGTCGAATGTCTAACAGAGTACATTGCGCTACCAACCACTGGAGTGACGTCATATGAATGATTTAATAATGGAAGTAACACGTCATTTCGAGCTGTGCGCTTAACGTTGATTTTACAATTGCGGATGTATTTAATAACTGGTTTAGAAAAATACTATACATATCTTCTTTTCGCACACGGAACGAGACTATTACGGCACCGGCCCTTCCGCGATATTTTTTAAGGCATTCCTTTTAAATTTATTACAGCAAGATTTGTTCCCCTTTGGAACCCTTCGTATAAAACGAGGAATGGCTTTCTTATTTAGACACAGATTGCTGTCAAATTTTTTATTTTATTACTGTGAACAAAATTTTCCTCAATTTATTAAACTTTAAATATAGTGATTAATTTATTTCCTGCAAAATTAATTTAAAGTATACCACTGTTACTATGTTGTTGTCTGTTGCATGGCTCTGACCTATATATTTAAAAAACTCGGTGTATGATGTATTGGTAAGCATTATGATCTCACAAACGAAAACATTCTTGCATGCATCCAATCAGAGCACCGGTTACATAAATACATAACGGACGTACTGGGTCTGTCCAGTTGCCCAAGTACTGCCTAGGTTAAAAGTTAAGTCGTGATATATACGCAAATAGTGACGATTTTGCACTGGTCCCAAATCTGTGGTTATTATTACATCATAATAACCTTATCGACGTCAGAACGACACGATGGCGTGTCGTCACCGATAATAACGTAAGCAATATTCTGAGGCTAGGGAAACTAAATTATTTCTTCAAACGTCAAATATTATTTTCATGACCCATCTTTCATCACGATGATCTATTCTTTGCATATTAAGCCTAATATTCGTCTGCCAAAATCTTTGGAAGTATCACTACGACTACCTTTGAGTCTTTTCTGAGAGTCGAAGTTATTCGACTCACGTCGGAAGACACGAGGATGTTCTGATTGAAACATACTATTCACAACAAGATGAAATCTGCTAGAAACTTGTAGAAAAGTCTTTGTCAATTTTACCTTCCTTCTGAACGAATTTGCCAGAAAGTAACTGATAAATTCTCCAATTTAATGCATAAGCCAGCAGATCTTGCGCTGTCGTAGCAAATTTATCGACCGTTTCGTCAAATATCCATCCCGAACAGAAATTACGTTTCAAAACGAGGCTGACACCTGAGTCAAACGGTTTGTGCAAGTAATGGCGTTGTTTATGACGTCATCTAGAGAGCAGTTTTATGCCACCAGAAGTCATAAGGGTAATTAGTATGGTGTGTCCCATAATAGCTACCTGACCGTGTGCCGTAAAAAGTTCAATATCTAGTAGACAAAAGAGAAGTCAACAGCGCTCAATATATGTATAATTCCACAGAAGGAATATTTGCATACTCATTCATATATATATTGTGTATCGCAGCCCATTCTTACATACCAAAATATACCGTGAAAGAGCACCACCCTCTTGGCGAATTTTGCTGCTAGCTAGCAGCTTGATCCTATTCACGCGACCTCACGCTGGAACGGCGTAGATGTTAATTTTGATTCCCCTTGTACTTTACTTTCGGCCAGTTGGATCCAGACTGCAAACCTGCCTCGTATTTTCTTTTTATGAGCAGCAGCTCGCAGCAATTGACCTCATTGTCTGAGGAATGACTCTTTATATTCTCATGGAATATTAATCGACAACCGGAAGTTCGTCACATTGTCCATACATGACTTTGTCAAAGGCTTTGAGGTATGTTGAACTTTTCTCTTTTAGAAACTGTGACTTGAACTTTTGCAATTCGAGTAAACTTTTCTGTGGTATACTTGCATCATGCAATGTCTACCGAAGTGCAGCTGTGGTGCAACAACAAGAGCAGCAGCAGTAGAAACAAAAAAAAAATTCCATCGACTGGTCTATCAGATGCCTCCACCCACATACAAACACTAATACAAATAATTACAGGACAAACTGTCTGCATATTCAATACAAATGATAGTATTGCTAATTTCCTTGAAAAAGAAAGGGATCAAATGGTCTACTGCATTATGTTCTAATACAGGAAATATAAGGTAGTTAATAACATAATTAGATATAAGTAGTATGATATTAATTACACTTTAACCGATAATTGGAAATAAATGCACACATATTACAAAACTGCACTCGATATTTATTTTCATGCCGCACAGTTTATAAAAGATACCATCCTTTATTAATTAAATATCTTTTGAAAAATAAAATATCGATACCCCCCAGACACACACACGCACACATGCTGAAGTTACGTTCCTGCTTTGAGTTTGGGTTTACACTCTGATGTTCACATTCTTATAAGCATTACTTTTTGCACATTATTTATATCTCAGTGCAGCAAAAACTGTATTTCATCTTAAGCAGTTTTATAAAAGATAAAAAAATTCCTTGCATGATCTATTTTGACACAATGTTTTGTGTCACCGTCAATTTCTATTTTGAAGTTTATGTGAGCTTATTTTTAGATTGGTTACTTGTGTAACGGTTCAATTGGTATAATGAATTTTAGGTATGACTGGAGACCAAAGTCTGCACGTTTACTGTCTTTAAAGGAAAAAATATCAATGTTTTGATCAATGGTATCCTCAAAATGCCTCATATAATATCAAAAAATACTTATTTTGTTTCAAAATGTTTTTTAATTCTTTCGAAAATTAAAAAAATTGCATTGAAATATCACTAACATATAACAATGTTCAAAATGATACACATCTAAAAACTGTCATGTACTATAGAAGTCTATGGGATTTTGAAGTGTGGAAACTTATAATGACAACTTACCGTATTTCCTCATTTTCTCTCGTACTAGATTTACCTTACTTCCAGATGTTCAACATTGCTTGAAATTAACATAACTGTCTTAGTAATCAAGAGGTCTGGTATAATTTATAATATATATGTCTTCCAGGGATTATTGATAGTCCGCACCCACTCACCCCCAACCTCGAAAGGCTTTTTGTCATTACTACTCTAAAATTCAGTTTCATGTCAAACGTACAGTTGAAACTATTTCTGACCACCCGTACAACACTACAGTGGTACCGTCTTACGAGGCCATCCTTACACACTGAAAAACTGAGCTTATAAAAGGGATGACCTCTTGTGAGGGGGAAACATGATAAAAGAATAAAAATGTTAGTGTCGAGAAAGGTGACCTCTGATCAGGGTTGTGACCTGTCTTGAGAGAGGCTTCTGAAGAGGGGTACAACAATATAAGCAATTTTATATGGTTTTCTTTCAAATAAACACAGAATGACGCAAAAACGACTTTACCGATAGTTGATTATTTTTTAGGCAAACAAAACTTACACAAATATGAAAGACTCTAGAAGGAAACAGACTACTTTAAATCTTGCAGATAGGGTTAAATGCATCGTATCCTCATTGATAACAATCTTCACTGAGATACCCAAGTTAATCACATTTGTCTTTTACTGAGTAAACGGATTGCACTTATGCAAATTCGTTCTAATTATGTTTCTGAAAATATTCTTAAACGATATTCAAATAGCCATAATTTACAAATCTTTGATTCACGGTGCACCTTTTGGATACCGCTGCGGTACCGCTTAAACTGATAAGATTACTAAATTGCAAAAACGAGCTGCGCGAATAATTCTGAAAACTCATATTATAACACTATTTTCTGAATTTTTTTCGAGATTTAATTGATTACCATTCTGTGAATGTGTTGCATGGCAGAAAGGTTGCATGATGTACAAGACGGTCAATGACATTGAACCTGATTATCTATCGTATCTCACCAAACCGCTAATACATGACTGTGACCTCCGTTCTTTTTCCAAACAGTATATTTTTATCCCACGATCTCGCTCTCCTTACTTCGATAAATCTCTTGCTATAATAGGTCTAATATTATGTAATACTATTCCGACTGAAATTAGAAATTCAACTTCTTACAGTAAATTCAAATCCTTGTATAATGATTACCTGTTGGCTCACTGCTAATGATATCCAGACTTATATTACGATTTTATTGTATACGCATTTTGTCCTCTTCTTTTCTTGTTATTAACTGTTGTATGTACATATGTAGTTTGTATACATTTTTGTGAGGACCATATGGGAGATAAGCTTTAATTCTAAATATGTCATCCTCTTAAAATAAAGCCATTATTATTATTATTATTAGTAGTAGTAGTAGTTGTTGTTGACAATGTTTTGACACGTGCTGTAATGCTTTTTACAAACACATTACTTGCATTTTCTTGTAAATAATGAATGGACAAGTTTTGCTTCATATACAGAACCAAGTAGTTTGTTTTCTAAGTTGGCATGGCAGAGTTTAGCACCATTTTAAATCTGACTATGATTTATTTGGAATTAGTTTGAAGTGCCTGTAAAATACAAAAACTGGCTGATAGTATCTTTCCTATATATCTTGGCAAAATTATATTTAAGTTTAACCAATTAGCAACGCATGTGAATTTATTAGGTCAGCTGTGATCGATCTTAATATTGTGCAACCTTTTTGGGGAGGTTCACATTTATGAATTCTTTTTAATCACTGGTGGTATTGGAAGTTATCTTACTTTTATGTATAGATTATCTGCTATTTATATTACATTTATCTGCTATTTATATTACATTTATCTGCTATTTATATTACATTTGTCTGCTATTTATATTACGTTTGTCTGCTATTTATATTACATTTATCTGCTATTTATATTACATTTATCTGCTACTAGAATAAGCTTGGAGAAATGAGACTTATACGCAGTCATCCTTAGATGCATCAAAAGTTTAGCTGTGGTATCACCGTTGTGTGCATTTTTTTCTCTTTTTTTTTTTTAATCTGCGCGATAAATCGAATAATTTTTGAAAGGTAATTATGTTAATAAATAGCTGAAGCAAACTGTTTAACTTGTTCATAAAAATAATTATTGCTTTTAATTGCAATCTTTTTTTATTGCAAATGGGTAAAATTTACACAAAGTACTCTTCGGTGTAGTTTCTTGTCATGACTATCTTCCAGTGTTATTACTATTTTATTAGATAGAATCTGTAATAGACGCACCCATTTGCATGCAAATAAACATTACTGATATTTTAAATCGAATATGTTCTATCCTTATCTTAAATATGGCAATTTCCTTATGAAAATAAGTTTTGTTGTTTTGTTTTGGCGGAGATCTCACGGAGGCAAACGACTGGTCTGGTTGAACGAGACTAGACAGCATCACACTACTGCCCATATGACGTTGTAAACAACGCCACTGCCTACCCGAACTGTTTGACACCCAGGTCCGCCCCGATTTGAAACGTTAGTTTTGCTATTGTAAAGGTATATTTTTGACGAAAAGATAGATAAAGTTGCTATGACAGCGCTAGATTGTTTATCTCAAGCATAACATTTTTCTAGTTGATCTGTAAATACTGGCAAATTCTTTCAAAGCAAGGTTAAATCGAGAATAAGCCTTTCTACAAGTTAGTTGCAGATTCAACTTGTGGTGGCAGTGGTGTTATCCGATCTTTAAGGCGAGGTAACCCACTGTGAGGAGTATGCCAATTCGAACACCCTGTGGATTTAATGCTAAAATCAATCTCAGAAATTCGCTGACAAATGCGTCACGCTTCCGTTGCTCGTGAGACCACAGAGAACTATCAACCGCCACCTTTGAAAAAGTATTAGTAATTTTTACTCATTATGCACCACGCCGATGTGAAGCTACCAGCCAGTCATTGCAGTGGGGGTGGGGGGTTGGTCCAATTCAGCCGTTATGGAAGTGACGTCACTGTCGTGCGAATGACGTAAGTGACTAAACAATCATTCGCAATATCCTCGTCTCTTTTCGATGCGAGTCCAATAACTTCGACTCTCTGTAAGAGACTCTGAGGTAATCGTAGTGATACTTCCCGAATAGGTAAGTTCTGGGCAGACGAACATCTGGTTTTATGTGCGAAAAACAGATTCTTCCAAAATGATTGGCGTTGAAAATAACACTGGACAACTTTTCAACAATTAATGAAATACCTGTACTTTTAAGTTTTAATGTTATCCCTGCAGCTTTGTGATGAAAAAGTTTAAAAATCATTCAGTTTCAATAGATTTAAACGATTGCTTACGTTGCTGTTAGTGATGACATCATCTATTCAAGGTGACGTTAATGAAGTTAGTATGACGTGATAACAACCACGGGCTTGAGGCCAGTTCAAAATAGCCATTATTTACATCCGTACAATATGTGTTTTGTAAAATAAGAAAACCGATTCACATTTGTATCATTTTCACAATATTACAGTTATATAATTGCGGAAATAAATATCCAACAACGCAGGTGATCTTGAAAGGGGGGGGGGGAGACAGAGACAGAATGTTAGCTATATTTTTCTTGTCAGACAGAGTACTGAAATTAAAAAAATGCACCTGTCCGGTGCTAAATTTACTAGCATCGAGATAGCGAACTACCTTAAATTTCTATTCATGTTCAAAGACAATGTTATGTCACTTTCAAGTGGTGTAGCAGGAGGAATTCTTGGATGTGTGGGCAAGGTTAAATTATAATACCATCTCTATATTGTTCATAAATACTACTACTACTACTATTACTACTACTACTACTACTACTACTAATAATAATAATAATAATAATAATAATAGCAACAATAACAACAAGAACAAGAAATAATGAATTTTATTACAGAACAAATATTGATAATTATGATTGAAACCGGTGTCTCTAGTTGACAAAGGAAAGTGTAATAAACAGTGTTAGCTATGATCATAATTCATATTGGATTGGCTTGGGGGTGTATTGTTTAAACTGGTATTGCTATTAATTCAGAATCATAGCACTATGGGAAAAGAGACAGTATAGCTGCAGATGTTAAACAAAGCAAGACCTCAAGTGTCAAATATATGCATGAAAACAGATTACCCAGACATATAGTTGTAGATCAGCTACATGTATTTGCCAGTGGCCTTACATACCTCAGTCACTTCACCCCTTGATGTTGACCACCAAATCTCACGCAACTCATTTACATTCTCAAGGCAATTAAACATATTCCCACATCCCCATCTAGAATGTTTCGTCGGCAATTTTAAGATGGACTGTCATGCGATTTTTTTGTAAATGCACAAAGATTAATGTATACAGAAAGTCAAATGTTAATATTTACCTTCACCAAACTCCCCAGTTCACCAAATTCAGGCACTCACTGCCGTATTCTCGCAACTCTTAGAGCGAAAAACTAAAGCTCAAAACACCAAAATCAGATATGATGCTTAGTGTGCACTACGTCATCGAAATTTGGCAGTCTAATAAAGGGACATATGTTAAGAACAATCTGATAGCTATGTGCTTCTAGCTTTATTCTAATTAAAGTTACAGTCTAGAAATGTTTCTTGATTTTGTTCTTAAGCCGAGTTTCTTGCTCAAAAAGGTTTTGAGAATAACCTGTCTGGGTTAATGTGTCGTTGTTGATCAATGATACCCCAGATGCTGCTTACTAAAGTTCCAGGATCCTTCCATAACTACAACGTGCAATCTTCCCTAATCTTCTCTGGAGTTGTTTACTTTGAAGATTTTGAACTTTCACCCCCCCCCACCCCCCCCACCCCCCAAAAAATGCAATGTAATAAAAATGACGAAAATAATCTTATAAAATCAGTATGTTATATAATATTCCTTGGAAGAAACTTGTTAAGAAACTCTCAACCAAATAAAAGTTGTAGGCGTCACAATTACTACCGATTTGAAATGGAACATTCAAGTTCAAGCAATATGCATCAGGGCAAATTGTACTTTCAAAGGTTTAGTTTGACCTATTTTAGAATATGCTTGTACAGGTCGGGACTCCCACCCCAAAGTATTTAAATCTTTTAGAAATAAGGTTAGAGATGTAAAAAGAGATTACTTAGATGAAGCTGTTCAAGAGTCATCAAACAAACCGAAAGAAATGTGTAAAACAAATTGAAAGATATGCTCCCTGCGTCGAAATCACATTAATTTACTAACTTTCTTACTGTTGATGGCGAAGTCGTTAATGACTTTACTAAAATTGCAAATAGTTTCAATGATTTCTTCTGTAGTATTGTGTTAGATACTGGTATGGACTGTGATTCGTCACTACCGGATATTGAACATATGTCAAATGAAGCTTCTTTCCAGATACCAAATATTACAAAGGATTTTGTTAGAAAGGACGTTATAAATATTTCTAATTCAAAAGCTACTGGGTTTGATCGCTTAAAAGAGTCAATAGATTACATATGCACAAATAATTTTGTAGACGATTGGCAAAAGCTTGAGTTACCCCCTCCCCCGTTAAGTCAGTACATGAGCCGAGTGTCAACGATTATAGACCAGTATATGTTCTATCTATTGCTAGCAGAATTATAGAAAGACATGTTTTCAATTCATTTTATGAGCTTGTATCAAAAAATAATTTGATTACCCCGTGTCAAGTAGGCATATGTCCAAATCATTCATGCGAGACAGCACTCACCAGTTTCAGTGATCACTGGGTAAAGAATATTGATGATGGGAAATTAACAGGAGTTGTATTCTTAGAACTACGTAAAGCTTTTGATACTGTTGATCAAAAAGTTTTACTACATAACTAATCAGCATATAATGTTCAAAGCCCTCATTGCGATGGTTTTCATCCTATCTCAATAGTAGATTACAAGCTATGAGCTGGAGAGGTTCTGTCTTGAATATTAGGGAAATTTCCGTTGGAGTACCACAGTGATCAATTGTAAGGCATATCTTATTTCGTATTAAATGTAAATGGTTTCCCCAAGCACTTGAGACATTCTTCAGTGTCTATGTATGCAGATGATGTAGCACAATATCTTAGCAATAAAGATATTAGCATTGTTGAAGCAAACTAAATGTTTATGCAGGAGATCTTAACCTTGTAGAGTTTTACCAATTAATGGTAATATTTGTTGTATGTTTAGTTTGATTGCAGGGCCATAATGTAAACTAGCTGTCAGCTAATTATGTCACCCTGGATAAATAAAGAGTAGTAGTAGTGGTATATTATGAGAGAGGGGGGAGGGAGGGAGACAGCACGTGTGTAGACCATTATTACTAGTGCCAGTATGTGGTGCTCGCTACATTTTCAGTCGCAAATTAACGGATACGTGGTTTTATAAAATAACACACAGGTTGTAAAGAAAGAGCAACTGTTATCCACAAATTTCTTCTAATTCATGATGGTTACGATCACTGAAAAGTAAAGTCTCACGTGCTGTGGAAGATTTATGATGAGACAAGTTAATCATGTCAAATGACACGATCTGTTGCCCGGCTTTGTGAAATGCGATCATACAATATCTTAGATCGTAGATCTACTCACAACTACTAATAAAACAAATAAAAGAGACATAGCATTAATAGTATATGTATATTTTCATGTATAAATGAACTTATCTATCTCCATTATTTTCAAATCAGCCACCGACATATACAAAATTTCGACTGAAAAAAGTGGATGTTGTGTGAATTTTTAAAAAAATTAATTAGGTGTGAAGAATTTACTTACCGCTTATGAAAATGTACAATTCTTATGAAGACACTTTATATTGTAATTAATATCCATTTCAATGCATACTGTGTGCAAAATTTTTGTAAATACAAAAATATCGAAGCAATATGAGGAATGTAGACTCAAACAAAAATGTTTACATCATAACTATTATCACCAGCGAGATATGCCGGTGCGACGTCACAGGATGAGAAAGGGGGTTAACTCTGTTAGTCTCGGAGTGCCTGAAGAGCCACATGGAGCGACCGACTGATAATTAAATTTCAGCCTATATGTTGAATATCTGATTAGTCACTACTTAATTTTTTTTACAATAGCTTAGACTTTAATGAGTATTATTATGGTCATGACAAGTTTTAAGGCCATATTTCCCCTCTAATGTAACAACCATCCCATACTGAAATCTCGTATTATCACGAGGAAAGGAGCAATTGGAGCAACTTTTTGGCCTTTTTTGTCAAGCCAATAAAATCTTGGATGAATAAGGCGGATTGATTTCTCCATTTTTGTCGGAAAAGCAAACAGCACACAATTCTTGTTCAAAAAAGTATTATGCAGCCTACAATTTGTTTTCTGAAAGTATTTGGACTAAGTCAATAAAACATATTTAAAGCTATCATTAAATGAAAGTAACTTCTAAATATTTCTTTATATTAAATGAATCAATACTTTAGTTTTCATAGTCACAGTGACGTAGTATTTCGTTAGATGATAAGTAAGTTTTCAATAATGAAATTCAAAAGAGCTGCCTGTGCGACACATCTGAAGTTTTTCACAGAAATGGCAGAGGATGCTCCATTGCAAAATTGAGATAAACAGTCCTGCAAGGGAGTTAATTCTCAAGGGGGGGGGGATAATTCACCATAACAAAACTCAAAACGAAAAGAAAAGGGTTAAAAAAAAAATTCTTTGAAGCTTGAAGAAAAGTTAAAACAACATTATATATGTTATCATATCTATGTAAAACTACAATGAAATTCAATATATATGTAAAATTTATTATGCTGATCAAATTATTCATATAGTTAAATAAATAGATATTGACAACAGTGTTCGTAATTTTACTTCACTTACTATTGAGTGTGGATGCTATAAAGGGCAAACTCCAAGAGCAGTTTAGTGTCGACGTACATGGCCGAATGGCCGAACACGAGGATAAGCAGTTTAGTGTCGACGTACATGGCCGAATGGCCGAACACGAGGATAAGCAGTTTAGTGTCGACGTACATGGCCGAATGGCCGAACACGAGGATAAGCAGTTTAGTGTCGACGTACATGGCCGAATGGCCGAACACGTCTTTAATCCAACAAACGAACGAACGCAGTTTAGTGAATTGTTCCGAGCAAGCAGAGAACTCTTTGGGAATGGTACTGAGAACAAATTACGCACTTTTCGTATCTTCAAAACTAAATTTCAGTTCTCTAGTTACCTTTCCAATATAAAAATTCATTCATATAAAAAGCGTTTGTATCCTTACGGATTAGCTATCACCCTTTCGGAACCGAGATAGGTATATATGAAAAGAAGATTATAAGCGGGGAGGGGGGGGCGGGCTTTTGTCCCATTTTGTAACAATGCCGTAGAGGACGAAGTGACTTTTCTTTGATTTTGTAGTTGTACACAGTCTACTCATATGGATGTTTTGTACAATAAAGAACTGAACTACAAAGACGCATTCAAAATCATAATAAAGTTATCCAAGCGAAATCAAGTAAAATCGTTCAATGCAAATGAATATAGAAATATCAGATCAAAGAGCTAAAAAGAGAAAGTGGACTTAGCACAACCAAACTAGATATGTTGTCGTTCTCTGATGCACACGAACTTTTTTTTTTTGGGGGGGGGGGAGATTAAAGTGGCTCAATACTATTTGTGCATTTTTTATGCACTCCAATACATTTTAGGCAAAACAGAAACAAAAATTAAAGCGGGTTTAGCTCAACCAAACCAAGTTAGTGTTGCGCGTCTCTGATGCACAGCAATCAAAAGATGTTTACATACGCCTGCGACTAAAAGATAATGGAAATGTATATGCAACGTTTTTGATATATGTAAATCCAAAAAGACGCATAATCTTTTAGACGGTGGAAACAGGTGTCGTTGAAATATGCGTTGAGATGTAATGACAATTTCCTATGTAATTAATATGAAATTGTACTAATAACTTTGAGGTAACTGGGTCAATCAGTACAATCATTTAAATGAATCTTGCAAAAGTATCTGACTTTTTCAGAGTAAATTGAATGCTATCCTAAGCGGATATATTTCTTGGTGTGGGGGTCGTGTTGGAAAATAAAAGCTTAAATTTGCATAATAATGATTAAATTCTTTCAAATATTTTTAATTTTAAAGCCATCCTTCCGTATCTCAATGCATATCCGTTTCCACTCCAAGAGACTTAGTTAATGCTTTGTTCGAGCTAAACTTAAAGCTGCAGTCACACTTTTTTTCCGTAGTAATAAAATTTATAAATAAGATAAGTCTTCGTCTGCTCGAAATTAAAATTTGGATTTTAACAAATACAGCCTTTTTATAGATAAATGCACATTAAATTTAGCCACGTCCTTATTCGACAAGTTTCAATGGCTAAATTGCAAATTGGAATGAGTACAAATGTGAGATTATATTCACCACATGACAAAAGATTCTGATTTTATTTGACGAAACCGTTTCTGTTAGTTTAACATAGGCGCCGTGCATGATGGGTAAGAAATACAGAATATTTGCACTTTGTTCAAAGATGGCGGATGCTAGTTATTTTCGGTCTCACGGCCACCGGGATTGTGACGAAGTAGTCAGGAACAATCGGAACACGTTCGTGCCTTTCCGCCAATGATCAGAAAAAAACCTCGAAAGTAATATGAAATAGACAATGCCTTGAACAAACGTGCGTGGCTTCAAACGTGTGTACTGACTAATATATATTAGAACAACAACAACATTGCGCGCGCGACATCATGGAAATGTTTATCAAAACATCGCGTTCGTGTTCTTTGTATGTCAAAGCGAAATGTATCTTGGGTGAATATTAAACATATATTTAAAATCACGAATTTGTACAAGGAAAATTTAATTTGTTTTTGCTTTCTTCCATATTTTGGTTCTACAATTTGTATTATCTACTGAAGTACTCTACGAAGTAAATTATTAAAGAAACTGGAAATAGAAAACTGGGAACGAAGGTTTTTAAACTGGGCCACAATCGGAGAATCCTAGTCTCTATTCGATGAGCGTCGAATAACTTCGATTCTCTTAAAGAGACTCGAAAGTAATCGTAGCGACACTTACCAAATTGCTAAGATCTTATCAGACGAATATCCAGTTAGATACGAAGAATATATCCTCATGATGAAATATAGACATTAAATAATAACATTTCGAGACGTTTCAACCATCAAAGAAATACCTGCACTTTCGAATTTTTAATGTATAATTCTTGAAATTTTGAAGAACAAAAATGGAGAAATCATTCAGTTTCCATATCCTCAAACTACCGTTTACGTTTCTATTATTGGTGACACTGCATCTATTCGTTGTGACATCACTGAGGTTATTATGAAGTAAAAACAACAATGGGCGCAAGGGCAGTTCACAATGACCACTATTTACATCCTAGTTTGTTTGTTCTGTTTTGTTTTGTTTTTTTCTTTTTTTACCTAGCAGGCGACGGAAAAGAAAAGGCTGAGGAAGTTCCGAGTGAACTTCACCAGTGTGTTGTCTCGTTTAACCAGACTCTCGCGTGGTTCTGTGAGAGCTTCGCTATACGAGACATTCTCCACACGGCGAGTCACCTCCCTTTGGATGGATAAATACCACTGCCAAAAGCGAAGTAAATTTGGTGGTAAAATGCCAGCTGGAGAAAACTCGACGCTGTGATAACTACACCACACTCAATTCATACTGCATTTTGTGCAGTCTTTTCTCTACAATAGCTATATTGCAGAAGGTGAAGATTTGACCTAATACGTAGGAGGAAAATGTCAAGAATTCTTTACTTTCAAGACGAAGCACCGGGCTGACGACGTTACAAGGAAGCACGCGGCAGACGTCACAGCATACCAATAACCAATAACAATATACCAATAACGTCACAATGAAGCGCATATGAACCGCCTTAAATATTCTGGTTGTTAATACCTAGTTTTTTATTCGATTTCAATCGATAATAGATAAAAACTAGGGTCAAGTCAACATACTAGTGTATTAATGTGTAAATACGATTTACTTAAGTTTAGATTACCCTGGGGTCAAAACTGTCTTTAGGCAGCAATATATTCTGAAAGAGTATGAGCTGTGGGGAGCGTGCATACGCGGATCTGGTATTCGCTGGTACTCGTCATAACTTGGCAAGTCAAAATTATAGGCCAGTAACTACCAAAATATATGTCTCACGATTGATTGGTCAGTGACATCATTTGCACAATACTTACGTCATTCTCAAAACGGCTAGTTTGGAAACTTTTCCTGATATGCAGTGATTGTTGGTAGTTTCTCATCAGCGCTGTGAATCATGATTAAAAAGTACGAAGATTTCGAACTTTCACTAAAATGGACGATGATAGTTATATGCGGTCTCACGAGCACCAGAAGTGCGACGCAGTTATCAGCGAAATTCGGATAAAAATGTTGTTGTTGGGTTTTCTTGTTGTTTCATTTTTCTTTCGTAACTCCAGAACTAGGGTTTCAGAAAAATTGTAAAGGCGATTTCATTGGCTGATGAGATGAGGCGTTGTCTTACATAATTGTGATGATAAATTGCTTAAATGTGACACACTTCATGCAGCGGTGGTGGTTTTAACTTATATCTTTTTAAGTTTTGAATATTACTATGGTTTGAATGATTGCAGAAAATATTTAGAGAAAAATGTTGAGATAAGGTGAGAACTCTTTGCCATTTCACTTCTACACAGTTTTACCGAATCGCCTTTTATCGGTAACAGAGATCAATGAAGCATTTTAACAGAAGCTCGTATGGCGAAGATCTCAGCTAGTCACGCGAGAGTCTTGTTGAACGAAACTAGATCAATCACGCTCTTCGCAGCTCATACTCTTTCCGGATATATCGCAGCCGTAGGTTTGGTTTCGAACACAGTTTATTGCATATGTTAGAAAATGAAAAGCGTTAGGCACAAGTTCTTCCAACTTAGAATAACTATTCCCATAACAAATACAAAACACATAATATTTCATGCATCAGGTGAAACTTACAAAGGAAATTTAAATGAAGCTTTAATGAGTGTAGGAACTTATACGATCTAAAGCAATCATTGTTTGAGGTGCGAGATTATCAGGGAATTAATAAAGCGGAGACACCAAGGGAGAATGGGTAACACACAAATACATAAATACGTATATACATATATATTACAATTTCTTATGTTATTGAACGTTTAACTGGTTTTTCTTGACGAATACATTTTATAATATTTGAATTGTAGTATTATAGCTTCGAATACATGTTAACATGTATGCGTCCAGATATATAAACATATACACGCACATGTATATATATATATATACAAACATACAATCGTATATATACATACACATACATACATAAATACTCATACCTATACATACATGTACATACACATGTATATACATACACACATACATGAATATACACATATGCACATACAGACATACACATACACACCTACATATACATACATACATACATACATACATACATACATACATACATACATACATACATACATACATACATACATACATACATACATACATACATACATACATACATACATACATACATACATACATACATACATACATACATACATACGTATATTGTTAAGTCAAACTACGCTCAGGAAAGAGAAAATCAAGACAATCTTTTGAGGAAAATAATAACAATAGTGCTCAAGACTTAAAAAGCACGACAAGGGTATTAAGGAGAAGCACACATTTGGATTTAACTTTCTTGAGCTCTATTGTTAGATCTATAGGCTCAGAAGCGGTTAGTACGTCTGAGATAGAGGTGAACCTGCTTAAAAAATTTCAGATATAATTGTGTCAATAAGAGTAACAAAAGCATATCTAGGTCAATATGAACTATAAGTAGGTTATTCATCATGATGATTCGACAATTATTGTATTGTTTGCATTCAAAGAAATAGTGGTATGCTGTTTCATTTGATTCAGTGCAATTACACAGTGGATTGGCAACAATGTGATTCAAATATAGATCATTTTCCTTAGTGAACGATAGACATTTTTCCTTCATCTATGGAATAGCAGGATGTCGCTTGTTTGTTTGTATTTAACTGTTTTTGGAAGACAGAGATAGAATTTGAGTTTCTTAGATTGTAAGGAAGATTGTTGCATAATTTGGTAGTCGAATGTAAAAAAAAGACTTATTTGTTAGCTGTAAATGACAAAATGGTACTTCAAAATTTAAGCTGTTTCTTAAAGAATATCTCTGGCACCCACTTGCAACGGTTGGTGGAATAACTTCGTTTTCGCTGCCATAAGGCTCTTGTGCCCTATCGGTCATCTAAACCTTAGTTAATTGGTTTTGCGCATTAGTACACTAGCACGTTGACTGGATCGCAACTTACTTCTTTTATCACCAATTGAAATCCAATCATAGACTAGGGTAAAAGAACCAGAATGCGCATAATTGTGACGTCATCGACATATTGTGCCGCCTGCTGAGTGATACCTTGTAACATTATCAACCTTATGCTCCATCGCTGACAGTAAATAATTCCGATTTTTTTCATCCTAAATATTTGCAAAATCTTCCTGTTCTACCCTAAAGTCATTGTAGAGAAATAAAATCGCCGCAAACGCAGTCTAAATTGAGTGTGATGTAGTTATCAGAGCGTAATATTTTCTCCCGGTGGGATTTTACCACAAAATTTACATCGTTGTGGCAGCGGCAGTGTCCCAACCAAGTATGGTAAACCCATCTTCAGGAATATGTAGACCACGGGTGTCAAACTCATTTGCTATGGCGGGCCAGATTTGATATTAATAATAATAATAAATAATTAGTCTAGCGGGCCGTATGTTTCACACCCCTGATGTAGACCATTGTGCAGATGATACAATTACCATAAGAGCTCGCTTCGCTCACTCTTACAGAAGACACCATTGTATATGCACGTACTTTGTTTACCAAATGACGCCATGACGTCATGTGCAAGTACACACACCATCACCATATACAAATAATTATGTTGAATGGTCGCAGTCACAATGTGTTTGATGTATATAACAACCTAAAACTATGTTTCAAAAATATCATTTGAGACAGATCCTATACAAAAGTAGTTTGTAGCAGTAGACCTGAAATTAGCTTTAGAACGAACAAAATGTTTCACTAACAAGCATAGCTTTTAATGGTTAACATGTCAATTTCTTTCCTGGTAACTTACTTTCAGATGGACCTGACAATATATCCCTCAGTCGCCACGAAAGTCATTTTTACCTCCAGGAGCATGATTATTTCACAATAGATTGTTTCGCCAATTGCAATCCTAATTGCACATTTGTGTGGAAAGGTCACGACACTGTTGAAAGCGCGAAACTAGTCATCACCGGCTTTGAGTCAAGAATGGCAGGAGAGTACATATGTTATGTTACAAATCAACAAACAAATATTACATCAAAGTCGAACCCCATTACCCTGCATCATAAAAAAGGTAAGTCGGATTACTAGTAATTTATATTGTATTTGTATCCATTTTTATTCAATTAGTCAAGGTATTTTTACGAGGAATCTTTCTTTAAGGCTACCAATAGCAACCAGGATTCAGCGACCTCACATAAGACCTTGATTTTAAAAGGTTTAAAAGGGGGTTTTAAGCGTGATGGGAACATATGTGATAGGAGTGGGGGGAGAGTTTTCCTAATTTCATGTTGGAAGAGTCTCTCTGGATTTATTTCCATCAGAATAATAAAATTTAGATTCTGTTATAAAAGTAATATGCTAAAAATGCTTTGCATATTCTCCTATACAATTTCTTGTACATAGTAAATTCAGAGGAACCATGGAGAATATATTTTCCTTTCTTCTATCTTTCTCTCTACCTTAAAAATTTGATCAGTCGAAATTTGTGTTGAATTTTTGGGTCTTTAGAAATGTTCTTATTTGCCTCAGCACTAAATGATCTACTTGTGTTGCTGTGCAGTAAAGCCATTATTTTAGCGCATATTTGTCGAAATTCGAAATTTCTGTATCAAGGACTAAATGAACAGCAGAATGGGTGCAAATAATTCTGTGAACAGTGAAATCGTTCTACAAGGGACGGTTTAGTTTAAGTATTATATTTTTGTCATTTCTAAATGGATGAACTTTATATGTAGCAGAATCCCAAATAACCTTCAGATTTAATCAGTTCTGAAAAATATGCACTTGGTTGTTTTTTTTTTTTTTTTTTTGTTGTTGTTTGTTTTTGGGGGTTTTTTTGGGTGGGGGAGGCGAGGGGGTATGCTAATGATCGTGGACTGCTCTGACAAGATTGTGTGTTATTTAGACACCTATAGTAAACATATTCAGTTGAATTTCAAAAATAGATATCATTATGTCATCCATTCACGTGAATAGGCATAAATCTGCGTGTCAGTTTAGAATTATCAGTCTCTTGTGTGATACAACGTCCTTTATATGAAGTGAGAATGAACAGAAATAAGTATCATATGTTCATGGCAGGCAGATTTCCTTTATGAAAGGACGATTATATGGAGATTTTCACTAAAGATTCATGAAAGTGTCCTTTTCTAGTGGGGTTTATAACATTGAAGGTAATTAAAGAACACAACGTTATGCAATCATTTGTATTGTTGAGACAGTCCAGCTATTCCACTGGGCAGAGTTGTTAGGCGACAAAATCATTAGTTCCTTTTTCTACAGACTAATTAATTCTTTATGCAACGATAGCCACTTATTTGCTTCCGGATGGATAGACGGCAGGATCAATGTTCAGTTTGTCACAAGGTGAACTCGTACTTTTTACTGCACAGGAAGTTCGCTATTTTCTCATGTAATAATAAAAATTTCGGCCATTTTCTTGATTATCTCATTAGCCCAAATTCGGACAGTTTGTAATAAAGCTTAGAATTTACAGAGAATTAGCATAGTGATGACCAGTTTGAAGGCCGGATTTTCACTTTAAACTTCCACATTCGGAGGAGTCAGGTGATGACACAAAGTGCAGTTATTGCTCTTGCAGATTTTCCACTGTTGATGGCAAGAAAAGATATGAAACAGTAAAACATCTCAGGCATAGAAAATATGGAACAGCAATTTTCCGTCCAAATATTCTATACAAGAAGCCAAAGTAGTGGAGAGCTTGATGTAAACATGAAAATTACTGTTCGCACAACTAAGCATTCGAGTGTATTAACCTAGCAACCCATTATAGTCAGCGACTTAGCTTAGCGACCAATAGTGTGCAAAATAGTAAACTGACGTATTATTTTCTCCCAGGAAATGCGAGCCTTTGTGTAAATTCACTGGCTAAATTCCAGCTCAAAACTCTGGTATAAGGAGTCAACAAAAGTGGGATAGGTGATCTCAAAGAGTTGTAGAAAACTCAATTTTCTATTCATATTTCAAATTTGAGCTCTATATATGTTAGGGTATTCAACCGGTTTCAGTTTGCATTCACCCCTTTGTAGTTTTCCAAACAACTCCGACATTTCTTTAATATTAAGAAACTTTATCATAACAAATTCTAAAATGGCGGCACAACTTAGCATTCAAGTGTACTGACACACTATAGTCAGCGAGTCAGCTTTCCGACCAAAAGTGTGTAAAATAGTAAGCTGCCGGATACTTTTTTCCCAGTAAATGAGAGCTTTTGTGTAAATTCATTAGCCAAATTCTAGCTCCAAATTCTGGTATAAGAAGTCAACAAAAGTGGGATAGGTGACCTCAAAGAGTTGTAGATAATTTAATTTTCTATTCATATTTTAAATTTGACTTATAATGTTCTCACAGTAAATGCGAGCCTTTCTGTAAATTAATTGCCCAAATTCCAGCTCACAAATCTGGTATAAGACGGAAATATCGCGAGGGTACTGCATGCACGCTCAACCTTCCATTCCCTTTTCTCACGGAAAATATTCTAGCATAAGAACTTGACACATTTAACAACAATACAACACGTCAGTTAGTAAATAATGTAATTTCTTGCATGACGGCGAAACTGGAATTTTGACAGTGGTATTGATTACAAAATTACACTTTAATGCAAAGCATATTGAAAGCTCCTGTTAAAAGTAAGACATTTTATTAGATTTGGACAAATATTATAATATCGATAAACTATTAAAAAAATATATATAAAAAATGGATTTATCAAATAGTTTTATTACAGAGAACAAGCTTAAAGACGAAGAAACGGGAGGTAATGTTGTATATTAATTCAAGACAAACTAAATATTGCTTTTTCTTGTAAAACTTCAGAAGCTTTCGGTACAAAAAGATATTTTTTCATGTGTTTATGTATTTGTTTTTTTATTTAAAATGTATTTCCTTCACATTTGATCAAATATATGTAACCTTATTTACTATAATAGGTTTCCTTCCAAATTATCCGTCAGTCCATCGTCTTCCTAGTGCACGTTCTTAAATACGGTTCTTTGCAGATAACGTAACTCGCTGTAAAAAGCTGTCTCCCTTAAATAGAGTCCCAGATGTCACGTGTGTAAGGCAGGAGAATGATCCATTTTTTTCTCAGACTGGAGATATGCCGATATTTTGCGGCCATGCTATTGATTATGAATCCAGCTAACGAAAACTTTTTTGAACTAGGGACACGCTCTTCGCTGCATGACGGTGATGTCGTACATAACAGAGTCAAGCTATGAGTCAAGAATGTGTGAAAGTATACGGATTAATTCAGATCGCATTTGAATCTACGATATATTTTTGCGGAATCTTTCCTTACCGATTCCAACAGCAATCGGCATTCAGCCATCAGAAATGCAGCTGTTTTTTTAAAAAATAAATCCTACATTAATTGGGTGATATAAAGATGAATGCAAAACGGTTGCAAAACTAATTCTTTCTATAAATACTGGTGCTCTAATCAGTAATCACCACTAATTGTTCTCGTTACTCTTTTTCGTCTTACCGTGAACCGTGGAATGCTCGACAAATTATATCACATACACACATACACACACGGACACACATGCTCACACTGTTAGATTTTATGAAAAAGACTGCATTAAGGACGTATTATAAATTTTTGTATACGAATACTAAGATGCAAAAGTGTGAACGCCATGTTAATAACGTCATGATGTCATGGATATTTAACCAAGTCATGTAGAAGCTTAATGATCATATCAATATCTCGGAAAGCAAAATGTATATTATTCATCGATTAATGTTCCTTTTCGTTGACATCCAAAACTGCATACAATATGTCCGAAGATACGCGTCCGAACAAATTTTGTACATCTTCCTTGACGTTTTCTCTCTAAAACATTGTACCTTAAAGAAAGCGATATTTACCTGTGGAAAAATGACAATTTCAAGGTGCGGTGTTCAGGCGACTGCCATCCAGTTTGTACTTTTCGGTGGGGAAAGTTATTACATGAATATCGAGAATGAGGAACTCGTAATCAACGGCTTTTATGCAAAAATGTCTGGAACTTACACGTGTATTGCAAGAAATCGAGATACATATATGCTATTTTCGTGCATCACGCAAGAGGTAATTACAATGACGATACATTTATATCGTAATTTAACGCAAACATGAAGTCACTAATATTTTGATAATTAACCAGCGAAATGTCACTTGAAGACGTCATGCAAAGTAAGTTCGCCTAAAACGGTAAAAGTGTAATTGTATAATGTTCAAAGGCGTCTACCTATAAACTATTACATTTTAAACCATATATTAAAACAATTCATGTGTTACATGGGATGAATATCATTCTAATCTTGTGTTCATTTCATATGACCTTTACGAAACGTTTGAATTCTGTTAGCCTTTTGCTCTCAAACTTCGCGAAAGGTAGATATTTGTAAATTCGTTGTATATTTGCATCTTGATTTAACTGAACACTTATGTAATATCCCTCTCTCTCTCTCTCTCTCTCTCTCTCTCTCTCTCTATATATATATATATATATATATATATATATATATATATATATATATATATATATTAGCCGCGATTAGAAAAAGCGTCTTTTCGTACAATTTTACAGCGTCTTGGCAAAGTGAAATCATATTAAACATATAACATTATTAAAATTATTGCATCTTTGCTTTCAAAATAGTATATCTTGATTACTATTCGAGATATATAATTTGAAACAAAATGCATTATATTTGGGAATCTTAGTTCTTTCCGATGTGAATACAATTGTGAAAATGTATTAAAAACTTCTCGTGTTGCATTTACATAACTCCGCTTTGAAAATCGTTCGATTTTCTCGACCAAATTGAAACCAGTTTTCAAACATATGCCTAGCACAAAGTTGTGCCTCTTCAAATTTTGTGCTTAACAAGAGTGGGTATCCATATGAACTGATGGAGGGTAGACCAGTGACATAGACCTTTAAATTATTTTTAATGTCGGAAACTGCAAAGTGTGGATATATTGTTGAATATCACTAAGGGATATTTTTAAAATGTAACCATCTCACGCTCCTTTCATACATACATACATACACCACATTAAATACATAGATACAGACATACACACACATTCGATCGAACAATAAAATATAATTGACTCTTAGCTATTTGGCGATGCTTCTGACGATGCTTGATAGTAAAGTTTGATGAATGACTTTATCGTGTAAATAAAAAGCTGATGTATCCATTGATTTTATTTTTGTAGCTACCATAATAGAAAATTAAGGTAATTACTACAAAAGCAAGCAAATAATAATAGATGGAAAATAATTTGTTAATCTTTTGAACTAAAAACTTGATTAACACATCTACTAGAATTACGGAAAGCTCTAAGACATGTATAGACTTCATATGGACTACACATCCGGTTAAGATTATGCACATCGAAGTACCCTGTGTAAGGTCTTTGTGCTGCTATCATGCAGAATTTATTTGAAAAGATACCTACCAAACTGAAAGTAACTCTAATGCAAAAATATCCATGAAATATAGTTGGAATAAGAATTTAATCCTAATCTATTCTGCAAATATCGTAATAAGTTTTCGTGGTCTCTTGATTTATGGGTTTCATTATGTTACTGATATGGTGGACATTTGGAATACATTATTTCTGCTAGGCTTGAATAGACATGCACCTCTCAAAGAAAAGAGAGTAAGTCATCCGAAAACACCAGAGTGGTAGAATGAGGATATAAATAATGCAATAAAAAAATAAGAGATAAACATAAATGTCAAGCTAAACTCCCTGCAAAAAATAGAGGAATACTCTAACTAGTCTTATTCGACAAGCAAATAAACAGTTCTACAACAATATTCTAGACTAGAAATATTTCTGACATATTGTACCGAATTCAAGGTATGAAATCCTACTTTTTAACAGCAAATAAGTACAAAATTACAAATAGCCCAGAAATAAGAAGTTTTTAACGAATTCTTACCATTGCTCCTACAGAATGCATTATGTAACAATTCCAATGACGCAATAACAAAGAAACTCAGATATTTTCTAGCTGTCAAATTGCCAAAAGGTAACGGGTTAAAATTCCACTAATTCAAAATTCAGATGTTCTCAATTTTTTTTTAAATCTCTAGATCATAAAAACTCTATTGGCGTAGATGGGAAAGCGCAATATCTTTAAGATTTGGTACTGACCATATAAGTCAAAGCATCATCTCCATTATGAACTATGTTATCAAAACAGGTTCTTTTCCAGACCAATTGAAACCTACTAAAGTCACATCCCTCTTCAAAAATAGAAGAAGAGACGATAAATCAAATTATTCTCCAATTTCTATTCTTTCCATACTATCCAAACTACTAGAATCACATGTCTATAGATATTGTATCCATTTTCATCAAGACATAATTTGTTATCCAAAAATCAATCAAGGTTTAGAAAATTTCACTCCTGTCATATGGCTTTCACAAATATTACTAATCCTTGGTATCGGAAAATAGAAAAGGGAATCTTATTGGTGTTTTACTGTTAGATTGGTCAATCACAGCAGGCTACGACATAAATTAGAAATTTATGGATGTTCAAATTTAACACTAACTTTTTTAGCTCAATTTTCAAAGCAGATCTCAAACTATTTATTTTAATGGCAAATGTAGTGATCTATCTAATGTTACTGTAAAAGTTTTCCAAGGGTAAAATTTAGGACCACTTTTTTTTATACTGTTTATCAATGGCCTCCCCTTGGTAACTGACGATATTGATATTTTTATGCATGCTGATGACACAGTTGCTCAAGCTGTAAGTACAAATATTGATAACATTCAGAATAAGCTAAATTCTGACATGTCAAACTTTTGAACTTGATGTACCAATAACGCTATGTGCAGAAAGTCTAAAGTAACAACGTTTTACATATTGGCACTACTCAAAAAGAAAAGGAGAAAACAAAAAGATCTATCTTTATACTGACGACATGAGAAATCTGAATGTGTCACTCATGAAAAACACTTAATAGTCCCAGTTGACTATATTCTGTCATGGAATAAACAAATCAACTCTGTATGTAGCGAAATTTCTTTCAAGTTATTTCATTTGAAAGAATTTAGGATTTTTTGCGCCAAAATAAAGATTTACTGTTTTTACAATTGTTTCATGTTACCTCATTTTGATTATCTTTTAAAACGCCTGCAAATGAAGGTCTCTTAGCTCTTTTAGATTAAAGATAGTCAACACCCTATGCAACTTTATTTGAAAAAGTCAGTACGCTACCTTTTAAAGATAGAGTATTACAATGAATCATTCCTCACGTACAAAGCTCAAAACAACCTGGCATAAGATTATCTGAATACCTGTATACTTTTACTCCCGTCTCTGAACTTAATAGCCGAATCGCACTCTTCTACTAAAAATCAACTAAATATTCCAAAACACAAAACTTAAATGTTTAAAAGGCATTTTACATACAACGGTGTTTTAATATAGAATATATTTCCTAATAACATTAAATCATGCACAAATCTTGCTGCTTTTAAACATACATGTACATCATTCTTTTTAACTCAGAATTTTTTTTTATAGTATGCTGTGGTTTTTTTTTTTAACAACTTACCGTATTTTATTGCCTCAAGTCTGTGATAATACTTATCTTATCTAGTAAATGTATGTTATTGTACATAATGTTAGAACTACACATTTTAATATATCTCGACCCTTTTTGAGATGGGAATTCGACTAAACAGTCCATCGATCAATAATAATGTAGATTATTATTATTATTATTATTATTATTATTTATGTTTATTGAATACATCCAACATTTTAATTATAGACTTCTTCTCCTGATAGAAGTTTAACCTTGCAGAAAAATTAAAACTGTATGTGATATACCTAAAATGTAGAATTAACATTAGAAATGATAAAGCTCAGAGAGAAAGATAAAATTTTCAGACCTTCTGCAGCACAAAATTAAAGGCAAACGTGATTTGCAGCACATCGGAAAGAAATAAGAACTATGCATAATTTGTATATACTTCTGTCATGTAGAAATGATTTATTCAAATATAATGATATATTTGTACTTTTGCCATTCTTAAATGTATTTTTCAGATGACAAAACTTCAACCAATCATAGGATATTGCTTTGTTTTATCAGATAATAGATTATATGGAGCGCAAACACGATCTACTATCCCAATGTTCTTTCTTATAATGGATATATTTTTACTTACACTTTCCACATAATGATTAATATCCTGTTTCACAATGAATCATTGTTTGGGCGTTTTTACTTTTACGTTGTACATATACAATTTAAAGCGCCTTTTAAATACTCTTTCAGATCTCCGACTATTACAATATTGGATAGGACCAGTCATTGTTTCCGGCCTACTCCTCATTGTTGGATGTTTAATATTAGTTACACAATGGCGTAAAAGCACAACCAGAGTAATAGGTATGATTTTATTGTACTCCCGAATCAAGCCTATTATATGGTCTTCATAGCTTGGAAAAAAATCGCAAGTACTGAAGCAGATATGTTGTTGTCAAATGGTAAATGAAGGTTCTTGCCATAAAAAATTCTTTTCTGCTAGCAAAATCAAATAAAATCTTCTAAATTATACCAAGATGAGAACAGCTGACAAAATTTCAAAGAGGAATCCATTTTTGAATCACGGCTTTTAACACGAATGATATTACAAATAACTATACGATTCTGAATAATTATTTCAAAGAGAATAATTATGATGCTTCTGAAAAAAAATGTTAGATATTTTTCCTGACTTTAAACAATCAAGTATGCCTAGAAACAAACAAGCAAATGAAAATCGACAAGTAAGCAACGGTTCTGATATTGCATTTGTACACACTCTGTAGCATTTACAACTAATAATTTTGAAATCAAGTTAGATAGAGAAATAGAAAGTATATGCTTGGACTTCCAATCAACAGCCTTGAGACTAAAAGTTAATCAGGAATATAATTAGAAAGTAAAACTGCGGAATCTTGAGATTACGTACTAAAAGCATCCCAAGACACAATCTATCTTTGTTCTGGTTGACTTTTTATTGTTAAAAGTTGGTAGTATTATATTCATTAAAGAAACTGATAAAAGTGCAGAAATAGCTAAACCGCACTAGGAACATTTTCCTTTACCATAACTCTATATGATTTCTGCTAATTTATAGACGCGCCACGAGAGAAGGAACTTGTGGGCGTATATATAACGTCATATTGGGATCACGGCACAATAAAGCTAGGCCATATTTCGCCCTTCTATTACAATGTTGCAAGCCTTGAATCACGCAAATAAATGTTTCGTACTTTGGTAAAATTTAATGATCTGCTCAAAAACACTTGCATTTCTTATAAATTCAGTTCAGTTTAATTAACTACGTCTTATAGCTGCTGTTGTTGTTTAAATTTGAATCAAATTGCTTAAACAGCTTTAATCCCCGAGGCTAGGCAATAAACAGTTACCCTTTTCCACAACAACGGCTACAGTCATCCTTTTTCTTTTGAAGTACAGACTCTCTTTGCCTACAAGTCTAATCTTGAGAGCATCAATGTAGCATTGCTGTTAAAAATATAGCTTTCTATAAAGAACACACAACACTACAAATTTACAAATTGCTACCTTGATTTGATCAAGTTTAGCAATGCTGATGTCGCTTTACTCAATATCTCAGTCAAAATGCACAACAGAAGATAATAGAACTTAAATTTTTGTTTTGCTTTAAATTTGCAGTGATATTTTTCCCTGGAATCAAAGGATCTCAGTTCAAATTCTAACTTTAAAGTAATTTTCTTACATGCATTTGTTTGTCAAATAATGTTGAGACACTCTTTATGTTTTTATTTTAAATTGTCTTTAATTATTTTTTAAATTTGAATGTTGTAAGCGTAATCATGTCTTAATTGTAAAAACTGGAAAACCTGAAATCTTACATATAATTTCATTTTGCTGGATACACCCCGCATACATTTATTATCACTTAAATTCTTGCCATTTTGAGTAGAGCTGATATTGAGTTTTGTGAAAAAGAAACAGGAAAAATAAAATTTAATTAAAACTTTTCCTTTTTGAGAGAGGGTGACAATAGATAGGTTTTAACACTTCGGGTTGTGCATAATGTGTTGTTCAATTTTATGAAGCAAGGAAGAACTTATCAGTAAATTAATCAATAATATTAATTGTTAATAATTCATTCACCTGATAGTGTTGAATCATAGTGATTATTTTAGGTCTTGATGTTTTAGATCTTCCTAATAACGATGTTTAAAAGAAAGAAAAATATTATATAAAACACCACTTTTCCAATGATGTGAATGATGATGATAAAAAATTTATTATTAAATATACTATACAAATAAATAAATAAACCAATCAATAAGTAAATAAAAAGATAGTCTGGAAAATAAAATGGCAAGTATTTATCTCCGAAACTCTACTCTAATGCTGTAACATGTAGTTGAAAGAGGGCACAAGTGTCTTCTGAGACAAACGGATCCCAAGTCTTTTTAAACATCTCAACAGCATTGCTTTCGCCGAAAATACCATATCGTGCTCTTTCTGAAATGACTATAGAAAATTGCTAGGCAAAAGTAGATCAGTTAGATCAATTGACAACAGGATCTCAGTAATATGTTCATCCTTTATTCCTTCTAGCGCTTTTCGCATCATGATGATGGATCCTCTTCAGGTAGATACATAATACTTTCAAAGTATTTTTTTAAATAAATAATTTGACGTTATTGTTAAGCCAATGACGTCATTGTTTATTGGACGAGTTATATACAACAACTTTTACATCTATATACAACACTTGTATCCAAAAACATATTTGTAAGACTGAATAAGTCATTAAACACCTTTCACAGTGCTTGGTTAAATAAAACAAAAATAAATTGACAGAAATGCACTTTATATAGTATGTTATGAAAGTGCAGGAATGTATTGATACAATGTATAAAGTGCTCCATACAAATTAAAACAACTAATATAGGTTTATTATGGTCATGTTATGAAAATGTAAAGAGGATATCTCGTTTTTGTTAGTAGATATAAGGAAATATTTCAAGAGTAAAGTGTCAAACATTATTTTGTCACGCCCTTTTACAAATTTATCTTGCACAAATAAAGCTTCAAATCGTGTATTTTGTCAAATTAATGGCTGTTTTCAAACGAAAATGAAGAGATTTTTTTTTGTCGTTAACACATTTCTTGCGAGAATTAATACAGTAAGCATTGCTGGGGTAGGAATACTGTAAAATTATCACAGAGCGGTAACATCCGACAGATTTCAGAGCGTAGCATCTTTAAACAAAAGATTTTAATGATTGTGAGTTTACATGTATGGATTTTGGTCCTACCTATATTACGTTCATTTCTACATTCAAACGTGAAGTTTTGGCCTTGGCAACCTTGTAATATATATATATATATATATATATATATATATATATATATATATATATATATATATATATATATATATATATATATATATATATATTTATACCACATACTTTGAAAATGACATGACTTTTAAAGGTATATCAAATTGTGATCCGCCCCTGGCGCATGAATAAGCATATATAAACATGGTTTCAACAGTGGTTATTGCTTCTATACTCTCTACGTCAGTGTTGAATTTCCACTTTTTAATCATTATCGACATAATAAAATAACGAGACAAATATTAATAATCCCCGTTTTTAAATGAATTAAACATGGTACACAATTTCATTGAAATCCCCTCTGCTTTCCCTTCTCTCTCTCTCTCTCTCTCTCTCTCTCTCTCTCTCTCTCATGCATAAGGGACACACATAGGTGCAAATCTATGGAGAGAGATAAAAAAAAGAATATGAGCTGGATGAAAGCCTTGAACTTAAACTTACACCAAGTAACCAACAATAACCTGGGTCGTCGTAATGGTGTACTTACATTTTTTCATGGGATTTATCTACAGTGTTTACAATATCAATGATACAAAGTTGCAATAGCCTGTCGAGACTGTACGGTAAATGTCTTGGTTAGGAGGCACACACATACTGTAATCTATTTAATGCTTTGTTTTTGTGTTTTTTAACCTATATTATGGTTCTAAAAACATTATTTTTAAATATTAAAATGTCCGAAGGCCGCTCTCCCTCTCTCTCTCTAACTGTGTTGGTTGGTCAGGCAGCAGACTAATTGACTGACAGAGAAACATAGAGATGGACAATTAAAAAAATCTATTGCTAAGTCTCCCAAAACCCCCATCTCTCTCTCTCTCTCTCTCTCTCTCTCTCTCTCTCTCTCTCTCTCTCTCTCTCTCTCTCTCTCTCTCTGGACCATCGTCGCAAGCTACGTGCGAAAATCCGTGAAAAAACGAGCGTAGCGGATTTTCGCCTGACATGCGACGATGTCTCTGGACGTATGAATGATGGTAAAATTTACAGATAAACCGACCAACGGAAAGGAGAAAGAGAGAGATGGAGGATAAAAAACAATCTTATGGTTCGTAGCAATGTTAATTAAAGCATAATATTGACTTAGATCAACTGTAAATAAATTTAAATGTTGAATTATCTCTTGATGGCTTGCCATTTAGCTTAGTCTATATTCCACACTCGTTTCAATATACTCGACGGTGACTGAATAGCTACGCGTTCAGTGTTCAAGCTAACCATGCTGTGTGAGTAGTGCTCTACTTTCTTCACTTAAACCATCTTTAATGTTTAAATCATAAGTGTGTCTTATATTTATTTAATCAATATGGATGAAAATATAAGCTAAACAAAAAAAAAAAAAGAAGCAACTTATCAATTCGCAAAGAGAATTGTGAATAGCCGCAATAGGTACAGAACTACATTTTGTAGCGGCAACACTGGGCAGCGATTTGAAGAGTTCACTCACTCCGTCAATACACAGTTCCCTGTAATCAATATTAACTCCGTTGGAAATGCAGGTATGTGTATTTGTATGTGATATAAATGAAAGTTCTGACTAAGGAATTGGGAATGCACAGGGTTTGTGCCCGTTGGGTGCCCAGATTGCTTGATAAAGCACCAATGGGTTTAAGGGTAAAGAGCTGTGGGGAATTATGCAAGTACAAAGCATAAGACTATAATTTCTTAAATGAGATCATTACATGTGATACAAATTGGATATAATACTCTGGGAATTTTCCTTATCCCGCCTTCTGGAACTTTTTTTTACTATTACTATCAACATTTTGGCTGCCATCTTTCGAATCGATTGCCCAAGGGGCATTGAGGATAAAAGGTAACGTCTGTCGGAATATGGCCAATTTACCACACAGGGGCTCGTTACAAATAAAATTAAGGGTATTGGTCAATGGATAGAAGGGAGAGGGTCCAAACCTGTAACTGGCACGCCACCCCTACGACAAGCGTGGTTTAAATGTTAACTATAGGAGTAAATAAACTCACCTTTGTTTTGAGAACAATGTCGACAAATGCCGGTCTCCCAACTGACAGAAAGTTATCTAACCACAGCATTCTTCCAAATCAAATAATGCAAATATCCGGTCACAAATACAGTAAATCTGGAATTACTATACTCAGCAACATCTTTAGTTTAGATTTAGTACAATTTCTGCATCCAGTAATCGTCCTTTCACATGAATATCCAACAACTGGAATGCTACTTTTTGTGCCGTATAAAAAACTGCATCCATAGTAGTGGCATTGATATGCTTAATGTGGAAACATTCTATAAATTCTCATCGATATCGATGTGTATAGCGCGTCTAACCTAACTCGATTGAACTCTGTGACATCACACAGGATGTTCCATCCGAGATCCAGTGTTGAAAAATGATGCTGTCTGTGTCAAATGTTCTATTGATTTTGGAAGGGCAGTTGCTCTTTGAATTATAATTTGTAAAAAAAAAATTACTTTAACTGTTACTGGTTATTAAACTGCGCCATTATTAATTCAACTGGCATTGGGAACATTTTTTTTTACGCGCAACAAGTGAAAGGTGCAGCGTCTGAGCCAGAATAAACAAAATTATTTCTTCTTCTTTCTCTCTAAACTATTGCCATCAAAATAAAAACTATGTGCTTTACAGAATCTCAAATGGGTAATGATTTAATATTAAATTTATAAAACTCGTTGAATAATTGCCAACTTTTGCGAACCAAGGCTCGCAAAAGCTGTCAATTATTCAACTCGTTTATAAATTCAATATTAAATCATTACCTATTTGAAATCCTCTATATCTGGTAAATACAGTCGCTTGCAATCGTGTGCATCTGGAATAAATGTCATTTGCCATATGAAGTTACATTTATTTTAATAGCTTTTAAGTTTAGTATTTACTCGACATTTCTAATAAAGAGATGAATCACGAGCTAGCGAAAGAACAATAAACTTTATATACGTAAGATATACAAGTTTATTAATATCGCCTTCATTCTTGCTCTTGAAGTTGTTGCAGATTCTAGAGAATCGTGTCAGTCATATGTAGGACAGACAGACAGTGAAGTGTCCAGAAAAGAGCTAGGGAGCTCTAAGACAACCTTGTCCATTCCAGAAGTGCGCGAAACTGCATCCAGGAGGGTTAAGAGATTAGTGTATCCGAACATACACAAAACAACAAGGAGTTTGCAGAACCTTTCTGACCCAACAAAATGCATTATGAATCAAGTTATAGAAAACGTGCCTTTACAAGCTTTGTCTCAGGCATCAAATGCCATGAAAAGACAAACTAAGAAACATGTAAACACTGATGATTCAGCGAACAACAAGAATAGCTCTGTAAACATCAACTGGCCATCTTGTATGGGAGGTTCTGCTAATAGAAGCAGACTGGTAAAACCGTTTGCAAGAATAAAGAAAGACAACAAAGTAGCTAGAGATGATCATAATATTGGCGCAGAATCTCGGGACCTAAGCAACCTACGAGAAGAATATTTTGGACCAAAACATCAAGGAGACCTGTACAGTACTATTGATGAGGTACCATTTGACGATATTGCTCTTCTCTCTCTCTCTCTCTCTCTCTCTCTCTCTCTCTCTCTCTCTCTCTCTCTCTCTCTCTCTCTCTCACACACACACACACACACACACACACACACACACACACATAGCGAAGTAAAACAATATTTACACATTATTCACGCAGTATCAAACTGTACAGTTTCCGCTCTCAATCCACAGCTATTATAATCATATTCAAAATTATGAATTGCTGGAACAGTGTTAGTAGTGTTATAAATGGGAGGTGGGGTGGGGGTGATAGCGTATCCCCATTCACTTTACTTTATTTTCAACATGTCAAGTTTTAGTTTGGGATTTTATAATTTGTATTCTTAGATTTTATAATTTTTATTTCTGGAATTTTTATTTTTCTATATATAACTTTAATGTTTGTAATTTTTGTGCATTTGCAAAAATTTTAATTTTTTTATTTTATAATTTTCATTTTTGGATTTTTCTGTTTTATATATATTTTTTATTTTGGGAATTTTTTGTGCGTTCAAACATTTTAATATTTGCATGTATAATTTTCATTTCTGGAAATTTTATGTTTCTATATATAACTTTGAATTTTGGATTTGTTGTGTTTTTAAAAAAATTCATTTTTGGATTTTTATAATATTTCAACTTTGGATCGTATAACATTTAAATTTGAATAATTTCATAAATTTTAATTTAGATTAATTTTTTTAAATTTTGGATAATTTTAAAATTTATAAAATTATATCCAGATTTAAAAATTATAAAATTAAAAATTAAAAAATTATACAAATTCAAAATAAAATCCAAAAATGAAAATATTTTAAATGCACAAAAATCCAAAATGAAACATATGAAATTATAACATTCAAAAACGGAATCTTTTTTAAAACCAAAGAAATCCAAAAATAAAAATTATATTAAAACATTTACAAATTCCAAAAATGAAAACTATCAATTCAAAAATGAATTCTTTTTTTTTTGTTTTAAACGCACATAAAATCCAAAAATAAAAATTATATACAAAAACTTTTAAAAAATTAAACATGAACAATTCCAAAATAAAAAAATTACATTTTTTCAACGCACACAAAAATCAAAATTTAAAATTATATATCAAAAGATACAAAATTCCAAACATTTTAATTATAAAATCCAAAAATGAAAGACTATAAATCCAAAAATACAAATTAGAAAATAAGAAAATAGAAATTATAAAATCCAAGGATCAAAATTATAAAATACAAAACTACAAATTGCTGCATTTAAAATAAAATAGTGTGATTGGTGGTGCGCTGGACTCCCCATTCCACCCCCTTATCAATTATCACCCTACTAGTGTCTCCGTCTACTGTCCCATCTAACCACATCTTTGTGAAACTTTTCTTTTGATCTTAACTTTATGCATATTATTTAAACTGTGGACAGCATGAAATGTTAGCTACGCACTATACTTCTCAAATACCTTCTTTTGGCGTGGGATGGTGACTAATTTTAAGTAAGCTCAAATAAGCGAGATGAAAATCTTCAAAGGCGGGTATGTGATCATTGCCCGTAACAAATAATGTTTCCTGTCAAAACACCTTGGAATGCAATGGTGTAAATGATCGCAGTAATTATTGTGGTATCCATATTTTACGTAAAATATCACCAAAACAATATGTCCTGAGTAACTATAACGGACACGTTATCTCAGTTTCAATTATATGTTAACTATTTTATTTTTCTCCTCATTTATGCAGTTGGTATCCAGAAATGTTTTTGTTATCTTGACCTGAAATAAGTGCTGACGATAGAGAAGAGATGTGTGTATGTCCGTAAGTAGGTCAAAACTTAAAGCGTCTCATCTGATTTCCTTAACATATATCACAAATGGACTGGTTCAAAAATGTTTAAGAAAAAGAAACGACATCAATAAGCAGAAAAATGCCTCCAAACCAGCAATTATCATGCTTTTATACCTTAACAGATGATAAATACCTGACTCGCGGTCATTTTGTTATCATTTAGCTAAAACTTTTATATGTTACAACCCATCACACACAATAAATGCTCGAACTTTTACCTCGCTCTGCAAAATGTACTTGTGAACCCTTCATCCCACCCCGGAGCAATGCTACGCAATCTATAGTCAGTTATTTCATTGTAATGTTCAAGATAATAAGATTCTTACAATTAATTAATTCGTTTTCATTTTTTCAGGATACCTTGTCGGTCTACTATCACGCAACAGACAAAGTAACAGAGAAAAATTCACATGAAAGCGGCGGGAGTACTGGACATATATTCTACGATTATGCCGACGCGCATGTAACAGATGAAGCCTACCTAACCCCAGTCAGCGATCTTACGCGTCCGTTTGAAATGTGTCAGGATAAGGCAAACGACATGTATGAAACAGATCATTCATATATAACCCCAATCGATGATCTTTCAAATCCTGTTGAAGTATGTCAAGTGGAAGGAATTGACATGAATGAAACAGATCCAACCTATATAACCCCAATTACTGGGTAATTATCATCATCCGGGAACTACTGAAGTATCAATTCCCCATTTGAGCAGAAATTGAAGACATATAATGTTATTTAGGTTATCGAACTGAATTAAAGAACTTGAGGAACAAAGCAGTGGCATAACATATGGCATAAACTATGAGAGAAAGCAGAGACATTTATAACATAGTGATTGGCAACTGGTCGACAGATCGAATGCTCTCTTTGACATCACGTGGCGGTACGTGGTTATAGGGGCACCCATACTGCGAGTCTGCCTCACGAACACGTCTTCATATTGCATTTTGAAATGCGGTTCATGTTATTATTCTGTGATATGTATGGGATATATAATCGATATTTAACACGGAAAATATAGTATGATTAAATGTATGGTTTTTTTTGTTTTTTTTTTTTGTTTCAGTTTTGTGATAAAGGATTTCATTACGCGCTTAAAGAGTCCAAGGGGCGGTTGTTACATTGACAGTCAAATTCGTGTCGGGGGGGGGGGGTGAATAATATCTCCGTTGACTCCATTTTATGCATTTCTTCATGTTGTATAACATCAAGTCATATTTGGTAAAATAAAAAAAATGGAATATATTTTCTGTAGACTGTGCAAAAGTTTAAAAGTCTCATTGTAATTTTGAGGGCAGCATCAAATTGCCTAAATATGAGCAAAAAAATGCTATCTTGGAAATAACTTGAACCGCATTTCCTGTATCAATTAAATACATACCAATTGCTACATTGTATGAATTTCTTCATCGTCAATTAAATCAAGTCATGTTGGGTATCATTTAAAAGGTGGATCATTTTTTGTAGATTGCATATTTGGGAAAGTTTAAACTAAATTTAAGGGAAGTATCTGGGGTCTAAACATGAACAAAACATTATATCTTGGAAATAACTTGAATCACTTTTTCCCTCGCAACTGTCAAATACATACCAATTGCTCTATTTTATGCATTTCTTCGTCGTCCATTAAATCAAGTCACATGATGTATCATTTAAAAGCTAAATAAATATTCTGTTGACTGCACAAACTTTTAGAAAACTAATTTTTATTTTAAGGCCTAATCTAGGCGCTAAACGTTAGCATAAAATAATATCTTTACAATAGTTTTAACCGCCTTTCCGTAGCAACTGTCAAATACGTACACATTGCTATGTTTTATGAATGTATTCATGTCCTATTAGATCAAGTCGTATTTGCTACCATTTAAATGCTAGGTACATTTTCTGTAGAATGCAGAACTTTTATAAAGATGGTTTCAAATTTAATGGCAGTATCCGTAGTAAAACTTGACCTTACAAAAACTATGTTTGAAATAACTTGAACTTTATTACTACCCCTAACTTCTCAAATATTTTAATTGTTCTAATTCATGCATATCTTCATCATTCATTAATCTAGACTGATTTGATTTTATTTAAAAGATTGATGCATTTTCTGCAAACGGCTCAATTTTTCTAGTCTTGTTCATTTTGAGACATTTTTGAATGGTAAAATCATTCATAAACTTTAAAGACACATTCAAAATGCACTTTGTTTTTATCCCAGTTTTATTTATTTGTAAAGTCCTGGGTGTTTGTTTTTTTGGTTTGGTTTGGTTTTATTTTGTTTTGTTTGTTTTTTATTTTGGTTTGTTTTGTTTTGCTGTTTTTTTATTTATTTTATTTTTTTTGTTTTTTGTTTTTTTTTGTTTTATTGTTTTTTTCTTCTTTTTTTTTTTTTTTTTCTTTTTTTTTTAAATCATAGGTTTAATTACTTTTAGATAAAGCATTGTTTTCCTGTCATCTTTGTTTCGGGTTACCAGCAACAAAAAGTTAGAAACACAGCAGCACCTCTTTATAACACCAGTCCTCTCTTTCTCTCTGTGTTTCAATAATTGATAGGTGTTTTATGTTTGTCAGCCTATTGGTATACAGTGATCTTCAACAGCATTCAACTCATCTAAAATTGTATTTGCTTTTGTACCTTAATGAAGTGTTAATGATGCCTAAGTTATCAGCCAATTTTATAAAAGACAGACAAACAAATTTTAATGTTGTTGACATTTTGCTGCTTTGTAGCTATAACTGCGCAAAACGTGTATTTTTTGTGCAGACGATGCTGCTTAATTGTTTTCACGATTTGGCAAACTGCAAACTCCGTAATAAAAACACCCTAATCCAAGTAAAAATGTTTGAAGCACTTGTTTTTTAAAGAATTAAATATTTGATGCATATGCATGTCCTCCAAACATTTATCAACTGGCTTAATATTATTGTCGAAATACCCTCGTCCTAAATTTGTAACTTAATAAAACTCGTGACTGTTGATATCATCGCTGTCAAAACAACCGGCTGAAGTGTCATCACCAGTTTACTAACGTACAAACAAAAACCGAACTTTTACATCCATAATGATAATAGAGTTGATTGATGACATTTTCATTGGGAAGAGTCATATCATCCAAGATAGGCAACTAAATACTGCATCGATATTTGCTAGAAAACTTCCAAACGCAGAGAGAGGGCTGATTACAGTCCCCAAGATTATCTTCTATAAAGGATAGGGCAATCGTCATATTTAATATAAACAACGTAACATGATCGATTGCCCACCCACCCACCCCCGCCATATTTTCCCCTGGACTATTCGTACTTAGTAAAGCACACATAAAATATAGTCAGAAAACCGAGACCTATACAAAACACAATTTCAACGAGCAAGATTAATACGAGTTTTACCACTCATTGCAAACTCACCGACAAAGACTTTGATATCTGGTATTAGAAGTTGCCGCAATTGTATAGAAAGAAAATTACAGCAACTGAAAAGGAAATGAACGAGAGTCATTTGAAGTAAATCAAGTGTGTGTGTGTGTGATAATTTCATATCAGTTCTACTGATACCACCATAATGAAGGATACAGATAGAAAAGGAAGAAAAAAGAGAAGATTGGGTTCATACGTACAACATGAATTTTATGCTGATAATCGATTTGAATGATGATGACGACGACATTTTCATTGTGAATAATTGCATATACATAGAATGGCACAAAAAAATATTGTATCGGCATTTTTGTCCGAAAACTTTTCCAAACGCAGGGAGGGGACGGATGACAGTCCCAAGATTATCTTCTATGAAGGATAGGACAATGTCATAATTAATATAAACAACGTAATAGCCGTAGTAAGCACCATATTCACCATCGCCAACATCTTTTGTTGTAATTGGGTCTTAGCCATCTCGTCATTTATGTAGTTTATAACATTATACTTTAAATTCTAGGCCACACATAAGCTGCGGACGCGTAGAGCTCTTTCCTAAGACACCTCGCTCCCTTTCAGAATGTTATGAAAGATTTTTGGAATGTTTTAAGCTATGAAACCTTCCGTGAAGTTCTCTTAGAACAAAACATTTTCCCTAGATATGTCTAATGAACGACTTCCTTTCTTAGATACATTCGCGAAACTGACCCTGGTCAGTTTTCATTGGACATCTTATAGATTGGGATATATTAGTGAGGAGTTATTTTCGAGAACAAGATATAATTGTATTTATTTGCGAACTTTTAATTTTAGACCGAATGACTGTATTGATGACAATATTCAACACAAGGCGATAATCTGTGTATTAATAAACTGAGATCTTGGTCACTTGTTGTGTGAATATACCGAGACATGTACACTACTATAATTCGTAAAATGAAAAGGTAAATAAGCGTGTTAAAGAAGTAAATATCAATCTACCGGGGCCAGTTTTAACGGTCGTAATTAGCGATCATTTGTTTTTAACAGTCGTAATTAGCGATCATTTGTTTTTAACGGTCGTAATTAGCGATCATTTGTTTTTAACGGTCGTAATTAGCGATCATTTGTTTTTAACGGTCGTAATTAGCGATCATTTGTTTTTAACGGTCGTAATTAGCGATCATTTGTTTTTAACGGTCGTAATTAGCGATCATTTGTTTTTAACGGTCGTAATTAGCGATCATTTGTTTTTAACGGTCGTAATTAGCGATCATTTGTTTTTAACGGTCGTAATTAGCGATCATTTGTTTTTAACAGTCGTAATTAGCGATTATTATTAAAATCGGTATCCAATGGATCACTTGAGAGGCGATCAACATCAAGGTCATCAAGGGGGACGAAAAAAAAAAAGGTCAGAAAGAGATTGCAAGAGAGTGATGGAAAGAAGATAGAAACACAATTTATAAACATGAGTAAAAGAAAATAATATATTATCATTTAAGGATTGTTTTTCAGTAAAGAGCAAATAAAACAAAAATCATATTTCCATGTAAGGAACCCTTGTTTTTTCTCAGTTAGGTGTTTGCGAGGACGCTGTACACATAGCAGAGGGTAATGTAACAGACTGCATGCTGCCAGCTTTTACCGTCATATCACTACTGAGCAATAAAAACGAAGACTGTTCGACAAACACTGCAATCTATCATTTGCAAGATCACCACACTTACTCTACTACACACAATACCTTTTTTAAATCATGGATATACCCTTTTTCAATAAGAAGAAAACAGTTCAAGTTAAGCCTAATAAGAGTTGCCAGAACTATCAGCTGATTATACACAATATGTAATATCTACGTCTAACCTACTGACGATTTCGCAAGTTTTAATATGATATTGAGAGGTTTTATAGATTGGAAACGATTGCGGAGATAGTGTTTGATTACCAGAGATGATATTTCACCGTTTCTTTTACAAAATACTAGCCTTCTTTTCATCCATCACTACATTTAACCTTCGTAGGTGGCTGCCATTGTTGTTTATAGCTCACTGGGCATGTGCAGAACAGCTCGAGTTTAATATACCCGTACTGAGGACGATATGCGTTACCAAATTTCGGTTCAACAACGAATTTTGGACATATTTTCAAAAAAGTATTTTCCCCGAATGCCAGTTTCACCGAATATATCCTTTCAGTTGTAAATAATTATCCTGTTTGCAAAGATTTCTAGTCTCAAGACGATTCAGGGTTTTCCAACAATTTTGCACGTTTTCCAATACCCAACACTTCTCCAACAGTTTTCAAACTTCTAACAGTTTTCCAACTAAATTTCGACTAGATGGTAATTGAAGCCCAGGAATTTTCGAATCTGAATCAAGCAAGCCGGTTCAGAAGCGACGTTCAGAGCGTCTGAAACTCAATGTCCTTGGGTATGCACAGGCGCGTGTAGCGGCCAAGATTTAGAGACTCCGGCGAACATAATATTCCTCCAGATATCATACAGAACTTCAAGTAGCAGTCGTGTAGTATACCGTTCAAGGGACTCCACTCTTTCCGGTATTGGAGACATTCACAGAATACTGTGCCTCCTCCCTTATCTATTGCTATCTCAGTAATTCCGATAATCCGCAAGAATTTCGAGTAATAAAATCGTCCTCTGCCCAAGATTGTCAATTGTACTAATAAAGAGAAGCCTTTATAAGTCTCCCACCCCCTTTATCCACATACTTATATTAGGAAAAATTAAGCTGAGTAAGACTCAAGTCACACAGATATATAAAGTTGTTGATATTTTCCCCTGCCCATCGATTAGTGCGAACATGTGAAACAACCGACTGTGTAAGATGTTATGTATGATGTTTACATACTTAACTTTTGATTATGATTGTAAATTGTATGGTTATTTGAAAATACGTACTTATGCTTGTAAGTTGTGACATGTGTCAGGTAGGCCAGTATTTTCATAGGCATTTCGCAATTAGACTTTTGTAACATATGTCAAGTAGGCCAGTATTTTTTTCCATTCGAATTACTCATATTCTGTTGTGACATAGGTCATGAAGGCATGTGTATTTATATACAGATTTTGGTCAACAAATTCATTCCTGTTCTAGAATTCCAGCTCTAAAGATCAGTCTGTAATGAATATATTTTAGTAATTACAGTTGTGTTGTTGTTGAAATCAGATATAATTTGACAGGAATTATTTATTTAAAATATTCATTGGAATTACTAAAGTGTTCGTTGACTTTTGGATTAATACATGATTTTGGGATTTATGTGAACTCATTCAAAAACATTCTGGATTACATCTTTGTGGTACATCAGGACATTCAAGGCTATTGGAATTCATTCGGAACATTCTCTTATTTTGGACTTGTGATTAGGACATTTAGGATTATTTTGGAATCTATCTCACAAATTGTAAGTGTCTTTTGAATTTTCACTTTAATTGTCTGTAAAAAAAAATTGCTTGTTGATTTTACTTGATTTTATTGGTTTCAATTTCTTTCTGTTACATATTTTAAGTCCTAGAGTCGTAACAAAGAAAAATACCCGAATATCAGATCCAAATTTCGCACCTAGGCCGCCACGACGAATTCCCATGATTGCAGATGATTGCTGGTTACTTAATTTATTGCTGTAATTTTATTTTCATTTTTCGTCTTGAAATAAATGTGTATAGTATGCATTTAAAAGTCTGACTCTGTAATAAATTTTAGGCAGTTAATTTCATTTCTACAAATAAAGTGTCAGTAGTGTCTGGTGCTGTTGTATTAAGAGGTGTCAGAGAAATGAAGTACCATATGGTTAAAACCGTTACATCTATTTATTTCGTAACAGATTTGTGGTGGCTGCTTGTAAAAAAAAACATAAGGTTTCCATCACGCTCATTGCCTTTCTTCATAGTAGGGGAGACAAATCGAGCAGGATTCGTTATTCTACTACAAACGGCTAGAATATTTACCTACCTGCCTACATACATACATGCCACTCTCTACAATTTATTCAGATACAAAGCTTAAGAAAATATAATCAGGTGGCCTTAAAAGACATTCTATAACCGAGTATAGTTATGACCGACTTCGATGTGAAGGGAATTTTATTTACCAAGCAAAGCTGACGTATATTTATATTTATATAGTTCTTCACCCCCACCCCTAACAATGAGCGCGACACAACCGGACCGTTTCCCAGAGTAAGTTTTCTTTATAGTAAGATGGTTGAAATTATTCTCTGAAAAATGCAGGAGCTTCCGGGGGCTTCGACTCTCAGGCCCCACCTGAGGTTCTGTCCCATAAATCCCTTGCCTACTTGTGTACGCTCCTCTAAACGATATTTCTGGATCCGCCCCTGGATATATATATATATATATATATATATATATATATATATATATATATATATATATATATATATATATATATATATATATATATATATATATATATATATATTTAGAGAGAGACAGACAGACAGACAGACAGACAGTCCGAGATAGACAGATTGGAACCCCTAAAAATTGTACCGTCGGTATTCCCGAATCCCTTCAAGATCAAATTTGCTGGTGGGCCTGAATTTTTTGCTGCTTTAATATCATCAGTTTTCCTCGAGTAAACCGAAAACCCTCAACTAAAAAAATAGAAACAATTTCAATCTCACATTTCAATTTTACACTAAAAAGAAGTCCATAAACTGAAACTCACTTCAAACTTCGAAACGTATTTTAGCTGATAAATTCCTCACACCCTTTTTTTTTTTTTTTTTTTCTTTTTGTTTTGTTTTTTAAATTAATAACCTGGCTTTTATTAACCAGGAATGTGGCCTCACTTTTAATGCTGCGCTTACAGAGACCGACAAAACAATACCCAAATTCACTCAATTGATTTTCAAAGGAGAAACAACATTACATACATGTATTTAAGTAGCTAAGACTGCCATTTGTCTTCACTGGCATGTCAAGATGTCTGAACGACCATCTAAGCGTCGTAGAATTGAACTATCCTTACGGGATAAAATAATTAGTCTCATCAAATAGTATAAATGAGTGCCAAAACCGGATGTGATTTTCGGAAGAAACGTACGTTGTTCGGTTAATTTTTCATAAAAAAAATTTTTTTGGCACTCTTACACACACAGACACAGATGTTCTCGCATAATTATATTCTCTCTCTCTCTCTCTCTCTCTCTCTCTCTCTCTCTCTCTCTCTCTCTCTCTCTCTCTCTCTCTCTCTGGTCACACAAGTGCTTATAAAAGGACATTTTTTTCACATCTATGAAACCCTTGGTAACTGAAAATCTCTCAAAACCGAAAATTAAATTTGGTCCCAGGGTTTTGGGGCTTTTATTGGTTTCACTATATGTATATATAGATGGACGGGTGGGTAGGAACTGGGTAAGAACGAGAAGACATAGGCTTACACTAGTAGGCTTAAGCAGAGAAATGCATTGTACAAGGAAATATTCTAAAATGTTTAAGATGTTGTTAGAAAGGATAACGAAACTCAATTGAACTTGCATGAAAAAAGTTTTATAAAATTGATCTTTGTTTTATACGTTACAAAAGGGATTATTTAAAAAAGAAAAAGGTAGATAGCGCGTTTGATATATAAAAATATTTAACCTGAGAATTTGTATCTGACTGCTTCATTGTTAATATTAAAAATAAATTTTCCTTGATATATTTGACCAATCTGAAAAAAAGACTTCCAAATACTCCATCTATAAAGAGGATTATACCAGTAGCCAGGGCCGGATTAAGACCTTTAGAGGTCCTAAGCACTGCAAAGATTATCCCCCCTCCCCCAATGTAATTCAAAATAAAAATAATACTTAACCGTAATTTCACTTTTCTGTTTTTTTTTTTTTTGTTTTTGTTTTTGCTTTTTTTTTTGTGCCCCTGCTTTGTTAGTGCCCTAAGCACGTGCTTAGTCTGCCTATTGGGTAATCCAGCACTGCCCACACCCCAACATTATTAATTGGTTGTTAGTTTAACATAGGCGCCGTGCATGATGGGTAAGAAAAACGGAATATCTGCACTTTGGCGGATGCTAGTTATGTGCGGTCTCACGGCCACCGGAATTGTGGCGCAGTAGTCAGGAACAAACGGAACACGTTCGTGCTTTTCCACCAATGATCAGAAAAACACCTCCAAAATAAAATGAAATCGGCCATGCCTTGAACAAACGTGCGTGTTTTCAAACGTTTGTACTGACTAATAAGGGGTCCCGGGTGGTCGAGTGGTCTAAAGCGCTCGCCTTTACCGATCACTGCCATCTCATCTCTCTCCGCGTGAGTTCGAGTCTTGGGCTCGGCCAATGTGGTTACTTTCCCGTGAGTCGGTGGTTTTTCCCGGGTTCTTTCTCCACCAGATATACTGGCCGCTATGTATAGCCTATCATGTGCTGAAAAATGGCGTTAAACCCATAAAATATTATTAGAATAACAACAATAGTGTGTGACATCATGGAAATGTTTATCAAAGCATCGCGTTCGTGTTCTTTGTATGTCAAAACGAAATGTTTCTTGGCTGAATATTAAAAATATATTTAAAATCACGAATTTGTACACGGAAAATTTAATTTGTTTTTGCTTTCTTCCTTATTTTGGTTCTAAAATTTGTATTATCTGCTAAAGTACTCTACGAAGTAAATTATTAAAGAAACTGGAAATAGAAAACTGGGAAAGAATGTTTTTAAACTGAGCCACAATCGGAGAATCCTAATCTCTTAAAGAGACTCGGAAGTAATTGTTGTGCCACTTGCCAAATTGGTAAGTTCTTAGCAGACGAATATCCAGTTAGATACGAAGAATATGTCCTCATGGCGAAATATAGACGTTAAAAAATAACATTTCAAGACGTTTCAACCATCGAAGAAATACCTGCACGTTTAAATTTTTAATGTATAATTCTTGAACTTTTGAAAACAAAAAAGTGGAGAAATCATTCAGTTTCCATATCCTCAAACTATCGTTTACGTTTCTATTATTTGTGACACTGCATCTATTCATTGTGACATCACTGCGATTATTGTGAAGTAATAACAACAATGGGCGGAAGGGCAGTTCAAAATGACCACCATTTACATCCTAGTTTTTTCTTGTTTTACCTAGCAGGCGACGGAAAAGAAAAGGCTGAGGACGTTCCGAGTGAACTTCACCAGTGTGCTGTCTCGTTTAACCAGACTCTCGCGTGGTTCTGTGTAAGCTTCGCCATACGAGATATACTCCTCTCGGCGAGTCACCTCCCTTTGGATGGATAAATACCACTGCCCAAACGATGTAAATTTGATTGTAAAGTGCCAACTGGAGAAAACTCGACGCTGTGGTAACTGCATCACACTCAGTCCATACTGCATGTTGTGCGGTCTTTTCTCTACATTAGCTTTATTGCAGACGGTGAAGATTTGACCTAATACGTAGGAGGAAAATGTCAGGAATTATTAACTTTTAAAGACAAAGCACCGGGCTGACGATGTTACCAGGAAGCACGCGGGGGACGTCACAATATACCAATAACCAATAACAATATACCAATAACGTCACAATGAAGCGCATATGATACAGTGTTTGTAACGTATAAAGTATGAGAACAGATTTCGGTGTATTTTCATTCTTTTGCAGAGAAATATTATGCTTAAAAGCAAACTTACCACAAGAAGGAAATGCATACATTTCGTCAAAATTATGTTGTGGTTTAATGCACGATTCAGACTCTTTTTACCAAAAAAAAAAAACTCCCTCAAAAAAGGCTCAGTCCCAAAGGATTGGAAAGATGCATATGTTATTCCTGTATATAAAAAAGGTCTAAAAAACCAAACCAGAAAATTACAGGCCAATTTCACTATCTTGTATATCCTGCAAAATCCTGGAACACATTATAGTGTCTAATATCATGACCTACCTTGACAAACATAACCTACTGTTCCAAAACAGCATGGGTTTCGAAGCACATGCAGTTTTGACACTCAGTTCTTTCAGTTAATACAAGAATTATATGATACCCTAAGCCGGGGAAGGGGAGGGTCAGATGATGTCATTGTAATGGACATCAGTAAGGCATTTGGCAAAGCTAACAACCAGAAGCTACTGTTCAAACAACACCGAATGGGCATCAATACTAAAAACATCAACTTGGTAAAGGCCTTCCTGACTGGACGATCTCAAAGAGTCATCCTTGATGCCGACTCTTCTGTAGAATAACTGAATGCCTTGAGTCCCACAGGGTTCAGGTTTAGGACCTTGTCTCTTTTTGATCGACATAAATTATATGCCCACTTCCATCAGCAGTAAAATTCGACTATTTGCTAATGATATAGTTTTATACATGACTATTTATAACAGCACAGATTGCAAACGCTTACAAACCGATCAATACAAATTACAAACATGGAATCCGTCTGCTTAATGTCCTTGAATCATGACAAATATGAGGTTATTAGAATTGCAACAACAACAAAAAAAGAGGAAACCAGCCATATTTAATTATAACTAACACTATACCATCCTAATATCATCATATTCAGTAAAGGTTTTGGGAATAATTATCTTCAAAAACATGTCTCGGAATAATAAGATTATTAGCATAGCAACCAAGGCAGGGAATACATTAATATTTATTAAGTGAAACGTCCATACGAACAAAACAAAAATTGGTTTGGTTGTGTGGGTTTAACGCCATTTTTCAGCACGTGATAGGCTATACATGACTGCCAGTATATTTGGTCGAGCAAGAACCCGGGAAAACCTTGGGAAGAGGCATCTACGCTCGAGAAGCTACTCGCAAGCTTTCACATATCCACGTTGGCCGAACCGAGACTCGAACCCACGCGGACAGAGGTGAGATGTCAATTGTCTGTAAAGGCGAACGCCTTAAACCACTCGGCCCGGGGCCCCAACAAAATAAAAATAAAAGAAGAAGCATACAAAGCTATCTGAGACCTCGTTTAGAGTACTCATCCATTGCTCGGGATCCTTGGCAAAAGAAATACAGCCACTAAATTGAAATGATTCAACGTATGGCTGCCAGATATATTTTTAATATTTACAACAGCAGTATAACATCTATGGTAGATATAACTTTCAACACTCGGGTACAGACGCAAAATGTCTTCTCTTTCCATATTTTATAAAATCAGAAGCAAACTGGTCAACATAGATTTTCCACGCTGCATCCATATCACCAAAAGACATAAGTATAGTATTCCATGATCAAAAACAGACCTTCACAAACGCTCTTTCTTCCCTAAAACCGCTAAAATCTGGAACAGCTTGCCTCCTGAGCTGGTAAATAGACCAGACCTTCACCTTTCAAGGCTGATCCGCATTCATCAAAACTATAATCAATCAACTCATTATTCATTTACTGTATCCATCATTCATCTTTCGTATAATTCAATCATTCCCTCCTCATTCTTCTTTTGTTCCGACTTTATGATTTTTATCATATCTACTGTAGTTCAAATTCCAGCCTCGACATAATTCCCTCTTTTGGCCTAATTGTTAATTTCCAAAAACAATACTTTCACTCATTATGCTTCTGACTGCGCATTCCAAATGTTCTGTCAAGAGAAACATATACAGAAACAAGGTAACGATGCGAAGTTAAGGTGAGTGTACCAGACTCAGCTGGTCACCAGGTAGTTCGATAAATATTACGTCACCCGTTCATTAAAATGTGCAATTTTTCTGCATAAAAGTCTGTCCGGAACACACCAGCGTACAGTTTAAACACTTACCGGTATTTGGTAACAGCCGTATGTAGCCACGAGATTCAAAATGGTCACAGGACATAGGGTTGTGCTATTCCACGTAGATGTACAAGTCGTCAAACATAGGATTTGATCCGGAAATATTCTGTACATATCGCCAAAAGGACCCTTCAACCAACGGTAGCTAGAGATACGTGAGAAATACAGGTAAGTGTCTAAAATGTACATCGATGTGTTGCAGACAGATCTGTCTGGAAACAATTCTTCGATTTTATGAATAAGTGACATCAGATCCACAAATCGTCCATCAGTATTGGTTTGGGGGAGGAGGGCTGATTTATCAGACTTGTCACTAGAGATAAGAGTGCGCGCGCGTTGATTGATTTCATTGGTCGTTTAGTGTTTGTGGGCGGAGTTATCTATAGGTCACTTCATCAGCACGCTTTGTGTTGTAACAGACACAAACTATCAGGTTTACTTTCTAACAAGCTCGCAGTTTGAATGATCGGATTACAGTTGCAGGTTTCATAGACAATAAACTATATGCCGTGTAAGTATAACACAGAGAAAAATGGCTCGCCTGATCATGTTTTAGCCAGTTACTTCTTGTTCATAAATATTCACCTTTTCACGCAGATCTCTCTCCTTCATATGTCTGGATAAACGTGTACATTTGTGTTTACTGCATCTAGGATGCTTCTCATCATTTCTAAATCAATCTACCCACATCTGTGGAGTACCAACTCGCAAATACAATAATACAGATTTTAGAATGAAAAACAAACCTTTATGGCACATGATTCGCTCTAAGGGGAAAACTGAGGTTCAGAGGGTTGAAAATAAAAAATAAAAACAGTAACTCGTGCTACCATTAAGCGGCTTCTGTAATATATGGTGCAAGTCGCGTGGGAAGTGCTGAGAACATATATATATATATATATATATATATATATATATATATATATATATATATATATATATATATATATATATATATATATATATATATATATATATATATATATATGTGTGTGTGTGTGTGTGTGTGTGTGTGTGTGTGTGTGTGTGTGTGTGTGTGTGTCTTTCGCTATTGATTCCTCCAAAAACTATTTATATCTCCAAAAACCCACAAGGATTGTGTTTGTTGCAAAGGTTTAGTTTCTTTTCTTTCAAGATAGACTAGAAATATATCTACCTCTTATTGGTGTTGTTCTAATGTTAGACATCACAAATGTTCAGACTTGAACCATTTCATAGCTGAGACATCGGTTGATGCTTCAGAAGATATGAAACATGTTTTTGCGTTTAAACCTCTATCCTTCAGTGCTAGGCAAGCACTGGTAGCGATTCAGCTTATAGTAAATGACATGTTCAAATTAGCCGCCTGGTTGATTTTAACATTTCCTTGCTCTAGACTAATTTTTTTTTATATTTCCTATTGTGAAATTTCTTAAAATGTATTATTTCCTTGCAGTATAATTGGTTGGACCATTTTATAGGAGGGACATTCAACAAATTGTGTCACTGAAGCTAATATACTTGTTAAACTTTCGTAAATGTTTTATTACATTCCTTCAAAGTAATCACACTCTATTCGAAAATACTATTTTAAACGTTTCATACAGTTTCTTCTAGCTGTGTTGTGGTCTGATTCAGGTCCACACTTTTAAACACTGAAATACAGAAGAGCCAAGGTCAACTCACAGTTGTACTACCAGCAGCATACACTTTTATAAAATTCAACCGGGTGACAAAATAAAAGTTATAGTTCAATACATCTTTTATGTAGGGAGAACAAGCAAGTTAAATCATCAGTATTCTTTTATTTTATCAAATGCTTGCTCTGAAAAACACCATAACGCGTTATGGTGGCAAAATGCCCGACTCAATAACATCCATCTACCCAGATCTCCTTTTGCACCAAGAGTTTTTCGACTTTGTGCAAAATTTGCGTAGTGTAAACAATACCTGTGACAAATTTGGCTATGACCATGGTTATTTGTGTGAAAAAGTTACAGTTGTGTAAGACTTGCAATAGTTTGAAGTAATAAGTCTTCCACAAAGCTTTTGCTCATCTCGCAATGTTCTCGACATCAAATATCGTTCATGCAACAAACGAACTCTATTATTCCTTTATTTCTGTTCTAAAGTGTGCTTCTATATTTTTGTCTCAAGATACAAACTCTTTTGCTGCCATTTAAAAGTTTATATTTTATGCTCATAGCGCCTTTAGTAAGGTTGTGGGCACCCAAAAAGAGTGGCTCCTTTAGTAAGATTGTGGGCGCCCAAAAAGAGTGGCCTCTTAAGTAAGATTGTGGGCACACAAAAAGAGTGGCTAGGTTTGTAAGGTTGTGGGCACACAAATAGAGAACTAATGTCTATAAATTTCTAATGTTTGGTATAAATTTCATGAAAATCTACCCAATTCTAATTAAAATCCTATCGCAAAATCACCCTGATCATTCTCTTCTTTTGTTCTCTATCGGTTTTATAAAGGCAGCACAGGGCGTTTGGTAAATGACCAATTTAGGTCCACCAGAAGAGAAACTTCTTTCAAACAGTCTTGCCACTCTAAGAATCATTTTACTTAAAATTAATCAATGCAAAATGTGATGACTTGGCTTAAGTTAATGGATAAAAGTGTTGGTTAGTCATATTTTTTATGAACGTTTCATTATATTGCAGTCTTTTGCATTTGGCTATTGACCGTATGTCAAGTATTGGGGACTTGTTGGTAATGTTATCGTTAGTGAAAATAGGGTAATGATGAAAACAGTCTGTCGTTGCTAATACAGAACAGTTTAACATGGAAATTCCTTCTCAGACAACGAATGGATCATGCAACTACCACTTAAATACTCATTTTGCCACAAACGTTTAGGAAATGTAGCAAAGCAGTTACGTAAAGTATGTAATACCCATCGTAACATTCTGACCAGTATAACACAAGGTATGGACAGACCGCCGTCTACTTTTGCGAGGAAGGTAAATTGCTGCCCATCTTACATGGGATCGCATAAGCATTTTGGAGAACTCGAAAATAGCAAATGTTAACGGACGGACGACACACGTGAAGCCATTCCACGTGTTCGCTTGGTCTCACGGCCAGGCAAGCTAATAAAACTGCTTGATGTAATATCGTGTGGTTTTAAAAACGTACATGCAGGAAAATGGTCCTTCATTTTCTAAACTTTGCCAAAGGAATGAAGAGTAAAAAGCCATTCTCTTCCATGATGGTTATAAACTGCACGTGTAAAATTCTTTCATTGGGTGGTATGATTGGAAAATACGGAATTTTACTTCTTTTCCATCGGATTGCTGTAATTTAATAAAAATAAAACGAATACAAAATATAAAATGTTAAATTAATGCAAAACCGGTACAAAGAATTCTTGAAAATCTCGGGGGGGGGGGGACAAATCTGAATATAATTCCTAGAATTCAAAGGAAACTTGATTCAATGTTCCTCTAGACCAAGATATACTCCGTTCGAACATGACATTAAAAACAAATACAAATCAAAATGAGCATGCTTGTTGAGCATAAAGTTTATATGGAAGCGAGCTATGAAAGTATTTTAGCGTGCAAAGTCACTACACTTACTGTGATGAACAACAATTAGTGAGGTTAGAATATAACAAGTATACTCCACAATGTATATATATGCAGTAATATAATTTGAAATTCATTTAATTAAATGTTCTTCTAGACAGAGTTTCCTGTGTCTGACATTTGCTTTCTATTACTAGTATGTGGATATTGATATGAATATTGGTACAGCAACACCCAAATAATCAAAGTACTGGAAATACCGTAAGGCTAAAACCATTGGAATAGAGGCACACTACAAGTGAAAACACCATGTTGATAGAACGACACTTTCAAGAGAAGCAATGATAAATATAGTATAGGATGGTTGCCATTGCAGCCACCTTAGATATCAGGTCGGCTGCATGTTCATGGAGAACCATCTGCATTATTATAAGACGGGGGAATAACAGAGGCAAGATTTTCAAGATGTCGCCATGGTTATGATTGTGGAGGTCAGATAGGCACCAACTTCATTCAAAAACCAACTAAATATAAGTTTTTAAATTAAGACCCCTGTGTCGAAGCAACAATTCGTTTAGGAAGAGTAGCAACAACAACAGCAAAAAATTGTTTGAAGATAGTCACTGTAACAGCAATGTGGGACCGTAATACTTCTATCTACGATCATCGACATATCATAAGAAGTCCGACAAGTGTGCCTAGTTTCATGCATGATGTTCCTCCAAGCAGTTTAAGAGATGAAGTCCGGGTGGCGTATGCAGGACCATCGCATAATCGAATAGAGTGTGCAATAAATATAGCTATGGTGGCGCTCTAGAGTTTCGTATTTTGCATAATGCGACGGCAGATCTGGATCCCTGCAGTTTGTAAGGACTAATCAGTAGAACAAACAACATAGACCTTGGTCTGCCGGCGCATTATGCGACGGTAGATCAGAGTCTATGTTGTTTGCATTTGGACCCGAATTATACGGGATTATATACGGTAACTCCCCTTTCCTCGGCATGATAGAGCCAATGATGTTTTAAAAGTGCCGTTAAAACCAAGAAAAACAAAACAAAACGCTGAGTATGAGAGCACACTCAAGTTGAGGAGCAGTGAAAATACTCAAGTTGAGGAGCAGTGCAAATACTCAAGTTGAGGAGCAGAGCAAATGTGGGGACCAAGGTGGGCAGTACGTAATATGTTGGAAGAAACTGATAATAAAAAATGACAGATTAGAAAAAAACGTTTAAGCCACAGGAAGTAAGAACATTTTTGCAGACATAGTTACTATACAAGGTCTTGTGTCCTGAAATCGGTGACATGGTAAGAGAAACGGTGTAATTTAGTGATGGAATATGAATTATATGGATATATTGTTTCATTAACTACACATAAATGTAGGTCATGCAACATGAAATAATGGCTTTAAGAAAAATAAGTGGTACTCCTGAAATTGAGGAATACGTAGAGGAATAATCACCATGTTTACCTATTACTCTAGCATCTTATGTGAAGCCCAAGTTTTGCCTTAAAAAAACAACTATTTTTTATATGAAAGATTTTTAGCTCAGTATGAAAATTTCAATTAAATTGACAGCATGATAGCTGTAACAATTTGAAATTATGCATGGTATATTTGAAACTGTCCAGGTGTCAACTATCCATGAACCACCTGGTATATGAAGCAACCAGGGCATGGTTGTCATGTTTCGTACTTAACTGAGATAGGCCAGTTAGAAATCTGTCCTCAGTTTGTCAATAAAAGGATAAATTAAGAACAAGAATTTTGCAGTAGAAAAGTAGATCAATGTGACTGTAACAGATGATGACTGAGGTGATTAGTATTCCTAATATACCGTATTACTCGCGTATAATTCCGGTCCAAATGCAAACAGCATAGACCTTGATCTGCCGTCGCATAAGGGTCTATGTTGTTTGTTCTACTGATTAGTCCTTACAAACGGCATAGACCCAGATCTGCCGGCGCATTATGCGCCGGCAGATCTGGGTATATGCAGTTTGCAGTTGGTATTAAATTATACGCGAGTATAGACGGTAAATATATTCATCAAATTGCATGACTGTACCAACAACAATGTCCAATGAACAGGGCTAAATGCAAAAACTGTATGTAATCGCTGGAGTGTCAAAAGAAGGTCACTGTGACATGCTTTTTCCCGTGGTGAGTAGTACCCTGCAAGAGGAACAAACCCATTAATTTCATGACTGTATATACAAGAGTGTCCGAGAAAATTAACTAAATGCAAAAACTTAATGTTGTCGCTGTAGGCTGAAAAGTAGGTACCATGACCTATTTTTGCTGGAGGTGAGGAGTGCCATCCAAGATGAATACACCCATCAAGTTTCATGACTGTATTCACAAAGATGTCAGAAAAACTGAGCTAATGCGAAAACTTAATGTTAACGCCTACGACGACAACAAAACAACACCGTCGAAAAGTGATCCCTATGTCTTACAACCACATTGCAGGCAGGACCAAAAAAACACATTACCGACTAACAGCTTCTGGCAGATAAATGGAGCTTGGCAATATGTCAATTGGATATATGCCATAATTGTAGTAAGATGTCCATTGTAGTAAGATGGTCTTCCGTTTAATGAATACCCTTCACGTGTTCGAAGCACGAAGAACAATGGGGCATGGAAAATGTGGTAATTTATACGTACGACTATTAAGTGTGCTGACTTTCCGCACCGTGCAATTAAAATATTTTACTTTGTCACAACACTGTTAAAAGGACTCTAGAAATTACCAATGTCACATGAGAAAAACGTTAGCGTGACACCCAAATAGGAAACTCCAACAGTGAGAAATATTTGCCAGATACAGTATATGCATACTATCAAGGACACTCCAGGTAGGCGTTCGCAACTTCGAGGTCAATCCTTCGGATCATAGCTGCGTTCGAACCACCTCGTCTGCTTACGAAACAAGGATTGACCGAGAAGTTGCGAATACATGGAACTATTTGTTCATTCGTAACTTCTCTGTCAATCCTACAATCAACCCAACCCAAAATTGTAGAAATAGCCGAGGTAGTCTGAATAGATAGTGGTTTCTTCTTTTGCGGATACATTTTCGGAGAACAAAATGTATGATTTTTCTGTAAATTACTCCGCTGACAGACATTCGAGGCATATGTTTGTCTCGCAGAAAAGCCGAGGGCATTCCGATTGTCCAGGTAGGGTGGAGATGAAGTTCAATAATAACCACAATATAACCCAGCATTAAGACTTATGTACAACATACGTTTATCTCTCTCTCTCTCTCTCTCTCTCTCTCTCTCTCTCTCTCTCTCTCTCTCTCTCTCTCTCTCACTCTCTCTCTCTCTCTCTCTGTGCGTGTGTAAGAAGCCTCAATATCAGGTGGTAATTTTTATAAGACGGAAATGGTCATGGATCCCATCGCATTATTCAGTACAGTGGTACCCCTTCTGCGATATACATGTGACCTTGTACAAAGGGTGGTCTCTAGATACAAGAATAGTACTGTTATGATATTTTGGTGCCTTGCAATATGACCTTATAGCATCACAAATTTGGTCTCCAAAAGAATTAGAAATTCACTCGGAAAACAGGCTGACCACATGTAGGGATTTTTCCAAATTGAAACAATTTTCGTCATAGTTGCGGATTTGCAGGCGGAAAATATCTAAGTATATGGGATTTTTTTCAGGATTGACAATTACCTTGTTAAATTGACCACATATTTCTAGTTCCTGCTTCTACCGCTTGATTTTATGTTCAAAACATTCCTGGTATTTGAAAATATTGCGGACTGGAGGAATTAATTACAGCAAAACACCACGAAAATGGTGAATGTCTAAAATGTATGTGCTACTTCTGTAGCTTCCGTTTGTGCTTTCCCTTAAATGCGAATTTTAGTCCCTAAATTCAAATAACAGGATATTTTGCAAAATCTGTGTGGTAGGACTGTGAAAATTCTGAAGACATTCGCTGACTAGCCCTTTTCGCGTAGATGACTCTATCTCTCTCTTTCTCTCGGTGACTTCTCTATTTAGTCTTTATATCTGGTATTTGCCTGGTAAGTCGCTAGGATTCTGTTTTGTGGTGTTTAGCATGCTGGCTTCGTTTACGCACGTACCCAATCAGCTGATTTGTTTCTTTCTCTTTACTAAAACATTCAATCCCCACATATTTTTTCTAATTAAATGTCATGTGTAGATAACACGTTGATTTTATGAAATCTTAACGTAAGAAATTCGAATTTCACCATATTCAAAATACAAAAGGTCAACGTCGATGACTTCAAAATCACATTCATCGAGAGACAACTTTTGCAGTTTGTTTAGAAGTCGTCAACATGTCCAAACGAAATAAAACGAAAGCATTTACAAAATAGCTTTTCAACACACCAGAATATGCAGTAATTTATAGCAATAATGATATCTGGCCCATATAAAAAGAACGTGTTTTTAAAAAAATAGAAGATCTGATTGTATTATATGAAGCATACAAAAACGCTTGTATAAAACGTTTTCTTTCAAGTTCAGCATGAATATTTGAATATTGCAACTACAATTAAATGGGGCTACAGACAAAGTGCTACCCACACTGATCCATCGCGGCCATGAGAGGTCTACTCCACCCACCGCTTCGGGGCTCCGGGTGGCCGAGTGGTCTAAGGCGCTCTCCTTTACAGATCACTGACATCTCACCTCTGTCATCTCTGTCCGCGTAGGTTCGAGTCTCGGGCTCGGCCAAAGTGGGTATGTGATAAAGCTTGCCAGTAGCTTCCCGTGGGTCGGTGGTTCTTCCCGGGTTTTTTCCGGGTTCTTCCTCCACCAAATATACTGGCCGCCATGTATAGCCTAACATGTGCTGAAAAATGGCGTTAAACCCATAACAACAACAACAACCACCCACCGCTTCTCAGCGTTGATCATAGCGACCTGCAAGATGCATTGTCTCTGGACCCGACCGTTCATGGGCATTGCATGGATGTGAGTGGATGTGCTTTATTTCCACGCATGTATCACACAGATTACCTGTAATGTAAGTGTAGTTGTTTGACCTAAAGTGAAAATAGTAATTCCAGCTCTTAGATGAAAGTACTTTCAGTGCTACAACACACCAGTATAGTACGACCTCAAATATAACACTGTACTCTTGTATGACTTCTCATGAACAGCCGTACGTGTGGAATCACCTATCTATGTCTTTTGCATATGGGTCAAAACTTCATTCTCGGCCGGTGGAAGCATTGGGTCACTCGTACCATATCCCTATTCCCATACCAGAACTATTAATCCTTGTAATTAACTTTTTTTTCAGAGATGAAGCAGGTACAATTTGGGGAATGGATTTTAGTATGCTATAAAGTGATACATATTTCTCACAAAACAAAATCTTAGCAGTTTAATGCTAGTGTGTGTAGTCAAGCTGAAAGGAGAGCCATAAGGACAAACGCAGAGTCGATCACCTAATAGAATGAATTACTAGCGCCTTATGATAACTTAATACCCCGAGTAAAGTCGATGGAAACATTAAAGATACAATATGTAAAGGGTTGGCAGATGCGAATGTGCATGAAGAAAGTACCTGCTTCCTAAAGCTGTTGTATTATTTGAAAACCAGACCTGTGCAAGAACCCATCCATGCTGTGAGCATAAGTATCACATGTTGGCATAAGGCATTGTTCACCACCAACGGTAATGATGTCTGGATTTTCATTGTCTTTTCTGATAGTATCCACAAAGAACATGTTTTCTTAAAATCAGATGCTATACTAACTTTTATGAATGAACTCATTTCAGAACTGTATAATTCTTGTTTCAAACTAAGAGTACTATATAAAAATGCAAATCATTCACGTGTTGAAAAAAAGCTTCAGCTATCAACCCCCCCCCCCAAAAAAAAAGAGTAACTTTAAGCGGAATAAAGCTTTGTAAAGGGTTTTATTTTGACACTTATAAGGCATGATCTATTTTAATACATCTGACCTTGACCGTTATGTTCATGATGTTGAATGTCAAAACGTGGAATGCAGACACTGTGAATCTTTTTTTTTTCTCACATGGTTCCAATGTTTGTGAATTTTGTGTATATTGCAAACCACGAATTTAAAGATACAAGAAACTGTATTTTTTTAATATGGAAATAACAGGTTGCCTTCCCAAGTGCAAAAAATTCAGGGTAAATAAAAATGGTATTGTTCGCAGAACACAAAAAACTGAAACCCTTGAAAATAAACGAGTTCAGGGGATCTTTACTGTTTTGGTTTAACAAAACACCAATTAGCTACCGTATTTTCTCTGATGATAAAATCAGGGGGCCATATTAAAACAAAAAACGTGAGGATGGGCTTTTTTTAAATATGAAGTCAAACTGTCCAGAAAAATGCGTGTACCGAACATCACTATCCATCACGTGCCATGCAATTACAGTAGAGCGGGATATTCCTGTAAACTACATTATTTACCTTGATATGATATACCTTCATCATAAAAACATTTAGAGCGCATAGTACCTTTTATTTCAAGAACAAATCCTGTAAAATTCCTAATCTGTGGTCAGGAAAGTAGCGTCTGAACCTCTATTGTGGGCAGAACTAAATCTGCACCCACGTAGCAGTCGCAGATCAAGGAATCGATTTTCTGGAGAATATTAATTTTAAATAAGAACCCTGCATTACTATTAGAAATCATATCATATTTTGTCATTGCATTATACCATATTTTATGTTATAGATATTTACTTCAACATGCTTTTGTTTACAGATTTCAAAGGTAGTGTGGAGTTGTTACTAGCCTCACAACTAAGTAAGAAATATTCCTTGCTCCTCGAGACATTGATGTTGCCATGCGCATCATATTGACAGTGGTTATTTTTTTAGCTCGCAATTATTATTTCCAACAAATATTCGTGTGGAATTTATTTGAAATTGTATCCGCTCGATAGTAATAAAAAGAAAATCACAAGTATATGATGTATGCTCCTAATTAGTCGTATGGTCCCACCGTTTTTTCATCAGACGATGACTGATTGCAGAAAATTTGTTGTTGGTTTTGTGGGGTTTAACGCCATTTTTCAGAACATGATAGGCTATACATGGCGACCAGTATGTTTGGCGGAGGAAGAATCCGGGAAGACCCCAGGAAGAACCACTGACCA